>OY757238.1:3875854-4613782 GCA_963583995.1 Xylota segnis
ATTCAGGCACAAACAACTTTCTCGAACAATAGGAACAAGTTTGCAATAAACATATTCTTCGACTGTGACACTGGTCAGGCACGTAATCACCGGGATGACACTATGAACTGTCTCCACGAATCCGATAACAATGCAAGGGTCCAGCATTTGAATACATTATCAATGCCGCTTGCAAGGAGAGACCATATGTATGTTTCTTATCAGTAAATAGAGCCTGCAATCGAATTGATTTGTTGATCAATCAATATTGAATAATAGAGTCAATAGAGTAGTTCACCCTGTTCGGAGTGAAAATAAACAAAAGACGACGTGTGCTTGTGTGCCTTTCGAATAGTCTAAGTAGGTTAGGGTCTTAATTACGCCGCTTTTCATGATGTCTGGGAATTTTAACGATTTGTTTTGTATTTATTTTTGCCACGTGTTTCAGCCACTAGTCTACTGGATAGTTTTACAGTGTGGAGCAAAAATAAAGGCGTATTTGGCGGAACAAAGGGCCGCCAGGTATCCCAACATTCTGATAAAAATGCTTTCACGATCATGGTGAAATGAGTGGAATGATTAACCACTTTTTTGATGGGTTTGTTCACGTGTTGACATCATCGACACATATTCGCTTTATATGGTGATCATCTGGGAAACAGACTGCAGCTAATTGCTTTTGTTTAGTTAGGTGGCGGTCGTGCAGTTTCTAAGGTCGGTCCATGAGTAATACCAGGAAGGAGGTGACTAAACCCAGGGCATAGTGCAAATTTTATATAAAAAAAAAAAACAAAAACACCTTCCGCAGGTTTGTTACAATTTTTTTAAGTAATACGCTTGCCTGGATAAACTGCAATTTATTTTCACGTAAGCGCTCGAGCCGGCTTGCACTATTATTACTCGATTGCGACGTAACCTCAGGCTAACTTTCCAGATCGAATAATCTCACGAAGATATGAAGTTGATGGATTATTTTATAGGTTGGGTCAGGTGACATAATAGGCGGGACCAAGCTTGGGGAAGTGAAATCTAATACATGGAATGTTATTACGTCTAAACCTGTCCAAAACTGGCTTTTCCTGGTTATTTTTCGAACACACTCTCAGAGGAACAAGTCAACACTTCGTAAGATCTAGTGCATCAGAGGTCGAAGGCTTAGTAAATCAGACAGCTGGAGACTGAACGCATATAGTCTAGATTCTTCAGAAGTATGTGGGGAATGTAACTTCAAAAGATTCATGAAGACTTTTAAAGTTGTCTATCCAAGTGGAGAGGAATGGAAAAAGGGAAACACTAAGCCCAGACGGTTTCAAATTGGGCATCAGTCCAGGTGTAGTCAAATTTCTGAACTACAGTCATGTATTTCAAACTGAGATCCTAGCAATGACAATAGCTGGCCATAAGACTTCAATGAAGGCGTAAGAATATCACCTTTTTCATCAACTGCCAGGCAGCGATAAAGGAGATATGTATCTGCTCCCGAGATGAAATCGAAGCTTGTGAAGTGTGCTGTCGAGAAGAGCTATGGTAAGACTCTTCTGGATTCTTCGTCATGAAGGTACATAGAGACCCACATATTTATCAGGGAATGAAAGGGCTGATGAACTAAGAAACTACACAGTGAAGAAATAATACAGTGAACATCTCGAAATGACGGTCAAATGAAAGCAATTCTCCATGCACATGTGTTACAACTATGCCAACTAAGAAGGAAATTTCTGGGAGGTTACTTCTTCCAGGACATCGAGGAAGTGTCCGACAAACACGTAAACTGTCGACAGGATGTTTACTATTGGTTAGGAAGTTTCTAAAGGCAGGTAAACGCTAGGTGGCTCAAGACCATTATAAGAGAAATTGTGCATCGTGAGTAAGACGCAAAAGTACGTAGGAAGATGGGAGAACCAAAATAGGCTTGAAGTCGAAGCCCATGGATTCAAAAACGCGCTGTAACATGTGTTTAAAGTTAGAATGGCTGTCTGTACGAGATACCTGCAATTTTCTTTGGGACATAGCCTGACAGGCTCTGTTTTGCTCGTCCTCTTCATCGCCACTACTGCTGAAGTAGTTTATAGGAAAGAAGGCTTACTTTTTAGCAGAAGTCAGTGTCCAGACAATGATTACGTAGTTGATCTCAAGTCAGTTTATGGTCGGATTCAGAGCAAATTTGTGTCGATATATGGCACGTCGTTAGTTTTTCTAATAGTGAAGCGCTCACCATAAGGACAGATTTCTTATAGTGTTACCCTTTCTGTCGAGATTTTCAGTCCAGCAACAACGACAAATGGCAGTTATAGGCGTCCTTTAGGCGAAAAGGACACATTTCCAAGGTGTGACTTGTCGTGTACTGACAAGTACAAACCTATCTTAACTATAAAATCGTAGGAAGAATCACCGAATATCCTTCTTACTTTCGTATAAAGAACTGGATTGAAACTAACTCCATCGACAAATGGCTTTTCATCAGATAAGGGACACAAGCCGAAAAGGGATTCAACCTTTCAGCCAAAAATTTGGTTTTATGTTTGACTATGCTTGTATGTCAGGGAATACTCAAAAGCGAAGAGATTGAGTCCAAAAACTGCTATGGAATGAATGATACCAAAGAAATATTCGTTATTATCTTCCCAGGTATCTGTTCCACAGAGTGCTTGTCGAAGCAAACGATGAAAGTACATATTTACCTGCACAGACAAATCCGAAACAAAATAGTCGACAAAGACCATAAAGCAGAACCAGATGGTAGGTACAGACCAGTCTCTTGGGAGGGCAATGTGTTATCAACGATACTCCGTACAAATCTAATCACAACGCTGTCACCGCTTCTACATTTCCATTTATGTATTTATATCCAATAAAACCAAACCAAAATCGTTCCATCCCTCAAAACACACAGCGCACGGTGTCCTCTTTATAAATATATTAGGTACTCTACTCTACGCACCCTCACCCCATCAATAATTGAACAAAATTTCCATCCCCCAGAATCAAAATCATCATTATCATCAGTAAAATGACTGGGAATGCAGTTTATTTTTATTTTTCCGTTCGCTTACATAATAATCAGAGCGTCAAGGGGGAGGGCAAACTATACTCGTACCTTCCGGTGCACAAAGTAGGTATTTTTAGGTGCACGCAGAGGAGGCAGCCACACCACTCTGACCATGAAAATCAGGCATTTTAAACTCCAGTCCAAAGTTAACACATCTCTCGCTCTGCCAACGTCATAGGAGATATAGTTTTGTATGAAATCAATACCAATGATTGCATCAGCTGATTGTTTACAGATAAAGGGATGGCGCGTGTAAACACAATATCATGTTCCGAACTACATGCCTACTTTATAATCTCTAGTTAGCCTGTAACTCCATTCTGCAGGTTTACTCCGATTTGGAGGGAAAACACGACCAGAATGCATGGCGCCTAGTACATCGTTTCCGTGGCTCGCATATTGCAAAGCCAACTCGATGTGTAAGTATGTTACGTGTGCGAAGGACATTCTACGAGTTTTTGGCAAAATGTAAATAACGCGCGGAGGTGTGTGGGATTTTAGTTGTTTCTTTCGTTTTTTTTCCTCTCTCTGTTGTACCGATATCGTCTGTGTAGGCCTTGGAAGGTTAATGGATTATTATGACATTTTCTCTTTATTGACGTGACGATAAAATCTACATTGCATCGGGGGAGGGGGTCCCGCTGTAATGGTCATGTTAATGAACTCCTAGTGCCACGAATCAATGATAATGGCGCTTCTATAGCGTGCCGTGTACATTGGTTAATTTACAGAGACTAATCGATTGCATTTTATTTTTGTTAAGTGACTTCAGTCATTTGCACTCGAGTCGAGAGTTACTACTACCTGAATGGATCCACGTAGACAACCGACGTCTGGAAAATTATATTAGAAAGTTGAAGTTGGTCTCGCTTTGACCCTCGGTCGGTGGTGTGAGTACCCACCTACATGGAGAAATCGCAGAAAGCGATTACCCTTGGGAGACTTGTTTGAGACATAAAAACTACTACCTGCTGGTGTAGACCCTGCATTCAGTATAAAAGAATTCAAATGACTCTTAGAAGGATGTACCAAGATACAAGCAATGCAGGTACTATGTACATACTCCTTGAATCCTGAAGCCAAGCTGTGAGAAAGGCGGGTAAATAAATGAGAAGCATATGTTTGTCTGTGCATTTAGGATTTTTTTGAAAAACATTTCTGTTTGTCATGACTTCACGGAAATATAGTGCTAATCGCAATCAAAAACCAAAACAAGAATAAATTATGGAAGAGAAGCGATGAAAACAAGAAAACTAGTTTAACGAAACTTAACAATCATAATTCACATCAGAAATCGATTAAAAGACTGGTCTTGTGATGCATAGTATGCCGTCTAGACATTCATGGTTCCTGGTCGGCTTTGACTGACAGATGAGCCCATTCTCCATTCGACGTCCATTACTATGTAAAAATGAGCATTTCTTTGAAAGGAAGAGTAATATCTCATCAACGCCTCTTCGAGTAAGTCTAATGCACTTCAACTTTTGGGTTTCACTCAGAGCTGCCAGAATCAAGAACCAAGTACTCTAGGAAAGGGTAGGTAATTGAAACCAACTGAACCTTTTATTTCATGTCGTTAGCTCCATCATTGGGCTCTGAAGCCTCATAGAGAATACTTAAATGTGACGAAGGACACAGCAACATATTAAGGAATAGGATAGCCAGGGAGGAACAGGCTTGTTTCTTTATTGTCTTTTGTAAAAATCTGAAAGGTTGTGGGCTTCTTAAAACTCTTTTCTCAGCAAAGTTAGTGAACTAAGTATTGGCACAGTTGGCTGAAAAGAAAGAAAGTTCATAAATGGTACTGCAAACGTAGGTTTGGTTTCAAACGAAGTATATGGTGTCAACAAGAAGGGACTTCATAATCCAGAACTATAAGTTTGAGGCCCTAAGGAACTTGCCATCAACTTTGGGAACACATCAGCAGAAGTAAGACGAAGATTAACTCGAAGAATAAATCGCTTTTGTTCCTTGACTATCCAAGTCCTACTTAGTTGATGCTGAGGCATCGATTGGCTTTGGAACAGCAGATGCAACAACTTGCTATATAAGCTCCACAGAGACATTGATCTTGCGCATTAGTCGCTTGAGATGGTATCTGATTGTAGTGCGAATGAATCCTCTAGTCCGAAGAGGGTCCGCAACAAGTATAAGAGTTAGCTAAGGACCGGGCTAACTGAAGGTGTTGCTGGGTAAAATGCATGTTCAAGCCGAACTGCAACGCAATCTAGGTAAGTAAGACTTACTCCGAAGAACTTGACACTGACTCGTGTACAAGAATACGTAAGGTTCTGAAGAATTAGGTACGACGCCGTATTCGCAATAGTTATAGCCTAGATAAAGAAAAGAATTTGTTGAAAGCCTGATCAAAGTACTCATGTACTCATTGAGATAAGTGCGACGCAATTACAACAATAATAACAATTCAAACAAAAAGAATTGAACTACGAACGCTGTTTCCATGAAAGCTAAGTGAAATGATGCAACGTTACAAGTCCAAGGACATATCCCTTGACTAACGTGCAAATGCAAAAATTCTTTGTACTTCCCCCGCTTTGTCTGCTAACAGCGAAAGTGTAAACAGCGAATATGGATGATAACTCGAATTGGCTGATTTATTCGTGCCTGCTGTTTTCTTAGCCGAAAGAGGTAACAAATAGAAAAACTGCGTAATCATTAATGAAGACAACTAATCCGGCAAAAATATATGTAAATACAGATTGCTATGTGTGTATAATCCAAGACCACAATTCCGTTTGAGTTAAACCATATTCGGTATCGACAGATATTTGAAACGCGTGCGAGGTTGAAGGCCTTCTCTGTTTACGCACAGACTCCTCAAGGTTAAGTGAGACATTCGCCCTTTGTTCGGAGCATCTGTGACCGATCAGCAAGGAGTACCTTTTAGCAAATAAGCTGGGATTCATTGTACCCATATTCACATTAGGTACCCTGAACACAAATTGTTTTCCCAACATGTGTGCAGGTTTGTGATCCTTTTGATTACTTTTTCTCTCGGAAAATGTATTCTTTTCGTTCACTACAAAGAGAGACGAAAAAAAACAAGAAAAAAAAGTTAATAAGTACAAAAATTTAATTTCTATTTTTGGCACTTGTGTCTGTTTTTCCTCGCAGGCCAGCTCACTCGCCCTCGGTACAATGGCCCAGAGTTTCTTGAAATTACAAAGAAGCACATGTAGGCGATGCCGCTATAATGCCTCTACATGATCTCTTTCTGTAGCCTCTTATCAACACTGTAAGTCGCATTCTGCTTGACCCAATTATTTCGTTTCGTTCTGTTTTTCTCGTTTTTCTTTTTTTTGTTGCCCCCACATACAGAGAATAGATAGGCAAATTGGAAACTATTTTTGGCTCTGATGCAGGGTAGGTCAGCTTTGCCTACTCCAATTTCTACACAATTGATTAGCAAATACGAAACCTGATTTGGGACTTACTCTTTCGGTGCTCCCTCCCAGCATTAACTACGCATTAACCTGACCATGTGCCTCCTACCCCCAAAACCTGTGTGCAAACAACAAATATTGTCGCTAAAACATGCAAAAAAAAAAGAGAAGAAAATTAAGCCAAAGCAATTTGCAAAATCGAAACAACAACAAGGGCACGCAGCTAGCAGCAAGCAATTGAATTGAATTCCAAGTAGGTAGTGTATACTAGAATAGTTTTTGAAGTTATCATAAGTTTTATGGGTTTTACCTTGCGATGCCTGCCTTTGTAGACGACAGCGAAGGCCCCATGGCCCAGCATATCTTTTGAACTGTACTCATAGTCCCCGACGGTATTGCTCATTGCATCGATCCGATTTTGATTTTCATAGACTCAGTGCTGTCCCTCGATTCGGTTCTGTTTTACAGGCTTTATCTGCCACTCCTCCCGATACTTTTCTTATGTAAAAAAAAAAAAACCAAAGATAAACAAAAAGGAAACAATATTTTTCACTCGAAGAAAAGAATAAAAAAAAATTCGATCAGCACTTGTTTCACTTGTGTTCAGACTGTGGGGCAGGTTTTCGCGATGCACGCCTCGCTCGCACGAAATTCCACACCGAAAATTTCACAATTTCGACTGTATTTCCTGATTTTGTTTTAATTAATTAATTTCTTTCGGTGCCTCTTTTGTGGAACACCAACCAAAAGGAATAAGAAAAAGAAAAGATTTTAGATTTCGGATTACACACGCACACACACCACCACCACCACAGCGACTAGCTTCGATTCTGTTTCTTCTTATTGTTCGCCTTTTTGCTGCTCTCGCGACTTGTTCTTGTCAAAAAAAAACGCGTTTATTTGACGTTTCCTTTTATGGCTGACATTTGTTTTTGTTTTTCCCTCTCCACGCACACCCGTACGTGATGTGTTCTTGTGTTTGTGTATGTGAATTCGGTACGGTACCCGTTCGCTCAATCGATATTCAATTCAAGAGCGTACGAGTGTGAGTACTTTTTTCTTCTTTGTATTTCTTTCCTGCTCTCACTTTCCTGTTATGGGAAGTTGCGTAGTTTTTCAATAGTTTGGAGAATATTTTTCCGATTTTCAACTGAATCGCGTGAATTTATTTTTACACTGATCACTCGATTTGATTGTATAGGAAGGACGAAACTCTGGAGAAAAGTTATTTTGAACTTTTTTCCCAATTTTGCGACTGAACGAGTGGGATTTGTTTGAGGAATTCCGCGATAGACTTCTCACCACGGCGAACGATTGGTTGTGTGTTTTAGGATTTGTTTGTGTATATGGTCGGACTTGGTTCCGAATCGACGAAGGAGTGTGTGAGGTGGAAGAAGAATTGAGTGGGATCGAAAGGAAAGTGTCAAAAAACTGCAGGTTGGCATGTGAAGTTGGTAGTTGTTTCAGTTGTAAGGGCGTGTGATGGGTTACGGTATCTTGGTGACGTAAAGTAACTGTATTTAATATGGAGGTCGAATTTATTGACAACCGATTCCCTGGTTCATTACGGAGTAGCTTGCAAGTCAAATGAATATTCTACCACAAAGCAATGTAGGCCCAAGACCGTTCATAGTTTCCTTTTCCCTAAATGCGTAGGCTATTCAGTTTTATGCCGATTACGAAGAATTAGGACGGAATGTACAAAAACCTGATGTTTATCAGTCTTTTTGCCCGCCTGTAAGGAAGTTGGAGTGCACATCAAAATAATTTGATGTTAACAGATCATGTCCACGAAATTTATGCTGTGCGTGGGCACTAGGGAAACATAAATCTATGATTTGGTGAACTCAGGCAATTTCCTTGTACACGAATAATTTTCTAGCCCTTTACCAAGTGATTTCAACACATTACGAGTCAAGTCGATTATAAACCCCCTAAAGCAAGCTTGTAGCGCCTTCTAGTGCTTGGGTATACTCTAACTCAGATGCGCTGAGAAGAGTTTAGAGATACTCTGGAATATAAAGTCGTTAGCCTTAGGCTTACTGAGAACAAGAATGCATATAATGCTCCCATTTACCAGAAGCAGCCGTTAAATAGAAAAGGGGATAAGGAAATTGCCTTAATTTAGCAATAAAACTGCATAACCTCACAAATTAAATATATCACAAGGTGCGACGTGATTCTTTTGAACCAGAAGACAAATTTGTTTCACCCTGTATGTCATTACTTCATTGCCATGCCATCCCAGTGGCTCACACTAAACTGACATTTGCCTATGATGGCCTTGCCCAGTAAATAAAAACAAAAGGTTTACAATTGCCACTTGTTTATTCCCCAGAAGAGTGAATATTCCCAAAAGAAACAAATGTAAAACCACAACAAAATGGCAGACACTGGTCAGTATCTTGAATTTCATAGAAATCCTCCCCTCTAACTACTGTCTGTCTCAGAAATCAACCACAATGAGCAACATTCCAATGGACCGCCTGCCTCGAACGCACAACTCAGCAGCGAAGGAATTCCGTCAGACGTTCTAATAAACGGCTGGCAACGTATCATGGGTGTGCTAGCCACTCAGCTAATGTCCTTTCGCCGCACAATTCTGTGGAATCGTCGACAGACAATTCTACGAATACGTAATCGTCAACGTGTCCATCGTATTCAATACCTTCACCGAATGATGAACATTCAAAATGAGTTTCTAATGCAGCTGCCCATCACTGGAACTGCAGCATCTCCCCATGAACCAGACACCCGTTTTTGGGAGGGTGTTGTTCCGAGCTATTCTGCCGAAGATTGGCTAAACACATTCCGAATGTCGAAGAAAACGTTTCACTGGATCTGCGACAAATTGAGCGAGTCTATGCGACCGAATGGGGCGTCGGTTCCTTTGAAAAATTTAATAAATCTCGAGAAGAGAGTTGCTCTCTCTATATACACTTTAGCAACAGGAGAGGATTATCGCGTCGTGGCGCAGTTGTTTGCTGTATCGCGGACTTCGGTGTGCAAGTTCATGAAACGTTTCGCCGATGCGATTATCGAGGAAATGGGAGGGTATTTGATCGTCATGCCCCAGGATGAGAATGAATATGATGTGATACGGCAGTCATTCCAAGCGGCTTCGTCTATGCCGAATGTCGTTGGTTGTTTGGGATTCTGTTTGATTCCCATCAATCCCTCGGCGGGCAATGTCGAGATGTACGCTAAACCCAACGGAGGAACATCAATAACTATGCAGGCCTTGATAGATGATAAGTTATTGTGAGTGGAGGAGACAGCAGCACGATCTTTAAAGAAACTAATAGAATGTCCTTTCAGATTTCGAAAAATCAGCATGGTGCCCAATGCCCCGACTATGTTTATGGACTCGCCAGAGGAACTTATAATGGTTTGAACGGGGCGATTCTAACTCTAATTTAAAGTTTAATATGTATTTTGCGTTTCAGACAAAATCCCAGCACGTTGGTAGGCGCCTCTTTCCCAGCTTCGTCGTTTCACCAAACCAACACTATCCCCTCAATTCGTGGCTGATGCAGAAATACCGCCAACCTCAAACCCCCCAGCAATTCGCTTTCAATGAAGCCATCGACAACGTGCTCGTCTTCAAAGAGAATGCATATATGCGCCTCTTTGCCCGTTGGCGGATCCTCCAACGTAAGTGCGACCTAGAAGCGCGCACAATCGAAGCCATCGCTAAGGCCTGCTGCGCTCTGCACAATCTTCTCGAAGAGAACGAAGACGGATACAGCGAGGAATGGGCCGATGCTGTAGACACTTCCAAGTGCCACCCGGTATTCGACGTGGAGAAGAGAAAAGACTCAAAGCAAGCCCTCAAGACGAGGGACCACCTTGCCAACACAATCTACTACTCAAGTGGAACCAACTCAGAGACAAATAAATAAACCGAATTCTTAGTTCAATATATAAAATTGTTTTTGTATTTCTTTGCAAAGTCCCCTTAGTACAATCGCTGTGGAGGTCCCATCGATGACTTAATGTGCAGGGAGCGCACGTTCTGCCAGTGCTTCTTCAGCAGAGAAACCAAGAAATTGATCGACAAGTGAATGTTCTGGACCAATTCATCGGGTTTCATGTCCACGTGTCCAACGGCGACAGACAGGCACAAGACTTTCTTCATTTGGAACTTAATGGTGGCCTTGACTTCATCGATCTTGCCCATCATTGACTCCTGGTGCGAGAGCAGACCAGGGAACTTGCCAGCCTTGTTCAAGCCAGGACCCAACAAACGTGGGATCTGTTTGATCAAGGATTCCGATGCCAAGAAAGCATCGTAAGACTTGGCTAGCTTTTTGACAAGTTTCTTATTCTTGTTCAGCTTCTTGAGAGCCTCAGCATCCATGCACTCGACATTGTTGGCCTTGGCTTCATCGCAATGCTGTTGATCACCAAGCACGCACACCTTCATCTTTGGGCGGGGAATGTGCTTCAATCTGTTTAAAAAGGAACAAAAAAAAATCGAACAATGAGTGGAAAGCCCCACGAGAAAGACGATAGATGGGTCTAGAAGGATCATCAGTGAAAGAATAAGTCCACATGGCTATTTAGGATAATACATGCAAATTTTTTAACATCATCTGACGCGAAATGGAGAAATAAATGGAACTAACAAGAACTTACCGCCATGGTAGTGGCAGCTGCACTTGCGAAAATTAAATGAAAAAGATTTTCGGTTCCTCAGAAGGATGAACCTTCGGAGCGAACCTGCTCAATTTGATTTTAAGACCCTGAGTGCAGGTCCGCCAAGGCTCGCTTGACTTCCTGACACCGCCGGGGTAAGGCCGATCCCCAAAACAACAGTCCACTGCCACATTTGGTTCAAGGATTTGCACTTAACCTCAGCAGATGTCAGGTAATTTACTTGCTTCGACGTACTTGACAGTGCCGGAGAAACGCTTGTCCTTTTGGGGATCGTAGTTCTTCAAACCGATTTGGAGTTCCACAGTTTCCAAGAATCCACGCTTCTTCTTAAGGGAAGCTTCGAGGGTCGCATTGACTGCCTCGTAGAGGGTATCACGAGATACCTTTGATCTGAAAAAAAAAGAAGAAAATTCACAAATTTAGTATAAAACCAAATACTGATAGCAAATTGGTAGAGAGTAGCATTAACTTTGTACAATTTCATTCATAATTTAATATTCTCATAGGCAACGTATTAAACTTCCATTGGATTACTGAATAAAAACTGAATTTACTTTAGCAATCATTTCCAAACCAATGCGGGCACTGACAACCCAAACGGCTGGTTTATGATTGCAGATTTTCACTTGAAATCAAAAGAAATTCACAAACATTTCACATTTAGCGGGAAACTTAAGAAATTCTTTTCATTTTAAAACGAATTTGAAATAATTTAATATTAGGATTAAAAAAGAAAAAACGGATGGAAATTGAGAATTTACTTACGCCATTTTAACAAAGTCCGCTCTGTTTGACGGCTATTTGACGAAAGAGGACAGTCCAAGTGAATGTCTGTTGAAGTTGGCTACAGTAGAGGAATTAATACCACGACGGGGATGCCAATTTTATAATTTTGTGGGAAAAGATTAGGGAAAACATTTTTATATCGAGCGAAAACGAAAGATTTTCAATACCCAGTGAGTGGTTTAGCAGACAGGAAAAAGTAGTCAGAGAAAGTTTTTAGGTAGCTAGATAGTTAAAACAAATCTTTAATGAGTTATTTAGTTACAGTTTATTGAAAACAAATCTATTTCACTGAGAAAATATTTATTTCTTTTTGTCAATTATTATCACGTTGACTGGATTGAATTTCCATCCAGCTTTTCGCTGTAACTCGACTGAAGGATCGAATTAAAATCGAAGAAAAGTTCTGTATGCCAAACAGCCTTCTTTTATCCCCCTTGTCTATGTCTCTCAAATTCAACTTTTCGATCCGCGTTTATATGCAAAAAATCAACTCGATGGCAGATAATTTTGTAATCGGGTCGAATCAATCCAGTTTCAATCCAATCTGAGTTTACATGGCACTCAACCTGAACCGAATCCGGATCCACCGTATAATACAGTACATATCTGAGAAAATGATAGGTTTTGCGAAAACACTGTCCAAAGAGTTTCTTAATCCTCACCTCAATCTCTCAATTCACAGCTGTTTCGTCTGACCACATTTCAGGTATAATCGAATATAGGCCATTCACCAACACTTTAGCCGTTCTCCACTAAAATGACTTCCTTCCACTATGCTTAGATTGTATAAAACTCTTTCGAATTTTACCACTATCCTAAAGACGAGTAAATAACGACTTAATCCTTATTCATCAGGTGCTGTTAGGTCGTACTGACGCACTAGATTTATGGTCTTCTAAATACATTACACGTATGAGCAGACTGTACAATTTAAACTCTTAACACCAGCACTAAGTGATGAACCTGTGGTAGCTGCTTGTATTGAGCGCTCCACGCCACAGAGCTGATAGTGCTATTAAACAAAAAAGCAATAAAATATTTTTGCTTGATAAATCCATAAAACTTTAAAAAGCCGGGCATTTGCATTTCGATTTTATCGTTAGGTATATGCAAGGACCCACTTGCAGTCCCGTCACTGATGTGAAAATAAAGTCTAAACATTATCGGAACTATAGCAATGTTTTTACTTCGGCAGAGATTATAATAGTCTTCTCACTCGAAAGATATTTGCAGTTATTTTAGCGTTAAGTTATTCAGATTCAGTCTCATTGCTCTCCGCCTGCCTATAAGATTAGACACCACCACGTCGCATTAAGTTAATATTCTTCTCAAGGCTTGACATATCTTGAACTATGAGTAGTTTACCTCATGTCATACGAAATTGTACTTAAAAATGGCTTCACCAGCCATTTATCAATTCTTGAAATAAAAATGAAATTTCTTCCCACTGTTTGTGGTGACATCTATCCCTTCTCGCAACAAGCTCACCCCATGAATAAATGCATTTCCCCGTGAAATAAACAAAAATCTAGAACGTCAAGTAAATCTGAATTAAAAAGCATTCGCCGTGCAGCGGAAACAACCCCATCGGATCGAATAATTAAGGAAAAACCGCCACTTATCACCCGGCAGTCATAGTCCGCGCGACTACAGCTGGTATCACTCAACAGTCAACAGCTGATTAGCCACCTACGCGCCTTGCATCAGGTGCTTAACCCCAGCCTCTTAGCCCCTCTCTCAGACCAACACACAGCAACAACAACAACAAAATTCCTTTCATAACTTTTCACTTTTCCGGATCACAAAGTCGCATATCTATCTGCATTTTATTTTTATATACATGTCGCCCCAAAACACCCAGCCATAGGGGTTATAGGTATAGTGGGTGAGGAGAATTTATAATTTAAATATTCCGAATTACGTCACCTGTCTGTCAAGAGGCGAGAAAGAATAGATTTTTTCTGATTTTTCTCAGAAAAATCTTTTTCTAATTCGTGTTGCGGTTGTCTTCCCATCGTCCAAACCGTTGTTTTCTTTCCTTTTTTTTTGGGGGGTAAATTACATAAGTTTTGGGGTACATTTCTAATTGAAATTCGATTTTCGTGCCGTATCAAGTGTGTGCGCGACGGATTGCAATTTAAAGGAAACGCGGGGGCACAGCGCAAGGATTTTGTTCGTAGTTTGCAGGAAAAAAGGGCTCAACAATCGACAGTGTCAGTCCGACGGCAGTCCAGTGAAATTGTGTGGATAATCACGTTGTTAGGAAGGATTTAAGGATAAACTATGATAAATCAATCGCATGTAAGTTTGAGTTTGAGTTTTTTTTTTTTGTATTGATTTTGATTTTGTTTTTGTTTGGCATCAAAGTCCAGTGGAGCCCGGACCCCCCACTCTGTGACTGTTTATTCGCTTATCTTTCCAAATGAGTGATTTTTTTTTTCATACTGTCTCACTGATTAGTGAGTCGATAGCAGCAACTCATGTCGTCATAAGGGTAAAACAACCGACGTACGTAGTCTTACTAACACAGTTTCCAGTTTCATATTTCAATTTCAATATCGGAGTCGGAGAGTGCTTAGTTCATATTTGCGTGGCGTACGTGAGGCCTCGCATCTGTAAAGTGTCACAG
Organism: Xylota segnis; assembly: GCA_963583995.1. Taxonomy (NCBI): domain Eukaryota; kingdom Metazoa; phylum Arthropoda; class Insecta; order Diptera; family Syrphidae; genus Xylota; species Xylota segnis. Next base: position 3,890,361 of record OY757238.1, read on the forward strand.
GGGTCTCAGTCGGTGACAACACGCGGTACTGATTCCAGCTTCGGTTTTTGAGTGAAAAATTTCCGTGGCGTGTTTCTTTCTCCCATGGTCGTCGGATTAATTGTATTTATTCATACATTCTATAAGCAAATAATGACGGACTTTGATGTAAGTAAATCAGGACTCGATTAAAAAATCGATAGGAATTTGTGGGAGAAAAACTGAAAAGGTCGTGGTGGGGCGGGAGTGTTGGTGGAGTGCCGAAGAAGGTCAGGGTTATTGAGTGAGTTTCGTTTTGTTTTATCAAGACGACGACGGGTTCCACAGCTTGAGTTGCATAAGACTTAAGTGATTGGATATCTTGTAATCGGGTTTTTGTATCAGTATTCCAATTATTTTTTCTGTCTTATCTCGTCATCCGATTACAGCGCAAGTTAGTCATGACTAAACAGAATTTATTTCAACAACTGGTCTATGCCGGGTGTGCTTTTAATGCGAACGCATGATGTGATATGTAAAATTAGAAATAAATTAAAGCATTCATCTTGTTGGCAACATTTTGTTTCTTTAATTGATTTTCGCTAAATCATTGTATTCTGAGTGATGAATCAGTGGTTTATTCATTTCTGAAACGCAATGGGGTGTGTCGCTCAATCAAATCACGATGCGAAATAATTTATGTACAGCTTGGATTGTGGGCCTATTTGTCCTAAGGACGTTTGAATTTCCGGTATACTGTTGCCTTGGTATCTGGCGTAGGTTATGTTTCGTAACACAACAGGACAACAGTTGGGTTTCTAAGCCTAAGCTGCTCAATTCCCAATAATCGTGGAATTGATATTGTTTTTAATGAACGTTTTAATATGTAGTTGTTGGGATTACTTTTCTTGTTTTAGTCAGAAATGGTTTCTGTTCCCTGTTTTTGTAGAAACGCATTAGTTTTGAGTATCTCCATACATTTCTATCTAAAGTTTTACTTTCCGTGAGAATAATTTGACAGAATGTACAAATTTTGCTAACTTTTCGTAAAAATGGGGACAAAACAGAAAATACTACAATTTTTGAAAGTTTGTCGTTCGTGTATGTTTTTCTTTGTTCCCTGAGTACAGAGTAATATAGTCTAGAGTTAACCTTCTAGAAAAGACCGAACTAGGAAACACAAGTGAATTCAAGTTAAATACTGTAGAACTGAACTTTCAGAGTACCTACTCAGGAAATTGTTGATTTGTTAAAAGTCTGATAGTATTAGCCAAATACAATGCGTTTCACTCGGAGCTGTTGGTTCAAGACTCAACCAGATTATGTTAAATTTTTATAGTTCAGTGCCTATACCCACAAAAAACAAACATTATTCAGCTCGAAAGAGAAAGGATCTTGAGATGGTAGGACTGTTCCTTTATTTTCTGCACGAAAAATCAGAAATTCCTAAGAATTTTGGATAATTTTCCCAGAGAATGATGAGCATATCAAAAAATTAAGAGAAGAAAAAAACACGAGAAAGACGATGAAATGTTCAGAAATCTCCAAAAACATGGATTTACAAACCAAAAAAATGGAATCCCTTATTGCTTGGAGAAAAGGAAGCATTTTTCTGCTATAGAGTGTCAGTTCCTAGCTACAGGAGCAATGTGTTTTCTCTAACGCTATGGTGGATTGTTTTACTCTTCCAGTTTTCTTCTATTTAACGATTTTTCGTATAAGGAACGAAGGTCGACAAAAGTTAGAAAAAAATTGTACGAATTTGTACGACTTTTCGGGTACGGGAACAGACCTAGTACTAAGCGTTTCAATGACCAAGATTGCATTAGAATTAGATGACGGTTTTTCCGTGTTTCAAAGAGTGACTCAAAAGTGATTTATATGGGACAACACGATCTCACCTTTTAACAAGATCAAGTCCCTGTCATAGAGTCATAGGCGCCACCTAAAAGAAGCCCATTTTGTTATAGTTTTGTGTATCACATTTGAATTTTTCAAAGTCATCCCACTAAACAAAATAAAACCACTTCCAAGGTTTTGCGGAGCATGCTAAGCACCTGATAGCTTGTAAATGCGACATAAATTTAATCAAATTACTTTAAGGCCTCTTGGATTAAGACAATCTTTATGGTAAACACGAAAAATCTAGATTTGCGTCACAATCCCTACCCCAAAGACTTTGTATTTCCCAAAATATGATCGCAGTTTGTTGACTACAAAGTACCATTCGTACAAGTGGAGCTTTTCAACGTTTAGAATACGACGGACGGACGGAGCAATGTGCAGAGTAATAGGCCGAAATAATTGATCAGCTTTTGACCTGCTTGCTTGCTTGTTTCTATGGCCAGTCCGTCTGTACTTAAAGCCACCTGGTTGGTAATTAAAACCAAATTAGCACGAACATTTTGATGAAAAAATGGTGGTATTTTTTTTTTTAGTATGAATGTGTTCGATAAACAAACTTCGAGTCACCTATCTCACTCCACGATTCCCAATCATTTTGCGACTTAATCTGTACGTATTTCCCTAATTATAGACGCGGCAGTGATAAGCATTTTATTTTATAACTCAATGCATGCCACTGCCATGCATTACATAGCATTATCTGATACTCTCGTATGTTTATAAAAACTTTTCCATGTTTACTATTATTAAGAGTAGCACGCAAGGGTCAGCTGACATCCTTCGATCCGTAAACAGAGTCTTGTTTGTTTTATAATAAAGAATTTTCTTTCTCCGTTTAATGTAGATCATCCCAATTGCCGTTGGTATTGCAGCGGTTCTAGCTGGAGCAGTATTAGTACACTTTTTCCTAAATAAACAATCGAAGAAATCCAGTAAATCGAAACCAAATAAATCAGCTCGTCTGAAGACACTACAAGATCCGAATGACAAGTATCTCCTGCCATTGATTGAGAAGGAGAATCTCAGTCATGATACACGCAGATTCCGGTTCGGGCTACCATCGAATCAGCACATCCTTGGACTGCCTGTGGGTCAACACATTCACTTGATATCCACAATCAATGATGAACTTGTCATCCGACCCTATACACCGATCTCGTGTGACGATGATCAGGGATTTGTCGATTTAGTGGTTAAGGTTTACTTCAAGGATATCCATCCAAAGTTCCCTGAGGGTGGGAAAATGTCACAATACTTGGAATCGATGAAGGTGGGCGATAAAATCGCTTTCCGTGGACCATCTGGTCGTTTGCAGTACCTGGGCAATGGAGGATTCTCAATTAAGAAACTCCGCAAGGATCCCCCAAAGACCGTAACAGCCAAACGTGTTAATATGATTGCTGGTGGTACTGGCATTACTCCTATGTTGCAATTGGTTAGGGACATTCTAAAGAACAGCGACAAGGATAAGACAGAGTGTGCACTCTTGTTTGCTAATCAGGTAAGAGCCGCCACTTATACACCCACTTTGAGTTCCCTCTGACTTGGGTTTTTTTTTTTTAGACCGAAAAAGACATCCTATTACGTGATGAACTTGATCGATTGGCCAAGGAACACCCAAATCAATTTAAGGTCTGGTACACTGTCGACAGAGCTGCTGAAGGTGAGTAATTCGTTGTCATGAGTCTACAAATCACCGCACAAGCAAGATTTTTCATTCGTTCTTTCGTCGGCCAGTGCTCTCTAGAGTGCATGGTTCAGTTTGGCTTTTCTTTTTTTAAATCGTATTTCGTAACTTATACGCATCATGACACGGGCACACTTTGGCTTCCAGCCAAAACACTTTAATTTGTATTTAATATTTTCCTTTACAGCTTTTTAATTTTATTTTTCAAAGTTATTTGGACATTTTTGAGATAGCTCGCTGACGGGGGTCCATTCTTTAGTTTTAAATAAATATTGTGTTATGTCAGGCTTGTCAGGGCTTTTAATCTTCTTTATAATATGAATTGCACAGCAATTTAATTAACAAATGCGTACATCTGGTCTGGATTGGGTTGACCCGTTGAGAGGTCTGCCGTATTTTGTATTCGATTTGTTGGGACACTTTGTAAGGCGTGCGACCGAATAAATGAATAGATTTTGTATTCATGAATCATGTATGAATGTTGACACAGGTTAGGTTTTGTTTTGTAATTGTATTCTGAGCTACCAAACGCAATGCAAATTGGAGAGTTTTGTGACTCAGAAGTGTGTGACAATTGGTTCTAGAATAGAGTAGCTTTTCATAGTCTAGACAGAGAAGTTTTTATTTGCAGATGTGAAGGTTTCTGCGACGATAGTCTAGTGAAAGGCTATTGTCAAGGTTTCAAGGCTATCATCACAACTATATACCCAAAGACATTCACGGACCAAATCAAAATAAAGTTATCTAAATTTGCCTAAATTTATGTACCAACGAGTGCCTATTTGTCTGCTCTGCAACAGCTTCTGACGCAATCCTGATCAGCAGCTTTTGAATATCTTGAATAGAAAGAACTCTTTTATGCCCAACCCTGTTTTTGTATTGAAAATTCCACTTCAAGTCTGTGAACCTCTTCATTCCCAGAATCCCAGGAGTTATTGCTATGTAGTAAGAATGATGTCATATTTGGAGGAAGAATACCAAAAAATTCGAAGGTTCCCAAACAACGAATAAAAAAATCGAAGCTGTAATAGCGTAGAGAACTCATTTGGATACATTTGCAGCGAGTCAACTTTTCCTTTAGCGACTTAGTGTAGATTGAAAGCTATTGGCTTTAAATCGTATGAGCAAGGTGCACATTCTACAGAACTATTTCTCAAGATTAAACGATTACCGAACATTCCCTTCAGTAGATGAACTGTGTGACCAGCTGTGTGACATGTGGAACCATTTTGTTGAAACCACACATCACTAAAGTCAAGTCCAACCAATTCTGGCCAAAAACAGTCTTCCAACATGTGACGATAGTGAACTCCAATGACAGTAACATGGTGATCGTTTTCATCAACGAAAACATACTGTCCAACCACATCTTAGGCATGAAAGCCACACCAGACGGTCACTATTTGAGGATGGAATGGCGTCTCTTGTAGGACTTGTGGGTCTGTTGCTGTCCAATTCTAAACTTTCTTCAAATTATTGAAGAGCCCGATGGGAGACATTTCAGGTCTTCAAATGATCAAAAAGCTTCAGTTCTTTAGAAAATTTGATCTTGTAAGGGTGTATTCCAGGTTCTTATGTGAAAAATTTACAACAGGGGAATCGGGAAGTTTGGCTCATTTTGAACTGAATCACTTCCGACTGCGATATTTTCGGTACCTCGACCAGTGTGCTGTCTCACTGCCATAGTGAATGTGTTGATTCCAATTTATCCACCACAGCACGCACAGGCTGTCTGGTGGGACAATTATTACTATAAGTTACGACGACCGACTCAGAATTTTGGTAATAACTTCACCATAAAGAAAAATGTAAGCCCTGACCGAGATTTTGACATTGACAGATCATAAAAGAAGTTTAAGAGTGCATTTGTATTAAAGTAAAAAATTGTTATGTCCCTATTGAAAACCCCTTTATTAGATACGTTCTTTTCAGCCACATAGTCACGAGTTAGACTCCATGATGGACTTTTGGGGCATCTAGCAATATTTTTTGATATTATTTTGCACGTATGCACCTTTTTTGTTGTTATTTTCAGTTAATTTATGTTCCCTGCACGAAATATTATTAAATGTGCTTCCAGTCAATATTCACAAACTGAAAGTAAAATCTTCCTTTCTGGCTTAAATTTTTTAGGGTGGCCATACAGCCTAGGTTATGTGACCGATGATATGATGAAAGATCATCTCTTCCCGCCGGATGTTGAGACTTTAGTTTTACTCTGTGGCCCACCGCCAATGGTTAACTACACCTGTATACCGGGTCTGGAACGATTAGGCTATGACGCAAATATGCGTTTTAGTTATTAAAAAACAAAAAAAAAAAACCAAGAAAACAAATCCTAACCACAAATAAGCTGAAACTAGAATTGCCGTCTTTTTAAGTGTGTTGCGCGCCGCGTAGCTGGCCTAAGTTTAGAAAATTCCATTATTTTGTATTCAAAAGCTTTTTCTAGAACGAATTTCATTTTTTTCTATCTGTGCCTGCGCCAATGATCCTGAGGTGGTGACACAATAAGGTACTGTTCTCTATGTTTGTTCAAAGTTTAGTTTTCTCTCCTTGGTTCCCTTATTTTAAATCCTTTTTGCTATACAAGTTGGTTTATTAAATTTTTATTTCAAAAATTCCAGGTTGGACCTTCAGTGTTGGTTTCATCAACGATGCTCTGATCAAAACTCATCTCTATCCAGCCGATGAGGAGACGATAGTTCTTATGTGTGGACCACCGCCAATGATTAACTACGCCTGCAATCCGGCATTGGATAAACTGGGCTATCACCCAGATCAGAGATTCGCTTACTAAATATGAAAAACAAAAACCAAAAAACAAAAAAAACAAAAAAATTGGAAGATGACATATTGTGAACAGGTGTTTGCTAAACATTGCACATTACTCGCAAAATGTTTGAACTGGTTAGTGTGCAACGTTTAGCAAGCACCATGATAGAAACACATTTCTCTGCGGGGAGAGTACTCGGGCAACACGGTATACCTATTAATTTATTGAAATACGTGTCCTCTTATTAAATAAGAAGATTCAGATGAATAAAACTAGAAACAGACAACAATATATGTAACTTTATGTATATTTTAGAAACACAGAACAACGAGGTGCATTTGTAGTACATGATTTGCATTCTTTTGGTTTGCAGGTGAATATTATAAATTGTAGATAAATAAAATAAATGGAAACAAGATGAAAATAAAACTGAAATGTTCGCTCAGTGTAGATAGATTTAGTTTTTTTTTTTTTTTTGGTGTTTTGCTTTGGTTGTATGATTATTTTGACTTGAATTTTGTAGTATCTTTCTGGCTTCAAGCGATTGTAGTAAGAGCACAAAAACACAAAAAACCAGAAAAGAGTAAATAATTTAGAAATAAAAAAGAAAAACTTATGAAACTAGAAATTAGTGTTTTCTTTAGTTTTCCTAAGAAAGCATGCAGACAAGTGTTAGCGAATTCACAGAGTAAGTCTTAGGTGTCCTATACTCAGAAGAAGAGTTGGTTCAGGATACGTTGAAGCTCACTTGAATTGGACAATAAATTCCATGCCATATTCATACAAAAAAAAAACATCACGAATTGGACAGAATGTCACAATCGACAGCTACAACTTTGAGGTAGTAAGGAGCTTCGTCTACCTCGGCTCTGCTATGACCTCTGAAAGTAACACCTCAGCAGAAATAAGACGAGTAATAACTCTTTCCAATCGCTGTTTCTCTCCCAAGACTCACCACTTTTAAAATTCTCTTCTGTGGTAAACTACAAAAATGTTTGAACAGGATTTCATCATTTATGACCAAACTTTGTAGTTTTTTACAATTCTGGGCAGAACGGGAACAGACCTACTTTTGCGACTGTTTTTGCGTGCCAGCTGTTAGGTGTTTTAAATAATCCTTTGCGTTCATTCTACTGATAGCTAACAAGGTATGATCACCAACTTTGATGATCAAAAGTATGACTATCAACCACAACCTTAGAGGATTTCACTCCAGTTCCTCGCCTAGAAAGACCGGACTTTATCTAAGCGGACAAACCAATTATTTTCGTTTAGAAGGAAAAGTAAAAGGTATACAACGAATAAGTGAACTTGAAGCTGTATCCATGAAAAATTACAAAAGAACTCTTATCCACCTTCATATCGATCACCCAGTGCAATCCCCATTGAGTAGCAAAACCACACCAAAAACTAAACCAAATGTGTTCAAATTTTAGGATAACTTAATTTTAAAGTTTATAAAATAAAAGAAATATAACATAACCAAATAATATGACACGAAGGCTAGAAGTCGCTTTAGGTCCAATGAATGTTGCTTTTTTAAAAAGAGCAAGGGTTCTGAATAATTGTGAAATGATTGAGTCATTCAACGCGATATTCACTCCATGTTCGGTGGTTTCGGTCCCTTTTCCACGAAAAGTTTGATCAATATTGTTCTCGAGTCCCTTAATCGTCTCTAGATTGCTCACGTAGCATTGATCTTCAACGTCAAATCACAGCTCTGTGTTCAAAACGAAAAAGAAACCGCGACATGACCCAACATTTTTTTTGTCAAGCGGGTTATTCTGTAATTTTTTTAAAATTTTTACATGAAATTTTTTAAGCTTTTCATCGATTACCGTTTTAAAATTCTTAGCCTCGTTTGCAAAAAAAAATTGATAATCGCCAATCGGTATTCATTGAATAATTTTATTGAGTTCGAATCGTCGTACTTCTACTGTTTTACACAAGTGGACCAAGGACGTTTCCTTGCGTTACCCCAGCTATTATTTCTTTAAAGCAAACATATTCGTCTTTGCATTTGACAGTGAATTGTTGATAGGTCTCATGCGAGACCTTGGAGTCTCAAAAAACATGTGATTCAAAAAGAAACAACCAGATGGCCCTCCTCTCACCTAATTTCTTACTTTTTGTTACTGTTGAAGGTCTCGTGTACAGTAGGAGACTGGTATCACAGTGGATCTAAACTTCGGTCAATGTGTGCGCAGTAGCTTGCTCTGTTCCACCTTACCGTCAGTCTCAAAACAATATTGGACTCCTTGACAAGTTTGCGCATTAAATTATATTTTTTTTTTCTCGTAAATCGTAAGTGGGGCCTGCTGTTTCATATCATTCTTTCTATCTTGTTTGCCGTCCAACATTGCCTCATCTAAGCTGAGAAACAGATACTTCTCTAAATTTTAGAAAAAAAACTCATTGGGATTGCTGTTAGATTGTATCGACTGAGTGGATAACATTTATAGCAAAACACATAGAGAGTGATCCACCTATTTTTGTAGAGATCATCAATCATCCTGACTTGTCAATTTTCAAAGCCTTTTTGGAGATCTTATTCGACGACAAAAATCTGACAGTTTTTATCAAAAAAACAAAATAATTTAACAATTTACTAACCAACCTGTCAGGAGAAGTTTTATAAAAATGTAGACAGGTACAAAAAATATTTTCTTTTTCTACAAAGAGCCGACAATTTGGATCATGAGATTCATTGCAAAATTTGATAAAACTCAAGCAGTCATCAAATAAATACTTGGCGCACCAGGTCGATGGGACCCAGGGCCTTAGCTTCTCACAACCATTCGTGTTGTGGGTATTATATTCTTTACACGAATGGAAGGGGCCTGCTGTTTAATGCCGTATCCGAAGGGCAATTTGTTATTTTGAGAAGCTTTCTCAGGACAGTTGTACTCTCGGAGAGTTGTCAGACGCTCGCGAGAGGTGGGACCGTGAAAAACTTTTTAGGTGTTCCGCATGGGATTCGAACCTCCAACGCACTAACCACTGAGCCACGGCAGTGATCACCCAATTGATACATGGCGAATCCCTCTAAAGAGTGTCTTTAGTGTCTCAGCCCGCAGTTAGGCAAAGTAAAGCATGTGTCTTTCATTTATCCAACAATCCTAAAGGTATGCCCACATCTACCCAAGAAAACTGAATATTTCTGACAAAAAACAAACAAACAAACCACATGGTCTAGAATACCTGTTTGGTCACACCTGCCACTCCGCACACTTACAGGACCGCTCAGAAGGGCCCGGTTAAACAACTTAAATAAAAACATCACAAATTAATGAGCCGTCAAAACTGCCTGCGTATCCGCACAACGTTCAGTTGTAAATTCTCGTAAATTGTTTACTTTACCAAAACCCATAATTTATATGGCCACAGCACTGCTGGTATTAGTTTCCAGATCGTATTTCCACGTTCGTTCGTGTATAATGTTTACTGTATCAATAGTTTGAATAATTTTTAAATTAGTTTAACACCCAAGCCTACGGCTCCAGTCTGCTGGGATAAAATTTGCTAATTTGTTTCTTCTTAGCGTTGATATTAAAATATTTGGCTTATGAAACAAAATTGGAGAAAGAATGCATATCATGCGAATGGCACGTATCTATTAGAGGGTTTTTTGGGGAAACCCAAATTAATCGTTTATTGGATCCGTCCGACACTTGTGAGTAGGTTTATCCCCCTGACGGTTACATCGGCCGCTGTGTGACTTTCTTGTCGTGGCTTACGAACGGATTCACCCATGGTTACGAGTTAATTTGTAAACACCTGGTTGTAGTTTGTTTTGTTGAATATTTGAGAGACCATCAAGTCAATAGAATCGATGAAGTGTCACAAAAAAAAGGCTAAGAGTCATCCTGTGTGACTGTGCCATTTTGAAGTTCAAGCATCCTTGACGAGGGTGCTTAATGATTATTTCTTTTGAAAAGAACTCATATCCATAATTGGTTGGATGCTGAGTGCTTTGTATTCTTAGAGTGTTCTTGGGATTGTTTTGCAACAAGTGGTGGTTAGCGTTTGAGACGTCCACGTGTCTGGATGCCCGTGTTAGGTGACTGCGCAGTTATTGAAGTGAACTTATCCTTGTTTGGATTCTGCGGCGTATGAGCAACATTTTATGGATTTATTAGGAATGACAGCTCTATTTTGTAGGGCCAATGGTGAACAACCGGCACTGTGGGTATAGTACTTCAGATATAAGTAGTACTTCTGAATTCCAAGAAGCGTCAGCTTGGACGTACATACCTTTTACAAAACATAGGCAGCTCCAGCAGTTGGTGTGGGAAAATGGATCTCAGTTGGGCGAGCTTATGTGTCAGCTATCAAACTTTTTGGTTTCAAGCTTCGGCTAGAACTTTCAAGGCATCAGGAAGCAATATACTGGGGAAGCATGGCTGGTTGCTTGATTAGGACCGACCCTCGGTAAGGATGCAGTTAGACCAGACCAAGGTCTATTGTGCTTCCGATGTGAACCATTACTCTGGGAACCAAATACTCTTTTGTGTGAAAGAGCCAATGATAGCCGTGCAGGTGGTGCTGAGATCGGTTAGATCAGTGATCTATTGTAGCCTTCCTGATGTTGGCGAATGGGGGGCACGTGCTTAGAGAACGAATATTAGAGAAGTCATTGTAGGAAATGCCTAATATTTAAGCTTGTTTTTCTATAGCACAGTGTCCAGTGAGGGTATTAACTATCTTCCTCTCTTGTGGCTTAGAAATTCGTTGGACTTGGTTTTATTTAGAGTTGGCCTGGGCAGTCTGGCATTGGTCTAGGATAATTGGGTTTATTCACCTCGTTCGACGTTGGCGTCTCGATGTTGGTGGCATTTATACCAAAGGAGCCTCGTTTATGTAGTAGTGACCTGGTACCCAGCAAAGGGTGAAGTTGCACTGATCAACTATCTCGTTGAGAGATATGCTGCAGTCTTTTACTTCCTCAGATCTCGTAGCCCTGGATGCAAGGGATTTCGATGCATATGACAATATCCGAAGCTGATACTGCACCAACCGCCACCCAATCACCTGCTTGACGAATGGCTGTGATGTCGACTTGAAATAGCACCTACTCGGTCCTCGGTTTTGGATCCATCCGTAAAAATTGAGAGGGATTCGTCACAGATTGTCCATTCAAATCTAGTGGGATCGGTGGCCAGGTTATCGGAGACTTGCAAAGTCGAGGAGGCATAGGGATGAAATACAAATTTGACAGAAAAGTTAGCCAAGTAAGGTAACGATGATCTAAGGAAAACTAGTACTTTTCTGAAAGTGCCTTTTGCGTGGCTAAAGACGATTGTCCCAAATGTGCCTGCAAGGTATAGAAAATAATTGAATTTTCAAGAACTAGTACAGGAGGAAGCTCATTGATGTACTCGTGCACCAGAAGGTTAAGCCCAATCGTACAAATTTCCATGCCATTCTATAGAAAGTCTGTCGTATGACACTTACAGACGTCTTGCCAATAATGGCCGAATTTCAAAAAAACGTTACATGTTTGCATGATCATCGTTAGAAAGGTTACAAGTTTATTAATAAATTCTACGTTTTGTTTGAGTAACTTTTGTTTCTGGAAGTCGTTAACATATCTTATTGATGTCGAAACCCTATTCGTAAGATAACAATAGTTGAATGTAAATTAGTTTCTCTCGATTTTGTTTAAACATTTCATTCCTCCATTTGTCTTTGTTTGGCCTTTTGTTTGTTTTTGTTGGCAAAATACCGAAAGAAAGAGGTGAAGGCAAGGAGGTTAAAAATACACCCAATGAGTCAGCAAAATTTGACTTGGAATTCCCAAAACAATTTGTTTTTCTTTTAGCCAAAGATCGTTTGATTATAGATAGTCTTCTGATAGGGTGAAAGTATTAAAAAAAGACGATGGGCCTTTGAATTTATAATTCACAAAATTTTTGATATTAATGGAGATTTTGACCGACAAATATAGTATGTGCATCTAATTGAAGGCCTTGGTCTTTAAAAGGAGTTCCTGACATTTGAATAGAGCCTACACCAAGTTGGGCATGGCACGTCATTGGCCAGAGTGTTTGGTTAAGAGTGACAATTTTGTTCCTTATAAGGACATTCTCCAATCGACCAAATTACTGACCCAACAGACTGTAACCAAAATAAAAGAACCCCCGCGGAAGGCATTTCGGATTAATGTTCTTGATTAATTGTACATCGTAAGACTAATGGTTGACTTAAAACATTAGTTTAACGCCACCTACACATCGGTGACAGAACAAGATGTCCAATTACCAGTTTTTGCAAATATTTATATTAGGTTTCGTTTATGGGTTTCGAATTGTTTTCGAATGAAATGAGATAATAAAATTCATTGCATATTGATTTTCCTCATGGAAACGCTGCTGATTAGGTATGTTCTATAGTTTTCTTTCGATTTAATTTCGATTTTACGGCCGAAAAAGTGTAATAAATCGATTGCTAGTTGGGTAGGGACTGCTACTTAAGAATTCGGGGTTCGAAGTAGTCTTATGGAAATTGGGACAGGGGCGATTTACGAGAGATTCAATGTCAAGAGGCATTAGTAGGTTAAGGGGAGGAGATTTGATGAGACTCGGAAGTGTCTACAAAATTCGCGTCGTTAAGAGGACTTGATTGTAAAACATTTCATGGTTTATTTATTACCCCCTTGAAGGAATTAATTGACGTGCCTAGAGACATAATGCTTACGAGGGATTCGTTACGTAGTACAGTGGGGAGCACACAGTGAAGGCCGCGAAGGTTTGATTTCGCACTTCAGTTCTCTAAGTAATGTGACTCAGTAGTTGATTGAAGTTTGTATCTCATTTCCCAAGAATCTGACAAAGCTTAGGGTGTGTGTCTGGTATTTGACATGCCCAAGTTGGAGTACACATGGCGATGTAAAAATGGCTGTAGCACTTGGCTCTCTACGCGACATTCAGAAAAAATATTTCTCAAGTTTCACTAAAATTTAGAGGACGCCCTACATCGAGATCCTGAAATTCATGAGAACGATATCTAAAACAGATCTGTACTCTAACAGTTTGGTGGGAAAAAACAGTATCTAGGTCCTAGAATCCCGATTCGTAAGTTTATTAGAAGATTCAATACCAGAACTCTTGACAAATGTGCTTGGGAGAATTGATATTTTCCGATTCCCCACCGATGGTTGGTACGGAAGCTGAAGATAGTTCACAACTACGCTGACCTTCGACACGAAATTACAGTCAAATTTAACTTCTAACACTAGATCTAGAATAGTAACAATCTGCAAGCATTAACGAGACGACACCTATCCCAGGTGACAAAAGAGCAAATGAACTTCCTAAGGGTCAGGGTTTGGAGTTTTTCCTTAGCTTCATGGAATAAAGCCTATTAACATAGAAGTCATCCCATGGACACATGCAACGGGTAGAGGACTATGACTGGCATATAATAGGAAGAGAATCGGAAAGGGAGAAGTCCATTACACGGTTTGTCACGAGATAGTTCATTACGACTACTGTTGAGGGTTCAGAGACGAAGACGAAATGGAAACTGTCCTGGAAAGGATTTCTAGCCCTAGCTAAAGCCATCGTTCTAAAAAAAGAACTGGAATAGAAAAGAGATCGTCCTTAACCCATCAAATCGTTTAATTTCTTTCTTAAACCCAACATTCCAGCTGAAACTTTAAGTTGTTTTAAACATTTATCTGACGAAAGAATTCTACCAGTCGTATAAAACTATAAACAGGGATGAGTAAGATACATATTTGCGTTGTTATGTTAGCAACTGCCTTTTTTGGGGAGTGATTCTCAGAAAATGCTATTGTGACTCATTACTAGACCACTTAAGCTCCATTTACTGATGTAATTTATTATATTTATATCGACGCTCTCCTTGGCTGGTAGTTAATAAATGGAACAGCATTTCGTGATCTGCAATCATATTGTTTTGAGAAGGCGCAGTCGAATAGTGCCAGTCTTATCTATAATGGAAAAATAACTTTACGCTATATTTTGGCTTAAAAAAAACTTAGTTTTTGAAGGTAAAATCTATTAAACAAATATGCAGAGGCATTTCACTGTAGAAAAAAGGTTTGTTATTTGGCTTTAAAGTACGCTGAATAGGTTCTGAGATTTTATCTTTACAGACGCAGTAGGACAAGCCTTTGTGTCATTTTTTAAAGAAAAACTTGTAACTTCAATGGATTGTGAAGTACTCTATTCAATTCTGGAAGACAACAATCCAAATGCGCCCATATAGCGTAAAGCACACCATGAGGCCAGCCCATCTTGTTACTGACTCATGTGCTGGAAACATCAATGCAGCACAGCACAATTAGTTGTTCCATGCGATGAGGTCTTAAAGCCTATAAATAGGCTTGGCGCTGACGTTTAGATTGCCTACAACCTTCGTAATGATTAACGACATCCACTTACAAAACTAACAGCGGAAGTGTGCAAAATGTCCGTCTTATCTTACAGACTTATGCATTTTTATTACAATTACGTGATCGGAAACTGTGACAAGGTAAGTATGTAAGCAGTACGTGGCTGGACTTGGAAATCCACTTCAACAAAGTACAGACAAGTTGAAAGGACTCATTATGGAAAGTTTTCTTACATTTGTAACACAAACTCCACCACGCTCAGTTCAAGTCGATCACGTACACGAAATGGCCGCAGACCTGTTTGTTTAGACAAAAATCAGTAAAAGAAAAAAATGCATGATTTAATGTTTTGTTTAATAAATTATTTTATTTCGTAATGATTACTCATTACATTTAGTTTTTCTTTTCATTTCATTCACTTATAAACTAAATACAAAAATGCTTAACAAATTTGGTACTACAGTCTGCAAATATCGCATACTAATCATTTTGACAAATTCCATCAAATAAATAATAAATTGATTGCATTTTACAGCAATTTGACATTTTTTTTTCAATCCTCTTTCACATAAATAAATTATTTTATAAATACACTCAAACATTGAATGATTGTAAACATTTTTTTTTTTAACGAAAAGTATAAATATTTTGTGCGTTTTTGTGTTTTAAATAAATACTTATACAACTAATGAGCATAAACACTGGCCCACTGTGCAGCGGGTGGGGCGGGGAAATGATTTGTTTCTTCGCGAAATCAATTAATACAATTTAATTGATTTGTTGTACATCAATCCAAAAATGCCAGCAGAAAATGAGAGAGAGTATGAATAATGTGCGCTTCAACTACTGCCTAAAATCACGTTTTGATTTGTTCTGGTTTTATTTGTGTTTTGTGTGTGAGTTTTTATGTTTTTTGTAAAAATTTTATGCTGAGAATATAACATCCTTGCCAGTCTTAAAGTCCTTGCACACGAATTGCGGACAACACTTGGGGAAGGACCATGATGAATCGGTTTTCAATTCTTCACAACCTGGCATGTCAATGTAGGGACATGTTTCAATGTTAATGGTGAATGTGTCAATGTCACATGTCATGGCGGCACAAATGCCTTTTGGTTTGTACTCCTTGTTTGGTAACATTGATCGGCGGGTTATCTTGTCAAAGCATCTACCAGGATGTGCTATAAATACAAATTAAAAAAAAAAAAAGAACTATTGGTTAGAATTGATTGACGTCAGATGAAGAGATGTTAAATCAGTGAAAAAAAAAAAAACTAGAAAACCATGTGGTCGACATTTTGTAGCCAACATTACTGTATAACCGGCTTTTTGGTAAAAATGCGGAATCTGTAGCGATTCTAAACGAGTTGACTATATGGTAATGGAGTGGAGTTTTATGTAAAAAAAATCAACAGCGGTAGTCCGAAGGTGATACTTCATTTTGAAATCGAAAGACCGGAAGGAAATTTTGAAGTTTTCGGTACAGAAACAGAAAATGTTTTCTGTACATCAAATGTCAAATGACATTCGCTGTTCACATTACCACCATTTTGTTGGTCTTGTTTGTTTCTTTGTTAAAAGAAAAAAAAAATAATATATCACTGTGAATACCGGTTGTGAGAAAAAATGTGAGGAATTTTTATAAAAACAATTAATCTCACTTTGAAGCTGGTGGCCCAAGGGTAAAGTAATAACTTCAAGATCATCCACAGCACCGCCGAGATGAGTGGAAAACTTCCCTCCAATTCGATTGAATTACTCAATGAACGTATGAACGTAAATATGCTATTTTTAGCCTCCAACACTGATGGTGTAGTACACCATTCAGGTGTACGATCATGTAATGAATACAGATTGGCTATACTGCATGAAATCATCGCGAAGCGAACAAGAAATGTGCAATTAAAACCAACAAAATAATAACTCAATGTGTGTGAGTCAAGTTTTAATTTAAACAAATGACTGAAGCTACCGAAGTCAAAGTCTGTTGAACCTAAGCTTGGCTTGTATACGATTCAAAACGATTCAAAATGATTCAAAACAAAGGATACTAACCAGGATTGAAGGCAGCAGGTTGAGTGTAAACAGCAGCTTGCGTGTAACTTAATGCGCATATAACAACAACACTGAGGATAGCACTGATCTTAAGGCACGACATTTTTATTGATTGCTTTGTTTGTTTTCTCTTTAATTTCTTTTAAATTTTTGTTTTTGTATATCAAATCACTTTTTGTTTAACTTTTATCTTTTCAAAACACTTTAATACTTTTACTAAATTTTGTTTTGCTTTGTTTTGCTAACTCTTTTGATGCGATCGCTTTGAGATCTTGTTTCAAACTAAAGATACTCTCAAAAGCCGGGCTCAATTTAAATAAGAAAATCACTAAAAAATCCTCTTTGAGAGCTTTTCGGTTTGGTTTTTGTATTTTTTTTTGTTTCCTTTTTCTCATTTTCGTAGTTTGTAGTCTTGTTTGTTGTTTTTTTTTTTTTGTGTTTTTTTGTTTTGTTGGCCGATTGACGTGATATGACGAAGATGGGCTTAGGATGAGCTTAGACTATCAAAAACTAGAAATAGTGGCCACAAGAAAGGGGAAAAAAAAGAACTAAAGCAATTTATTAGCTCGAATGACGAAAGCAAAATTTGATGAAGAAGAATAAGAAGAGAAGATAAATAAAAAAAAAAAAACGTAGATATGAATTTAGAATCTAAAATAGGAACCGGTCTAAATACTTTTGTATTGTTAAGCAAAAAAACAAACAATAGACTTGATATTGCGGATGGGTTTATCCAAGACAAGTGAGAGCAGCCCATATGGGGGTTATAACATCCGTTTGAAAGTTTCACGACCGTTTAAGGTCGGGTATTTTTCGTTCTTATTCTTGTTGTTGATTTGTGCACAACCGATTCTGGTCGTTTTGGACAGTTGACATGAATAAATGCAATTTTGTGACATCTACTCGCAGATGTAGGAGCGGAGGTTACAAGAGGGTAAAACACGTTTGTTTTGTATTCAATCAAGGTTCATTGGACTTGTTGGTTGCCGGCGTTTTGGTGGTGATGACATTGAAAGTCCTTTGGTGTTGTTTTGGTGTTTAATGAATGTTTTGGGATTTACCAAATTGGGGAGTTAAGACGGTGTTATATAATGGAGAGACATATTTTTACTTTCTCGGAGATTTAAAATACTTTAAAGTGGTTTTACTGGAGAGGAATCCGCATTTCTGAATCGATTAGGTTGGTGGTTAGTTGCTAGTATGTATGTGCAAGTAGTCATCTTTATTCTTAAAATGTTTGAGAATACGTGTAATGACCATGGCTGGTGTAGCGACTAATTTATGCAAACCGTCTTGGTCTAGTGAACGCCAAACAAGAACAGTAACGTTTTAATGCAATTTATGTGAAAAATGGAAGGATGAACCCAAAAGCGAAAACAACAACCAAGTTCAAATGGATCTTCAACGAAGAAAAGGCCAACGAAACAATCCACTTCATGAACATGACTGTTAGGGGAGTTTAATGGAAAATATGGAATGAAAAATCTTTTATGTTGGTACTACAGATAAGTGTGAACCTCTACTCGTAAGGTTGCTTGTATGCGATACAAGTTCAAAAATAAACAAGAACAAGTAGAATCCATTTAGAACAGGCTACAGCCTGTATACTACAGTATACACTATCCGACATCTTTGGCATAAGCTATCCGAAAGTGGGCGGGGCGTACTACATATTTGGACTAAATTACAACAATAAACTTGATCAAATAACTTTGCTAGCGGCTTAAGTGATTTCTTGATGAAAACGCTACCAAAAAGTAGGCGTGTCTACAAATTAGGTTTTCAATTCATATTTGCGCAAAATTCAGAAAATTCTTTTTGGCAACCTTTGCTCTCCGAGAGGTTAAAAAACTTAACTAAGTTGCACAAATTTTGAAAGAAAGAAAGAGAAGAACCTTCGTGTGAATACCTAAAGCCGTAAACGAAAATTCCACTTTGGATATGGTATTGAGCAGGAAACCCTTTCCACTCAAGCGAAGAATAAAACACTGGAAACACTAAAGATTACAGAAAGCTAGGGCCTGGCTTCCAAATACAAGAATACAAATATTTGGGACAACAGGTCCATGGAACCTAGTGCCTAGCTAGCTTTTCACAGAAATTCGTGTTGTATGTGTTTTATTCTTTTACACGAATGGAAGGGGCCTACTGTTGATAGCTATACTCTCGAATGTCTGTTAGATGCTCGCTAGAGGTACTGCCGTGTGTGGTCTGGTGTTCGAACCTCGAAATACTTGAGTTACGACGCTTGTTGGGACCTGTCGCGATAAATATTTGTATTAGGAGACTGAATGTGGCAATAGATTGAGGGTACAGTAGGGAATGTGTGCATTTTTGTTCAGTTCAGAGAGCGCTCAGTTTAGTTCTAATAAGTTCGCTGAACTAGTTCTCTTATTTAGTTCAGTTTAGTTTATTGTTCTTACTGCTGTGTTATGGAACAAACAAAACACACCGCAAAAAGCGCTCGATTCAGTTCAGTTGGTCTTACTGAACTAGATACAAGCAGAGTATACTTGAGCTTGTTGAACTACTGCACTATTTGAACTACGGAGGTACTGAACTAAATGAACTGACATTGTAAACTGGTACATTTAGGTCACTTGTTAGAGGTCTTTTTTTTCAAGTAGTTCGTTCGTGAACTACACAATCCTGTTTATACTATTCTTTTCTCTTGTTTCGTAGGGAGCTGTTTCGTCTTACCCTGTAAAGGATAAAACGAACCAAATTTTGCCAGCTTTACAGCATTTTCAAAAGGACTACAATCCCCTTTATCTGATATCAAAAATATCTACATCTGGCAATGCCTTAAGGTGTGAATGAACCCTAAACCCGTTTAAAGACATAAAATTGCACTTCCCATCGACTTCTAACTTAATGCACACAATTCCCCGTAACAATCAACCTACAAACGAATAAAAATACTCCAAACCCGATCTAAGATTTCCAAAGATTACAGGTTTGCCAAACCCAAAAAAAAAAAACCGAAAAAATTCCTGGAAATTTGCCAAAATTCTTGATAGATTAATTTATTGCACGCTAATCTTTTTATAGAAACCCCATGCTCCTCGGCAAGCATATATAGTTCCTGGAAATCTTTTAATTTATATAATCCATCAATTTGTCACGCATTCTTTTAGCCAACAAAGAATGTGTCTAACACCGTGATTATCAACTGCTTGCTAATTACGAGTAATACTTAATACAAATTCTTTCCAGTGACCTTAGCAAGGTCCAATCCGTATTAAGAGGGAACACTTTTCTTAAAAAAAAAAAAAAGAAAACAAACAAAAATCTGGGGAATACCTTAAAGTAATGAATAAATTAAAACAAATTCCTTATAACAAAATAAATAAGATTAAGCATTTTGTTTATGTGTTCGAATAACTGAAAATTCTAATAAATATATTATTATTACTATTATCGTCTTGTCGCCGAAATTAATTAACCCCAGCGTAGGCGTCTAAGCTGATCTTTGCATAGATAGACTTCAAGATAAGATGACTATCGTTGTGTTGGCTTGGCTTAAATATCGTCGCCAATAGAACGGGTTTGTTGACTTTTTTTTGCCTTTTTTCTAAACCGC
Organism: Xylota segnis; assembly: GCA_963583995.1. Taxonomy (NCBI): domain Eukaryota; kingdom Metazoa; phylum Arthropoda; class Insecta; order Diptera; family Syrphidae; genus Xylota; species Xylota segnis. Next base: position 3,910,684 of record OY757238.1, read on the forward strand.
ATAGAACTACTTTTGTTTTGTTTGTATTGTATAATGGTTATAATGTTTCCATAACACAGCAAAAAAAAAAAAGAAAGAAAAATTTAAAAAATTCCGTCTTGTCGGCGCCGGCTTAAATGGTATTCCATGTCATTAGATGGAAGCGAATTTAAACAATTTAGACTAGGAGCTACAACAAGTTGCATATCTCCCGCGTTAGACTGTAAATTGTTTATTTTACCAGATGGTGGTCAGGACCGAAAATAACGAAACGACATTTATGGTAAATTATTATAGATGTTGAACAACATAATTTGCTGGTTTGTTTACAAATAAAATGATAAATGTTTAACGATTTGTTGATTCAGTGGACCAATCAGTGAGTAACACACTAAGCCAGTAAGTATGTCGCAGTTTCTTTTATTTTTAATGCAAATTGATTCATTTGTGAAATTGTATATTTGTTTACGAGTTCGAAATTAAATTACATCACCAAATGAGTGAGTGACACATAATCCATACGGGTAATACAATTAACACGGCTATGGCTTTGAACTTGTCCCAAGTCTATTACTTAATTAATTAGTTTCAGTCTCAGCTGGCTAGCACAACTTGTGATTTTCATTAGTACCATACCATGCGGGTCCTCCTCTGGCTGGCACATTTCTGGCTCAAAACTAATTACATGTTATACTTAAAGTTTAAGAAAAAAAAAACAAAAACAAAGTATCTATACTTCCGGATGTACGAAAGGATTAATTTAATCTTTTGTCAATTGAGGAGAGATAGCAAACTAATTCAAATTAGCAGACTAATTAATTTTGTTGTTTAATTAAAAATACATTTTTTTTTTATTCAATTATCAACGTTATTCTGTTAAATTCTTGGACTGAGGAATTTTTATGGTTTTTTTTTGTTTTGTTGTTGGAAATTTACTATCGATTCCGGCTCCATGTATAAAATTTTCTTGATGATTTCTTATTGAATTTTAATGAGATTCTTGGAAGAAGATTTTTGTTGAAATTTTTGCCTCTGTACGACCTTGGAATCTGTACGAATTTTCTGAACTTTGTTCGTCGAAGATTTATTTGTTGTTGGTTAGGTGCAAATCTGCTTTGATCGTTTTAATCTTATTAAGTGAATAAATTTTCAGATTAAATAATTCACTTTGAGGAATTAGTGACAAGCAGGGAGGGTGCGTCATTCGAATGAGTTTCGTCATGGGCCGCTTTTGGTTGCACTTGTTTTGATTGAAATTTTTCGGTCCTACTGAGTACTGAAACAACACAGCAGAAGCATCCAACCCTTTTGCAAGATACCAACTCTTTCAAGTGCTTGCTAAATCATAAAGGTTTTCAAAGCTGAATGACTGCAGAAGGAACCCGCTCCATGCATACTGCAAGTCTTTCCCTACGTCAGTCTTGAATGAGTGCTTAGATTTTGACTAATTCAATGCAAGGATGGAGAAGTGGGTAGTATATGAGTTGGAACCATTCCAATTCCCAGCTTAAGTACTTATTTTAAGAGAAATAAATGTTGATGTACCAGAAGGCAGTGCACTAGGTCCAGTACTATACCTATTTATTTCCTAGTGATCTACCAGAAAGTGAAGCAACATTTGTAGATGATACTGCTGAAGTTGCTGTGAGAGAAACTATCAAAGTAGCAACAAACAAGTTTCAAAAGGCTCGAAGTGGAATAATCAAATACAGCTATCTGGAGCCTAAACTGCGCTGGAAAGATCCTGTAAAGAAAAAGGGAGACTAGATCTAGTACTGTGCATATTATTTCTTAGCGATCTACCAGAAAGTGAAGAGATATTTGTAGATGATACTGATGTTCGTGGTGTGAGAGAAACTATCAAAGTAGCAACAAACAAGTTTCAAAAGGCTCGAAGTGGAATAATCAAATACAGCTATCTGGAGCCTAAACTGCGCTGGAAAGATCCTGTAAAGAAAAAGGGAGACTAGATCTAGTACTGTGCATATTATTTCTTAGCGATCTACCAGAAAGTGAAGAGATATTTGTAGATGATACTGATGTTCGTGGTGTGAGAGAAACTATCAAAGTAGCAACAAACAAGTTTCAAAAGGCTCGAAGTGGAATAATCAAATACAGCTATCTGGAGCCTAAACTGCGCTGGAATGCTCCTGCAAAGAAAAGGGAGATGAATTGAACATCCTGTACAGTGTAATATGTTGGTTTATTGGCAGACACTCACCCCTGTTCAACCAACAAAAAATATTGCTGTACAAGCAAGTTATACTTAAGTGGCACTGCATTCTGAATGAACCTGGGTCTATACATGCCGGATAAATTTACAAATAATCCAAGCCTTCCAACCTTAGTTCATTTGAAGCCCAGATCTACACATATGTATGTAGATCTAAATATTGAGATGGTTGAAGGGGAATTTGAAAAAAGTTTCTCAAAGAGTTAGAGTTAGGCTTTGAAGCCTCGTTAATTTAAAAATCACGAAACCACGAAAGAATGAGAATGTAATCAGGAGATTAGGAAGGGTAAAACCTCTCGATTTATAGATAGACTTGTAGCTATGGTTATAAAAGTAACCTAAACTCAATAGTATGCTAAGAAATAACCACTTTTGAACAAAAAAGTTCAGAAATCTGACGACTTTCCATCATTTTACAAAAAAAAATTGCTGAATAGTTTCAAGACTACATGCGATTCCTTGAAACAGGCTTTAGTTAGTCTTTGAGGGTTTTTAAAGGTTAGAGCTCCCTTGCGTAAATATTTCTGGAATGTCTTTTACTGATTTGGTAACTAATGCTCACAGACTGTTTAAATGGCTAATATTTTGGCAAAAAGGGTGCTTCACCTTATAAGAGAGAGATGACTAACCAGTGGAATGAATGAGCAAAGAACTTTCTTTAAACTTGCTAACTGCAAGAGGGAGAGAAGTCTTAAAGATGTGGTGTATAACGAATTTTAAAGAAGACTTACTATAAGCCCCACAGAGGACCAACACTATGGGCCCAGCTTTAAATATGAGGGTTAAATGCATACGCAGCTAACACTTGGATTAACAAAGCTTTATTGTGTACCCCTTTCGTGGAGGAAACTAAAACATAGCATACCAAGGTCTGCTTGTGGCTTTGTGTTTAGGATGATTAATGGTGGCTTTCTTGACAGGTTGTGGTAGGGGTTTAAGACCGATTTCTGGTTCTCCATAAATAAGTGCATTCCCTTAGGAAGTGCGATATCTTTGTTATGAGCCCTACTTAAGCTTAAATGACTTAGTCATTTCAAAAAACTCTCCGTAAATCCGAAATATCGTACTTGAAAGGATTGTCCAAAAGTCACAAGTTAACACTGGAGGCACAGTCTTTCAAAAATCGGTGCAACTACTACCGTATGCCGACGATATTGGCATTTCTGGCAGAACACAGCGAGCTGTCACTGGTGTGTTAGCTAGTATTGAAACACAAGCCTGAAAATTGGTAAATGAAGGCAGAACCCAGTACATGCTGTGAATTGGATGGAACATCACAAGTGACTTTGTCTACCCCAGCTTCTGCTGTAAATTCTGAAAATGACACCTCAACGCAAAACAAAAGAAGAATAACTTGTGGTAATCGATGTTTCTTTATCCTGAGAAGGGATTTGAGTAGTAGAACCTTATTCCAAGTGACTGTATAAAATCTTGATCATCCCTTTTCTGTTTTATGCTGCTGAAGCTTGAACTCTATCTAAAACGAACAAATATATCCTTGCTTCGAGAGAAAGGTTCTCCGTCAAATTTTCGGTCTCGTTTTCGGAAGAAGGAACTTCAACTACGAACTATACAAGTTGTATAGCGGTATCGACCTAATCAAACTGATTGCGCTCCGGCTCATAGAATCTTCAAATCCAACCAAAGATTGGACAAATAGGAGACAAATCTACGCAATTTTACCTCAAGAACAGCATCTATTCTAAACCAGTACAACTTCTACAACTGAGAACTTGAAGAGGTCAAGACAAACACCTTAGCACCTGCATCATTGAATAAAGATGAACCACTAAATACCATAGCCATCGCTTTGCAAAGTCCAAGTGCAAATCATATTCAAAAATATTCAACAACCAAAATCGACGCGTCAAGCAAACACCCAACCTTCTTTTTTATTTCTTCTCGTTCGCGTTCGCATCAAGTTAGCCAGCCATCCGATTAGGTTGGGAATTTTCTGGAAAACCTAGTTTTGCGACTCGTTCGAGAGACTGGCACCATCACCCATCACCAAAAATTACGTAGAACTTCGCATTCGAAATGAGTTCTTTACATCGAATTCCAACATAGTTTGCGGGCCAATTTAAATAATCAAAGTCCGTGTTTGACCGACCAGATGACGCCAATCGATTCGACGACGATCGGAATGTGAGACAAGAGACTGCAAACCAAACGAAGAAATTGCCAAAAAAGGCGAAGGTCTAAGAGATTTACAACCAGTTTTTAGGCATTAAAAGTTGCGGTTAGCACTGTGATGCTAGCTAATCATGACTGGCGCCAAACTTCTTCTCCGCCATTTCGCACTACTAGTGGATTACAATCAATTCATACTGAAATTTAAACTTTTGCCCATAAAATCGAAATTTGGCTTTTTTTTTGGGAAATTCCAAGAAAGCAAAAAAAAAAGATTTATGTAGAGCAGTGAAAGATTGTATTTCGAACTGTCGAACTGTTCGAACTGTCAAAGACTCGCATCGTGGGTGAATGACATTTCGGATCAACACTTTCGATTTTTGCGTTGGTTAAGTACAACCGAACTGTCAACTGAACGAGCTGATTTGTGGGTCAAATATGGTCGTTGGCCTACACTGGAGTGGCTCTCTTCTTGTATTTTTAAGTAAGCAAAGCACTCTAAGCAGTCAAATTATGATTCCGGGGCCAACATGGGGGTTTCGATTCAATGTCAATGTTTGCAGCGAAAATATTACAAAACAAGTTGTCATAGGGAAGACTACTGTAGAATGCTTGACAGTTGTCAACCAAAGTTGACATAAGAACATAATTAGCATGAGTAGAGCACACAATCGATAATGGAGCGGTGCACCGCTGCTGATTGTAAAACAAACAGATCATTACTTTTTCATTTCCAAGAACTGTTTCACATAAAATCGACACCGATTGAATGAGAATTAATTTGAGATCCGCGAAGATTGATGATACGAAGGCTCTTTGTTGAAAGGATCCGGGAATAAGTGTCCATTAGAGAATGGTCTTTTGTAATTGTGCCAGCAGGAGATATTCCAAAAATAAATTATTACATAATTCCTCGGGCAATAACTACGTTGTTTTTTTTTCGCTTGCAGACTATTTCTAAAATAATTGCCATTCAGCACAATAGAAGGGGTGATTCATTGAATTTAATGCACGTAGCAATAAAATTGAATAAAAAATTGTAGGTATATTCGCTAAGTGGGAAATAATGGTCATTACCTACAATATACTCGTATCGCGAGTGTTAGCACTGAACGAGGAGGTTCTTCTCAGGCGGGGAGAACTTTGTTTTTTTTTTTAAAGTTTAATGGGTCATTGAAATTTTACGCCGACGACGACGGTGATGATGATGATGACGACTTTGCAAACGTTAAGGTTAATAGTGAGATTTTTAGCGTCGCGAATGTGGCGGACGGGCATTATAGTGTTTGCATATCAAAGGCAATCAAGTTACGATGAGATGAATGAGATTTGTTGGAAAGAAAAATAAATCTTTGGATTGCTGAGGTGTTACGTACGATTTGCAAGTCATTTAAATAAATCTTAGGTTCGGTATAGAGCCGCTAAACATAAGGCTAAACAATGTGGTGGGAAAGTTTTTACAGAAAATATTTTTAAGCGGCAGGCCTGGAGTATAGTATGTGGCCTGGGGGTGTTGTTTCTTGGTACCAATTGTGTTTCAATTTTTGCTTGAACTGTGCGCATATTACTCATCGAAAAGGCGGTATTCGGTGAAACTCTAAAGCTGCAGGTTTGACAGTGACACTGCATTGCGTACTGTCGCATGACAGCTTTAAGTCTCTTTTAACTATACAGCCTCCAACGACAGACTGATCTATATTCTTGTCATGCTTTCACGTACTGGGTTAAACTACAGGCACGTATTATATGCAAACGACTGGAGGTGACTACGAAGTGAAGGGCTGTCAAACCAACAGTGTGGATTCAGTAAAGTTGGTTCTACAGTAGCTGCCTTGCGGAGGATAACCACAGCAGTAGAGGAAGCAATTCGTTCAACTCTTCAAATTGGAGACATCACTTCTCATTAAAAAAGTTTCGAAACTATTTAGAGTAAAGGTTACTACTCTTCGATTCCGATGATGGAGTAAGGCAGTACAACATACATACATATGTATCTGACAGAGAACCGCAAAGATCCATTATATGAGATATGGCCCTTGGCATGGATTCGGGAGTAGTATAGAGCACCAACTGTGCCAAAATTCAAGAACCCAGAGCGTCTGTCAAATATATCAAACATTAGGGTATAGCAGGAGTATAGATGGAACAAGTCCTTGAAAGAAAGATTAACCCATCGATTCATACCGGAGTTACGAATAGATCCGTATCACTGAAAAGTTTGGGTTTACCTCAGTCAGCTCTTAGCCAGACATGGCTCTTAGCTAGAGTAGAGAAAAAGTAGAACTAGAGGAAAAAATCTTATGATAGCATCGAGTTCCAAATGGAATATAGTGAAACAGATTGCAGCAATAATCATGAAGGAACTTCGGCGGTTGGAAGAGTTACAGCGAACAATAAACATCAATTTTAGGAGATAGCGCTGAACCCAAAACTGAAGAAGAGCACAGATCACTGACTAGGAGGGCAAGGATGTTCGGAATGTAGTGTCCATCTTTGCAATAGCCCGGGCTGCAAGCAAAAAGTATTGGATTGCCCAGTAAGGACCTGAGCAAGGAAACATCATTGATGTGAACGAGAACTTGCTTGTTTTTGGGTAGCGATTAATGGGACCCATAACCGACAAGAAAAGCAATAATTTTCAGCCAGAAGAACAAACACGTCTATTACACTAAAAATTTAACCCTCAATCGAAAACCCTTTAATCGAACATAACTCTACCACGCTACCGGAAATCCGTCTGCTTCCATGACTGCGCAATTAATAACAAATTCATATGTAGTGCGAAACGACGACGCAGACTCAAATCAAAATTCATGTCTTGCACAAATAACAAACAAATTTATTCACTCCCCTCAGTAAATTCGGTCAAAACCATAAAAAAAAGTCCTAAAACAAGTATAACTCACACAAATTTAAATAAAGAAACATGAAATGCATTCCAAAATATCATAATTCACAAAAAAAAAAACAAAACAAAAGCAACACCACCGACTATATCAATTCCTATATGTTGTAGACGGTCCACAGCTAAACTATAAGTAAAGATCAAATCTTAAAAGTCACCACCTCCATGCTTGTTTACACTTTTCATCATTCTGCCTACGTTTATTATTTAATTCAGATTTAAGATTATTACGTCAATTCAAATGAGATCTCCTCTTAAATTGGACATGATGAGCTAGCCCCTCTCAAATCGCATCGCAAGCCAGCAGAAAGTTCGCGCAATTAATAGAAACAGAATCTTGATGATGTTTCTAACTCACCCGGCTTTTCAACTTTCACGAAATCGCTTCTTTTTTTCTGATTTGTTATTGGCCATCGAAAAAATCTTAATGACTACAAATTCCAGAGTACAATCAGTTAAATATTTGCCTAATTCATCGATAAAATAAATCTAATAAACTTCTAGTCAAACAAATTAATTAGTTAAACAAAAGATTATTTGACAAGACAAACAAAACAAAAAAAAAAAAACAACCAACTCTGAGGAATTCCCCAGAATATTGAAATTCGAATTTCTAACAAGAATTTCGACTGTGAAATGTCAAAAAAAAAAACATCATGACATGCAATATTTACTCGTATGAATAATTTTTAACAATTTTTGTATTCATAAGTTCAGAAGACTAATTCCAGTTATGACCGAAAAGTTTTGGAAAATTTTCGCATTTTCTTACCCAAACTAGGTAACGTGAATTAATTACGAACTCCATTCATTCATTATTCATATGACGTCTATGGAAAATTTTCGAACAAAAAATAACCAGAATTTCGACAAATTTATGCACAAAACAACAAGAAATAGGAATATTTAAATATTCGCTACAAATTGGCGCTATTCATCTACGCTAGTTTGTTTTCGGCAATGTGATCAGCAGGATGGAAATAATAATTGTTTCTTGGGAATCATATTTTTAAAAATAGAAGTGCACTAACGACCAGTTGAAAGTTGTACCTTTTTGTTTTTGTTTCTGTTTTTTTTTCTGGCGAAATAAAATCGGTTTTTAAAAAGTAAACAAATTAGTTTCAATTAAAATATCATATATCTACATATCTACATGGTTAAGAGTGACCATGACCACCAATCATGAGATGAGTTCTTGACAGCGAGTTACATCTGACATATAAAATGAAATCATGTTTATTTTGACATCGCATTGGCTTTAGGCAACTTCTGACAGATTTAGTGATAATGATCAATCAATGTCAGCGAAATATGTTGAAAATTTAAATAAAGAAATAAATTTTCAAAATTGTAGTTAAAAAAGTGAATCCCATTGCTAATTGCAATTTGTTTTGTTTATTCAAAGAAAGTCATAGGATGTCCAATGTCTGTCTAATTAAACTTTTTATGCATTTATGTACCGGTTTTACCAGGAAAACCTCTGTCGTTTGATCCCGGCTATCTAGATCAGTGATTATGTCGAAATGTTTATTGACAGTTCTTTGTTCTCGTTACACCACAATGTTTGCAGTCAAATTCGAATACGATGAACAACTGCGAGATTATTTGTACAACAAATTGTTATTATTCAGAAAATAAACACTGTCATGCATGTAGTGTCAGATAGTCATGTCAATATCAAAAAGGAAAGCAAATTAAACCAACTGTTTACATTTATTTATTCATCCGCGAATTACGATTGTAATTTACATAACTGAGCTACTTGCTCTCATTTAAGAGGAAAGCAGAATTAATTGAAGGAGTGTCAAGCCGCACCTACCTACCCACTGCCCAGAATTGTATAATGTGAAAGTTTATGCACTTAGAAATGACATCTTTACGTCATGTTTGTAACTGTCTAGAAGTCTGAAAAAGACCAATTTGAGAAAAACTACAGTCAGTTACTAATATAGACAACGTCAACGTACAAATTGGCGTCGCCTTGTTTGGCGCTTGATTGGAAGAGGTAAACAAACTATAAACACCGCCAACAGCATTCTTGTTGCTCTTAGTCATCTCAGCATCATAACATCAGTCAAGGGGCTAATGTTTGATAAAACACATGCATATGATAGTCTCTTGACATGAATCAGATTGAATTGTAATGCTTGGGGGGTTTTTTCTTTAAAGCACACGACATACATACATAAATATCATTCTAAGTGCAGGGGAAAATCCAACCTGGTAAGTAAAGCAGTTTGCGGTAGCAACAAACGAGTTATTCTAATAAATTTGCATCCCCAGGTCACCTTCGTTTAGATTCCTAGGATTCCTATCGGCTTCTAGACATCTATATGCCTGAGGCAGCTAGAAAGTAGTTAGCTGTAGTTAGGTTCGATTTTAACGCTTTTTGGACACCCCCTAGATATAAGCATCGACAACACCAATTCCATGATATTGTGGTGCCTTTTGGATAACATAGACCTTTTCAGACTTTTCTGTAAGTTTTTATAAAGCAGAATGACTTGCAAGCCTACACTTTAAAGTAAAACAATCAAAAATTAAATGAGTACACAACCCAATAATTGCTTTATACTTAAAAAGACATAAAATATAACCAAAAGGCGATAAATTGCTAATAGCTTCTTGCTGCAGTAAACTAAGTTTATGTATTTTTCCAAGAAACTGGTTCCATTTACGCTCAGCACTTTAAAATTAAAGGAGTCAATTATCCATACGATAAATTTTATTTTATTCTGCAATCCATGTTGTACAAATTATTTTTATGGCGTGGCGTCGGTTAATATGGATTGATTTGTCAAAAGCTAATAAATTTTGATGGCGTTTCGCTTGTAGCTACTCTCTCTGGTAATGGACTTGTAGTTTGTCAGAACGCCCTCAGTTGAATGCATTAGAAAGAAAGACAATCTTAATTTTTAGGACCTGTCAGTCATCGAAAAATGATTAAAAAACGATCAATGTCAGGAGTTATATGAGAAGAGTACATGGAAGTACTATAAGTGGCACCTAAGTAAAGAAATTCCCACACAAATCGCTTAGAGGTAAGTGTTACCAAGAATTAACCAGCCAAAATGACTATACCTGGTCCCAAACTCTATTGAATACTTGAGGTAATGAAAACTTCAAAGCAACTGACCAAGTTATGTAACAACTTTTAGTCGTGTCACAGGTATCTGCAATCGATACTCCGTAGACCTACTTGATGTTCTTAGATTCGGTCACCCTAATTTCTTGCATTTTCTACAAACCACCAGATGTCTCCAGGCACACTATGGAGCCTTGTTATGCGTCACTTGTCAATTATCGTACACCAAATGACATTTCTCCTCGACAAACATTTAAGGGCGTTGTTTTACTAAATTAATCGTTTCGTCTTAGTTTTTGTTTATTATTTATCGACTATTGTATTTTTTATTACAATTTTTAAGTAATATGACTTCCTCTGCTTTCTTTGTTTTATTTCTCCTGGCGATCACCATACAAGAAAGTGAGTAAACATGCCACATAGTTGCACTTTCATTTCGATTCCTACTCTGTTGTAGATCTCGCCATTTGGTGCTATCGTTGTACTTCGGCTACTCCTGGTTGTGCTGACCACTTCAATTGGAGAGGTATTGGATTTTTAGGCGAACACTGCCCTGAGGAGGAAGACATTTGTGTAAAAGTGACCGAACGACGAGGAGGTATGTAGTTCTCTTCAATCGAGTTGTGAGGTCCTAATGGATATGTACCCTCTAACAGCAAAAGAAACAATAACTCGAGACTGCTTGAGTGCACTGTCATTTAGAACAGACATTCCAGCCGACAAATACGAAGGATGCCGCAAGGCAGCAGTGCATTTGCAACTAGCGCACTACGTGAACCACACCGTCAAGGAGCACGATGTGAAAAGAGATTACTTCCCAGACGTCGAGTTCTGCTTCTGCTTCCTCGATCATAGATGCAATGGAGCAACAACTATAGGAGGTCGGGCCTCAGCAGTAGTTGCTTTAATAACCTTTGTCATAGCAGCCTTACGAAACGCATAAGTTCAACAACGAGAGTATTTCCTAACTCAATTAACAATTCCGTCCATTTGTACAAACAAATTTTACTTAAGTGTGTTCTACGACAGCTTACTTGTGCCTTAAGTAAAGTGCAACTTTTTATTAATTAATAAATACTCTTTCTACTTGAAAAGAACTTTATTTGCCATAGAAACACATACCCAGCTAACAATCAATAACTTCCTGCCTCGAGTTCTTCGGACCCCGGTGGTCGTATTCGGCGATTCTAGGATTTTTCTGGATGAACTCCCAATAGGCTTGCGTCAAGCGTAGGCATTCATCAACGGAGAGCTGGAAGGGTCTTGTAGTCGACTCTACCTCGGCTTGTTCAAACATTTCATATGTCGTCTCTTCTCGATGTTCTTCGGGGAATAGCGTGCTGTAGCCACGGCGGCAATACTTCTGTCGCATGGAAAAGATATGTCGGGTGACTCGCTCGACTATATCGAAGGGGATGTCTGTCTTTGGCTGCTTCAGTGGCATCAGCTTTACAACTCCAACATCAACGTCTGGCTTCGGGACGAAGGCTTTGCCGGGTATTATGAACTTTAGAGTTGGTTCCGTCCAAATCTGCGACATGATTGACAAACGACAACGTTGTTCATGACCCAGTGGAGCACAGATCCTCTCAGCGACTTCTTTCTGGAAAGTCAGCGTCATCGTGGTGTCCGTCCGTCGGAATGCGCCTTGTCGTACCGACAAATCCTGGAACCAGTTGATAAGCAGACGCGTGGATATCGCAAACGGAAGGTTTCCAATCAAGTGTAGCCTCTGTGAAACATCAGGAATCACTTGCTCCATGGGGAAGCGCAGGATATCCGCCTGGTGTATGTCAACTTCTATCCCCAGTGGCTGTGAGCACTCCTTCAGTAGCTCCAATGTCGGCAGAAATCTCCTATCTTTCTCCACCAGAATCACCTTTGCCGGATGCCTTCTCAGAATCGAACGAGTTATCCCACCTGGACCGGGTCCAACCTCCAATACTACATCAGTGCTTGAAATTTTGCCAGCGGATTTCACAATTTTGTCCGTCAGCCGCTCATCCATGAGGAAATTCTGTGACAACTGCTTGATGGCCTGCAACTTGTAGAGCTTCACTAGATCTCTAATTGTGGGTAGTGGTGGCAGGCGCAAGCCTCGAGCGGTGACTGCAACTCCTCCGTATGGCATTTTTTTTATATAATTACAACTAGGACTTACTAAATCTATGAATTATAACCTAACTTTTGTTAGATTAGTTAGTTCTGGACCTTCTTGGGCTCTTCAAAGTCGTCGAGGAATCTCTCCTGTTGGACACTCAGCATAGAGTAGGCGTAGATTCCGAGGACCGATGCACCTAGAACTCCGGCTGTGATGAGGTTATTACGACGTTGCCTGTGGAGCTTGTGAACGCGTTGTAGATTTTGTTGTTCGACGAGTTTCATAAACTCTAGTTGGGCGCGATCGATTTTACCTTCGGCGTACTTTATTTTTGGTTGATTTTCTTGAGGTGACGACATAGTTTACGAGGAAAAATCTTAACTTTTAATGGAGAATTTTCCTAGTCCTCATTGGTAATGGAAATTTTTGGGAACAGTATTTTGACAATCGAAATGATAAGACATTTGATCGGAATGGGTGGCAATGGCACGTGGAATTGGTACACAGGGTGACAGACAAAAACTTGAAGTCGATATTTCATAGTTGATGACACAAGCAAACACTGACTGACTGATCACCGATCCCCAATCACTACAAATCCCCTACAAAGCATGAGTTTCAAATATCTGGAAACATTGATCATTCAGTGTTCTGATAAGAAATTTCAGAAAGTTGCAAATCCAAAGAATCACGGAGCAGAAGGTACCAACAATACCTAAAAATACCACCTTTCCACCCTTTATGTTTGACAGTCCAATCATTGTAAGGAGACCTAACCCAATGTGATCATCAACTTTGATTAATTACTATCACCTTAATCTGTCACGCTAGACCGTATGCTTGAATTCATTTAATGCTATGCGACGCTTACTCTTCTTCATCCGCACTTCGTACTTTATTCTGTGCGAAACTAGTAGATCCCTATCCAACTGGTCCACCTCTGGTAATCGTTGTGTAAATATTTGAAGGCTAACCAAATCATGGCCATAACTCACAGGTTTTCTAGAATTTCTAATAATACTGGCTGGAGTCTTCGAACTTCCTCCAGAAGTAAAGCATAAGCATGTAGATCTTGTGTCCACTGAGAGCTACAAAAGTTGCTTAAGCTATGTTCGGACAAAGGTGCTGCCAATCGCTGACAATGACAAATTTGCAGTTAAAATTGTCAGTTCAAGCGATTGTTAGATTTTGTCCCAATTCCTTTAAATTTATGTTCAATCGTCTAAACATTCATAGTTTTAGTGCTACATATGTATGTATACATAAACATGTATGGAGCTCGATAAATTTGAAGTCCTAAGTGGATCGCGAAATCAGATAGATCTTGTGTCAACTAAAAAAACTTTATCTTGCCTTCAGTTCGCTAACTATAACGCTGTCGGTAACTAAGCTTTAAATGCGGTCCTAAGAATTATATTGATACAGAACGACCAAACTCTTTGACTCATTAGAGAAATATGTTCAGAAACTTAAGAATAGAATCACTTGTCATCACGGTGCCATAGGTTCGATAAGAAAAAATACAACTGCATACGAGTACTACCTGGACCTCATCATAATTTTGCCTCGTGGAACATTAAAAATGCCTATCGTTTGAAACAATATTGTCTTTTGCTTCAAGCAACCCTAAAAACTGTAGCAAACTTTAGCAAACTACAGACTACAGCGTTCGTTGCTATCATTTCGATCACGATCGTTCCAAAATTTACGTGATAAGGAGCCCTGTACTTACAATCAAGGAATGAATTTTAGCTTAAATCGTCAACGATTAGTAGAACGAATCATGATTAGAAATAAAAATGTCTTCTTGCCTAATCTTAACAAATTAAACCAAATTAGAAATACAGTAGAACTCGCTTAAACCTACTTCCTTTCCGCTTTCCTTTCACTTGGTTGGATTCATTATATTTTTAGCTATTCTTCCACCAGATATAATGTTGTCCGATATCACGAACCCCGGTTATAAGGACCTCATTTTTACGGCCCCTTCACCGTCACCATAAGCGTCATCCACTGTACAATCTTACGGAAAAAATAAAGCATTGCACACACAATACAAAAACACTCTACTACTCTACCCTACACAGACGTCATCAAATCCAGCTCCGACAACAGATGTCTCTGTCATCGACTTCCGCTTAGAATATGATCAGCTGTTTACCAAAAAAGAGCTTAAATAGTCAACAAAAAAAAAAAACTCCCAACAGCTTATAAACAAAGAACAGATGGAGAGAGTAAAACAAAAATAAAGAAAACCGAGGAAGTAAACAAATCGTTAAATGAATGAAAAAAAAACCTTGATAATTGCTGATTGACTATCATATAGATATTGCAATGAGTAATCGAAAGCTGAAGAGGCCGAAATTTATAATTAGATATCTCTACCTTGTTTGCGAGCCCTCGTGATTGAGTGATTGTTATTCATTGCGAAATTAATTAAAGTGTGATGGCAGACGAATTCGCTCGGTTTTGCTTGAAATGTAATTTACAACTTTGAATTGCTCTCCAATGCTGGAAAACCATTTACGAATGAGAGATAAGCAGAAAGAGGTGTTTAATGGTGGAGACCTCCACCCCCATCCCGCAGAGAAAACAGCTTTTTTTTTGAGAGGCACAACTGGAGCACAAAAGCTTTCGTATTCGCATTTGAAAACAAAGAAAACTTTTACTGTGTCGGAATGTACCTGTGTTCCAGTGCGGATCTAGGAGAACTATCTGCAATGGTTTCACTTGAAGGAGTAGTTAGAGGACTGTTTTACTTTGGTTACTGGAATAGTTTTGTAACTGTAGGTTTCGAGTTGATTAGTCACAAAAATATAATCCAACGTAGAGAGATCTTCACTGCACGGAGTCCTTCATAAATCAGATACGTCAACGAAAATATGTAGATTAACAGCTTCAGGAATCCCAATCTGGACTCCGAATAGTCCTATGTTTGAAGAAGACAGCCTATAGGTATGCATCTAAGAAACACCAACCAATTGATTGAATACTCATTGGTTTGACCCTGTAGAACCTACCAGGGGCGACAGCTTTGTAGGGTGCTAGCTTATCACCATCCTCCTACAGTCGTTCAGTGGCTAAGAGCGGTAGTTTCTAGAAATAAGAAAACCAAAGAAGTTCAGACTAGTTGAAGTGATGAGCGACCCCATAGAGATCATTTGTGCTATAAAAACCAAAGAAGTAACTCTCAACTTAAGCTATACTAAGACGATTGCCAAATCTGGAACTATTGTTAGCTCTGCAAATGAAAATTTGTCTCAAATACCTGACAATCATATGAACTGTCAATTTTTATCTGACAATTTTGTAGCAAAATATTTGTCAGAGAATTA
Source organism: Xylota segnis (assembly GCA_963583995.1). Lineage (NCBI taxonomy): Eukaryota > Metazoa > Arthropoda > Insecta > Diptera > Syrphidae > Xylota > Xylota segnis. Next base: position 3,926,452 of record OY757238.1, read on the forward strand.
AAGGACATATCTTACAAAAAATTTACAGGAATTGGGAAAAAATCTAACAGCCGTGTGAACTGGCAATTCAACGCCGGAAAATAATGTGTCATTGTCAGTTCATTTGCAGCAATTGCCAGCACATTGCACGATCAATCGTCCGAATGTAGCTTAAGCAAGTTTCGTAGATCTCAGTTCTCGGGATTGACAGCGGGATTCCAAAGAACCTTTACACCTCGAAGTCGAAACATATGAATACTTATCATGACTTACAAAGGAAGGGGTCTAGCGTTTCAGGCTTTTACCAAGAAAAAACAACAAGTCTATGGGACCCAGAGCCTAATCTTCACACGAATGGAAGGGGCATAGAAGGGAAAAAGATTTTTACACGACATTAACACTCTTGGATGTTTGTCAGAAGCGAGGACTGGGATTCGAACCTCGAGCCTCCTTGCTCCGTAGTCCAACGCACCAATCCCTTGAACCTCGGAACTTCCATTAGGAAGGTGAACTTAAAGTTGTCTAAAACTCTAGGTAACAACTTTTGTAAAAAAAAAACCCTTCAAACCAAAAGGATCGATAGATCGAGTTGTGTCTGCTTTGCTTGCTTGCAAGATCAAGTCTTTTGCTCCATGTGTTGTTTCTGTCGGTAGTTGTTGTATCTGGTCTTGAGACAGCACTGTAACTATTTGAAAGATGTACCGGCCCAGTCAAACTCCCCATTCCTGGCGATGCCCTGAGTATTAGAATTATACCTCATTCGTTGGCCTACAATTTGTAGATCGAACTGCGCAATTTCCAACTATTTGGCCACTTCTACAAATATTCGCTGATAACACCAAATCCAATCTATCACCAGTCGTCAGTGCAAACAACACTACAAAAGAACCCATCAAGAGAGAGGGCAGAGTTGATGTTGATAAGGCTGTGCTTTTCAGGTCAGCCACTTTGGTTCCCCAAACTAGCGTCAGCACATTTTGAGCTCCCCACTTGTAATGTGCAAGTACTCCAAACTTTTACTGTTACCAAGATTTTCCTCCACCATCTACAGCAATTTTTTTCCCCAATTTTCCCATCCATCCACCGAAATGCATTGCTCAGACATTTTCCTCCACAAGCTCGCACAGTTCCCTTTGGTATCTCACGGATTCGTTGTCGTCGTTGCTGTCGTCGTCGTAGCCATCGTAGTCGGCGTAGTCGTGGTCTTTGTCATCATCATCATCGTTGCGTTTGGTTTGTGCTGTGCGCTGGTTCGTCTGTCTGAATCCGAATCTGAATCAGAATTTGAAACGAAAGTCAGAAGAAAATTCGCTGCCGCGTAGTTCGGCTGTTCGGTCTCCTATCATTTTTTTTTTCTTTTAGTCATTTCGCTGTTGTTGTTGTGTATATTCGTGTATTCGTGTATTCTTGTTCTGTTTTTTGTTTTGCTCAATCAGCTGTGTACCCCAACGGAGAGTTGTGTGTGAATTGTTTAAAAGAAACGACGTGAGTGGCCCTTGGAAAAGGAAACGAAAAATAAATTTACTTTGCCCCCGATTTCTTGGTTTAACATCAACCTAAGCAGTATCGTTACGTGTTTACTTCCGTCTTTCCATTTCCCCCATTCAACGGGAGCGGGGGGGCAACTACCTATTTCGTTTTTTTGTCTTAAACTTGTTAATTTGTAAATTTTGCGTCGCGGAAAACCCGAACGAACGAGACGAAGAAAATGCCATTTATATCGAAAGACTGGCGTTCGCCTGGCGAAGCATGGGTTAAAACGGACGAAGGATGGGAAAAGTTGAAAGTGCTCGAATGTGGAAAACGTACAAGGTACGCAGAGGCACACAGTAACGAAAAATAATTTCATTTGCAGTTTTCCCACACCTCACACGTTTTTAGTTAAAAAAAAAAAAAAAAAACAAATTTGTAGCTGGTGTGGTGCCTTCTTTGTTTTATAATTTCATCGCTAAATGCCTCTCACCTGTGTTGTGTCGCTCTGCGCTGTGATTATGTTCATAATTTCATGACGAAAGCGAATAAATTGGCGAAACACAAATAATAATAAAACCAACAACAACTAGACACAATGACAATGAGGGGTTCAGACTGTGCACACGACCGTCGTGTGGATGGTTGCGTTGTTTTTGTTATTATTGCGTAAATTGCAATTAGATTGGGGGGGCAGAACAGGAGAACGATTATACTTATTTCTCCTTTCGCCGTGTACTCCCCTGACTTGGACTTAGAAAATTGAAAAGAAAAAAAGAAAATTGAAAATCTCCTTTGCCTTTCTTTTGTGCTTTACTTTGTTGCTATTTTTTGGCCTCGTCTACCCACCGTCATCATCAACCTGCCTGAGCCTGACGTTTTTGTTGTTGTTGACGGTGAGTGCACTTGCAGTACGCTCACGAGCTTTATCAGATACGAAAAAAAAAATCAAAAGTAATTGAGCGGGAGTGAACGTCAACGACAGCATTTGCGAGAAGGGAATTCGCGGAAGTGGAATACAACAAGAGAGCTTTCAAGTTGCACAAGACATTCCCTCGTTCTCTATCGCATAGGGTGACATTGAACTAATTCTCGTTTGAATACTGAGAATTAAATTTAAAGATGACCTTTTATTCGTTCTTTAAAAATAAAAGTACTTTATAGTCGTGGCTTGAATATTTAATTAGAGTGCTAGCTGCACATTTTTCTTGGTGATAGCTTTGACGCTAAACCCTTTCCTTTGTACTTATGTCATCTTGAGTATTCATATGTTCACAAATAATTTCGATCTTTTATGTGTAAAGGTTCAGTAGAGTCTCGTTTTCAATGCTGAGAACTGAGATCTATGGAAGATTCTTCACGATTGACAGATCACCAAATATTGACAGATCTGCAAAGGTGCTGCCAATCGATGCAAATGGGCTGACAATTGTCAGTTCACACGATTGCTAGATTTTGTCCCGATTCCTATAAATTTATGGCGTTCTGGCATTTGTCATACGAAAACTGGTACTTGCAGACTTTGCAGACTTGACAATATGCGCAACCGTCTGAACAAAGCTTTAAGGCTCGACAAAATTGAAATCCTAAGTGGATCGCGAAATCAAATTGTCTTCGTACCTAGTCATCTACTTCACGTTGCCGAAGTTTGTCTGTTTTCTACAAAATGTTTGGATTCCATTGGCTCAATCTGGTTAATGCTTGAACTGCCAGATGCCATATTTTCGAGGTCGTTTCTGCACCATTATCGCCGGTACTGATGGTGTAGGTGGCATTCAGAAATTCTTTGAACTTCAGAAGGTGGTGCTGAAGACTTATATACTCATGCTAGCGTTAATCTAAAGAAAAAGCCCAGAACTATTTGGCAACATTGTTAGCACAAGCCCTCAATCAACAAGCGACATTATTTTTCTCCAAATTTTTAGCCTATAGCTTTTGAAATCTAAAGTCTTTTCCTGATTCACAAGAAAGAAGACGTCTTCAATTCCAAAAATGTGTTTCATATATCGCTCCAAAATGTTGGGCACTTGGTACATTTATTCCTCGGCTCTCCAGCCTATGCAAAAACTTCTTCAGAATGAAATAGTTTCCATCAGTTTCGATCATAAGACAATCGTAGAAACCTCCCATCTGGCAAAAGTCAGAAAGCAAAAGTATACACTCGGAAGTTCAAAGTGGACTCTTCGCTCGAAAACGAACTCTGTGTCAATGCCGTTGCGGCCTCTGTTCAATGACCACCATGAACTGTTCAAGCACCCTACAGTCTGACGTACCTTCCATTACCATTACCAATTACACTCCAACTGACTCATCATCTATTTTTTCCACACCAAAGCCTTTAACAACTCATAACCAAAGCCCATGACAGCAATAATAAAATAATAATAAAAAAGAAACAGCTCTCACTCGGCACGATAATGCCGAAACTAACACACCTAATTAACTAGATTAATCGTTCAGGCGATTAAGTTCATTCCACTTGCCACATCTCCATTCGTACTCGTACTCGCCGTACTCGCCATACTTGCAAGTTGCAACCAATTTCCTTACACAATTCTCTTTCAAATTTGATAAAGTTTACTTCATATTCATGATTAAATTACAATTCGACCGAAAACTACAAAAAATTATGTAAACCTGGCCAATCAGTATGGCTCTTATGAAACCGTTGTTGACTTTGAAAACCGCATCTCGAGTTTTGTAATTGAAATCCACAAACAAAGGGGCACGCAACACTCACCACACATTGGTTGTGAAGCCGTCGACCTTTCTAATTTCAGATTCGGTAACTCACCTAACAATGACGATGCCAGTACCTAACTCTTGTCGTGTGCTTCCCAATGTTAATCACTCTTAATTAATTTTTTGTAAATATGTGTACCTACATGGCAACGGTTTCGGTTGTCTAGATATTTCCAAAAATGCATCTATTCTTGGTTTTTAATTTGAAACAGACTCTCGTTGGTGTTTACGATTTACGACGAGTGCACTGCTGCAGTCAATTAGAAGAAAAGTATGTATATCGGGGCCCTCTCGAGCAAAAGGCCTAAATTTAGATCGCCTGGAGGTGAATTAAGGTGTGTGGACATCTATACTATGTCTTGTGTTTTTTTTTTTTTTGAATTTTAATAGCCAACTTGAATGCATTCTCAAAAATGAAAACGAAAAGAGGAAGTAATGTGTGTGTTGCAAGTCGGTTTCTAGTTTTGTTGAGGGATCTATAAATAGGCAGAGGTCTGCTTCCCGAACAATTTTGCGTCTGGCTGGGACTTTTCTGTCAGAAAGAGAAAATTTACGCGACGTGCTCGAGAGTTTAACGAACTGATGCAATCCGCTATGAAAGGGAATCCATCCGCTATGCATGGAGGCTAAGTGGCTTGCCTGCTACATGGGGAACATAAAATTTAGAAATGTGTCATGCCTTCTGCTATTAATTTGCTTTAAATAAATTTTATTAGCTCTGTGGCATGCTGGACGATGCCGATGTCGATGGCGATGCCGATGCCGATTCCATTAAGCACTCTTGTCCAGTACTTTCATCTTATATTTTATTTTTACGTGCGGTAAAATAAATCAGTTTTTAACGGTAATTGATAATTTCAGTTCGTGCCCACAAGTACTTTCAGTGGCGATTGGGGTTTGGATGTGCTTGTTGGCCATTTGGCACTTTGACTCATGGGGAAAAACAGGCTTTCTTTCAAGCTTGATTGCGGCCTAGAGGCTAGCCCGGTCGTCAGTAGCCTTGGGTTACCTTTTCGACGAGACACAATCACTTTACTCTTTTACAACTAAAATTTCCTACAAAAACGACGAGGGTAATCGGACATTTTAGAGAAAAGTGGCTGAAAGCAGTGCCTTAGGAAACTAACCTATTGCTGGGAGACCGTAAGTCTCAAAAATTAATGTATTCTCAACAAAAGGGAGTCGGCCATCGACACGAAGGATATCTTCGTCTTCCCTGTTCTGGGACTAGAGACAGCTGATTTGTTATTAACTTGGGTCTGGCGAAAAGGGCATGAAGAAAGGTGTGACAACTCTCGTAATAAGGCCACTTGGGACATTCTTTCCATTCTGAAGAGGAATTCAAAACCAACAAAATTGAAATAATGCTCCGAGAGTCCCATTTCGCTGAGTTCGAACTTGACTGTCCACTGGAACCAATGGGGCATGGTATGAAGTGCACTGTAAAGCAGAGATGTGCAGTATTCCCCCGCTTTGCTCCGCTACACCGTCAGAGGCAGACTCTGAGTGGTCGAGAATCTTCGAATTGACTGCAAAACTAAATTTTTTCAAGAGAGTTGAGTCGGTGTGGTAGGATATACATATGTATCTTGAATATTTGCCGAAGAACACGGGTCATAAGTATTCTAAAATCATGACGAGGCCCTAGAGACTCTCTTTACGAAAGAGAAGCTATATGTTCACTATCGGAAAGCAATATCAAGCAATTTAGCATCACAAATGTCACTTGGTGGCACCCAATCATTGATGTCTACACAGGACGAACATCAATCACTCAGTTCACTGCTTTAAAATATTCATACGAACAGTATTAGATCATCAACAGAAGCTTCTGTTTTTCAGGAAGCAGGTTGATATCAAAGTCATTTTGGAAAAAAAAAAAAAAATTCAAAAAGGATATTCTACCCGCATTTGTTGTCAACGTTTAAAGTTGACCCAGCTTGTGAAATGTAGGTCAGTTACAACGGCAACCTTTTGCATTGTTCTCCCCCTATTCTCCATTAACACGAATGTCCTTACAGTATTCCTTCCATCAAATGCTAATCACAATCAGATAAAAAGACACAGAATATATGTTTTTCTTTAATTTTTTACGAGTCCTTCCACATCCTCGTATGACCCCACAACAAACTGAACAAAATTTTCCCAGGAATTCGGTCAAGTTTATATGTGGTGACCCAGTTTCCGTTTACTCCTTTGTTAGGTTTTCCTTTTTTCTTTTTTGAACTTTTGCAGCAGCTTTTTGCCCTTCTTTTACTCTCTCATCCTTCTTGTTTTTTTTTTTTGTATTCTGTTGTTGCTTGGTATGGTGGTTTTCCTGCTGATTGTTGCGCTGCATTTCGTCCTTTTCCGTATACTGACTCGCCTTCCCCCGACACCCAATCTCTGTATGTATTCGAATGACTTTCGAGTAGTATGTAACAAGAAAGGAGAATGTGGATGTACGTTAGATGAGTTTACAAGGGCGAAGGACAAATTTTAAATTGAATATACCTAACGTAGAATTAAAGAAGAAGAAGGAAAAAAAAAAGATTGAATAATGCGAGGATGTAATTGACGTTTGGTTCGATTGGCAGGCTTTCTTTTTTTAGCCGGACTAAGGGAGAAAAGAAGGGAAAAAAAAGTTGGTAATTGCTTTTAAATTAGCTGACTTAATCGAACTTGGATGGACGGATGAAATGTAGGCCAAATGTTGGTGGCTCTGGAATTTATTGAATTAAAGAACGAAGGTTATTTCTGTTGTGAATAATGAGCTGGGAAATACCAACGAGCTGAGTGTGCTCACATATGGTTGCGATGGGTTTTTGGTGAGTGGTGGCAAAAAGAAGGCGGCTATTCAAAGTTAGATAAGTTTTCAGCCTTCTTGCGGCTCATTTTGCGCAATAAATTGTCAGAGAGAGAGAGAGATTGTAGAACACTAGGTGGAGTCGCAGTACAATTGTGGCTTTAAGACGAAATACAGACATTAAGTCTGAAGATGGCTAAGTTTGGGCGAGAATCGTGGTCCAAACTACAGTAGTAACTATGCAACGTGATTATTTAAATTCTGTTTACCGATGGGCTTTAACATCAAGTGTAAGACCAGGATCCCTAGCAGAATTGCTTAGGAATCGGGAGGAATTTTAAGCAACATTTCTGTGACAGAAATCTACACAGGGGCGGGGGTTCATTCCAGTGCACTAGGTATTTGTATCACCACACGACTGCCAGATCACTGTGACTGCAGAAGTCACATGAGTCTGTAAGGCCGCGAACTGGATTTCGATTTACTCGATAAAATGCAACGTTATTGTTTTTTGCGTAGATAGTCAAGCTACGTTAAAGCCTTGGAATTGCCAATAATTCCAATCCAAAGTGGTAAAGCAATGACGCGGATTTATTAGCGAGATCGCTGTCAGGTGGGACGTATCCTTTTGCTCTGATTATAGACCATTCCAGCCAAATACAAAGCAGACAAACTAGCTGAAGAGCGTGCACACCGGAACCTCCGTGATAGTAGGGGGAACCGTCAGACATTAGAATGTCAAACGGGAAGTGGAACAATATCAGTACATGTCTCTCCTTCTAAGCTGGTCAGGACTGCATTGTAGGAAAACCAGTAGACTTATTTTCGTCAATAGGAGAAACCGGGGAAAGATGGATGGTAGGCAGACATGCTAGACGGCTTGATGCTGACTTCAACGATTTCTGAAGGAGCTGCAGAAACGCGGTAGAGGAGGAAACTATGATACATCTTTCGTATACCTGTCCTACCCTATCGGTTTTGAGCAGAAAAATTCTAGGCGAGTACTTCTTCGAATATCCTAACGATCTAGCCAGACTAGACTGAAGCAAAATATAAAGCTTTGTCATCGCGTCGAACTGGTTGCTCTGTTTCCTACATATATCACGTGAAATGTTTCCATGTAGGTCTCCGGTGCTGGTAATCTGGTTTTCCCATAGTGCTTTCACAATGGACCTTCCTTTGGTCTAAGTGTGTCCCTGCTGAGCGGAGATGACCACCTAAGCCAATCAAGCTTCAGCGTTATAAAGCAAGACTGAGACGATCAAGGTTTTATACGGAATTGGCTTAGTTGTTGCCGATAGGGCTCTACTACTCAGGCGGGAGTTATTTTTCGTTTCTGCTGAGATGTCATTGTCAGCAATCGTATCTGTACACAAAGTAGAGGGCTGCTTATCACCTGTTTTTCAGAGTTGTATCTCCTCAGCAGAGTGCAAAAATATACAAAAATTAACGCAGCTCGGTGGCGTATACGTAATATTTTTGCGAAGAATTTAAAATATTTTCCATTTTTCTGCACATAAAGGTGCAGGATCTGACCCTATCTGTACACAAAGTAGAGTGCTCCTTAGCACCTGTCTTTCAAAGCTGTATTTCTGCAGCAGAGGGCAGAATTAGATAAAAATCTGGAGGCACCCACCAAAAGGACATGCAAAGCTTTTCTCTGTAAAATTTTGCTACTAAAAATGGAGGCAAGGGTCTAACAAATAGAATTCTAGACTCAATGACTGTATTTTTAACATTCGCTAGGAAGTCCTTTGACTAAAGGTGTAGAATAGCTTCTAACTGGAGTATGAAACACCATTTTGTATCAAAAAAAGCAAGACATACCTACTTACAACAAATTCCTCTGTTCTTGTAATTTTCCAGACATGCCTCAACTTCTGATGACGATGAAAACGAAACTATACCGCCACACTGCCACATCACAATACGATGCACTCGCGAAATTGCCGGATTCAATGGACTAGGCGAGGCCGTAAGACGTCTTGATTTCCGAAGTTCCGTTCGTGATCGTAGACGTTTTCATTACATATGCGCCTTGTTAAGGTTACTGGTGGCTCATAAGGGTATTGCTAACTTATCAGGCAATGCCCAGAAGTTATTGCTGCAAATGGTCGAGGAAGTCGCATCCCATGGTAAGTCGCTTATCGGAGGTAACGACCTCCACTGTATGTATAAGTTTGTCAACTTGCTAAGTCACCCATTTTTATTTTTAGTGAACGATAGCCAACAAAATTTCAACGTCCTTCGTGGTCTAACCACCCAGCTGCAACAGATCGTCAATCAGGAGAATCAGAAATGCTGGGGCAAACCCCTAGGCAGTACGAATTTATGGCAAGAGCATGTAGAGACAATAAAACGAATTCAATCGTTAACTAGTCAAATCGAAATTAAAGAGGTACATACGCACATATTACATTCATTACATGGAAATGAAAAATTTTCTTTATTGCAGCCTGGTCCAGAAATACGTCCAAAACTACACGACCTACCTGAAGAATGTATTCGAGAAATTATCTTAAGAATCGCCGACCATAGAGATCTAGAGGTGAGTACGAAAATTTGAAAGTCCCTGCCATATGGTTGCCTAAAACGATACAAATTCTAGGCCACTTCTGGCGCATGGACTCTGATGGCGGCTCTAGTTTCGGAACAACGTGTTTGGCGCGAACTAACTCGCTTCCACTTTAATCAAAATCAAATCAATACTGTCCTAGATATGAACAAATTCAAACTTCAGCCTGGCAAGAAGGACTGGAAGAAAATCTACCATCAGTTGCGCCGAACCTACGGTGTCGACGATAACTATCAATTTTCCGAGGTCCTTTCGCTGTGCCGCTACTGCTGTTGCCTCTTCTGGCCATCCGACGGCCATCCATGCATTGTCGATCAATGTCCTGATTTCAAGCAACGCCTCGAAGAAGCCGGAGGCCAACTAGAAGTCTCACAGCCCGTATTGCCCTCACAATTTCTCAAGTTCTTCTCTTTGTAAAGGTCACAGACGAACGGCCCGAACCATCGATCGAAAGAACGAACGGAGAGAGAACCCTTCAAGAGAATGACGAGAGTGCAATACATATTGTGTAACGCAGCTACTACGTGAAACCGCTGCTACTATTGAGAATTACTATTCAGTTAACTACTATACACTAACTAAAACTATTATTTTCTAAGAAGTCCTTATATGAGATACATTTATATATATATACTATTATATTCACCGTTCATTTTCATGGCAGTTTGGGGGCAACATCTTCTTGCCTTACACATTAGTACTATACGTATCTAGTTTTGGTCGATAATCAAAATCAAATCGTGTCCAACACGAGCAACATTGAATCATTTTGTGTGTGCTAATCTTGTGTTTTGTTTTAACGACTTTTTATATTATATTATAATTATAATTGTATAAGTGATATTAGGATTTATTTATATGTATATCTACTGAAAAAAACCAAACAAACATGAAAAGGAATTTACTGGGAAAATTTGTATTTAAAAAGATTTGGCTCACTGTTGGCGGCACACAATTGTTATTGACTGATCGAATAATCGAATCGCACCAGGCCAGTGCCAACGAAAGAATTTTGATTACACCATAGCCATGCAAAGGCTTAATTTTGAATTCCGTCTCAAACTATGAATTGGAAAATGAAGAAAACAATAAATTACACGCTGCCAGTTCATTAAAAAGATGTAAAAGAATAAAAAAAAAAAACAATATTTTTTTATTTATAAAACTAAATAGGTTCCAAATATTTTTTTGTACGAAAATTCACATAGAACTGTTCAAAGCAAATGAGCTGCTTTCATAAACAAAAACAAAAACAAGTAAAATAAAGTAAAACAAAACTGCTTTCGGAATTTTGCAATATTGTGCAAAAACAACAAAAACAAAATATATATACAGTGGGGAGCATAAATGAGTACATGTTTGTACTCCGTGCACTTATTGCTGCATAAGAATAGAAATAACAAAGCAAATTAAAAAAAAATTATTGACCTTTATTTCATGTTCAATTCTAAACAAAACGGTATATAACACAAAGCGAAAAACAAAAAATTCTAAAAAAAAAACAAATAAAACAAAAACAACTCCAATGTACTCAATTTTGCACCATTCAAATAATTTAAGGATAGGGTTTATTTTCAGTACTTTGTCCATAGCCCTTTATTATGTAAAACATTTTCTACACGTTTAGGCATACTTTCCACCAAATGCTCTATTATTTCATTTGGAATATTCTGCCATTCCCGCTGTACTCGCTGCCAAAGCTCGTCCAGGTTCGTTGGGGCTGTTTGGTATTGTCCCAACCGTCTTTTCACGATTGACCACAAATTCTCAATAGGATTGAGGTCGGGACTTTGTGCTGGCCACTGCATCAATTGGAAATTTTGTTCCGTAAGCCATTTCTTCACGATCTTGGACGTGTGCTTTGGGTCGCCATCGTGTTGAAATATGACTTCCTCCTCAGGATAGGCACTTCTATGGACAAAATCGGAAAGATGGGTCTGCAAAATCTTCAAATAATCTTCTTTCTTCATTATTCCATCGATTTTGTGCAGTGGTCCAACGTGCCACCATGTGAAGCAACCCTATACCATGACACTGCCTCCACCATGCTTCACCGTTTCTTTGACATGGTGCCTTTGAATGGTCTCCCCAGGGCGGCGCCAGCAGTATTGTTTCCCATCAGACTGAAACCGATTAAATTTGGATTCGTCTGACCACACTACACGTTTCCAGTCATCTGCTGTCCAATTTCTGTGTTCTTTGGCGAACTTCAAGCGTGCCTTAACATTTTTTGCCGACAATGCAGGTTTTTGCTTTTTTACCGCTGAGATGTAGCCAATGTCGTGGAGGGCTCTGCTTGCAGTCCATCGACTAACGGGTTTGTTAATTGCTATAGAAGCATCTTTTGGTGTTAAAAACTTGTTCCTTTTCATCTCCCTTATCATAAGACGTGTGTCCGCTTCCGTTAACACTTTTTTACGGCCTCTGACTTGTGGTTTAGGTACAGCTCCTCGCCTTTTCTGGACTCTTATGACCACTGATTGGCTTATTTTAAGCTGCTTAGCTATCGGTCGCGTCGAGAAGCCACTCATTGACAAGGCTACAATACGATCTTCAATATCTCGTGATAGTTTCTTCATTATTTTAAAGGGCTATGAAATTATTATATTTATTTGATTTCTTAATTAAAATGTTCTTGAAAAAATTCTTACCATACGCAATAAAACACACCTCAAACTAAAATATTTAAAACAAGTCATAAACAAACCAAAAAAAAATGCAATTCTTACTGTAAATTTTGATATTTTTGCTGAAAACATTCGAACAATGCACGGGTGCAAAATTGAGTACATTGGAGTTGTTTTTGTTTTATTTGTTTTTTTTTTAGAATTTTTTGTTTTTCGCTTTGTGTTATATACCGTTTTGTTTAGAATTGAACATGAAATAAAGGTCAATAATTTTTTTTTAATTTGCTTTGTTATTTCTATTCTTATGCAGCAATAAGTGCACGGAGTACAAACATGTACTCATTTATGCTCCCCACTGTATATATATATTTAAGTAGGTATTCTATATACAAAAAGAAAAAAATAAATAGAAATTCGTAGTTACGTATGCATTTCGAAGCGAATTTCACAGTCAAAGTGAGAATAAAAAAAACAGAGAAAAACGTAGAAAAACAAGAAAACTATTAGAAATAAAATTGAAAATTTCACAATTGCGGCAATTTACAAGCTACGTCATTATTAATACAACTATATTATATACCATTGCTATGGAAGAAAAGGATTTTATCATATTCTACATATATTTAAATGAGAGGATAGGTGTTTTGCTTTTCGTTTTGTTTTTGAAATTTACTGACTGGAAGCCTTTGTTTCTTAGTTTGTGGAAAATGGAAAATAGTATTTATATATTATTATGATTGTAGACTGTAAGAGAATGAGAATGTGAATCACGATTTTATCAGAGCAAAATATATATGAGAATGATATCTGTTATTTTAGAATAAGAGTTTGTGTCTTGTTTTCATTTGAAAATGGAAATGGAAATATGTTGTAACAACATTTTGTTGAAAGGCAAGTAAGATTGAAATTTGAGTAAAGAAAGCAAGTATACGCAAAGGATGACTCTCTGGATCCACAGAGCCGTTGTGCTTGGTAAAAAATTCAACGTTGATAGAGTCAAAGAAGTAAGATTGCCAATCATCGATGAGCTGCGCGATACATACATCTCTTGCTGACACTAAATGCAACCTAGAACTCAAGAGAGGAAGTATCTCCCAGCTAGTTAATACCCTCATCGGAGTCTCTGCTATAGGAAGACATGGTCGAAGATTAACAATTTTCTACAACGACTTCTGAAAAAGCTGGACGAGGAAGAGGAAAGTCTTGCACTCACCAACATAAGGAAAGTTGGAGTAGGTGATCTTAGCACCGTCTGTAGGTCTAAGATTAGGTCTTTCATACAAAAGACTAAATGGTTACCACCTTACCAATCGGCACCACTACGCACCTTCTTATGGTCAAAGTAAATCCTTGCCCAGGGTCAGTCTTAGCCAAGAAACCAAAGATGGTTCAACTTTTATCCTACACTTGATACCTTTCGAATTACCCATCAAAGGTAAAGTGTAAGTCGAATCAGAGCTCTTTTATCTTTTTTCCGTTTCCTGGAGCCCTTTGTCAGAAAGTTATGAAATGACTTACTGCGCCTTTGAAAGACTACAAAACTTCCACTTTAAATTTAAGGATGTTTGCATCAGTTTTTCTTACTTAACAGAACTAAAAACATGGATATTTGTGTTTCAATGGAAATAGCTCACATATTTTTCAAATTTCCAAAGAGTCGGGAGTTACGCCGACTCAAACGCAAATATAAGGCCATGAGCCGTACAACTATCTAGCCACACCGACCAAGTCACAAAAATTCAAATAAAACGACTGAGATGGTAGGAACAAGAGAATAAATCACAACCAACCCTCAAGGCCTGAAAGCCTTCACATTTCTTTTGGGAAAAAACATCGCTTAGAAGCCTTCGCATGAGCAGACATCTTGGTGCAAGGCGAGGGCTTAAATTTAAGCCTCAAAAGCTTGGTGAAAGGTGGTGGTGCACTAGCAGTGGTCCCTGGCAAGGCTGCCCTAGTCAAAACTAAGGCTATCCGTCCTAATTCAGGGTGCTAAGGGTTTGGAGTCAGCAGGTATGTATACCGGCTGTATTCTAACGAAGTATTCTCTTTTATAGAGGGCCGCCTTGGAGAGTAACCATGCTCTTACCGCTTTAATGCGAGGCTCGTACTGCTACCATGAATAAAAACAAAAAATCATGGAGAGCCTTGTTGGTTAAGGGCCACCTCCGCTTACGACTACACAGTTCCTAAACATTTAAGGACCCTCATGCAGAATACTGCATTATTTAATCGTAAAAAGGGAAAAAGACATAAATGTTGAAGAATATTTGTTAAAAAAATACAAGAAAAAATTATTTGTAAATAAATTTACATAAATATAAATAAAATACGTAAAAACTGAGAGAAATAATATAAAAATAAAAATAAGACCACTCACGGTTCTTTCCAGGCCATGTTATCCATACTTCGGCCCACTTACACACGCACACACAAACACACATATAAGCACAATAAGATTTCACTAATTTAGGGGGACAGACCAGGGGAATTGAAAACACCAAGCAACTGCTTTATACTACTTTTGTAGCATTTTCACTACCTTCGCACTACACTTTGACACTCAGAGCACTTTTTGTGCGACACCACGAAACCGATCACCGATAGAAGGAGTAGGGTCGTGAAGGGGAGAGGCAGGGAACGAACGAGAAACAACACGAAAGACAACGACCTCGAGTAAAATTCCAAAGCTAGTCTTTCCGCCGCAAGACTCCGCTTAAAACTAAAGAAGCTAAGCCACCGACTGCTAAAATATCCCAAAAAATATCCCCAAACTGAGCATAAGCTCGAAGTTTTCATGTCCGTGCCTGCCTCTGTAGTTGTGGGAGGCTGTGTAGGAGAGACTAAATTGTTCCCTTTTCGAAGGAACAAACTGTTTTTGGCGGGAGAGCTGTCAAAATTCTCTTTGTTCGATGGGAAATTTATTAAAATTCGATCAAAAGTGGGGATATTTTAATAAAATGATGAATTTAGGACGTTTTTAGTCGAAATTTTGACAAAATGTTTTCAAAACAGGCGTGTTTGTCGAATTGGCTAACTTGTGGTATAGGTGTGAAGTCTTCTACGGCCGTGGTTTGTTCAGGACAGGCAAGGGAAGTCGTTTGATTAGAACATTCTAAAAGAAAAGGTTTTGATAGGAATTGAGGGATCTGGGTAAGGTTTTCTGCACAGCAAAGCAGTGCCTTCAAGATTTGGTCTGATAAATTGGCCTTTGGTATGCAACTGTTGCAAGGGGATGGTAGTTGGAAGTATCTACATCCATTGTTCCCAACCCTTGCAACCCAGCCTCCAGGTAAGCATGGTTTCAGTATATTTTGTCCAAAAGGTGGACTGGATTGTTGTACTGGTTGTGAACGAGTATATGGAATTGTTTTCGTGCGATTTTTTGGTGCACAAATTGCCATTAGACATCCAGACTTCAATCGACGGCTCCACCAAATTTGACCCATTTTTCAATTTCTATTGCATACTTTTGGGCGAAAGGGACAATTTTCATTACATGTCCACACCGACTATTCGCACAGTTTTGGAAGCTGTGGTGCGATCGGTATACTTGCTGCCTTCTGGGAATTTCTGGTGGCCTGGTGTTTTACGAGAAATTTTGTGAAACTGAAAACGAAATTTTCTCTCCGTCGAACTGGGTTGAACTTTGGATTCAGATGGTTTAGCAGATTGAAGCAAAGAACAAAATTTAAGAGTGGACTTGGCAAAGGAAAAATGCAGAGCGTGACATGTTTTAACATTTATTTTTCAGCTTAAAGTTGACATCAATTAAATTCGTAATACTACTCATGTATAAATCTTTGCACAAAATAAAAACCAGCTTTTTAGTTAAACAAAAGAAAAGTTCATAAAAATAGTTGGCGCAGTCTACTTCCATGTAAGGCGTTTCCAGTCGTTCGGCTCAGTTAACAACGTAAAAGGTTGTCTTATTACTGACAGGATTCAATGGATCCTGATAGGATATGCACACCAATTGGTTCGTGATTGATTGCTGGGGGAGCATCAGTGAATTCTCATCTTGGTTGTTGATCTCTGTGAAAACTGGATCGGTGCTCTCGCGTCTGAGGCCCCACGCTTTGGGATTTCCATCGTTGTCGTCGTCTAGGATGTCCATAAGGGATCGAGTTGGTTGTATGAAATTATCTGATGGCATCGACGGCATTCCATCGGGATCTGGATCGGAGTTCGAAGAGACTTGAGTTAAGCTTTGCTTTAGAATGGTAGCCGCTTTGGTTTTGCGCCTTTCACTTTGGACGGAATGAAGTATTTTGTGTTTCTTGAAATTCGAAGGATCTGCGAAGCGCCTGGAACAGATGTGACATGAGTAAGGCTTCTCGCCGGTGTGCGTTCGCAGGTGTTTCATCATAGCTGAGTGCTGGGCGAACAATTTGCCACATGCCTTGCAAGTGTGTGTTTTGTGGACATTCTGGTATTGGACTGGCTTTGGAGGGCGGTCTGCTGCATCTGTGTGGACTATCTGGTGGGCATGACAGCCAGATGAGGTTCGGAAGGAGGTGCCACAAATGAGGCAGACGTAGGGCCGTTCGCCTGTGTGGATGCGTTTGTGTTCTTTCAATGCCCCCTGCTGGTAAAAGCTCTTCTTGCAGATCTGGAATAGAACAGTGATAAACAAAGGATAAGCTAGGGGTGATTTGCTTGCTTACCGTACATAAATACGGCTTAAGACCATCATGGGACCGCAAATGCGCCTTGAGTGTCTGCCTATGGAGGAAATCCTTCGGGCACCTGTGGCACTTAAAAGCCCGTACTCCGGTGTGAGTGGTTTTGTGAATATCCAGGACTGAGCTCAGCTTGAATGCGGCATCACATTGATCGCATTTGTATGGACGACTCTGGGAGTGGGTGACTTGATGGCGCTGCATGGACAATTTCCTTGGAAATGATTTGTTGCACTTCCCACAGACAAATTTCGCTGCAGGTGGCTTCACAACTGGTTCTGCTTGTTGATTGTCAACAGTTTTTTCTTGCGCTGGTGCTTCTGGCTCTACGAAAGGCATCTCAATGATACCCAATCCTCCATGACTCTCCGCCAATTGGTGTTCGTCGAACTCAGCTTTCGTTGGGAAACTCTTTTCGCACTCGGTGCACTCATAGAGAATGTTTTTATGTGTTGAGACGTGCTTAAAAAATGCAACATCATGGACGAATCTCTCCTTGCAAACATCGCATTCATATCTGGTGCAGGTTTTTAGAGGATTCCTAGGAATAGCCAACATTTCTCCCAGCGTTGCACCATCCTGATTCTCAATATGAGCAATCAACTTCGTTTTGGACTTTCGTTTCGTTGATCTTCTCGTCACCCCTATCTCCGAGTATAGATTCTCCAATTCATTGCCTTGCATAGCGTCCTGAAGCCGGCCGGGAGTTTTCTTTGCCCTCTTTCGTCCACTCTCCATTGTCTCCACGTCCGCTGCCGACGGGAGAATCTCCTTACATTGCACAACCTTGTGTCGCTTCGGTTTTCTTCCCATTCTCGGTGGTATACCGAATCTCTCACCCAACAATCGTTGTCCATTCCTGATCATTTCAAAGAACTGATTCGTAGATTCAAATTGCAGCTGACATCCCGGACATATCCAATTAGGATAGATACGAATGTGTCTCATCTGAAATCAAAGAGAACATACAATGTCTGTGCGTGCCAGCCACCCGGGGGTGGTAATTTCCAGAAAATGGAGGAAGAAACCATAGAAACTCACATTGATGGAGATGTAGGAACAGATTTTCACAGCCAACTTTTGGATATCCTTATTGAAATGGAACAATATTTGTCCGTTTTCACTTGGCTCACCACAAATTCGACAATATCTAGCTTCAATTGCCGGATTTTGTTGATAATTTACTAAATCAGTCATATTTCGCGGTTGATACAGCGTCCAGCTGATTTGGTTGTTTTCAATTTTGACAGATTATCGAGTTGCCAACTTGCTGTGGAACTGCAATTTGAGCACCAGGGGTAGAGGTGCGCAAGAGTCTTGAAATGGCCGATTGAGGTGGTCGATATAGTCCAGACAAATGGTGCGTTCTTCATAGTCCTCTACGCCTGCGAAGACTGCTGGCCCAAGACCTGTAAAAAGACAAAAAGTTAGTGAAAGATCATAGAGAAGTCAAATACATCACATTGCCACCAGTAAGTCAAATCAGAATTCTTGGTTTAAGTTAGGAAAAATTAAGAATCTTACTTACTAACCTAGATGGCGCTATAGTTAGATCCGAATATGGGCTTCAAAAAATAAGTCTTTTCAGTTAGTCTAGTTCATAGCTAGCTGCTTCTGTACCACGTAATATTTTTCTGGGAAAACTACAACGACTTTCAAAAGTAATCAACATTTTGTATGAAAAGCTGTGCTTTGCTCAGCAAAGTACGAAATATTTTACAGAATTCCCAGACAGAACTTTGATTAGACGCATTAGCAGACGTCAATGCAGGGATTAGTCAGATGGCCAGCCCAAGAGTCTGTCCGATATAAAACAAAAAGACAATTATTTCAGTTCTCCCTGTAGTTCCACCCAAAGTCATCGCGTTTTTGAGCTAAAAACCACCATGTCATCAATCAAAACTGAGCCCAAAGACCACATCAAACGTCAATTCAGATTCCCACACCCCCTCGATTCCAATTAGAATGATATACACACACATTCGCGGCCAAATCAATTCACCTGCGTGTATGCTTGTGTCGTTGACGGAAATATTTTTCGTCGTCGTTGTCTTGTTTCGCGTGGAGGAATCGCACCAGAATTCCCATAAAATTGTTTTATTTATTCACTTGTTTCAACAGAAACCACTAGAATCATGGTAAGTCCATCGCAGTTCCATTGTCCCGGCCAATTGGATTATAGAACTAAAAAATTTCCTATCCACAGTCTTTCGCTGAGAAAATGGCTACTCTCATGGCCCGGCCAGGTCAGACAGAACAACAGAATCAAGCGACGGATGTTCCGTGGTTTATGCGGTATGGAGCACCACTCCTGGGCACAGTTGGTGCATTCTGTAAGTCCAAATCGAATGTTCCATATGAAAAAATTACAATTTACCACGTCAGTACCACCGACCACCATTCGTGGTTAGATTTTCCAGCAATCATCGATTTTTCCACACTTTTTTTCGGCTATTATCTGTTTTTCTCTGTATATCTGTGTTCTTGAAGGGTTGCTGTATACACATATATCCGGTTCTTCTGAAAATGGAAAACAGCGAACATAGATATGTACTTTTCTTGAACAAAAAAAAAAAACGAAAAAAGAAAAAAAGGAGGAAAAAGTGGAGTAATGAGTGTCTTCCACTTGCTTGACAAGATTTGCCATCCTAATTTGGTCAAGTGCTCCAGTTTTTATCGGTCTTCTTCGTGTATTTCGCTTTGATAGTGATTTGTTTTTGTGTGCATTATGTGTGTGCTGCGCAAACAATGTCAATGTCCCCCCCCTTTGTGTGGGGAGATTGATGCTGCTGTTTTGCATTGAATACAATGTGATTAAATAACTGCGAAGCTCGGGCTGGTGAGAAGATTCCATTGACTTGTGTCGATACCGAGGGCGGTGTATGGCTCTTGCTGATGGCGGCCGATGCATATGGAGATTAGGATTTGTAATGTAATACAACTGGAGTTTGTGTTCTAGTTTTTCGACGAGCATGCATGTAGAACGAGTTCAAATAATGTTACGCAAAGTTTATGAATATTTTATGGAAATTAGTTGGAATGGGATTCAAGATTCGCCGGTTGAATCAATATTCATATTCGAGTCGTTATCTTGGCCTTGATCCATATAGGCATCAGTACAAAGCGCCGAATTGTCTCAATCGGCTCGATTAGTCTCATCTTTGCGGTGTAAGGGGTTGCAGGAAAATTGCAATATTTGAACGAAATCGAGGTCAACCAACCGCGGTTATGACAAAGTCATCTATTTCGGGGAAAAAATTAACTGCAAGGACTAACTATCAACATGTTCAAGAAGGATCTGTTGAGCTTTGTAGTGTGTATGTATCCGATGCTTTAATGAGTGTGTATCCTACCATGCCTACCATAATGACAATGCGCAGATTTATCAGTCAAACGTCCTTGAAATGCTAGTATGTTATCCATTCGAAGATATCCTTTGGAAATAGTTGCCTTAATAGACTAGGGCGGGAGCTCTATCTCCACCTCAAATAGAGTACATTCTTCACAGCAACAGCAACTGGAATGGGAGCATTGTCCGAACCATAGCAAAATATGCAAATAAATGTCTAAGAGATAGTAACGAAAACACTGTCATCTGTAGTTTGTTCCATCGATAGTATTTGAAACAAAAATCGATGCGATTCTGCTCAGTTACCAGACAATCAAGGCAGAGTCTAGTAAGAAAAACAAATATCGGCCTCAATCCTCCCAAACTACGAGGGATTAAGTTAGTTGAGATTTTAGCTTGACTGCAAGCAGAATGTAATCAGAAAATCCGCGCTTGACCCTAATACTTTTAAATAAAATGAACCGGTCGATACTTATAACGAACCTTGTTAACAAACTGCTAATAGGGGGAACTGCCCTCGAAAGGAATCACAAGCTACTCCTCTAGAAGCTGCACAGTACAATCCGTGGATTTAGAATCACTTCAGCATGTCCCACCTTCTCGGAATAAACTCTGTTTTGATATGCTAGCTCAGTATTAAGACTAAGCGACTCTAAACTATGGAGAACACTACACTATGGTTATGCCAAAATCAAATCTATGTTCCCTGATCTTTCAAACAGGACAGAGTGGACGTTGTTTTGTAATCTCTTCATTCCTTGTATACGACACAATGCAAGATGTTAAACTAATAAAATTCAAAAGATTTCAAAAACTTCTGCTTTAGCATGTTTAATTGTTTTTTTTTTCACAAGTACTGGCCCAGAATAATAGTCTGTCCTTCCTCAACCAATAAACTCTATTTTTTCCTCAAATAATATTTCACAAACATTCAAAACAAATGTGCCTCGGTAACTCCTACTTCTTCCTCACATATTCCCTGCCATCCATTTCTCTTACGTCCCCACTAACCCATTGTATACAAAAAATGTATGAACTGTAAGCTTATTTCATAAAACACAAAACAAGGACGAACACCGGTAAGTTCAGGGTCACAAGTGCACTGGAAAGACCTATGTACATAGATCAGCGGAGCTTTAAAAAGATCTCAAATAGATACATTTTCGAAGAAAATCTATTTCGAAAGACAGTTCTGTAATTCAAGCTACAAGCTAACATCTCTTTTAGACGGTCCCTTCCCTTAAACTATCTGTTCACGGAATGTTCCTAAACAAACTTTTCAAATTGCATACATTTCACGTTCTTTGGTCGGGCAACTCCCTCCGTTTCTATCCATCTAAGGGAGATTTCACTGTTTATACAACCTACCGCCTACAATTACTCCTACCCCTGGGCAACATAGGTCGCATTCAACTCAACACTTTCTTCTCTATTTTCCAAAATTATCCAAATAATTTGGATTTCATGACTTTGGAGGTTGTAGCAACAGCCAAAGTTGGTAAACTAAAGTAAGGTAAGTATGAAACAAAAGCTATGTTCGTCTGAACATAACTTGAGTTTCGTCAGGTCTCAACTGAAAGATTTTAATTCGCAAAATTGTCTTGAAATACACTGGGAGAACATAAAACACTTTTCTCGCGAATAATCACTGAGTTTGTGGGGTTAAGGCTTAACAAACTTATACCACGAATTAGATTCTAGCCATAAGCTGCTTCATCTATAAAGAACGCTTAAGTTTTGGTAAAAATATTCTGAACTTGGACGTGAGCAACTCATATCACTTCACATACCGCCTCTAACTTCATAAGAAACCGATAAAAATGAGGCTTCCATAGCTTCATACAACCTCACAAGTTTTTTCCAACCCTCAACATGCTTCCCTTTCGATCTTCCATATCCCAGTCTATATGGAACAAACTATTTTTCCAATTGAAGTCTGGGAAATCGCTCTGAAAGTGAAAGGCTAGAAGTATGTATACATAAGTGAGAGCCTAACTGCTCACGGCCGTTCAGCACGAAATCAAGTGAATTCCCTGTTTCTTGTAGAGTTCAGTCTGACTTAGATGGCTAAAGCCCCGTCTATGACTTTCCAATGAAGATCTGGTCTAGACATGAAGCCTCCCAGACCTTGGCTGACCTCCTTGTCTTCAGAAAACTTTATATAAACACGACGTTACTGACACCAGTCAGTACAGTTTACAAGGCCGAACTTTCCTTCCCCCAAGCCATATGAATTGGCGATAATTTGAGTTGCGGCCAGAAGTCCCAAATGACACGATGCCTGAGTTTTCTAATGACAAGTACGGATATACATAGCATCCAAAAGAAGTCTGATTAAGCAATTGTTCCTTGGAGTTAGGCCTTGCCAGAGACTGGTAATGACTAGGCGCCACTTTCATCAAACCATTCATCTCCAAACCGTTGGAAGTGTATTCATACAACAAATCCATTCCATACTCAATTACTTTTTGAACTCTACCTCGTGTGTCGTCTTCGCACGCCCAAAACAATTAGGTGGCAATGACGCGCCGCCGCCCCTTAATTGATAAGTGAAACCCGAAAAATTTGGTTTAATGCTTATGCGCCAAGGAATGATCATTTAAAGCATTTTTATCATGACAGCTCTCTTCTATGTGGGGAGTAGCATAGTCAAGCGGTTGCTGTATCTTATGCGGTGTCTCTGTTGCTGTAGCTTCATGTCAACTTCTGTCCACAATCATAACCGCAAATTTACTTTAGTTGGCTTCAATCGCTTGAGTAACTATGGAACGAGTTCTCTGGTTTCGCTCCCATCCATTTCTAGAAAACGACACTTCACCGATTCAACTTGCAAAGTATCTACGACTTGTAACTTGCAACAAAGCAGATGAAAAAGAAAAAAAAAAAAAAAGGGGAGAAGAGGCGAAGAGGAGAGCTCAAACGTGAAACTCTATCAAATGGAATTAATTCTCTAATTCGATTTGGTTCACAATGCATTCAAAAGGCAGGGCGGGGTAGGAAGTGGATCGGATGAGTGCCACTCGCCATCTACTAGGTAAGTGAGTAAGCTCCGGTCTTGTCTCGTACCACCCCACTCGGCTAATCCCCCGACAAGATTGGGTAAAATGATTCACCACCTTTTCATGTTGTGGATTAATCTTATCTAGATTTCTTGACAACTAACTACATGATACGATGATGGTGGGGATGATAGCCTGGCTTTGTGTGCGCAGGAGATCTATAATGGGGTTATCGCGTTAATAGATTTGTGTTAGGCAAATTGCTAATGCTGTTGTTTTCTAGTGGCCAATTGAATGTGCAAATGAGGAGCAGGGAGCCCGGTCATCTATTTTGGTTTCGAATCAATCAACGGAAAAGCAATCAAACTACTGGATATGCAGTGTGCTGATGATTAATAGCAGCGGAGTGTAATCAGTAGGCTTTGCTAAGATAATGAAAGGTGAAAGCGTAATGAGTCATCATTATGTACTATGCGTACCGTGTCAGCTGATTAGATATTTGTATTTTTAGTAATGAGTGTAATTTACGTCTGTTCGACTCAGACTGAGGTATTCCAGAAAGCTGGAAAGAAAAGCAGCTCCCAAGCAGCGATAAAACGTTCAAGGTCGACAGGTGTTGTTCTAAGCTACATTTGTTATCGTTCATATCGTTCTTGTTTTTGTTTTTCTTCGATATACGTTGTAGGTATTCTGAATGATATGTTCTGATTGTGAGGAAACTAAGTATGTAGGTGGGTGGTTACACAGAAGACTGTAGTCTCGCTTGGATTTTCACGATGAATTGTGGTATCTTGGTGGAAACATCCTTTGGGCAACAGTTCACCAATTGGATTGAAGAGGAAGTTCGATGAGTGATACAGCACAAGGACTATTGCAACGTACACCGCAAAGGATGATTGTAGGAATATCGGAGTTGAGATCGGTAGGGATTCGCTGAGATTGGGTTCTGAAGGTTGGAATCTTTAATGAAGATCAAGCTTACGTAAGGGTTCTGTTACCCACGAAGGAAGAGCAGGTTATTCATGAATATTGGAAATAGGGTCGGAGAAAGGACATCCCTGAATTAGTCGAGGATGGGCTTCAGAAATTCATGCCTCGTTGATACCTTTGAACAGGAGTTTGGTCTTATAAGTCGGGATTGATAGGTGAACAGCAAACAGAGTCATCAGAGTCAGTGATATTCCCTTCCCTGTGAACAGAAGTTGGTCAATGGTTAGTTTAGATAGTAATACAGATCTTTGACGTGTTTTTTATCAGAAGTGGAATCCTTCAAGCCAAACTAATGACCACACTTAGGATCGGAAAAATATGATGACCACGCTGATGGTCACCTTGGAGAGAGGCAAAGGGATGGCTGTGTATAGAGAGTTCCACTACAAGATTGAGGGAGAAACTCAACGATATAGCTAAATGTCGAATACATCGTCCTGCGTAGACCATATAATACACAAGTCTCTCTTGTATCTATTCGTAGTTTAAATCGAGATGCTATTAGGTAAGTTATGTGCAATTATTGGTGGAAAATCGTGGAAATGGTGAACCTCGAAGTCTTATGTGGAGTACGACAAGGTTGTGTAGTGTCAACACTCCTTTTTTCAAGGGAAATGAAAAAGGTTTTCCGGGCAACACCATCTGAGTGATACCACCGAATAAAATAGACAATGACATCCAAGCTTGAAAAATGTTGACTGCGGTGACGTTTTTTGGCAAAATGTGGAAGCTGAAGCAAGTAAAGTGGGCTTAAGTATGGGAAAAGAAAAATTTCTAAACATGTCTAGGTACAGCTTTTCTAAAAGTAGATCTAGAAAGAGCACAATGGTTTCTATTGAGGAAGCGTGCCGTTCAAAATGCGCTTTTCAGATGTTTATTCTTAGAAGTAGGACTAGGAAGAGCAAATGTAGGAGAAAAGGGGTCCAGCTGGCAATAAAAAACTTGGATTTAAGTGGACAGATAGTGGAAATTATAAACATCGACTCCTTTCGTTAGCAACTACGCAGAAGGCTCATCTCTCTTCGAAATGACTTTAGTTTTATAGTCAACAGGATTTCACAACAGTAGGTAAGAGGAAGTTGTACATATGCACATGAGTGTTTGTTTTTGAGCCGCGTTTCATGCTGTCTTTATCAACGAAACCTTGAGAGTTTAGCTCCGAATGTTTGCCGGTTATTGACTCTCAGTATATCTCGTTACGTTAGCAACATATCAACAAGTTTTGTGAGAAAAGACAGTCTGTATACGGTCAGTCCAGACATAGTAAGTATGTTCAGGTGTCTTTACTTACAACAAAGGCAGGAGGTAATGTGTGAGACGTGAATATCTTGTACGAAGTTGGATGAAGAAGAGATTAAAATACTATCTAACCAATGAACATACACGCCATCTCTAGAACGGTAGCACAGTCAAGTTCAAGACGTGATTAGTCCCCCTTCGCTGTATGACACCAGAAATCTTCAAGTAATCCAATTTTTTTATTTCCAGTTTCCATATTATTTGGCTTCTACGACGCCCTTAGCATAATTACCCTCAACATCACGTGTGTGATTGCTGGAATCCTACAGATAGTAATCGGATTCTTTATGCTGGCCGTGGAGGCGCCGTGCTGTTGTTTCTTCATTGAACATGCTAAGGTATTTGCAACCACCGCCGACAATCGCCCATTATGGAACCGAGCGGCATTATATTGCGTGTAAGTAGAAGCCAGACACTTTTCGAATTCACCAATCGCTAACTTGTGTTCCCCTTCAGGCTAGGTTTCGTCCCTGTTATCCTGTGTTTCGGCCTGGGAAGTTTATTCCCCGGCATACTGATCTTCGGCACTGGAACCATTTATGGCATGATGTCGCTGGGTAAAAAGTAAGTACACCCTTGTTCATCCTTCCCCCCCCATCACACCCACTGTGTGTTCACACGCATTTGTTTGTCTAACCAAGAGATTTATAAATATTACGATATAACCGCTTAAAATACATATAAATATTATTTTTACAAAATGGAGAAGAAAACTTATTGCTAATACGTGTGTTTTTTTCGTTTCTTTTTTGTCTCTTCTCTTACTCTCTTGTCCTATTTTTCTCTTCTCCTCTCTCTCTAATGCTTACCCGAACTTAACACCCTTCAAACGAACATTCTTACTAACAAATCTAACTGACTAACACCAACAAAAAAAAACGAAAACAAACACCAAACAGAGGAACACGCGAAGATATGGCTGCAGTCGCAACCTCACCGACAACAATGACACCCGGTGGTGGTCAAATGCAAATGGGCACCGATCAGCATGTTACATTAATGGAGGATCCAGACGTATGGCGTCCAACATAAATCATATCATAAATACAACACAACAACACAAAACCATTCAACAATACACACAAACAACTTACTCAACATCCCCACCAGATAAAAAATTGTAAAGAATAAAACAAATTTAAACATTTCGAATGGTCAACACAACAAAAATACTCATACAGAACCTCACCAGAGAAAGGATCAACGAGTGATCGAACTTCATTTCAACTTTGCTCAAATCCAGAACCAACCTACAGAGTCCTTCAGCCCACAGTTTCTCTCCCATCTCCCTACTTTCTTCCCTTTTTTGTTTTATTTTTTCCCTCAATTTGGTGTCCTTTATGTTTAGCGCCAAAAAGCAAAATGTAAAATCGGAAACATAAACTACCTAACAACACCACTGCTACTTTGCATCACCTGGCTCTCCTCTCATCATTGTAGTTGTCCGCCAGTGGCTCCATCATCTCTGCCAAATAATAATAAAAAAAACAAAATCTCAAAACTTTACAATTCGAATCCATTTGCAAACAATAGAAAAAAATAAACAAAAACCAATCATCGCGTACTAAAAAAATGAAAAAAAAAGATCTTTTGCGCGCGTGTATGGAAAAGGCAAATAACAGTTTTTTTCTTTTTAATTTTACGCTTTAAATGTTTTGTTGATGGTTTTTTGGTTGCACTTTTGTAGATAGTTTGTAGTTTGGAATGTTTTTGAAAAAAATTAAATCCCTAACCTTTTACTTAACCCATAATTGTTAACCTTAAAGTTGCTTAAACTAGATGAGTCTTACAACAAACAGGAGGCTGGGTGTAGTTGGCTTAGTTCTTTTCAATACTTTGTAACCCTCCTAGGCTTCAAATAACCCGCCAACATTACGAGAAGCGCTATTAGTATCGAAAGCTTGAATCCCTATTCTCTAAGTCGTGCTCTCCTTTTGCGATTTCAAGTACCACCCTCGTCAATGCCAAATCGATTTGACTTAGAGAATACAGCCACCAATAGTTAGTACTGGTAGTTTAGGCCAGCACAATGTAGCACTGTAGTTTGGACCTAGAGCCAATCACTGCCTTTATATCCAAAATCCTTCAGACCTGTGAGGTTCCTCCTTTCCCGTGTATAGAATTTTTTTTTCACGTCATTTAAGTCTACTCTTCCCTATGTGCTGAGGGCATATAAAAACGCAGATAATGATAGGACATCCTTGAAGTAAGAGTACATATAATGGAGTTCTGCAAACCTCTGTCAAGGACTTTTTAAGTAGCTAGACGTAGTAAAAAAGATCAACTCTAAAGTATCTACTGGAAGCTTAAGGTGAGCTCCACATAACAAAACTTGGAGTAGAACTCAGCAGAGGGTCTAGGTTCAGCTAAGTAGTTAATTTGTCTTTCCTTTTCCTACTAGAAATCAGTAGGTACATGGAAAGCCATTGTAAGAGCACTGAACATTGAACAGACAGACATAAATACTTTATTCGTTTTGAAGTGAGCACAGATATGGTATGTATTCAGAGACATAAAAAGATAAATAGGGCTAAGCTGTTGAATTTTTTAACCATAAACCAATGCCAGCACAAGACAGATTAATGAAGAGGAACTTGACTGCGAAATATGCTTTTGCATAAATAACCAACAGTGCCTAGGTACAGATAATCGAAACTGGCAATAAGAATCTCGCAACCTGCCACCAAATAAGTGTGAGTACGAAACTTAGGAATAGTCAAGGAGTTAGTAACGATGCTTACATACCACGGAGGACCTGAAGAGTAGCATTAGCTAGCGTAGATAGAACTGATTCATTGGGAGATGAAATCATTTTTGATGGAACCAGCAGAATCCCACATTTGGTCTTTCTATACATTTTGTCGTTAAGAAGGAATCCAATGATTATCTAGAATGCATTTGCTAGCCTTTCTATTGCCCTTCTTAGTACCAAGGGAATAGACATCGATTGTGAAGGAAGTAAATTGAAAGGAACACACACCATAGACCAGTTTTAGTTGGAAGGATGCGACGTACATGATAGTTTAGATCTTGAAAGAGGATGTTTTAGAAAGATAACACCTAGACGATCACCCCATCAATACAAGAAAACACAATTCATCTCCAAAACCTCATCGTAACCATCAAGTTCAAGTTTAAGAAAAATTGAAATCCTTTCTCTGACTCTCTAACGTGTGCTAACATTGTAGGTCTACATCGTTGGAACAAGTAGCGTTTGGCAACACAACGAGCTATATGTTCACAATCCATACAGCCACTGACTCCATTCTGCCAACCAAAAGAAAATTTCCTTCAATATCATTGTTTTTCTATATATATTTGCATGGCAAGTTTTGTTTGGCAGTTTTTTTTTTCTTAAAGTCGTAGATTTAGAATAAAATTCCTTTTTGCAGAATTTTTGTTCATTTATAGTAAATCTTGCACTTAGTACACCGCTAGTTGTGGTTCAATGTCATCGGTGTGCCACAAATCCTTATGTTATATTCCAAACTAGTTCACCCTTTTTGTTGTTTTGTAATTGATTTGTAGTTTTATTTAATTTCTTAAAACTTTTGCATATGAATTTTTAGTAATAACATTTTTTTGTTTTCAACAAAACAGAGCATCAGCAGAGGAAATGCGTAATGCGGCTATGAACTCTGGATTTTCTGGAGTCACGTCCACACAGCCAACATCAAATGATCGCGCCAGCATTGTAAATAATGCACAACCCTTTTCATTTACCGGAGCCGTAGGTACGGACAGTAATGTGTGATAAAAATTAATAAACAAACTGCAGAGCGTGAGAGAGAGTGTATACTTCCTTTTTTTTATTTAAAATTTCTTCCTTTTTTTTTTTTTTTTCTTAAATAATAGTGTTTTAGTGAAAATGTGTAACTAAGACTTGTAGTTAAACAAAAAAACAAAACATTTATGTGTTGACGAGTTCAGGTATTTTCTTTTTTTTCAAATTTAATTATGAATAATATTTTATTTCTCTGTGTATATTCATTATTGTCCGATTTTTTTATTAAAATTTGGTTAGGCAAACGCAATTTCGGTGTTTGTATGATACTTGGCAGTTCATGCCTCGAAAAACAATGTATTAAGCCATGAAACTATGTCATAGAGAGAAGGAAGAGCTGTGAGACATGGAGGTCCTTCAAAAAGTCATAGAAAAAATACTCAGAAGGGCTTTAGTCAGTACTAAGACACGCCTAGTATTCGACGTAGAAATTGGTATGAAAGTATCAAATCCTTTTCTGTACGAAAAAAGCAGGCATGTAGACGTTTTTCGCTGGTATTTACTGGCTCTTGTGATTGCACTTTGGGTACCTCATGCTAGTCATACTTGGAGTATCTTTGCTCCTCCGAATAAAATAGAGAATACTAGGCTTTCAGTAGCAACAAGTTGCTCAACTTGGTACTCACTCCATTTCATTGGTCATACCAGTCGATTCCCTGCCGGTTCTACCAACCAGAGGTAGAAAGAAACAAGATTTACTTCGCAAGTTGAATGCCCAACACTTCCCCCAATACAAGCCCTCCTTGACACCTCTCCAATGTCTCATTGCATCTTTCCCATCTGTGGCACTAGTCTCATGGTCTCTACACCAACTGACTGATACCAAATTAGAAACAATAAATGGCGAACGCTCAAACTTGAGGACTTCCATGTAACAGTGAGATATTTAAACAAAACCCAATTTGTAACCCTTATTGCATACAAAAAAACAAACTGAATACACCAAACCTGACACAAAAGCAATAGATATTAACAAAAACAACAAAAATTGGGAGAGAAAACATACAAAAAAAAGAAACATATACATATATATATAAATAAATAAATATAAACTTAAATTTAGTGAAAAGAAAAATGTTGTATGTAAATTTTATTTGCATAAAAGTGTTAAATATTTAAACAAAAAACAAATCGTTGAATTAAATGTCATTTTGAAAAGAAAACTAATAGGAAAAAAGTAACAATTTGAAAATACATATATTTAAACAAATTAATATATATTTATTTCCAAAGTATGATATACCTAGCACGTTGAGGGGACTACTTTTTGAGAGTCGAACTAAAAAAAAACAGGGCTGACGTTAAACCAAAGGATAGCCATTGCCGCCTTCCTCTGCTTTAACATCGTTATTCGAGATCACTTTCAAAAACTACTCTCCAACACACGCCGAAACAATGAAGGATTCATCACAAAAATCAATTCATTTAGCAAAAATATATATATATATATACATATATACATAAAGAAAGCAACAATATTTAGTAATTAGTTATTTACTTGTAATTATTGTAAAACGATTAAATGTAAATGTTCGCATAAAACATAAAAGCTATCAATAAATTACATACATATATATTCCTGCAGTATCCTAAAAAAAACGTTAAATAATATATATTTGTAAGTAAACTAGTAAAACCAACACTTAACTTATAAAATAAACAACGTTATGTGTGGTTTTAGTGAAGAAAAGAAACTGAAAAAAAAACTGATATATTCCAATAGAAGTTGTTTTTTTTTTGTTTGTATTTTTCTTTTGTTAAACTTTTGATTTATTGTTTTGTTTAACACTGATGTAAGTCGAAACACAACATATAATTTAATGATATAACAAAAAGACAGCTTTATTAATTTGTTTCCTTATTTTGTATTGCATTCAATTTATTATTATATTGTTTGATAGTGATTTTCGGTATTTCTTTTTCTATATATTGAAACAAAAATAATATTTATGTCCATATCTTAATTTTAAGGATATTATATCAAATAAAGAATGATACTGATAAATAATAAGTAAGATTATATTCTGTTTTTATTGGTTTCTTATAGGTTTTTGTTTGTTATTTTTATTTTGGCATGCGAATAGGTAGAGTAAATTGTTTTTTCTTTGTTTAATTATGTTTGTTTGTTAAATGATTTGAATAATAATCCATCTACCTCATATGTTTTATGTATTTGGCGTTAAATGTTACCATAAATGTCGGTGTTTTGTGTAATTTGTCTTTAGTTCACTGGAGCTTGAAACAAATTTATGTATTGGCACTCTGTATCCCACAATTGATTCTGATAAGTTGTATACCTATATATCTTTCACCAAAAATCTAGTTCAATTCAAATCTCAAATTAAGCAGACAGCAAAGTTTATTGCCTGCGATGGGACTTGTCTTAGATGGTTGCGGACAATTTAAATTTGTCCAGGCGGTCTTTAAGAAATTGACTTCTTCTTTGCACTACAAACTCATTGGACTCATGTCTCTTGGTACATGGTATCATCAGCTGATGAATCGATGAAAAGAAAAGCAAAGAGTTCACCATCAAATCCGAGAGATCCATGTATAGTTGTCAGATCATGAAAAAAACTCCCAAGTCTTACTCTTTAAGAGTCTAGAACCGAGATATAGCGCTCGAGCAATACAGCTTTCCAATTGGAAGGTTGAAAGTCTTGGACGCAAATTTAGTGTGAAGTGAATACGGCGTGCTTGTACCTTCGTAGAATTAGATTCTATTTCGTAATTTGCCTGGAAACTAATTAATGAATATACGGAGTGCGCCACACTAGCTACTATCATGTTATCATAGTTCTAAGACTTGAAACTGGATCAGGCTATCCCATTACGTTCAAAAACTACTCTCCAACATTCATTACATTTGTAAGAACCCAAATCAATCCGTTGAATAAAATATTTAAACATGAAT
This sequence comes from Xylota segnis, assembly GCA_963583995.1. Classification (NCBI taxonomy): domain Eukaryota; kingdom Metazoa; phylum Arthropoda; class Insecta; order Diptera; family Syrphidae; genus Xylota; species Xylota segnis. The sequence continues at coordinate 3,958,644 of OY757238.1, forward strand.
CCACCAACCTTTAACGCTCATTTTTGAGAATAATAGCCAATGATTTGAAACCTGACCTTCATCCTTTTTGTTGCCTGCACAACTCGCATAACAGACCGCGTTTGTAGTGCGAAGTGGAATGCAATACTGAATAGATAGTTTCGGCTATCTTAGCTAATCTTAGAGACTGAGATCGCAACCATCGCATGCAAGTCCTTAAGTGTAATAGGCCCTTGCAACATGCACAAACTATCAAGAAACCCATCAGAAGCTATTCTAAGTTTCGCATGACCCTAGAGAACATAACCATAGAAAAGAACACAACTTCCATTAACCAAAACACATTTTGAAAATACATCTCCATCTCCCAATGTTTAGTTTTGCTTACAAAGTTTGTCCAAAGATTTTCCAGAAAAAGCGAAGTAGTACTCGGTGCTGACCTTGGTATCCATTAACTCGACTTCAAAATCGAAGATCCACGTTTGGTACGGTGAGGGGACTACGTTTTGAGAGTTAAGATGTTAACAGGGCTGACGTCTCTTTCAAAAACTACTCTCCTACACCCGAGTGTGTTCACCCGAAAGAGAACTTCAAAGTAGAATGCAATCGAATACCAGTTTGAGACCATCTCTTAGAGATCGAAGCCGAAGGCAGTGAACACTTTTTGAGAGTTAGGATGTTAAAAGGGCTGACGTTAAACCAGAGGATAACAACAGTCTTCCTTTCCCTTAACGTCATTATCACATCTCTTTCAAAAACTACTCTCCTACACCCGAGCGTGTTCACCCGAAAGAGAACTTCAAAGTAGAATGCAATCGAATGCCAGTTTGAGACCATCTCTTAGAGATCGAAGCCGAAGGCATTGAACACTTTTTGAGAGTTAAGATGTTAACCGGGCTGACGTTAAACCAGAGGATAACAACACCCTTCCTTTCCCTTAACATCATTATCACATCTCTTTCAAAAACTACTCTCCTACACCCGAGTGTGTTCACCCGAAAGAGAACTTCAAAGTAGAATGCAATCGAATGCCAGTTTGAGACCATCTCTCAGAGATCGAAGCCGAAGGCAGTGAACACTTTTTGAGAGTTAGGATGTTAAAAGGGCTGACGTTAGACCAGAGGATAACAACAGACTTCCTTTCCCTTAACGTCATTATCACATCTCTTTCAAAAACTACTCTCCTACACCCGAGTGTGTTCACCCGAAAGAGAACTTCAAAGTAGAATGCAATCGAATACCAGTTTGAGACCATCTCTTAGAGATCGAAGCCGAAGGCAGTGAACACTTTTTGAGAGTTAGGATGTTAAAAGGGCTGACGTTAAACCAGAGGATAAGAACAGTCTTCCTTTCCCTTAACGTCATTATCACATCTCTTTCAAAAACTACTCTCCTACACCCGAGTGTGTTCACCCGAAAGAGAACTTCAAAGTAGAATGCAATCGAATACCAGTTTAAGAACATCTTTTAGAGATCGAAGCCGAAGGCATTGAACACTTTTTGAGAGTTAAGATGTTAACAGGGCTGACGTTAAACCAGAGGAAAACAACAGCCTTCCTTTCCCTTAACGTCATTATCACATCTCTTTCAAAAACTACTCTCCTACACCCGAGTGTGTTCACCCGAAAGAGAACTTCAAAGTAGAATGCAATCGAATGCCACTTTGAGACCATCTCTCAGAGATCGAAGCCGAAGGCAGTGAACACTTTTTGAGAGTTAGGATGTTAAAAGGGCTGACGTTAAACCAAAGGATAACCACAACCTTCCTCTCCCTTAACGTCATTATCACATCTCTTTCAAAAACTACTCTCCTACACCCGAGTGTGTTCACCCGAAAGAGAACTTCAAAGTAGAATGCAATCGAATGCCAGTTTAAGACCATCTCCTAGAGATCGAAGCCGAAGGCAGTGAACACTTTTTGAGAGTTAGGATGTTAAAAGGGCTGACGTTAGACCAGAGGATAACAACAGACTTCCTTTCCCTTAACGTCATTATCACATCTCTTTCAAAAACTACTCTCCTACACCCGAGTGTGTTCACCCGAAAGAGAACTTCAAAGTAGAATGCAATCGAATACCAGTTTGAGACCATCTCTTAGAGATCGAAGCCGAAGGCAGTGAACACTTTTTGAGAGTTAGGATGTTAAAAGGGCTGACGTTAAACCAGAGGATAAGAACAGTCTTCCTTTCCCTTAACGTCATTATCACATCTCTTTCAAAAACTACTCTCCTACACCCGAGTGTGTTCACCCGAAAGAGAACTTCAAAGTAGAATGCAATCGAATACCAGTTTAAGAACATCTTTTAGAGATCGAAGCCGAAGGCATTGAACACTTTTTGAGAGTTAAGATGTTAACAGGGCTGACGTTAAACCAGAGGAAAACAACAGCCTTCCTTTCCCTTAACGTCATTATCACATCTCTTTCAAAAACTACTCTCCTACACCCGAGTGTGTTCACCCGAAAGAGAACTTCAAAGTAGAATGCAATCGAATGCCACTTTGAGACCATCTCTCAGAGATCGAAGCCGAAGGCAGTGAACACTTTTTGAGAGTTAGGATGTTAAAAGGGCTGACGTTAAACCAAAGGATAACCACAACCTTCCTCTCCCTTAACGTCATTATCACATCTCTTTCAAAAACTACTCTCCTACACCCGAGTGTGTTCACCCGAAAGAGAACTTCAAAGTAGAATGCAATCGAATGCCAGTTTAAGACCATCTCCTAGAGATCGAAGCCGAAGGCATTGAACACTTTTTGAGAGTTAAGATGTTAACCGGGCTGACGTTAAACCAGAGGATAACAACACCCTTCCTTTCCCTTAACGTCATTATCACATCTCTTTCAAAAACTACTCTCCTACACCCGAGTGTGTTCACCCGAAAGAGAACTTCAAAGTAGAATGCAATCGAATGCCAGTTTGAGACCATCTCTCAGAGATCGAAGCCGAAGGCAGTGAACACTTTTTGAGAGTTAGGATGTTAAAAGGGCTGACGTTAAACCAAAGGATAACCACAACCTTCCTCTCCCTTAACGTCATTATCACATCTCTTTCAAAAACTACTCTCCTACACCCGAGTGTGTTCACCCGAAAGAGAACTTCAAAGTAGAATGCAATCGAATGCCAGTTTGAGACCATCTCTCAGAGATCGAAGCCGAAGGCAGTGAACACTTTTTGAGAGTTAGGATGTTAAAAGGGCTGACGTTAAACCAAAGGATAACCACAACCTTCCTCTCCCTTAACGTCATTATCACATCTCTTTCAAAAACTACTCTCCTACACCAGTGTGTTCACCCGAAAGAGAACTTCAAAGTAGAATGCAATCGAATGCCAGTTTGAGACCATCTCTTAGAGATCGAAGCCGAAGGCATTGAACACTTTTTGAGAGTTAAGATGTTAACCGGGCTGACGTTAAACCAGAGGATAACAACACCCTTCCTTTCCCTTAACGTCATTATCACATCTCTTTCAAAAACTACTCTCCTACACCCGAGTGTGTTCACCCGAAAGAGAACTTCAAAGTAGAATGCAATCGAATGCCAGTTTGAGACCATCTCTCAGAGATCGAAGCCGAAGGCAGTGAACACTTTTTGAGAGTTAGGATGTTAAAAGGGCTGACGTTAGACCAGAGGATAACAACAGACTTCCTTTCCCTTAACGTCATTATCACATCTCTTTCAAAAACTACTCTCCTACACCCGAGTGTGTTCACCCGAAAGAGAACTTCAAAGTAGAATGCAATCGAATGCCAGTTTGAGACCATCTCTCAGAGATCGAAGCCGAAGGCAGTGAACACTTTTTGAGAGTTAGGATGTTAAAAGGGCTGACGTTAAACCAAAGGATAACCACAACCTTCCTCTCCCTTAACGTCATTATCACATCTCTTTCAAAAACTACTCTCCTACACCAGTGTGTTCACCCGAAAGAGAACTTCAAAGTAGAATGCAATCGAATGCCAGTTTGAGACCATCTCTTAGAGATCGAAGCCGAAGGCATTGAACACTTTTTGAGAGTTAAGATGTTAACCGGGCTGACGTTAAACCAGAGGATAACAACACCCTTCCTTTCCCTTAACGTCATTATCACATCTCTTTCAAAAACTACTCTCCTACACCCGAGTGTGTTCACCCGAAAGAGAACTTCAAAGTAGAATGCAATCGAATGCCAGTTTGAGACCATCTCTTAGAGATCGAAGCCGAAGGCATTGAACGCTTTTGAGAGCTAAGATGTTAACCGGGCTGACGTTAAACCAGAGGATAACAACAGTCTTCCTTTCCCTTAACGTCATTATCACATCTCTTTCAAAAACTACTCTCCTACACCCGAGCGTGTTCACCCGAAAGAGAACTTCAAAGTAGAATGCAATCGAATGCCAGTTTGAGACCATCTCTTAGAGATCGAAGCCGAAGGCATTGAACACTTTTTGAGAGTTAAGATGTTAACCGGGCTGACGTTAAACCAGAGGATAACAACACCCTTCCTTTCCCTTAACGTCATTATCACATCTCTTTCAAAAACTACTCTCCTACACCCGAGTGTGTTCACCCGAAAGAGAACTTCAAAGTAGAATGCAATCGAATGCCAGTTTGAGACCATCTCTCAGAGATCGAAGCCGAAGGCAGTGAACACTTTTTGAGAGTTAGGATGTTAAAAGGGCTGACGTTAAACCAAAGGATAACCACAACCTTCCTCTCCCTTAACGTCATTATCACATCTCTTTCAAAAACTACTCTCCTACACCAGTGTGTTCACCCGAAAGAGAACTTCAAAGTAGAATGCAATCGAATGCCAGTTTGAGACCATCTCTTAGAGATCGAAGCCGAAGGCATTGAACACTTTTTGAGAGTTAAGATGTTAACCGGGCTGACGTTAAACCAGAGGATAACAACACCCTTCCTTTCCCTTAACGTCATTATCACATCTCTTTCAAAAACTACTCTCCTACACCCGAGTGTGTTCACCCGAAAGAGAACTTCAAAGTAGAATGCAATCGAATGCCAGTTTGAGACCATCTCTCAGAGATCGAAGCCGAAGGCAGTGAACACTTTTTGAGAGTTAGGATGTTAAAAGGGCTGACGTTAGACCAGAGGATAACAACAGACTTCCTTTCCCTTAACGTCATTATCACATCTCTTTCAAAAACTACTCTCCTACACCCGAGTGTGTTCACCCGAAAGAGAACTTCAAAGTAGAATGCAATCGAATACCAGTTTGAGACCATCTCTTAGAGATCGAAGCCGAAGGCAGTGAACACTTTTTGAGAGTTAGGATGTTAAAAGGGCTGACGTTAAACCAGAGGATAAGAACAGTCTTCCTTTCCCTTAACGTCATTATCACATCTCTTTCAAAAACTACTCTCCTACACCCGAGTGTGTTCACCCGAAAGAGAACTTCAAAGTAGAATGCAATCGAATACCAGTTTAAGAACATCTTTTAGAGATCGAAGCCGAAGGCATTGAACACTTTTTGAGAGTTAAGATGTTAACAGGGCTGACGTTAAACCAGAGGATAACAACATCCTTCCTTTCCCTTAACGTGCTTATCACATCTCTTTCAAAAACTACTCTCCTACACCCGAGTGTGTTCACCCGAAAGAGAACTTCAAAGTAGAATGCAATCGAATGCCAGTTTAAGACCATCTCTTAGAGATCGAAGCCGAAGGCATTGAACACTTTTTGAGAGTTAGAATGTGAACAGGGCTGACGTTAAAAGAAAGGATAACCACAACCTTCCCTTCCCTTAACGTCATTATCACATCTCTTTCAAAAACTACTCTCCTACACCCGAGTGTGTTCACCCGAAAGAGAACTTCAAAGTAGAATGCAATCGAATGCCAGTTTAAGACCATCTCTTAGAGATCGAAGCCGAAGGCATTGAACACTTTTTGAGAGTTAGGATGTTAACAGGGCTGACGTTAAACCAAAGGATAACCATAACCCTCCTCTCCCTTAACGTCATTATCACATCTCTTTCAAAAACTACTCTCCTACACCCAAGTGTGTTCACCCGAAAGAGAACTTCAAAGTAGAATGCAATCGAATGCCAGTTTAAGACCATCTCTTAGAGATCGAAGCCGAAGGCATTGAACACTTTTTGAGAGTTAGGATGTGAACAGGGCTGACGTTAAACCAAATGATAACCACAACCTTCCCTTCCCTTAACGTCATTATCACATCTCTTTCAAAAACTACTCTCCTGCACCCGAGTGTGTTCACCCGAAAGAGAACTTCAAAGTAGAATGCAATCGAATGCCAGTTTAAGACCATCTCTTAGAGATCGAAGCCGAAGGCATTGAACACTTTTTGAGAGTTAGGATGTTAACCGGGCTGACGTTAAACCAGAGGATAACAACAGCCTTCCTTTCCCTTAACGTCATTATCACATCTCTTTCAAAATACTCTCCTGCACCCGAGTGTGTTCACCCGAAAGAGAACTTCAAAGTAGAATGCAATCGAATGCCAGTTTAAGACCATCTCTTAGAGATCGAAGCCGAAGGCAGTGAACACTTTTTGAGAGTTAGGATGTTAAAAGGGCTGACGTTAAACCAAAGGATAACCACAACCTTCCTCTCCCTTAACGTCATTATCACATCTCTTTCAAAAACTACTCTCCTACACCCGAGTGTGTTCACCCGAAAGAGAACTTCAAAGTAGAATGCAATCGAATGCCAGTTTAAGACCATCTCTTAGAGATCGAAGCCGAAGGCATTGAACACTTTTTGAGAGTTAGGATGTTAACAGGGCTGACGTTAAACCAAAGGATAACCATAACCCTCCTCTCCCTTAACGTCATAATCACATCTCTTTCAAAAACTACTCTCCTACACCCGAGTGTGTTCACCTGAAAGAGAACTTCAAAGTAGAATGCAATCGAATGCCAGTTTAAGACCATCTCTTAGAGATCGAAGCCGAAGGCATTGAACACTTTTTGAGAGTTAGAATGTGAACAGGGCTGACGTTAAAAGAAAGGATAACCACAACCTTCCCTTCCCTTAACGTCATTATCACATCTCTTTCAAAAACTACTCTCCTACACCCGAGTGTGTTCACCCGAAAGAGAACTTCAAAGTAGAATGCAATCGAATGCCAGTTTAAGACCATCTCTTAGAGATCGAAGCCGAAGGCATTGAACACTTTTTGAGAGTTAGGATGTGAACAGGGCTGACGTTAAACCAAATGATAACCACAACCTTCCCTTCCCTTAACGTCATTATCACATCTCTTTCAAAAACTACTCTCCTGCACCCGAGTGTGTTCACCCGAAAGAGAACTTCAAAGTAGAATGCAATCGAATGCCAGTTTAAGACCATCTCTTAGAGATCGAAGCCGAAGGCATTGAACACTTTTTGAGAGTTAGGATGTGAACAGGGCTGACGTTAAACCAAATGATAACCACAACCTTCCCTTCCCTTAACGTCATTATCACATCTCTTTCAAAAACTACTCTCCTGCACCCGAGTGTGTTCACCCGAAAGAGAACTTCAAAGTAGAATGCAATCGAATGCCAGTTTAAGACCATCTCTTAGAGATCGAAGCCGAAGGCATTGAACACTTTTTGAGAGTTAGGATGTTAACCGGGCTGACGTTAAACCAGAGGATAACAACAGCCTTCCTTTCCCTTAACGTCATTATCACATCTCTTTCAAAATACTCTCCTGCACCCGAGTGTGTTCACCCGAAAGAGAACTTCAAAGTAGAATGCAATCGAATGCCAGTTTAAGACCATCTCTTAGAGATCGAAGCCGAAGGCATTGAACACTTTTTGAGAGTTAGGATGTAAACCGGGCTGACGTTAAACCAGAGGATAACAACAGCCTTCCTTTCCCTTAACGTCATTATCACATCTCTTTCAAAAACTACTCTCCTACACCCGAGTGTGTTCACCCGAAAGAGAACTTCAAAGTAGAATGCAATCGAATGCCAGTTTGAGACCATCTCTTAGAGATCGAAGCCGAAGGCATTGAACACTTTTTGAGAGTTAAGGTGTTAACCGGGCTGACGTTAGACCAGAGGATAACAACAGACTTCCTTTCCCTTAACGTCATTATCACATCTCTTTCAAAAACTACTCTCCTACACCCGAGTGTGTTCACCCGAAAGAGAACTTCAAAGTAGAATGCAATCGAATACCAGTTTGAGACCATCTCTTAGAGATCGAAGCCGAAGGCAGTGAACACTTTTTGAGAGTTAGGATGTTAAAAGGGCTGACGTTAAACCAGAGGATAACAACAGTCTTCCTTTCCCTTAACGTCATTATCACATCTCTTTCAAAAACTACTCTCCTACACCCGAGTATGTTCACCCGAAAGAGAACTTCAAAGTAGAATGCAATCGAATGCCAGTTTAAGACCATCTCTTAGAGATCGAAGCCGAAGGCATTGAACACTTTTTGAGAGTTAAGATGTTAACCGGGCTGACGTTAAACCAGAGGATAACAACACCCTTCCTTTCCCTTAACGTCATTATCACATCTCTTTCAAAAACTACTCTCCTACACCCGAGTGTGTTCACCCGAAAGAGAACTTCAAAGTAGAATGCAATCGAATGCCAGTTTGAGACCATCTCTCAGAGATCGAAGCCGAAGGCAGTGAACACTTTTTGAGAGTTAGGATGTTAAAAGGGCTGACGTTAAACCAGAGGATAACAACACCCTTCCTTTCCCTTAACGTCATTATCACATCTCTTTCAAAAACTACTCTCCTACACCCGAGTGTGTTCACCCGAAAGAGAACTTCAAAGTAGAATGCAATCGAATGCCAGTTTGAGACCATCTCTTAGAGATCGAAGCCGAAGGCAGTGAACACTTTTTGAGAGTTAGGATGTTAACAGGGCTGACGTTAAACCAAAGGATAGCCATAACCCTCCTCTCCCTTAACGTCATTATCACATCTCTTTCAAAAACCACTCTCCTACACCCGAGTGTGTTCACCCAAAAGAGAACTTCAAAGTAGAATGCAATCGAATGCCAGTTTGAGACCATCTCTTAGAGATCGAAGCCGAAGGCATTGAACACTTTTTGAGAGTTAAGGTGTTAACCGGGCTGACGTTAGACCAGAGGATAACAACAGACTTCCTTTCCCTTAACGTCATTATCACATCTCTTTCAAAAACTACTCTCCTACACCCGAGTGTGTTCACCCGAAAGAGAACTTCAAAGTAGAATGCAATCGAATACCAGTTTGAGACCATCTCTTAGAGATCGAAGCCGAAGGCAGTGAACACTTTTTGAGAGTTAGGATGTTAAAAGGGCTGACGTTAAACCAGAGGATAACCACAACCTTCCTCTCCCTTAACGTCATTATCACATCTCTTTCAAAAACTACTCTCCTACACCCGAGTGTGTTCACCCGAAAGAGAACTTCAAAGTAGAATGCAATCGAATGCCAGTTTGAGACCATCTCTCAGAGATCGAAGCCGAAGGCAGTGAACACTTTTTGAGAGTTAGGATGTTAAAAGGGCTGACGTTAAACCAGAGGATAACAACACCCTTCCTTTCCCTTAACGTCATTATCACATCTCTTTCAAAAACTACTCTCCTACACCCGAGTGTGTTCACCCGAAAGAGAACTTCAAAGTAGAATGCAATCGAATGCCAGTTTGAGACCATCTCTCAGAGATCGAAGCCGAAGGCAGTGAACACTTTTTGAGAGTTAGGATGTTAAAAGGGCTGACGTTAAACCAGAGGATAACAACACCCTTCCTTTCCCTTAACGTCATTATCACATCTCTTTCAAAAACTACTCTCCTACACCCGAGTGTGTTCACCCGAAAGAGAACTTCAAAGTAGAATGCAATCGAATGCCAGTTTGAGACCATCTCTTAGAGATCGAAGCCGAAGGCATTGAACACTTTTTGAGAGTTAGGATGTTAAAAGGGCTGACGTTAAACCAGAGGATAACAACAGTCTTCCTTTCCCTTAACGTCATTATCACATCTCTTTCAAAAACTACTCTCCTACACCCGAGTGTGTTCACCCGAAAGAGAACTTCAAAGTAGAATGCAATCGAATGCCAGTTTGAGACCATCTCTCAGAGATCGAAGCCGAAGGCAGTGAACACTTTTTGAGAGTTAGGATGTTAAAAGGGCTGACGTTAGACCAGAGGATAACAACAGACTTCCTTTCCCTTAACGTCATTATCACATCTCTTTCAAAAACTACTCTCCTACACCCGAGTGTGTTCACCCGAAAGAGAACTTCAAAGTAGAATGCAATCGAATACCAGTTTGAGACCATCTCTTAGAGATCGAAGCCGAAGGCAGTGAACACTTTTTGAGAGTTAGGATGTTAAAAGGGCTGACGTTAAACCAGAGGATAACCACAACCTTCCTCTCCCTTAACGTCATTATCACATCTCTTTCAAAAACTACTCTCCTACACCCGAGTGTGTTCACCCGAAAGAGAACTTCAAAGTAGAATGCAATCGAATGCCAGTTTGAGACCATCTCTCAGAGATCGAAGCCGAAGGCAGTGAACACTTTTTGAGAGTTAGGATGTTAAAAGGGCTGACGTTAGACCAGAGGATAACAACAGACTTCCTTTCCCTTAACGTCATTATCACATCTCTTTCAAAAACTACTCTCCTACACCCGAGTGTGTTCACCCGAAAGAGAACTTCAAAGTAGAATGCAATCGAATACCAGTTTGAGACCATCTCTTAGAGATCGAAGCCGAAGGCAGTGAACACTTTTTGAGAGTTAGGATGTTAAAAGGGCTGACGTTAAACCAGAGGATAACAACAGTCTTCCTTTCCCTTAACGTCATTATCACATCTCTTTCAAAAACTACTCTCCTACACCCGAGTGTGTTCACCCGAAAGAGAACTTCAAAGTAGAATGCAATCGAATGCCAGTTTGAGACCATCTCTCAGAGATCGAAGCCGAAGGCAGTGAACACTTTTTGAGAGTTAGGATGTTAACCGGGGTGACGTTAAACCAGAGGATAACAACACCCTTCCTTTCCCTTAACGTCATTATCACATCTCTTTCAAAAACCACTCTCCTACACCCGAGTGTGTTCACCCAAAAGAGAACTTCAAAGTAGAATGCAATCGAATGCCAGTTTGAGACCATCTCTTAGAGATCGAAGCCGAAGGCATTGAACACTTTTTGAGAGTTAAGGTGTTAACCGGGCTGACGTTAGACCAGAGGATAACAACAGACTTCCTTTCCCTTAACGTCATTATCACATCTCTTTCAAAAACTACTCTCCTACACCCGAGTGTGTTCACCCGAAAGAGAACTTCAAAGTAGAATGCAATCGAATACCAGTTTGAGACCATCTCTTAGAGATCGAAGTCGAAGGCAGTGAACACTTTTTGAGAGTTAGGATGTTAAAAGGGCTGACGTTAAACCAGAGGATAACCACAACCTTCCTCTCCCTTAACGTCATTATCACATCTCTTTCAAAAACTACTCTCCTACACCCGAGTGTGTTCACCCGAAAGAGAACTTCAAAGTAGAATGCAATCGAATGCCAGTTTGAGACCATCTCTCTGAGATCGAAGCCGAAGGCAGTGAACACTTTTTGAGAGTTAGGATGTTAAAAGGGCTGACGTTAAACCAGAGGATAACAACACCCTTCCTTTCCCTTAACGTCATTATCACATCTCTTTCAAAAACTACTCTCCTACACCCGAGTGTGTTCACCCGAAAGAGAACTTCAAAGTAGAATGCAATCGAATGCCAGTTTGAGACCATCTCTCAGAGATCGAAGCCGAAGGCAGTGAACACTTTTTGAGAGTTAGGATGTTAAAAGGGCTGACGTTAAACCAGAGGATAACAACACCCTTCCTTTCCCTTAACGTCATTATCACATCTCTTTCAAAAACTACTCTCCTACACCCGAGTGTGTTCACCCGAAAGAGAACTTCAAAGTAGAATGCAATCGAATGCCAGTTTGAGACCATCTCTTAGAGATCGAAGCCGAAGGCATTGAACACTTTTTGAGAGTTAGGATGTTAAAAGGGCTGACGTTAAACCAGAGGATAACAACAGTCTTCCTTTCCCTTAACGTCATTATCACATCTCTTTCAAAAACTACTCTCCTACACCCGAGTGTGTTCACCCGAAAGAGAACTTCAAAGTAGAATGCAATCTAATGCCAGTTTGAGACCATCTCTCAGAGATCGAAGCCGAAGGCAGTGAACACTTTTTGAGAGTTAGGATGTTAAAAGGGCTGACGTTAGACCAGAGGATAACAACAGACTTCCTTTCCCTTAACGTCATTATCACATCTCTTTCAAAAACTACTCTCCTACACCCGAGTGTGTTCACCCGAAAGAGAACTTCAAAGTAGAATGCAATCGAATACCAGTTTGAGACCATCTCTTAGAGATCGAAGCCGAAGGCAGTGAACACTTTTTGAGAGTTAGGATGTTAAAAGGGCTGACGTTAAACCAGAGGATAACAACAGTCTTCCTTTCCCTTAACGTCATTATCACATCTCTTTCAAAAACTACTCTCCTACACCCGAGTGTGTTCACCCGAAAGAGAACTTCAAAGTAGAATGCAATCGAATGCCAGTTTGAGACCATCTCTCAGAGATCGAAGCCGAAGGCAGTGAACACTTTTTGAGAGTTAGGATGTTAACCGGGGTGACGTTAAACCAGAGGATAACAACACCCTTCCTTTCCCTTAACGTCATTATCACATCTCTTTCAAAAACTACTCTCCTACACCCGAGTGTGTTCACCCGAAAGAGAACTTCAAAGTAGAATGCAATCGAATACCAGTTTGAGACCATCTCTTAGAGATCGAAGCCGAAGGCAGTGAACACTTTTTGAGAGTTAGGATGTTAAAAGGGCTGACGTTAAACCAGAGGATAACAACAGTCTTCCTTTCCCTTAACGTCATTATCACATCTCTTTCAAAAACTACTCTCCTACACCCGAGTGTGTTCACCCGAAAGAGAACTTCAAAGTAGAATGCAATCGAATACCAGTTTGAGACCATCTCTTAGAGATCGAAGCCGAAGGCAGTGAACACTTTTTGAGAGTTAGGATGTTAAAAGGGCTGACGTTAAACCAGAGGATAACAACAGTCTTCCTTTCCCTTAACGTCATTATCACATCTCTTTCAAAAACTACTCTCCTACACCCGAGTGTGTTCACCCGAAAGAGAACTTCAAAGTAGAATGCAATCTAATGCCAGTTTGAGACCATCTCTCAGAGATCGAAGCCGAAGGCAGTGAACACTTTTTGAGAGTTAGGATGTTAAAAGGGCTGACGTTAGACCAGAGGATAACAACAGACTTCCTTTCCCTTAACGTCATTATCACATCTCTTTCAAAAACTACTCTCCTACACCCGAGTGTGTTCACCCGAAAGAGAACTTCAAAGTAGAATGCAATCGAATACCAGTTTGAGACCATCTCTTAGAGATCGAAGCCGAAGGCAGTGAACACTTTTTGAGAGTTAGGATGTTAAAAGGGCTGACGTTAAACCAGAGGATAAGAACAGTCTTCCTTTCCCTTAACGTCATTATCACATCTCTTTCAAAAACTACTCTCCTACACCCGAGTGTGTTCACCCGAAAGAGAACTTCAAAGTAGAATGCAATCGAATGCCAGTTTGAGACCATCTCTCAGAGATCGAAGCCGAAGGCAGTGAACACTTTTTGAGAGTTAGGATGTTAAAAGGGCTGACGTTAAACCAAAGGATAACCACAACCTTCCTCTCCCTTAACGTCATTATCACATCTCTTTCTAAAACTACTCTCCTACACCCGAGTGTGTTCACCCGAAAGAGAACTTCAAAGTAGAATGCAATCGAATGCCAGTTTAAGACCATCTCTTAGAGATCGAAGCCGAAGGCAGTGAACACTTTTTGAGAGTTAAGATGTTAACCGGGCTGACGTTAAACCAGAGGATAACAACACCCTTCCTTTCCCTTAACGTCATTATCACATCTCTTTCAAAAACTACTCTCCTACACCCGAGTGTGTTCACCCGAAAGAGAACTTCAAAGTAGAATGCAATCGAATGCCAGTTTAAGACCATCTCTTAGAGATCGAAGCCGAAGGCAGTGAACACTTTTTGAGAGTTAGGATGTTAAAAGCGCTGACGTTAAACCAAAGGATAACCACAACCTCCCTTTCCCTTAACGTCATTATCACATCTCTTTCAAAAACTACTCTCCTACACCCGAGTGTGTTCACCCGAAAGAGAACTTCAAAGTAGAATGCAATCGAATGCCAGTTTAAGACCATCTCTTAGAGATCGAAGCCGAAGGCATTGAACGCTTTTGAGAGCTAAGATGTTAACCGGGCTGACGTTAAACCAGAGGATAACAACATCCTTCCTTTCCCTTAACGTCCTTATCACATCTTTCAAAAACTACTCTCCTACACCCGAGTGTGTTCACCCGAAAGAGAACTTCAAAGTAGAATGCAATCGAATGCCAGTTTAAGACCATCTTTTAGAGATCGAAGCCGAAGGCAGTGAACACTTTTTGAGAGTTAGGATGTTAAAAGGGCTGACGTTAAACCAAAGGATAACCACAACCTTAATCTCCCTTAATGTCATTATCACACCTCTTTCAAAAACTACTCTCCTACACCAGAGTGTGTTCACCCGAAAGAGAACTTCAAAGTAGAATGCAATCGAATGCCAGTTTGAGACCATCTCTTAGAGATCGAAGCCGAAGGCATTGAACGCTTTTGAGAGCTAAGATGTTAACCGGGCTGACGTTAAACCAGAGGATAACAACATCCTTCCTTTCCCTTAACGTCCTTATCACATCTCTTTCAAAAACTACTCTCCTACACCCGAGTGTGTTCACCCGAAAGAGAACATCAAAGTAGAATGCAATCGAATGCCAGTTTGAGACCATCTCTCAGAGATCGAAGCCGAAGGCAGTGAACACTTTTTGAGAGTTAGGATGTTAAAAGGGCTGACGTTAAACCAGAGGATAACAACAGTCTTCCTTTCCCTTAACGTCATTATCACATCTCTTTCAAAAACTACTCTCCTACACCCGAGTGTGTTCACCCGAAAGAGAACTTCAAAGTAGAATGCAATCGAATACCAGTTTGAGACCATCTCTTAGAGATTGAAGCCGAAGGCAGTGAACACTTTTTGAGAGTTAGGATGTTAAAAGGGCTGACGTTAAACCAAAGGATAACCACAACCTTCCCTTCCCTTAACGTCATTATCACATCTCTTTCGAAAACTACTCTCCTACACCCGAGTGTGTTCACCCGAAAGAGAACTTCAAAGTAGAATGCAATCGAATGCCAGTTTAAGACCATCTCTTAGAGATCGAAGCCGAAGGCAGTGAACACTTTTTGAGAGTTAGGATGTTAAAAGGGCTGACGTTAAACCAAAGGATAACCACAACCTTCCCTTCCCTTAACGTCATTATCACATCTCTTTCGAAGACTACTCTCCTACACCCGAGTGTGTTCACCCGAAAGAGAACTTCAAAGTAGAATGCAATCGAATACCAGTTTGAGACCATCTCTTAGAGACCGAAGCCGAAGGCATTGAACACTTTTTGAGAGTTAAGATGTGAACAGGGCTGACGTTAAACCAAAGGATAACCACAACCTTCCCTTCCCTTAACGTCATTATCACATCTCTTTCGAAAACTACTCTCCTACACCCGAGTGTGTTCACCCGAAAGAGAACTTCAAAGTAGAATGCAATCGAATGCCAGTTTGAGACCATCTCTCAGAGATCGAAGCCGAAGGCAGTGAACACTTTTTGAGAGTTAGGATGTTAACCGGGCTGACGTTAAACCAGAGGATAACAACACCCTTCCTCTCCCTTAACGTCATTATCACATCTCTTTCGAAAACTACTCTCCTACACCCGAGTGTGTTCACCCGAAAGAGAACTTCAAAGTAGAATGCAATCGAATGCCATTTTGAGACCATCTCTTAGAGATCGAAGCCGAAGGCATTGAACACTTTTTGAGAGTTAAGGTGTTAACAGGGCTGACGTTAAACCAGATGATAATAACAGTCTTCCTTTCCCTTAACGTCATTATCACATCTCTTTCAAAAACTACTCTCCTACACCCGAGCGTGTTCACCCGAAAGAGAACTTCAAAGTAGAATGCAATCGAATGCCAGTTTAAGACCATCTCTTAGAGATCGAAGCCGAAGGCATTGAACACTTTTTGAGAGTTAAGGTGTTAACAGGGCTGACGTTAAACCAGAGGATAACAACACACTTCCTTTCCCTTAACGTCATTATCACATCTCTTTCAAAAACTACTCTCCTACACCCGAGTGTGTTCACCCGAAAGAGAACTTCAAAGTAGAATGCAATCGAATACCAGTTTAAGACCATCTCTTAGAGATCGAAGCCGAAGGCATTGAACACTTTTTGAGAGTTAAGATGTTAACCGGGCTGACGTTAAACCAAAGGATAACCATAACCTTCCTCTCCCTTAACGTCATTATCACATCTCTTTCAAAAACTACTCTCCTACACCCGAGCGTGTTCACCCGAAAGAGAACTTCAAAGTAGAATGCAATCGAATGCCAGTTTAAGACCATCTCTTAGAGATCGAAGCCGAAGGCATTGAACACTTTTTGAGAGTTAAGGTGTTAACAGGGCTGACGTTAAACCAGAGGATAACAATGGCCTTCCTTTCCCTTAACGTCATTATCACATCTCTTTCAAAAACTACTCTCCTACACCCGAGTGTGTTCACCCGAAAGAGAACTTCAAAGTAGAATGCAATCGAATACCAGTTTGAGACCATCTCTTAGAGATCGAAGCCGAAGGCATTGAACACTTTTTGAGAGTTAAGGTGTTAACAGGGCTGACGTTAAACCAGAGGATAACAATGGCCTTCCTTTCCCTTAACGTCATTATCACATCTCTTTCAAAAACTACTCTCCTACACCCGAGTGTGTTCACCCGAAAGAGAACTTCAAAGTAGAATGCAATCGAATGCCAGTTTGAGACCATCTCTCAGAGATCGAAGCCGAAGGCATTGAACGCTTGTTGAGAGTTAAGATGTTAAAACGGCTGACGTTAAACCAGAGGATAACAACAGCCTTCCTTTCCCTTAACGTCCTTATCACATCTCTTTCAAAAACTACTCTCCTACACCCGAGTGTGTTCACCCGAAAGAGAACTTCAAAGTAGAATGCAATCGAATGCCAGTGTAAGACCATCTCTTAGAGATCGAAGCCGAAGGCATTGAACACTTTTTGAGAGTTAAGATGTTAACCGGGCTGACGTTAAACCAGACGATAACAACAGTCATCCTTTCCCTTAACGTCATTATCACATCTCTTTCAAAAACTACTCTCCTACACCCGAGTGTGTTCACCCGAAAGAGAACTTCAAAGTAGAATGCAATCGAATGCCAGTTTGAGACCATCTCTCAGAGATCGAAGCCGAAGGCAGTGAACACTTTTTGAGAGTTAGGATGTTAAAAGGGCTGACGTTAAACCAGAGGATAACAACAGTCTTCCTTTCCCTTAACGTCATTATCACATCTCTTTCAAAAACTACTCTCCTACACCCGAGTGTGTTCACCCGAAAGAGAACTTCAAAGTAGAATGCAATCGAATGCCAGTTTAAGACCATCTCTTAGAGATCGAAGCCGAAGGCAGTGAACACTTTTTGAGAGTTAGGATGTTAAAAGGGCTGACGTTAAACCAAAGGATAACCACAACCTTCCCTTCCCTTAACGTCATTATCACATCTCTTTCGAAAACTACTCTCCTACACCCGAGTGTGTTCACCCGAAAGAGAACTTCAAAGTAGAATGCAATCGAATACCAGTTTGAGACCATCTCTTAGAGACCGAAGCCGAAGGCATTGAACACTTTTTGAGAGTTAAGATGTGAACAGGGCTGACGTTAAACCAAAGGATAACCACAACCTTCCCTTCCCTTAACGTCATTATCACATCTCTTTCAAAAACTACTCTCCTACACCCGAGCGTGTTCACCCGAAAGAGAACTTCAAAGTAGAATGCAATCGAATGCCAGTTTAAGACCATCTCCTAGAGATCGAAGCCGAAGGCATTGAACACTTTTTGAGAGTTAAGATGTTAACAGGGCTGACGTTAAACCAGAGGATAACAACACCCTTCCTTTCCCTTAACGTCATTATCACATCTCTTTCAAAAACTACTCTCCTACACCCGAGTGTGTTCACCCGAAAGAGAACTTCAAAGTAGAATGCAATCGAATGCCAGTTTAAGACCATCTCTTAGAGATCGAAGGCGAAGGCATTGAACACTTTTTGAGAGTTAAGATGTTAACAGGGCTGACGTTAAACCAGAGGATAACAACACCCTTCCTTTCCCTTAACGTCATTATCACATCTCTTTCAAAAACTACTCTCCTACACCCGAGCGTGTTCACCCGAAAGAGAACTTCAAAGTAGAATGCAATCGAATGCCAGTTTAAGACCATCTCTTAGAGATCGAAGCCGAAGGCATTGAACACTTTTTGAGAGTTAAGATGTTAACCGGGCTGACGTTAAACCAAAGGATAACCATAACCTTCCTCTCCCTTAACGTCATTATCACATCTCTTTCAAAAACTACTCTCCTACACCCGAGCGTGTTCACCCGAAAGAGAACTTCAAAGTAGAATGCAATCGAATGCCAGTTTAAGACCATCTGTTAGAGATCGAAGCCGAAGGCATTGAACACTTTTTGAGAGTTAAGGTGTTAACAGGGCTGACGTTAAACCAGAGGATAACAATGGCCTTCCTTTCATTTAACGTCATTATCACATCTCTTTCAAAAACTACTCTCCTACACCCGAGTGTGTTCACCCGAAAGAGAACTTCAAAGTAGAATGCAATCGAATACCAGTTTGAGACCATCTCTTAGAGATCGAAGCCGAAGACATTGAACACTTTTTGAGAGTTAAGGTGTTAACAGGGCTGACGTTAAACCAGATGATAATAACAGTCTTCCTTTCCCTTAACGTCATTATCACATCTCTTTCAAAAACTACTCTCCTACACCCGAGCGTGTTCACCCGAAAGAGAACTTCAAAGTAGAATGCAATCGAATGCCAGTTTGAGACCATCTCTTAGAGATCGAAGCCGAAGGCATTGAACACTTTTTGAGAGTTAAGATGTTAACCGGGCTGACGTTAGACCAGAGGATAACAACACCCTTCCTTTCCCTTAACGTCATTATCACATCTCTTTCAAAAACTACTCTCCTACACCCGAGTGTGTTCACCCGAAAGAGAACTTCAAAGTAGAATGCAATCGAATACCAGTTTGAGACCATCTCTTAGAGATCGAAGCCGAAGGCATTGAACACTTTTTGAGAGTTAAGATGTTAACCGGGCTGACGTTAGACCAGAGGATAACAACACCCTTCCTTTCCCTTAACGTCATTATCACATCTCTTTCAAAAACTACTCTCCTACACCCGAGTGTGTTCACCCGAAAGAGAACTTCAAAGTAGAATGCAATCGAATACCAGTTTGAGACCATCTCTTAGAGATCGAAGCCGAAGGCATTGAACACTTTTTGAGAGTTAAGATGTTAACCGGGCTGACGTTAGACCAGAGGATAACAACACCCTTCCTTTCCCTTAACGTCATTATCACATCTCTTTCAAAAACTACTCTCCTACACCCGAGTGTGTTCACCCGAAAGAGAACTTCAAAGTAGAATGCAATCGAATGCCAGTTTAAGACCATCTCCTAGAGATCGAAGCCGAAGGCATTGAACACTTTTTGAGAGTTAAGATGTTAACAGGGCTGACGTTAAACCAGAGGATAACAACACCCTTCCTTTCCCTTAACGTCATTATCACATCTCTTTCAAAAACTACTCTCCTACACCCGAGTGTGTTCACCCGAAAGAGAACTTCAAAGTAGAATGCAATCGAATGCCAGTTTGAGACCATCTCTTAGAGATCGAAGGCGAAGGCATTGAACACTTTTTGAGAGTTAAGATGTTAACAGGGCTGACGTTAAACCAGAGGATAACAACACCCTTCCTTTCCCTTAACGTCATTATCACATCTCTTTCAAAAACTACTCTCCTACACCCGAGTGTGTTCACCCGAAAGAGAACTTCAAAGTAGAATGCAATCGAATACCAGTTTGAGACCATCTCTTAGAGATCGAAGCCGAAGGCATTGAACACTTTTTGAGAGTTAAGATGTTAACCGGGCTGACGTTAGACCAGAGGATAACAACACCCTTCCTTTCCCTTAACGTCATTATCACATCTCTTTCAAAAACTACTCTCCTACACCCGAGTGTGTTCACCCGAAAGAGAACTTCAAAGTAGAATGCAATCGAATGCCAGTTTAAGACCATCTCTTAGAGATCGAAGCCGAAGGCATTGAACACTTTTTGAGAGTTAAGGTGTTAACAGGGCTGACGTTAAACCAGATGATAATAACAGTCTTCCTTTCCCTTAACGTCATTATCACATCTCTTTCAAAAACTACTCTCCTACACCCGAGTGTGTTCACCCGAAAGAGAACTTCAAAGTAGAATGCAATCGAATGCCAGTTTAAGACCATCTCCTAGAGATCGAAGCCGAAGGCATTGAACACTTTTTGAGAGTTAAGATGTTAACAGGGCTGACGTTAAACCAGAGGATAACAACAGCCTTCCTTTCCCTTAACGTCCTTATCACATCTCTTTCAAAAACTACTCTCCTACACCCGAGTGTGTTCACCCGAAAGAGAACTTCAAAGTAGAATGCAATCGAATGCCAGTTTAAGACCATCTCTTAGAGATCGAAGCCGAAGGCATTGAACACTTTTTGAGAGTTAAGGTGTTAACAGGGCTGACGTTAAACCAGATGATAATAACAGTCTTCCTTTCCATTAACGTCATTATCACATCTCTTTCAAAAACTACTCTCCTACACCCGAGTGTGTTCACCCGAAAGAGAACTTCAAAGTAGAATGCAATCGAATGCCAGTTTGAGACCATCTCTTAGAGATCGAAGCCGAAGGCATTGAACGCTTTTTGAGAGCTAAGATGTGAACAGGGCTGACGTTAAACCAGAGGATAATAACACCCTTCTTTTCCCTTAACGTCATTATCACATCTCTTTCAAATCGAATGCCAGTTTAAGACCATCTCTTAGAGATCGAAGCCGAAGGCATTGAACACTTTTGAGAGTTAAGATGTTAACCTGGCTGACGTTAAACCAGAGGATAACAACACCCTTCCTTTCCTTTAACGTCATTATCACATCTCTTTCAAAAACTACTCTCCTACACCCGAGTGTGTTCACCCGAAAGAGAACTTCAAAGTAGAATGCAATCGAATGCCAGTTTGAGACCATCTCTTAGAGATCGAAGCCGAATGCATTGAACACTTTTTGAGAGTTAAGATGTTAACCGGGCAGACGTTAGACCAGAGGATAACAACACCCTTCCTTTCCCTTAACGTCATTATCACATCTCTTTCAAAAACTACTCTCCTACACCCGAGTGTGTTCACCCGAAAGAGAACTTCAAAGTAGAATGCAATCGAATGCCAGTTTAAGTCCATCTCTTAGAGATCGAAGCCGAAGGCATTGAACACTTTTGAGAGTTAAGATGTTAACCGGGCTGACGTTAAACCAGAGGATAACAACACCCTTCCTTTCCCTTAACGTCATTATCACATCTCTTTCAAAAACTACTCTCCTACACCCGAGTGTGTTCACCCGAAAGAGAACTTCAAAGTAGAATGCAATCGAATGCCAGTTTAAGACCATCTCTTAGAGATCGAAGCCGAAGGCATTGAACACTTTTTGAGAGTTAAGGTGTTAACAGGGCTGACGTTAAACCAGAGGATAACAACACCCTTCCTTTCCCTTAACGTCATTATCACATCTCTTTCAAAAACTACTCTCCTACACCCGAGTGTGTTCACCCGAAAGAGAACTTCAAAGTAGAATGCAATCGAATGCCAGTTTAAGACCATCTCTTAGAGATCGAAGCCGAAGGCATTGAACACTTTTTGAGAGTTAAGATGTTAACCGGGCTGACGTTAAACCAAAGGATAACCATAACCTTCCTCTCCCTTAACGTCATTATCACATCTCTTTCAAAAACTACTCTCCTACACCCGAGTGTGTTCACCCGAAAGAGAACTTCAAAGTAGAATGCAATCGAATACCAGTTTGAGACCATCTCTTAGAGATCGAAGCCGAAGACATTGAACACTTTTTGAGAGTTAAGGTGTTAACAGGGCTGACGTTAAACCAGATGATAATAACAGTCTTCCTTTCCCTTAACGTCATTATCACATCTCTTTCAAAAACTACTCTCCTACACCCGAGCGTGTTCACCCGAAAGAGAACTTCAAAGTAGAATGCAATCGAATACCAGTTTGAGACCATCTCTTAGAGATCGAAGCCGAAGGCATTGAACACTTTTTGAGAGTTAAGGTGTTAACAGGGCTGACGTTAAACCAGAGGATAACAATGGCCTTCCTTTCCCTTAACGTCATTATCACATCTCTTTCAAAAACTACTCTCCTACACCCGAGTGTGTTCACCCGAAAGAGAACTTCAAAGTAGAATGCAATCGAATACCAGTTTGAGACCATCTCTTAGAGATCGAAGCCGAAGGCATTGAACACTTTTTGAGAGTTAAGATGTTAACCGGGCTGACGTTAGACCAGAGGATAACAACACCCTTCCTTTCCCTTAACGTCATTATCACATCTCTTTCAAAAACTACTCTCCTACACCCGAGTGTGTTCACCCGAAAGAGAACTTCAAAGTAGAATGCAATCGAATGCCAGTTTGAGACCATCTCTTAGAGATCGAAGCCGAAGGCATTGAACGCTTTTTGAGAGCGAAGATGTGAACAGGGCTGACGTTAAACCAGAGGATAATAACACCCTTCTTTTCCCTTAACGTCATTATCACATCTCTTTCAAATCGAATGCCAGTTTAAGACCATCTCTTAGAGATCGAAGCCGAAGGCATTGAACACTTTTGAGAGTTAAGATGTTAACCTGGCTGACGTTAAACCAGAGGATAACAACACCCTTCCTTTCCTTTAACGTCATTATCACATCTCTTTCAAAAACTACTCTCCTACACCCGAGTGTGTTCACCCGAAAGAGAACTTCAAAGTAGAATGCAATCGAATGCCAGTTTGAGACCATCTCTTAGAGATCGAAGCCGAATGCATTGAACACTTTTTGAGAGTTAAGATGTTAACCGGGCAGACGTTAGACCAGAGGATAACAACACCCTTCCTTTCCCTTAACGTCATTATCACATCTCTTTCAAAAACTACTCTCCTACACCCGAGTGTGTTCACCCGAAAGAGAACTTCAAAGTAGAATGCAATCGAATGCCAGTTTGAGACCATCTCTTAGAGATCGAAGCCGAAGGCATTGAACGCTTTTTGAGAGTTAAGATGTGAACAGGGCTGACGTTAAACCAGAGGATAACAACAGCTTTCCTTTCCCTTAACGTCATTATCACATCTCTCTCAAAAACTACTCTCCTACACCCGAGTGTGTTCACCCGAAAGAGAACTTCAAAGTAGAATGCAATCGAATGCCAGTTTAAGTCCATCTCTTAGAGATCGAAGCCGAAGGCATTGAACACTTTTGAGAGTTAAGATGTTAACCGGGCTGACGTTAAACCAGAGGATAACAACACCCTTCCTTTCCCTTAACGTCATTATCACATCTCTTTCAAAAACTACTCTCCTACACCCGAGTGTGTTCACCCGAAAGAGAACTTCAAAGTAGAATGCAATCGAATGCCAGTTTAAGACCATCTCTTAGAGATCGAAGCCGAAGGCATTGAACACTTTTTGAGAGTTAAGGTGTTAACAGGGCTGACGTTAAACCAGAGGATAACAACACCCTTCCTTTCCCTTAACGTCATTATCACATCTCTTTCAAAAACTACTCTCCTACACCCGAGTGTGTTCACCCGAAAGAGAACTTCAAAGTAGAATGCAATCGAATGCCAGTTTAAGACCATCTCTTAGAGATCGAAGCCGAAGGCATTGAACACTTTTTGAGAGTTAAGATGTTAACCGGGCTGACGTTAAACCAAAGGATAACCATAACCTTCCTCTCCCTTAACGTCATTATCACATCTCTTTCAAAAACTACTCTCCTACACCCGAGTGTGTTCACCCGAAAGAGAACTTCAAAGTAGAATGCAATCGAATACCAGTTTGAGACCATCTCTTAGAGATCGAAGCCGAAGACATTGAACACTTTTTGAGAGTTAAGGTGTTAACAGGGCTGACGTTAAACCAGATGATAATAACAGTCTTCCTTTCCCTTAACGTCATTATCACATCTCTTTCAAAAACTACTCTCCTACACCCGAGCGTGTTCACCCGAAAGAGAACTTCAAAGTAGAATGCAATCGAATGCCAGTTTGAGACCATCTCTTAGAGATCGAAGCCGAAGGCATTGAACACTTTTTGAGAGTTAAGATGTTAACCGGGCTGACGTTAAACCAAAGGATAACCATAACCCTCCTCTCCCTTAACGTCATTATCACATCTCTTTCAAAAACTACTCTCCTACACCCGAGTGTGTTCACCCGAAAGAGAACTTCAAAGTAGAATGCAATCGACTACCAGTTTGAGACCATCTCTTAGAGATCGACGCCGAAGGCATTGAACACTTTTTGAGAGTTAAGATGTTAACCGGGCTGACGTTAAACCAGAGGATAACAACAGTCTTCCTTTCCCTTAACGTCATTATCACATCTCTTTCAAAAACTACTCTCCTACACCCGAGTGTGTTCACCCGAAAGAGAACTTCAAAGTAGAATGCAATCGAATGCCAGTTTGAGACCATCTCTTAGAGATCGAAGCCGAATGCATTGAACACTTTTTGAGAGTTAAGATGTTAACCGGGCAGACGTTAGACCAGAGGATAACAACACCCTTCCTTTCCCTTAACGTCATTATCACATCTCTTTCAAAAACTACTCTCCTACACCCGAGTGTGTTCACCCGAAAGAGAACTTCAAAGTAGAATGCAATCGAATGCCAGTTTGAGACCATCTCTTAGAGATCGAAGCCGAATGCATTGAACACTTTTTGAGAGTTAAGATGTTAACCGGGCAGACGTTAGACCAGAGGATAACAACAGCCTTCCTTTCCCTTAACGTCATTATCACATCTCTTTCAAAAACTACTCTCCTACACCCGAGTGTGTTCACCCGAAAGAGAACTTCAAAGTAGAATGCAATCGAATGCCAGTTTGAGACCATCTCTTAGAGATCGAAGCCGAAGGCATTGAACACTTTTGAGAGTTAAGATGTTAACCGGGCTGACGTTAAACCAAAGGATAACCATAACCTTCCTCTCCCTTAACGTCATTATCACATCTCTTTCAAAAACTACTCTTCCACACAAAAACAATAAAGGATTCGTTAGGTTTAATAGTTAATAGAGTTAGTATTTAGTAATTAGTTATTTAATTCGATTCGAAGCAGCAGTCTTAACTAATTTTGTAAGCAAAATAGGGTACTAGTCTGTAAATTCTATTAAATCCTGCTTAGGCTGACCCACGTAAGTGGTGTATTTTTTGTAAATAGGATCTACTCACCGTCAAGCTCCATGTATTCCTTTTAGTTTCAGATTTGATGTTGTAAATTCGTTGTCTGTTGTCCGACTGTTGAACGGATCTTCCGCTCCACACTGCATTATCTGCAAAGAGAAAGAAAACTAGCGGTTAGTGCCTGAAATCATGCAATGAAATACACACTCCTATTCTAATTGGAAATAGTTTTCACTAATTTTTCTTGAAATCACTTAAATTCTGGACAAACTATCCCTACTTTACAAAATTTCCCTTATTTTCTGTACTTTTCGTTTCGAAATATCAGTAAAATTGATTGCGAGAATGGGGTTTAGTGAGGAAGTGAAAGTAAATATAAAAAAACTGCCAATTTAACACACATTATCACGTATTAAACCGCATTTCGATATTAATTTTCAAAATTGTATCTACAGTGCATGAATTGCTAGAGACATTCCTCCCAACAACAACAGCAGATTGACTTGTACTACAAGTCTGTGCACCTAACCTACCTAAACTTATACTTATTGCTGTCGCATCTAATTGTGTACTTTGTGTTGGCAATATTCCAAAAAAATTAGCGATTGTATAAAAAATTAAACATTAATCAAACTTATATCATGCTTAACACATTGAACCAAGTACCTTATAATAAACGAGTTAAACATATATAATTGTATAAATACAAACAAACATTGTATTGTGTTCGTTTTTTAGCCCAAAATTCCAAAGCTGTAATAGACAAAAACCGGAGATTATTTTGAAAGGCTTAAGCTTGAAACCATTGTAATTTTAACCAGAAAAACACAGTATCTGTAAGCAAACGTATGATGTAAGCCAAACTTATTGGAAATAGAAAAAACTGTATCTATCACAAAAAAAAAACATCTAACTACAACAATACTATGTGTAAAAACTATATTTAGCGTAAATAAACTTATTCTGTAAATAAATGGGACTTTTCATTTGAGACGGAGCGCGTAAAAGCCAGGCTTAAACGGAAAACTACGCACCGACTAAGAAAAGACTATAAAATAAAGTGTACGACTGGTCTACAAACTTGCATCTACATCTATAAAATCGAGATACAAATATACATATATGTATGCATATGTTGGCCAAAAGTAAGGCAAGGTTTTAAGAAGTTCGTCCAAAAGCGTCTTAGGTTCATCGTTTCATGCGTTTTCGAGAAAATCTTGCTTTTTCTCATAAGTTGGCTGCAATTTTTAATTTTGGTGGGGGAGAAAGCCCGGCTTAATACAAGCTAAAACTAAGGCTTACGACTAACTTAAAACTATTGCTTAAGACTAAGAAGAGAAGTGAAGGAGATCGGATTTGAGGCTGGGAGTGCTGCGGTTAAGTTTGAGTTAACCTTACGCAGCATACGGGAGATAGGTTCATTGGAGCCGTATAAGGTCCGGTGGGTTGGGAGATAGAACAGACGAGGGCATCGAGGATTGGTGTTGAAGAAGATTAGGTTGTAGAGAGACGCGCAATCCATGGAGCCTGAGAAGAGTCGATGAACGAAAAGAATATCTGCAACGTCTCTACGTTTCTCGAGGCAATCCAGATTAATGAGGTTGAGGCGGTCTCGATAGGGAGGCAAGAAAGACCACGAAGGGCGAAACGAAGAAAACGTCGTTGAATGTTCTCAATTCTTGCCACAGGCACTTGCTGATAGGGGGACCATGCTTGACTGGCGTATTCAAGTAGAGGACGAACCAAGGTAATGCAGAGGGATCTAGTCACGTAAGGATCAGAGAATTCCTTGGACCACATTTTGACAAAGCCAAGCGATGGGAACGGAAGTTTAGCTCCCTATCGTACAGTATTCCAAGATCGCGACGAGATTGAACGATGGATATTGGCTGCTCGGAACCATGTTGTGCTCTGGACAGTGGCTCAGCTGCAACGAGATCTAAGGGTAAAGACGAGACCAATAACAGCCTGTAGGATACATAGGTATCCATAGGATAGAGAGGTACTGATCTGCAAATGAATGAATATCAGGAAGTTCCAGTTGATCTGGAGTAAAGCACAAAACTCTGCCACAACATCTCAACCGCTTGCTCAGGGCAACACAACTTTGGAAAAATGACTGATTTATTTGTCACAAACTGCATATAAGTCCATACATTTGAGAGACATAAATGGAACCTATCCACAGATGAACTGGACTCTGGATGGACCCCGCAAGGTTGGGTCTGATCATTTCTACTATGGACAAAGATCGGGAATGGAATCTTAATGAAATTAGAATAAAGTGGGGTCAAAGTTGTCACATGTGCGGAACACTATCACCATACCTCAAGACCGTACACAAATAGGCCAAGAGATGTGGATTAACAATTAACCCCTTTAACCCCTTAGATGTGGATTAACAATTAACCCCTTTAACCCCTTAAAACAAGAGAACAATCCCACAAATCGAGTCCTTGCCACTCACCTGAACGCCCCAATTTCATAAATTTCAGATAAGGCGACATCCTTGGGCTATTTACTCGAGTCTCAGCTCATCTGGAAAGAAAATACCTCTGAAAGGATAGGAAAGGGATGAATAGCCTTCTATTTGTGTAGTAAAATCTTTGGCAAGAGATGGAAGTTCAAACCACATCCATTAGTCTAGTGACCTACAGCAGATGAGATCCCGTACCTCAAAGCACTGACCAGGCTACAAAGATTAACATTAACAACTGCAAAGAGGGCTCCGCGCTTAAATCAGTCTAACCTTTGAAAAGAGAACAACACGGTCCACCGCTCGATTGTCGGTTTTCACAGATCAGTCAAAAACTGACGAAGGAGTGGGTTCTGGTACACATATACTCATCTGAACTCGAAATTGCTCGCTAACTTAGACTTTCAAGTCATGGTGTTCCAAGCGAAGGTACCAGCAATCACAGAAGCGGCACGAGAACTGTCTACCAATTGTACATCGACCGTCAAGCCTCTATGAAGGCCAT
This sequence comes from Xylota segnis, assembly GCA_963583995.1. Lineage (NCBI taxonomy): Eukaryota > Metazoa > Arthropoda > Insecta > Diptera > Syrphidae > Xylota > Xylota segnis. The sequence goes on from OY757238.1 coordinate 3,987,047, forward strand.
CTCATCGACAGTCGTCAAATCTTCTTTGGGTTCCAGGACACGGTGGCATTCAGGGTCGATTTAGCACGAAGGGGGTCCGGATAGGACCTGACAATACTCGTTAACTTTGTTCTATCTAATGTAGAGCTAGCCGTCGTGAGCCGTCTTCAGAAAACTCTGACAAAACATGACAATGTCAAGACCAAGTAAATGCTAGCAACAGAAGGCTGTACAAAAAGGATCCTTTGGCAGTTCAACGCTATTTTGCTGAGGAAGAGTTTATAAAGTCGATCACCTCTCTTACGCGTATGTGTCCCAATTTACAATGATCTCTGCATTTCCTACATGAAACCTCCTGAGGCTATTCCAATCCGCTTCCAAGTCGACAAAAAGAATGCGGGACCCCCCCGTATGACTAATGAATCCAATAATTTTCTGTCGGAAATCAAGTGAACATCTTTGCGTGCGTGATTTTGAGATTCCAATTAATTTGCTGCCACACAGCTTCCGTGGCCCGAACTCCTATATGAATCTGACATTTTTAATTTACAAGAAATCCCGCTTAATTCAAATATTTGAACGTGCGTGTGCATCTATTTGCCCCCGAGGCGGTCCCAGCCACACACACTGGATTGTAGAGATAATTCCTAGAAGAAGATGAAGCTCTCCGGTGCCGTTGCACTTAGTTTCCATTTGATATGCCCTTCGGATTTGCCCAGCGCACAGGCACAGGTAGGAGTCGATTCATCCCGTCTCACCTGGATCATGGAAATTACATCTTTTCGATTCAAATCTCCCCGCACACAGCGATAGATCAAAATTGTTTGACGGTTCAAGTAGAAAGTTAAATGATTTGGAAAAAAGGTCGATTGGGCGCGGGTGGTACGGATTTACTCTGGGAAAAGTCTTGAATTACATCCAGGATGAGGAACGACTACGTGTGTGCGCGCAACAGCTCCGATTTCAGGGATATCCTATACATTACGGGGGTGCAATCGATGACTTATTCCGCACTGACCAGTGCAATGCGGAGGAAATTGCAGCTTGCAGAGGAAGGCTATCCCTTAAAGGATCTTCCAGTGATTTAGTTGAGTAGAAAATCGGAAGATTTACATCGAAGGAATCGATGCTTTATGGTGGTGATGTAGGGAATTTATTGCAGGGACACGCGGTCCTTTAATGTCTCAATTCGGTTCCACAAATTGGTAGGCACAAAGTCACAAATTGCGTCCACTGTGCGAGGAGCGAGGGTGGTGGACAATTGAGATTTCACGGCACATCATCATTATCACGATCATGGAACCCAACCTTCAAGGAACCGCATTGTCCTTTGCATAAAGGAAACACCAGGAGAATAAGATGTTTTAAAAATTTTCACTTAAAAGGATCAATCCAACGGCCAGACAATGGCATGGCAAATCATTGCCATGAAAAGGACAATTATCGTCCACAAAGGCAGCCATGATGAGCGTTATAAAAGTGAAAAGTAAAAAGGAAGGATCAGCACTCTCAGCTGGATAACACTATGTACGTCGTACCGGGCAAAAGAGCAGATGTCTCTATTGTCCTCTGTGTCTTGTTATCCTGTAACTATTATTGGTCTTATCCCCCGGAGTAGATCTTTTCCGAAAGATCCTTCGGACTAACAAGAAGCAATTGCGCTTTTCTTTCCCTCTCTGTGTTTGCTCGTCCTTTTTTGGCAAAAACAATTGCGCATCCTCAGACGGAATCCTGTTTATGGCAGATTATTTGTCTTTCACACAGGTAAGGAGATTTGCTGATATTGTGCATTCACTCCTCTTTAAATGTTCCACGACAGGCGGTGAGCGCTTCCTGGGGAATTCGAACAAAAGACTCGAAAACTGCGAGCCACTGGTCAGAGACGATGAAGTTCTTTGACACAATGCCGGTAGCTAGACGCAATCTGCGGTGGGACAATAGATTGAGCGTTTCGTGCATTCTTTGGCGATTCAAGAAGGATTTCTAAGGATTTTCAATTTGAAAAGGCAAATGCTTTGCGTGAACATTTCTTTTTCATGAAACACAAGTCAGCGGGAGTTCCATCTGTCGGTTTGCATCGTCGTCGGTGTGTTTAAGGTGATGTCTTACTTGGTTGCAAGGAAGGCGCAACAGGATGCAAGTGTCAAGGGAACATTGCCGCTCTTTGGCAAACACAGTCCACGAACAATGGCAAGTTATGAGGAAAAACCATCAAAAAAGGATAACCAGAGGCAGAGCTCTGCTGTCACCAGTGAATTGCACTGAACATACAGTGGAAGTCGCTGCCATGATACGCAAATTCTAACTTTAGATGGCACTACAGTCCTGGGTAGACCAGGACCTGAAATAACAAGCTTCTCTAGCTAACTGTCTCGACACCAAGTTGGTTGTGGTCCCTTTTCACTTGAGCGCGCTACCTTAGGCGGGGTCTTCTTCTACTGCGCCTGTGGTTACGTATCCGTCATCCGGCCCAACATATGGCATGCAACTGTGGTGGACAGCAGCCTGTACAAAGGGTACAAAGGTAAGCTCGCCTTTGCATAAGAGGAGCACTAAGAAGCACCCTGACAGAGCGGCTCTGAACATGCTCTGAACAGCCTGTGCATCTACTTGTTTGAAGGCTACATCTCAGTGGTTTCGTCTTAGGATATGACACTCCTCCCATCTTGAGTTCTTCCCACAAGATACCGAATACGTGCTTCCTCAACTTCTGTTTGATTGGAATCGAAAATAGAGAATTTGCCAGGTAAGGACTAGTAGGAGGTGTCTTCCACAACGATTTACACATAAATATCTCCCTCCCTCTACACATCACTGCAACGTCTTTTATGTGCAGATCACGACAATCAAAGAGGCCCAGTCGTGGACGAAGTCAAGCCGCAATCAAATCCTTGGAATCTACTGTATTCATCTCGAAAACTGACCTAAATTGTCGAAGGTCTCTTAAGATGACTGAACATGGAATCTGGGTACCGGGACACTGTGACATTCTAGGGATTTGCATGCCTCTCGCTGCAGCTAATCTACTGTTTAAGCTAATCGGCGTAGTTTCAACAACCCTCGATAAGCAGGCTGGATTGCGTGCCTGATTTCCAGACAGATTTGGCCCAAGCTGAATCAGAAACGCTCCAACTGTATGACAGTTCCAACAGACAGAAAAGTACGCTCAAAGCAATCGCTACAGCTGCCATTACAGCACCCATTGTAGACCCTGCATGGACGAGAGAGGAAGAAACCTCGTCGTGCTAAGCAACTGGCATTCCCTTGGGGAACTAGCTAACACCAAGATGAATAGCCTCCAGCCTTGGCTCTCGCTGGTTCCAAGGGTAGTTTCAAGGGAAATTTCTAGATCCACGTGGTATCACAATAGACCTTCACTGGTAACCATGGGCCCTCTATGGTAACGGAGGTTGGAGGTTAAGTTCCAACATACCATATCACAGCTAAAGGCTCTTGTACATGGTTCTGTTGCGAGTTAAGGTGTCTCTGTACTCCGCGGCTCTGTAAAGAGTATCCACCTGGTTCGAGGTCTGTCAAAACAAAACAAAACAAAACCAACCCTCGCCATATGGATGTCAACAATGTCGGCCTTAGCTCACATGTCATCATCGCTGATCCCGAAAACATCGAACAAACAGTTCACCCAATCACATGAAATCGCAATCCTTATCACCACCACCCTCAGCCATAGCCGTGTGACTAAATCCTCCGACAACAACTAGTGACTTGTTTCGTCAGTCCCCCACCATTCATGGTGCTATCATCGAGAAATTCAGTACACTCTCGCGACATATGTCGTACATCCAGTTAAGCCGTGTCCTATCTCGCACCCAGCACATGTGTGAGTGCAACCCAAAAAGGACAACGCATTGGAAAATCCAAATCCTCTGGGGTTCCGCTGCTGTTTAGCATTTTCTATTATTATGTACGCTGTTCCAGACTAAGCCGCATTGGGCGATGATTGCCACTCTAAATCGCTCGCGTTCAGCAAATCCAAGTGACAAGTAGTCCTTGGTCCGTTTTTAGTGGATTTCATCAGGACGAATCTGATGCGACCACTCTGATGTTTAGCAGCAAATTCTATTCGATACAAGCGACAGAGAATGAGAGAGAGAGAGACAACCAAGTGCAGTAGTTTCTGGCAAAAATCTCTAATTGGAATGCATAGAAGTGTCCTTTAAGGATATTTACTGTCAGACCGCATTTGCGCTGAGCGGTTAGCACACTGAATGCTTTAGTGTGAAAACTAGGACAAACATTCGAATACAAACACACAGAGTTCACACACCGAGTGTACAAGGAGATACAAGGAGATACAAGGAGATACAAGGATCCAAGTGGATAAATGTATGTAATGTGAACTTTCATTGACTCCACACAGCAGCAGCGACTGCATCCAAAGGATACAGAACAGAAGAGGATGACTCCCACTAGAGGTGGTGGTGATGGTGGTGGGCAGAGCAATTTGTTTCAACAGTCCTTGTTGGTGTGTGCTGTGGTATAGTGTGGCGTGGTGTTATCCTTCTGAGTGTAGTTTTAAAAAAAATTCCTCAACAACATGTACACCACCCTCCTGCCCACATGGGAAATTTAAGAGGAGAATTATGAAATTTTTAATGCCATTAAAAAGTTTTCTCTCACTTTTAGATGCCGCCCTGCTCCTGCAGCACTTGTGCCCTGCAGGAGGACGAGGAGGAGGATTCACTTTGCAAGGAGGAAAAAATTAATGTCATTTAGAATGATGAAGGGTGGATGGGTTGGGAAGGATGATGACGACGTGACCGACTAGATGCAATTTTTAAATTGAAGCTGCTGCCACTGCTACCACTGCTACCACTGCTGCTTCTGTTTCAACGTTCGCCTGCTATTCGAGGAGTAATCCTTTTAATAGTTGTTATCCTTTTGCTTTTGCCACACACCGAACACACACAGAGAGAGAGAGAGTGAGAGACAGTGGGATGTAGTTGCACACGTGTGAATGCATATGAAACGTGATACTTAACGCACTCAAAGGATTTAACACGAATTATATTATCCTTGCAACCAAATAACCGACACCATCCATTCATCCATCCATCCATCCACACCACTCGAAAAGGGTTATCCTCTACAGAGAGAGAGAGAAACAGAGAGAGAGTTTGTCATTAAAACAGATGTTAGCAAACAGGATTAATTATCCTGGCGTTTATTTTCCCCTCATAACGTTTAAATAAATGGTTGGGAATGGTTCAGCGTTTGGTCCTGCGTTGGTGGTTTTTGTTTTTTTTTTGTTTTGTTTTGTTTTTCCGGAGAGAGAAAGAGAGATAACGTGGACTAATTATTCAAAAAAGGACATTAATTACTTGTATTATGTACTTTGTGTTGTATCTGCTGTTGGGCTGGCTTCAGAGTGTGCCACGCAGTTGATAAAGGGATATAGACACTCGAAACGAAGTGGGAGTTGCGCATTTTTTAGTTCGAAAGAGTTTGAAACGAGTTTGATTAATGGTGATGGGGGGGGGAGATTGTTTTTTGTTTTCTGTTTTTTTTTTTAGAGTCCTTAATGGTCTACGAATGAGGATTGTTAATGAGGAGATGGTGGAGTTATGATAGAATGATTTATTGGTGAGAAGGAATGTGACTTTGAAAAGTTGTCGCAGAATGTCCTGAAGAGCTTGAAGAGGCTTAATTAGGTTTGGTGTTGCGGTGAGTGGTTGTCGACTTGATTTAATGAGTTGATGCTGTCATCCAGCTTGTGGTCGCTTAAAGTGGGAGATTGATGCATAAAATTGGAAGCCCATATGGCTTAGGTGTGTGACAGTGGCTGTAAGGTTCGAAAATGCGCGAGAAATTCTAGTTCTACACATTGTAGCTGACAAACAAGGACTTCCACGCTTGTGCAACAGAAAGCAATAGGAGGACCACAGACGAAGAAGGACAAGTTATTCTTGAAACATGGATCTTTGGATACAAAACGAGTCTCTCTAGTCGAAAGCATTCACGTAGACTATACTCTTAGAGCCCACTAGGTCGTCATGGTGGAAATGAAGAATAAGAAGTCCCTGGTCCTTCGCATATGGTGCAAGAAGAAAACTGAGTACATGTGGATCAGGCTGCTACTGAGGGATCAATCAAACCAAATCTCTCACAGCAAACTGCCTGCAAACAAGGGGCTCGAAAGGTAGGCCAGAAGTCTACCGGAAGCTAGTGATGTTTCAAAAATGTCCGGAAGGCCTGAGAACTACGAGCTAACCGACATAAACTCATGGGGAGCGGCATACAGAATCCTGAACCTGCAAGGGCAAAGGGCATTGCGTTCACTGATCACACAATTTGGCAGCCGCAAAGCATCAAGCTCGGATAAGACCAATTCGAAACCCTTAAAGTAGCTGTAAGAGCAAGAGCTGGTCTGCAACGACCAAAGCATTTCTCATGGTCTCATGAGTAACATCAGAGGGATTGCATCCAGTGTTTACAGAAATAGCGAATAGCAAAGCATCAGACTCGAATGGAGTCCCAAACCAAGCCCTAGAAGCAGCTGTGAGAGCAAGGGTCGATGTCTTTATAGAGGTCATTGCAGAACTGGCTGAGATAAGAGAGATATTCTCGGACTAATGCCAGGAAGAGGCCAGTTTTCAAATGAAAGGCGATGACGGTGCGGGACAAAGGAGTACGTTGTCCGCTAGACAGAAGGATGATTCCAACTTAGTCATGTTTACAATGAATACACCAAACTTCATTCTCGGGGTAAGAAGTGGCAAGAAATGAGTAGGGAAGCGTACCACAAGGGTCGGTTCTAGGTACCATTCTATGTTCAGGTTGTCAATACATTCACAAGAACAAAATTCATAAGCCTTATGTTGTTAGGAGACAGCAGGGTTGGATCGCGTAGAATAGAAGACGGAAGCAATGCTGATCATCTGCCGCAGACCAGTATAACTTGGGCTTAGGATACTTAGGGATCTAGAGTATGAAGCGCCAATCACGTGACCTCCGCGTCCAGATAAGCAAGGATAGAACTATTAGTGCTTACAAATCGGCTATACTGACTGATCAATGGGATCAACTGTCAATAGGCGCAGTGCTGTAAGGACACACTGTAGGTTAGGTGGCCTTGTTGGCAAAAAGAAAGATTTGTCAAAGGCTCACTTAGACTATCGATGAGTATCATAGATGGCATATCCATCGATATCCTGGTCGACGAAATGAATCGAATCGCCAATTGACTGCATGGCGGAGCTGTCACAGCAGAAGCAAGGGCGATCTCAATGGTAAGACTGATGGATCGAAATTGGAACCACAATAGGAAGGTATAATACCACACCGTTCCTGACTCCTCACAGAAGATTCAGACAGTACCTACACAGATTCGGGCAGACCAGTTCGTCTCACTGTTCGGGCTTTCTGTCAGAACCCGCGGGGTGTTCATTTAAAAAAAAAACAAAAGAAGGGACATGTCCATCAAAAGTGCCAGAAGCAAAAGTTCTCCAGAAGTAAGAGTTTGTTAGGTCGACATGTCCAGAGAGATGAAACTTGTACTTGTCAGTCATGATTATGATTTCGAAGGATAATCGTCCTTCATCTAGATCATGTCGTTACTAGCCACTCTTCCATATCCTCGCCCAATGTTCTCAGGCAAGGCGAGCAGCTTTTTTGCCCTACCTTGAGGGAACCCAGTCCAGGTTTGAAACTCTGATGATTCATGAGATTATGTCTAGTGTCCTAGCTAAACAGTGAGATTTGTTGAGATTTTCGTATTCAGTTTGGAATTTCATGAGTTTTTCAAGGATATTAGGTGGTGGAAACTATGTCTTGTGATGGATGTGTGCTTGATGGTTGATTCCCTCTATCAGATACGTAGTCACGATGAAGAGTAACAGTCAGATACAGAGATCTAGAAATCTCCTCCACTTGATCCTCTCTGGTGACAATTATACTTCAAACAAAGACGATGGGAACCTGCGAATCGATTCGAATCATCTTTCCCACCAGATACCTCCGCCTCCCACACACAGAAAGACCAAAACACTAGTAACTCAAAGAAACCATAATTTTTAATTAGGAATCCCCCTCTCTCAAGGAAGTCCACCCTTTTCCAGACATTATTCACGCCTGACAGGTCACTCCTCCGTCAACAGCAAAGACCAGTGAGCAATATTCCTCTCCAGCCCCGATTTACATAACTCGCTGGGTGTTTCTGATTCGAAAAGTTGAGAAATTTTAAAATGCGCTACAAAATGCCCACGTAAAAGACAGAAATTTGCATAAAATTCGGTTCGATGAGCACCTCCGAGGGTCAATTCCCACGGGTTACCTCGAGAATGTGCTTGAGTGTGCTCATTGAATCGAGGAATGATTGTCACTTTGTTGTCAGTTCAATTTCTATTTCCATTCGACGCGACGGCGGCAAGGGGAGGACACAACAACACCGTGGAAGATGTTTAACTTGGTTGGAGAATCCACAGGAATGCATTCATGTAGAACGTGTTTCTAGACCTTGGCAATGGCTTTTTGCGTGTACTCTGCGCCCGTACGTGACTAATGGCTGAGCTGATGGCTTGAATTAAATTTTTGGACACAGAATTGAATAGAATCGTTGACGGGTTTGAAGGTTGAATGCGGATTGCAATTGGTGTTACAGCGAGGGAGGGTGGGGCACTTTAATTTTGAGAAAACGTTTTGCGTGCCACAAATGAAGGACGAAATCAAGGTTATTAGGGGAATGGAATGGGCAGTGAATAGGGGTGGATTCAGAAGGGAAATCCCATTTGAACTCCTCTGTATCTCCACAGAGCCATTCCAGCTTCTAGAGTTTGGAACCTTTCACTTCATTTGGAGATGCTATACAACGTCTCCAAGACATATACGACAGCAGTGACACTTTAAGTCAGATACGGTACTGTCATCGCTTAACGTCCTAAATCTCTTCCGTCAGCACTTAGTCTGGTTAAACCAGCCCCTGGTTGCGTATCCTCATCATTCATAGAGTACACTCCAAGTTTTCTAGGACAAAACTCGATATGGTTTGAAATCACCTTCCGTTGAGAGGCTGACAGATTTACAGATTCGTAAGCAGGAGCAAGACTCGCTCCAATAGTCTTCTTGGGTCTGCATACTCATACAAGGGTTAAGCTGGACACGTGATGCAGATGCTAGACAAGCTCACAAAATCAACCAACGGCTGCTAGGTAGGATATTCAATGCACAACTTGATGTGGAAATTAAGATTTTCAGTGCAAAATGGTGTACCACAAGGAGGGGAGCTTTGACCAGAGTTATTTTCAATTTTGAAAACAAGGAATGTAAGGTTGTAGGGACAATACTGCTTTGACAATCGAATTGTACATAAACTTATGGAATCAGTTTGACCATATTTGGGCAAAAGGTCTACAGAAGGCCTGAAGAAACAGGATTTCTTGGATCGTGGCAACATCCTGGTTAGTCAGATAGACCACTGAAAATGTGAGGATTTAAACCTAAAGTGGATTACTGTTCGAACCTGAAAGACTACGAGAAGCCGGTGGAATATATCGAGACTCTAGATGGAAACAGACAACGCCATCCCACTATCGGACTGTAGTTGCAAATTTGCTTTAAGAATTCCAAGCAGGGAGGAGTGGGATGACAGTTCAGTTTGTACTGAAGGATCTAAAATGGCACTGGTGCTGGGGTCCACTATAGGTCTGGAAGTACAAATCAGGATAATTGCAGAGTCGAAGAAGTCCAAGTCACTTCACTAAACCAAGCTGAGGACATGACTACAGAGGGACGTAGACATTGACTCCAGTGAGGAGGCTAACAGCCATTGGTATCTACATGTGCTACCACCAAATCGAAATGACTAGTGCATGACAAAAAGAAGTCTGCATGGATTATGCATGGACTATGGACAAAACTGATTGACGAGCTATTTCCTTGCGGAACTGGACGATCTAGGAGGTATTCAGCTGAGAGCAACTCTAGAGACTCATACGATACTAGCATCTGGGTGGTTTGTCATTGGGCATATAGTTGGTATAAGAGACCAGTGGGCAATCTTCATCAACAAGAGCACACTTTTATCAAATCTAACCTAGTTGGGCCACTTAGTGGTTGATACAGAAAGGACCACAATGAGGATATTCATAGGGGCTTAGCACAAGGGAAGAGATGTGAAGTAATGTCAAGATTCAATGCAGCTCGAGGACTCACAGTTGACCACAACAAGGACTGCTATCATGAAAGCAAAGTTCTAAGACGATAAATCAAGTATGACCTTTCAAAATCCTCTCAAGACACTCATCACTGGAGTACATAGGTGGATAGGATGGTTAGGATAGACTCTAGCTCGGTGCTAGAAACGGTCATAGAGATCTTCCTCAGAAACTACCACAAAGGATACTAAACACGGTCTATAGTAGTTCCACTAGTAACATAATTCCAAAGACTTATGGGACAACAGTCTTTTAGAGAAGGCCTTCGTCCACAGCTTCCTCCCAAGGTCCACGACCGCCAGCACCCACAAATCCATAATCTCTCCTCAGTTTATGTTCTGAAACGCATCCCCACATAGGGTACACCACAACTTTCCTCCGACTGTTTACAGTCTCCCACCCGCCGCCGCTGGATTTCCATTTCCCTACTCGGTTTCCTTTTCCACTTCAAACACAAATCCGTTTGTCATCGTATCATCGGATAAAGATCTCAGCGACTTTGTTTACCCAGTCATGTGCCCAGCTCTTCAAGTGGCTTTGAAGGAAGAAAGGTTACTCCTTCACTTCCAATGTATAGTAGTGTATCCTACTCGCGGTTGTGTATATGTAAACAGTTTAGGAAACCTTTGTATCCCTGTTTATCCGTAACCCAAACAAGAGGTCACTGTCACCGACGCAGTCATTATCGCCGTCATTAAGATCGACGTGTAAACACACACACACTGTCAGGTGCATAGGCCGACTGGCGCGAGCGTGCGTCAAGTGCACACGTCGAGTTCATAGATCACAGGTCCCGTCCCGCTGTGAGTTGCTTTCTTGCTTTTTTTCTGTTTGTAGTTGGCCGTGTCTTGATGAACTTGAACATGAACCCGATGCACGTGTAAAGCCAAACATTCTTCCACGACTCTCCCACTCCTCCAGACGAAGAGTGAACTTGTAAACATTGACTTGTGTGTGTTTTTTTTTTTTTTTTTGTTCGAAGATGTCTTCCCATTTCCAGTGCCATCCGCTGCACTGATTGCATTTTATAGAGTCTCCTGCCGCCCGTATCTAGATACATAGATACGAAGACCAAAATTAGACAGGAATTCTGCTTCTGCTTCTGTTTCTGTTTCCGGGGGAAATTTATTGCTCCGACGATGAGAGAACAGCACTCAACGTATCCCAGCATCGATGCGAAGCATGTCATCGATTCGCTGGAAGGGTTTTCCCCCTAACAGTCTGAACTTTGATTGCATTTTTGGCTCCCAAGGCGGTGGAAATCGATTTTTAATGGCCGAAGAAGTCCGATATAATTAGGGATATCTCCGGCGAGTGATGTTAATGGCTGCTGATTGGAAATCGGAGTTTTATTTGTGAGATTTTAGTGCTTTGTTGTTGGAAAATTTGGATTTTTATTACTTGGAAGGGGTGTGCATGCGATTAGCTCACCTTTACTGCTGTGTATCCGTTTGGTGTCTGCCCGCAGTAAGGCGAAGAATCAAAGATCGATCGAAGGAGATTGATACTGCCATGGGTTGTGAAAATTATATTTATGGGCCTAATTAGCTTGAGTCCTATGAATTTGTTTAAATAAATCAAAGTTGCCGGGGAGACCTAATTTTACACCTCTTGAGCGGTGGTGTCAGCTTTCCCATCATCAGGAAAGGCTGTCAAACAGTGGGTTTGGTTTCGAATTTGAATATTGTTGGGAACGGAATACTTAAACAGCACTGGCTGTAGGTCTGACCATAAGAGAGCAGTTCCCAAGGAAATATCAGTCCAAGCAACCCGCTCAACGCATTACCTTGACTCAATTCTACCGAGCAGTCACGTTTTTCAAGCTCTGAATGCAAATTTTTGAATGAAGATAGCCAGCTGACTGAACTAACTGTCACTCCTCTTTGAGGCACGCTATTACGTTCGAAAATCTACAAAGTCCTTCAACTCATTCCTAAGGCTCTTCTTCGACCATTCCACGCCACGTTTTTCTGTCACATCCCGACGTCCTGTTGTTCAAGATGCAACTTGCCAAACAAAAGTCGACGCAGCACTGTTCAAGTGTTGAAGAACAAATGTCATAGCCCAACAGCCCTGTTGGACTCCGCTCTGGACTTCAAGTTTACTAGACATCTCATCGTTGTTCAGGACTTAAAACCTGGCACCCTAGTACCGACACTTCCATCGGAATGGTTTAAAACGGCGCTGTGAAATCCCAAGGTCATTAACGAACCCTTCAGACCCTCGCTCCTCACCTAAGCTACCATGTTAAGTTAATTTGATCAGAAACCCAAGGTCTTAGCCAAAATTGCTTTCGACTGTATCAACCCAAAGGAGCAAAGAAATCTTGATGATGAACAAACTGAGTTTCGTTCCTTTTCGTCCTGCTCAAGCAACATAAATCCTTGAAGGATTTCAAAGGAAGTCTGCGATAGTAGAACTAGAAGAGAGTATCGATAGTACAACCATCGTAAGAGAGGGTCGTAAACCCTGTTCGGGAACAAGCTGTTAAGGGAAATTTCAAATCAAAAGTGGAGTCCCTCAGGGCTGAATGTGATATACACTTTCTTTTTTTTTTGTGGTGATTTGCGATGTGTTCCGTAGGGCTTTGGAGGGAATTCGATAGTCTTACAAAAGCTTCATTCTTGAAGATTGCGCCGAGAGTTTCCGTACTTGTTTTTCGCTACATCACACCAATGTCATGTAATTGGCGAGTCATAATCTGAGGACTCGCTCAAAACACATTCAGTAGACCAAACTAAAAAAAGGTAAATATTTGCTCCCAACAAGTCTAAAATTCTGTTCATTTTTTCAGATATCCAAGGCAAGTCCATGTTTTGTAATAAAAACTAGACTGGGCTTAGAAACCTAGTCTCTAAGCTGGCGAAGGTTGGTCATCTGTTGGTGAACGAGAAAAAAAAGCCAGAAAACTTCCATTCAATCGACAGGTAGATTGGTACTAATCATCCAAAGCTCCTAGGAAGGTCACACATGATAGGATTCAATGGCATCTTCTCCAAAGAAGAAGGGACATTGGGTGGTCCGAGAAACTCTTCTACAGAATCATGGACCTGAAGGGTGAAGACGAAAACAAAGCCAGGAATAGACAGACTGAAACTGACTATTTGCCAGAGTAAGATCAATCTTGGAATTCATCCGACCAAGCATGTATTGCTGGACGATCATTAGAAAAAATCGAGGTCTTGGTTGGAATCCTAAGGTTGGACTGTTTTCTTGACAGGAATTGGGAATCTCGGTACACGTTTTGGGAAATTTTGTGTAAAGATCTTGGCCTACAATCTTATGAGAAGAAAGTAACTCAAGAACTGAAGCCTTTTGACTACTTGAAGCGCCGAAGCTTCTTCTTGGATTGAGCTCTGCAAAAGTTGGAAGAAAAACGTGAATTTCATCGAACTTTAGCTATGAAATTCTATTGGACAGCAACAGACCTACAAACATGTGCTGGAAGGGACTCCATTGACTCCAGACTTTAGTGGACCATATTTTTCCGTCGATGAAAATGGCAGAAATCGAACGTACTTGCCATCAGTGACACGTGGTTCCAACAAGATGGTGCCACATCCCACGCAAATAGTTAAACTATTGATGGGGAAGTTCGGTAATCGTGTAATCTAGAGAAACGGTCCAGTCGCATGGCCATCGCATGGGGTCACATTAAGTTGTTAGTTTATGCTAATAGGCCAGCAACAACGTAAGAGGCACTCAGAAACAATATCGAAAGTGTGGAAGAGTGTGGCAAATGGGCGTCAAGGTATTGATCGCTCCAAACGTGCCCACAGTAGTCATATTAACGAAATCCAATGTCAAACTTAAATCTTACATGTGTACTACACCTAGAACAAGTTTCAAACCGATATCTCAATTATTCAGTGTTTTACTGAAAACCAAAATTGTTATGTCCTTATTGAAAAAACCCTTTACATGGGTTCTTCATGTCTCTTCCTGAAATCTCTAACAGAGGACGAATCAGGAATCAACAGGCACAACCCTCCAACGACGGAGGTGGCAATGGTTTGGCCATGGCCAACTACATACATATGTGATACAAATATGCAAAGGACCTCATGACATCCGAAAAGCGAAAAGTACACAAAATAGTGTTGCCAGGCACCTAGAATACGAAACCCAATTCCCAATTGGTCTTCGAACTAAATGCAAGAAACATAATTTCAATCCAAGGACACCAATCTCAACCTGCCTCCCACGAACAACACAACAAACAAATCCTTGATCCTTATCCCTAATCGTTTTAAAGTGCCACCGCTGGCTGCCTGACTGCAGAGATGTGTGCGACTCCGATGTTTTGCTTTTCTTTCAACTTCTGCTACTTTGTTGTGTTTTTTCTCTTCTCCTCCCACCCTCGTCCTGGCATTATCTTTGGTTGTGTGGATAACTTTTGCCCATGGGGACAAAGTTTACTTTTTTTTCTGTTGAATCTCCACCAAGATATGGTTGTTTTCTTTTTATCAAAAAAAAAAAACCAACTTTTCCGGTGAAAGAGCAAAGTAAATAGAAAAACAACAAAAAAATCGACCGAAGTAGATAGGAACCAGGGAGCAGGAGAGAACCAAAGAGCAAAAGAGCGAAAGAGAGATTATTTAGTTATTTTGTGATTCTGTTTCTGAATTGTTGAAAGGATCCGACCGTCGACTTATTTGTCTTCCACTTTGTGGCTGATGTTTGTCAATTTTAATGTCAGATAACTAAATGACAGATAAGAGGACGGTCTTCCTTCTTTTTTTTTTTGTAAGGTTAGGGGTAAACAGTTTAGTTATGGTACTGCGGAGAGGGCGATAAAAGACTTTGATGTTGAATGGGTGGCTTCTGACAACATTTACTGAAAAACATCGCAATAACAACTACTCGTGTGGCACATGCAAATCCAGCCATCCATCCATGCACATAATTGCCAGTCGCCTAAATAGCATGTCCGCGCGAGGGAGCATTGTAATTAAGCGCCAGACACTTTGTCATTACGTCTCTTGTTGTTGTCGTCATGCTAGGCACGCGTGTCTGTCACCTTGTTTTTGCGAAAACATTTCTTTTTCTTTTTTTTTGAAAAATTACGCGCCCCTACATGTGAGACAAGGCTGACAGTTAATTGATTTGTAAACATGTATTCCGTCAGCATACCAACCGAACAGCGGTTCCTCCTTTCACTTCCACATGTCAAATCCTGAGCCGGTTGAGATGTCAAAGCGGCCATTAAACTCAAGACGACCGACCGACCGACCGACCGACAGACCGACCAACATGAATGAGAGGTCATTGGCTATCCCATTGGACATAAGCTAAACCAGGCAGGAGGCGGCATTGAAGATTAAACCACAATAACCTGGTATATCCAAGGATTATAATGAATTACCAACCACTACCACTACCACGAGCAGTAGCAGTAGCAGCAGCAGATAACAAACTTGAGTGACATATTTTTTAATTAAATACAACCGCTGTACAATTTATTGTTGCCTGTTGGAGGGGTTTTCTTTATTTTGACCCCGAAAAGCCAATAACACTACTCTCACTACTAAGTCCATGGCTCGGGCACATGAAAGACAGCAAACGAGGAGGTGATGTCGACAACGATGACACCATACAGAGCACCAGCCAGAGATAGAGATTCTGTCTGTCGTAACGAGGTGCATAAAACCGCACATAAAATTGTGTTTCTGTCTAGAAAATAATGGGATATTTTTAGCCACAACATTTCCACCGCAAAAGAGGCAAATAGTTTCGTCTGTGAGTGGGGTGCCGTGCAGTTCTGGAGGTAAGTACATCATTTTTAGTGTCGCCAGTGGTGGAGTGTTGGGTATTTTCAAGGATTGCGAGGGGTGTCCTTGTCAATTGGAGGATTGGAGGTAGAAGTATGCAGGTCATTACGTTTGCTGAAACTACTTTTGCAAGATAAAGGAGTTTTGGTTTAATATTTACGAGGACGTCGACTCCGGTAGTCACCTCAGGTTGGGGACCGATACGAGTTTTGATACTTCTTTCGAAAGACCATTCGATTGTGCTTGAGATCAGATGTTGGAAGCCCGAAGGCAAACATTGCTGCGAAGTTTTGTAGCCTGTTGAGTACTTCGTCCAGGGATAGGGCAACAGCCTCGTATTGTACTGATTAGAAGCTCAAGTGAAACTTGTCTCAGTATTTCAGGTGCCATAAGAATGCCGACTTCAGAAGCCGTTGTTAAGCTTAGACTCCTGGAAATCTTCATATAAGCTACAGCTAGACACCTGAAAATTCTTGACTTAACTCCAAAAAAGGGACATGCTTTGCACTATCCTTGAAATCATGGTCAGGGAGTACTGTTTCGGTCTAATGGTGATCCGACACTGGACTGACGGATCGAAGATGAAATCTGGTATATTTGGAGCCAAAACTTCAAGTCTCGATACCTAAGGGAATGTGTTCCACGATATTCCAGGCAGATCCTCATGCAATTGAGATCTGCGCTGGGATAAACCCTTGTAAAAGTATCAAGGGACCTAGGATATGTATTTCTTCAAAGAGCAAGGCCGCACATAAGGCACTACAATCCCTTACCGGACATAACAGAATGGTTCCTGGTCATCAAGGAATTGGAAACAACGAATCTGCAGATGAACTAGCTATGGCTGGCTTAGAATCTCGGTTCATACCACCTGAACCATACGGTGGTGTCAAAAGGGGTGCCACCACAGTGCTGACTTCATGATTGGGACCACACACTTTGTCTGATCCACGATTTCAGGCCTGAGGTATCACTTTAACAAACTCAATCCGTGTTCAGTTTCTGCTTAGAAGATGATGAAGCCAACAGAAATGCGGCTAAGGACGCCTCTTAGACTCAAACACAAAGGTCAGTCAAGGCTCAAAAGATATATTGTTACAGTTTACGCGGAACCTAATAGTCTTCTAGACGAACTGCTCGGTGGTACTGTCTTAACAAATTCTAGGCCTTAACACGTTACAAGAACGACTGAAGACAATAAGAAGCGCAGAACTCAAGGCAAACCCTATTTAGGGTAAAGATTTCTGTCCTCTGCGTCTAAATTTCTGGTAAAAACGGAACGGGAACGGGAGGCCTAGCGAGGATAATACTGAATAAGGATTAGATGAACATATTTCCTGCTATGGTTTGGAATTTATTCAGAAACTCCAAGCTAGGACGAAGCCCTTCAAAGAAACTTCATGGACTCTGTCAGGAATATTGTATGCCCCGAGGACACTTCGAGAAGGAAAGCCATATGCAGATTCTACAATGAAACCATGGAGTCTTCGTATCGTTTTGGGGTATTCCCTCTCAGCAAAGCAAGCTGCCATAAGCAGGAGGAAAAGAAAACTCCTCTTTGAAGGGAACGTCCGACCAAAACTAGGCTCCAATCAATGTCAAGAAGGGAGGGAGAGACAGAGTAAGAGTGAGTTAAGTGGATTAGAAACCTTCATTCTTCAGAATCACTGGAGAAATCACTTTTCGGGTACACGTGAAGCGCCTAGAGTTTCCTTTGCTTGAAAATATCTCAAACGTGACCTATAAGGTCAGAAAGATTCCACCATTGTTGGATGCGGTGATAGTGACTTGACTGAGTAGTTGCACTCGTTGTCTCAGGTCCATCTCCTTTCAAATGGATAACCAGATCAACCAGTACTCCACTATGACTAGGTTCGCATGAGGTACTTGGAATCCAGTCACATTCCCATGAGCACTGCCAACTCCACTCAGCACCAACTAGACCCTTTAACATTCCAGTCCTCCACCACTGATTTTCTGTGTCATTCTCTTTTTGTCAAACGCTTATCCGCACTCGCTGCCAATAAATGTGCGGTGGTCCTAACTATGTAACACTCCCACAGCAGGAGAAGAGGAAGAGAGAAAAAAAACCTCCTCCAACCGCACTTTATGTCTGCCGCGCAGATAGTGTGTCTGCACGCGATTTCATCGCCCTCATGTGCATTCCCGATGACATCCTCCCCGCAGACTACCATCGTTCCCAATGCCCAAGAGAAGATTGCATTTCACACGCAGAACACAGAATGACATCTCCGCTCAATCGGCACGATGAGTGACATTCATATTCCGCCGATGTGACAATGCGACACATCGCCGCTGATGAGCTACTTAAATCGTCTGCCTCCTCCAGCTTCGCCGACCCACACGGGGTTCCATCTAAGTTTTTTCCTCTCCTTTATGTCCAATTAATGTTTTTCTTGATGTGCATCGCAGCTGGAGGAGTAGGAGGAGGAGCACAGACACACATAGTTTATTGCCTCAGCCACGTCATCATAATCATTGACATGATTATCATGCACAGTCGTATAGAGGGCGGTAGGCGTGCTAGGGAAGCACAGCACAGAGAGATGACAGCGTTTCCGCGCTCCGTTCGACCGTTGATGGATATTGACAGAAGCCAAACAAAGGCGAATCATTGTATGTGTGGCACGCGATGGAACGCGGTTACACGGCATTGCGGCGAACTTAGTTTGCAAATTTTCCCTGCTAACAGGGTGTGCCGTCAGTGCACATACTTTATCTGTTGAAGGGTTGTCAGTTCACCTCAACATTCATTGTTGGGCGTGACTTTCTCTCTCTGCGAAGTTTCATTCCTTTAAACGCGGAGTCTTTACCGCATTCGCTCCTAAGGCACCGCATTCGCTCCTAAGGCACCGCATTCGCTCCTAAGGCACCGCATTCTCACATCCATGTGACATCCATGCCACTACTTAACGGTTTTAATTAAACGTCATTCGATTCCTCCTGGCGTCAAGTAGTTACGCCCCGCGGAAACCAAAGCTAACGCGTATATCCTGTCAAACACGACCACGCATCATATCACGGGGCTCTTCAGCCGGTGCATCTGCCAAATGAGCAATCAACAGAAGCCTCCCCGGAGCGACTGTGTCGCCTGTCATCCATCCGAAACCACCCTCTATGGGAGAGCTTATGAAAATAATTTACGTGCAAAGTGTCAATCGAATCCTTTTTGCCCAACGAAACGTACGTGTTGACTCATAATCATCATCATCAGCGTGAACACACGACAAGCGAGCGAGGGCATGAGCATCCATCCGACATCAACATCTCATTACAATCAAAATTCAATCCCGTTAGAGGAGGGAATCTCCAAATCAATTTCAATTTTCTATCCTTTCACCCTTCATCGCACGATGTGTGGGCGGGAGGGGCGGCAGGGCGGGGTGGAGCAAACTGAATCAATCGAGTGAAAATCCTGTCAAACAGGAGAATCACTTCACCATCAGCGAGGCGCGCTGTGACGGCGGCACATCCACCTCCTGAGCTCACGTGTCGGAAGCACGTACTATACAAACCCCCGTCATCCCATCTCGCCACGTTGTGTACCATGACGTGGATGAAGCTCTCCGGAACGTGTGTGCAATAATCGAATATTATCGGATGTGTATATGCGGCGCGCGGATACACTGAGCACCACAGCCTCAGCCCACGTGATTAACGTGATCAATAAATGCAATAAAAACTTAACCTAGAACCACATGCAGCACTTGGTTGGAGGAGGAGCAGGAGGCTCAGAGGCATCTGCATAAAAGTGCATTATAACCGAGGGGCATAAAGCTGGAGAGAAATTTTATTACTTTACTTGAAGGCGTTTATCCACTGTTCGAAGTGGTTTCGAAAGAGTGTGGTGCCAAGCGGAGGTGTGCAAACCAAGCGATTCGAAAGTATGTTAGTGGCTAGCTCAAGGGAATAGGCTTTAGGCGAAATTGTTACCTGGCCTAGGCTGGTTGCAGTACGAGCCAGGTTACGCTTTCATGGAGTTATGATCGCATCACTAATAGGGTCTACGATCTTCGTTATAGAGAAGGAATAAGACAGGGCCTAATACACTTCGCTGTGGTATGCCTGTGTCTTGGGCAACTTGAGTTACGTCCATGACTTAAATGGGTGGACGTTGGGTTTTGATTTGTGAGGGCTGACCTTAAGGGACAAGGCTCTGTCTGTCTGTTTCCAGTTGTTCTTTACAAGCTACTCCGTCAAAGGTTCTCAGAGGAGAAGGGCTTAGGGTGTAAAGGCTTGAAGCCATACGAGCATAAGCCTCTGCTGCTTGAACTCACTGTCACTTTTGGCCACTACTTGTTGTATGAGTAGGCTGAGAGGCTAATACTAAAAGCTGGACTGCCAAGGTAGATGATTTGACTATCAAGCAGAGAATGGAGTCAGAACTTGGTTTTATTGACCAGGTAAGGCTCGGCGAGCAAGCCATCGCTACACCCAGCCAATCTTACTCAACCTATTCTACCTACCTATCTACCCTTTGAAACCAGGCTAGACGCTTAGAAAGGAACACCACGACCGAATGAAAACTTGGAAAACATTGGACGACCACAAGCTGACCATTTCTGTGGCTTGAACCTTTAGAAAATTCCTCGTAAGCCAATGGTAGGCTGAAAGGACGTCTGTCAAGAACCGAACTATGTGGTAAGCCAGACTTAGAGACAAATAGACGAGTAAGAGCCATTGCCTCCGAAACGCTAGTTAGTCCTGTTCCCTTTACCTTGTGTGTACTGGGAAACGAGAACGAAAAGAATCCAGAGTTTGGTAAGCCGCTGCCGTAAATTCCTGAGAAACTCAACAAGCTGCCTCAAGCAAAAAATTATGACAGCTATCGGCACATGGCTATGATTGGGTTCAGGAATGAGAAGATTCTCCATGACGGATGGAATGAGGGTTGAACTTTAATGCACCTAAGTACCAATCAATGAGAAATAACAACGTCTTCATCTAGCCTGGAAAAAGGAGCTGAAAACGCTTAGCTCATGTCCAAGATGATGAGGGACAGAGCTAAGAGTAGACCACCTAAACGCTGTTCATAGCTTAATGCCAAATGCAGACATCGTCACCGTAATGAGGGACTTGCTAGATAGCGACGCATAGAATGAGAAAATGCGTCCTCTGACAGGATTTAGGAAACGCCAACCACCTTGTAGTTGGAAGCACCTCACCTGAACGCCATTAGATCACCGGAATTTCAAACGACAGGCAACGAACACCGAACCAGGTTGACTACTTGAAAATCAGGAAGATGTCCACCACTTTCGCCCTAAAATAGTACATATCCGTCCGAAACAGTCCCGCTGATACATTCCACATTCCTACGAACAAATCTGATAGACTGGAGGAGCTGTTAGAGCTTCCTCAGCGTAACATAAGGTGTGATACACGTCCTTGCTTGGAAAACTGAAGAACCAGCTAATAGATGTGATTGTGGGACCGTTTATAGAATCACAAGGAGTGCTCCGAACACCATGTAGTGAAGCTAATGAATGGAACGTTATTGTCTACATACGAGGATCAGCTCAGATTAGTCTCACTATCTCATACCCAACGAAACCATCTGACGACAGACAGGTCCAAGTTCGCATTGGTCCTTCTATGTAGTAAATCAACGACTGTCGGACTTGACAGGATTCTCTCAGAGTAGGGCACATCTTTCCTTAGAACAGACAGAGGCTCAGGTTGCTGTAATATCTGACATACCACAGGGTTCTATTCTAAAACCAGTTCTTTTGATTTCCTTGCTAATGATTTGCAATTAAACCCAAAGGGTTTAGTTTTGCTGAAGACAGCACTCACACACACCATCTAGAACTGTACCCCGATGGTCAATAGGTCAAAACTCATCAACTTCAAGACCAAAATGAACATTTCTGCCAAACTATTGCAGCCTTATAGGCTTGGTCCTCTCAAGATCATTGAATTCGAAGTTTGAAAGAAGTGAATGGATAGTTGGATGGTTAAGGACAATTGAAATGGAATCCACATTGGAAAGGCTGAAGTCCTTCGTAAGCAAACCCCTGACAACCCCCACAGTCGCACAATATGTCATTGCCGATGTGAACAACACCCGATGAACCGCACTATACCAAGTTATGCACTCTCGCACTCTTTTCCAATTCACATGTCCTTTTAGGAATGTCTCCTCCATTCCTTTGTCTTTATTCCCTTTGCATCGCATCGCATCGGTGTGGGAGGAAACGGATTACAGCGCACTCCTTGAGGTTAAAACGCGAACCCAAAGTGTAATACTTCATCGCTTTGAGTTATGTGTGTGTGCACTTTGGGACGCCAAGGATCTCTTATTCCTTTGCTGTGGAATTTTAATGAGGAAATATTACTGCACGGCGAATGTGAAGGACATTTCTGATTGCGGTAATGGGTCGAATTCCTTGTTCCTTGTATATGTTTCCTTAGGTCGCAAAGGATAATCAATCATTTGGAGAGGATATGAGTTGGATTATTAATTGATGATTGGTGCGATTTCTTGCGGTCATGGGTGTGGCACATGATAGGTTGTTATACGAACGGACACGTGTTTTACCATAAGGATCCATGAAGGAAAACAGTTGTTAACACATATCGCAAGGAATGCAATTTATCATCGTTCACCGGGGGCATACACATGTGGTGTACAAGGAGTGAGTGAGTGAATGTTGGCCTTAATTGCAGTCGAGAGGGTTAGGCGATGCCCATCCATAAGGGGTTGAGTGGAAGGAAGAATCGAAAAGGATGTGCATTGTCATAGGAATATTTGCTTGAAGAAAGGACGAAAGCGATTACAGGATTCCTCACTCGTGTCATGGGTCAAAAGGAGGTTGGATTGCCCATGGAATTGATTTAAGTTCGAAAGGATTAAGCGAGTATAGCCTGGTTTCAAGGCGACAGAGAGTTTCCCACTCAAACATGTACCCCCTGCGTGCACTTGTTTCCCGCGGCAATCGAGCGCAACTAATTAGGTGAAACGAATTCCCTCTAGCACCGAGCAGGTACTTTCCTGGATAACACATCCATCTCTCTATTCCCTGTCACAGGCAGTAATAATTAAAAAAAAACGAGAGAAATAAAAACGCGCGCCCATAAAGCATAATCAACAGAAAGGAACCAGCAGGACGCAGGATAATAAGGAGACAATAAAAAAATAAATAAATAAAAACTATGACAATCCCTGGAAAAGGACATAAATTCAGACAGACACAGAGCCACAGAGAGAGAAGTGTACGTGTGTACTGTATTCCTTATTAATGTCCTCGCCGAGGCGTCTATTTGTTAGCACCTGCTTTTCATTTAACGTCGCGTTTGGGGAGAATGTGTGACGGACCAGGACAGCCACAGACAGACAGTGTTCGTAATAAAAATTGAAAAACTACCCCCACAAGGATTGGTACCGTCTCTAGCATGCTAAACATACGTTTTCACAACTAGGATGCATCCTACCGACAACGAGGCGCGCACACACACGGACCGGGGAACCCTAACTAAAATTCAATTTGCTGCGATGAAGCTGACATCTCGTCGGAGTCGTCGTCGTCGTCGTTTTTTTTGGAATTCAAATTCCACGGATGAGAGATAGGTGCGACGGCAGACAGGCAAGGATATGCGTTTATCATATTCCTTGGTCGTGGAAAATTGAAACTGCAATTTTCTCACAGTCACGAGCACAGACTGTGACAGAAGAGAGCCAGAGCGAGCGCGAAGTGTGAGCATACTCGTAAGGATGTGATGTGAGTTTATCATCGTCGTACGCGGGAAAGGATCACAAGGACGGAAGGATGTTTCTTCAAAGGAAGTGGAGACGGAGAGAATGATGTGCACTTGACTAAGGCAAAGAGCAAGTTTTAATTGATCAGATAAACGCGGGGTCTCCCCCCTTAATTCCTTCTCAAGTACTGGGATGGATGTGGGTTAGCTTCTCCGTGTTATCTGGTGGGATATACTCATTTAAGGCATTGGAAGTGGAGCAGTAGGCCTTGTGGATTGAGTTCCGATGGCTGGAGGCATGAACCATCTGTTTGAGAGTAGTGTGTGGCTGGCTTTGATCGAACAGATGGCGGTGATGGGGATCAGTTTGCTTCAGTTGACCGAGAAGGGGGAAGAGGAATGACCAGGGAAGAGGCAAGCTCTACTAAGAACTAAAACTCAAAGAATATCCGAGTTTCACGCCAGTAAACAGAAAATTCACCAGCAATTCGAACTGAGATGTTCTGATTGATGTCCTTCGTAGGTGCCCATGGCCATCATGGTCAGAGGTGAAAGCATAGGAAACACCTCTTCATCAAGAGGTTCATAGAGATTTCTACTGAAGAAGCTATCCAACAATGCTGAGAGCAATAGTGCAGCACCTGTTTCCACACGCACTATCAACTCAGATCATCATCATGAGGAAAACCAAAGTAAGCAAGCGACTACAAAGCGCCTGGACCCAGCCTATTCAAAGCGTCCTCGAGGACGGGATCTTCCCTGATTCAAAGAAAGTCTACCATCTGGTGTTGCTATCCAATGGAACCTTGTGCGTATCGACCAATATGTCTGCCAGATTCAATCGGAAAAGTCCTAGAATGTATCAAAGCAGACTAATCGGCTTGGCTGAGGACAGTGGATCTTTGCCGGACCAAAGGCAAACAGGACCATTTGGGAACTTTTAACGTCACGACCCTGTACCTAGGAGGCTTGGGCATTGAAATACGTGCCTAGTCGCGACAGAAACAGATAACTACGAGACTCAACGAGCTTCGAGTAAACCTGTCCTAGGCTTGCACTGTAAAAATATGACATTCCTATCAGTTGGACAAAAAAACTAGAAAAAAGTGAATCGGCAGACTTAGACAAGAAATCACAAGCTTAAGGCATAGGAGTGCGCCGTCTGATGTCACTTCCTCCTCAGCTCAAGCAATCCTAAGTATCAGTCATGAACCTAATTTCAGTTTGTAGGCAAAAAGACACAAAATCTTCAAGGGAACAGCTCAAGCTCAAGCATGGCTTCAAGGTATTCGAAAGCCTGATTTCAAGGCCGGTAGGGACTAATGTTTCAGTGTTTGGTTAGTGCTGGTTTATGGAGATCTAGTGGGTCTCAATGAGGATGTATGGACATGAGGACCATATAATCAAAAGCGGGACTTGAAGGTTATCCTACATGTGTAGGCCCAATGGGCTTTAAACTCTTTAAATCGGTCTTGCTAGTGCCAAATAAAGAGGGTGCTCCATCTAGGCAGAAGAGAATTAAGACAAATGGTCAGTCGCCCCTACAGACAACAAACAGGATGCGAAGAAGAGGAAGAAAGCCTCGATCAAGTTCATCGGCGAATGGCATGCAGTAGGGGCTATAAGATAGAACAACCTGGGAACACAAGTCCTGTCTGGGCTGAGCTATTTTAGACGTTTCTCGGAGTAGTGAATTCCTATTTTGCTCTTCCACTTTTGCTCTTTTCTCTAGCAAAGAACAGAGCGGGCCCAATCAACCTACCTTCTTCCAATTCCAACAAAGTATAACTCTTGCCAATCGCTGTTTCCTTGGGCTGAGAAGGCAGTTGACTAGTAAAGCCCTACACCAAACTACTAGAGAGATTCTGTATAACATCTTGATCATCCCAGCCCTTGGCTATCCCTAAAGCTTAGACTCAGGTGAAGACATCCTTGATCGCTTCGAGAGAAGGATTCTTCACAACATTTTCGGTCTCGTTTGCGTTCACAGTCCTTGGAGGAGGAGATTCAACGATGGATCTATACGAGCTGTACCCGCAGAGTCTTCGAATCAAACCTGGAGGGACAACGCAGTAGAGGAAGACCTCGCCTTAGGTGGCGCATACTATTCAGTAGAAGGGCACGGGAACCGAGTTGGAGTGCGTAGATGAAGAATAAAGAATCTTGTTAGAGGAAGCCCCAAGTTCACCTCAAACTCTAGAGGCATGTAGGTAAGTACCACTGCCTCTGTACGGGATTATTGGATTGTGAGGTAAATATCGCAATGCCCTCATGTATACGAGTATCAGGCTTTGAACTAAGTGAGCTAGTAGAACACAGAACTTGTCTAGTAGCTTACAGCTAGAATATGCATGAGAGTTGGTATGGACGATGGAGGAGACATGGTAAGATTCCACGAACACAGAGACACACTCACTTTCGAATCGTAAGAGCCATTCACCCAAAGGATGATGGCAGTCTTTGGAACATCATTCCAAATGTGAGGTTCCTTCCAAAGGAACTGTCTCTCTGGTGTAAGTATGAATGTCTTCTCGAGTCCATTTCGTTACGAACTACGCCTGTACGTCTGAGTAAGCAAACTCACGTCAAACGTCTACGTCTGTTGCATCTAATTAAGGACTTCAAAGGAACTCCTCCCCCCACACACAGTGAAATTCCAAAATGCAACAAATTCCAACTGAAGTTGTAATTAAAGGAATGGAAACAGTTTAACAGAAAATTAAGTTTCCTCTCCGCAATTACCTTGCCACCCATCTCAAAGCTTACATCCTGCTGCTCCTAGTCACAGAACTATCTTAAGAATTCCAAATCCATCCGAGAAGAGCACAAATCAACCTCAACCCCTTCTCGAGGGTTTGCAGCTCTCTGTTAATTTGCCGAGAGAGGGGGCAGAGTTCAAGCATTTCTGTGGAAATTTCTCGCGTGACTTCTTGTTATTAATTAAAAAGTTTCCCTTTCTCTCTCTCTTTCTCTCTCTTTTCGTATCCTTTTCTAGGATTCGTTTCACAATTTATTGACTACTCCGCCTGGAAGGGGTATACTCTCCTCTCCTGTTTGGAGTTTTGAGAACAGAGATAGTATCCTAATGACCAGCCGCGGCGGTGGCCAATTTTATGTATGCCAACCGATTCAGGACCTAACGCACTGGAGGCTATTTTTTTTTTCTGTTATCCTGGATTGCTAGAGTAATGTAATTAAGTCGATCGTGTGTGTAAGTGACACACCGCACAGTGCAGTTGATTTATTACTGTGCGGCCGCTTGGTAACGTTTTGTGCGTCCTGACAGATAAATGTCCCTGATAGCAGTATAGGTACTAGCCCGCGCGATGTCGATGATAGATTTCCCACAAAGTCCTTTTTTTTTCCATAAAAATCCATAAAAATCATTTACATAACCCGAACTGCCCCCCGCCGAACGACGAACCACTTTTCAATTAAAGGCCTACGCACGAGAGGCTTGCTTAGAAGGAAAGGAATTTAAATTTTGACATCCTTTCGCAGGACTACAAGTCAATTTGATCCCTTTCGCCGAAGAGGGATTGTTTTTCGAGTGTTTCCCATAAACTAAACTATTTTTGTTTTGAAATAGTTTTCTACACTCAGTGTAGCGAAGGACCTTCCTAATTCTCTTCCATTGGAGAGCGAGTAGGAGAAGGAGAATAAGGAAACTTTTGTAGTTCAAGCAAAATGGCAGGCATTAACTCGGCTTTGAGGATGAAGTTCCTGAAGAAGTTCTTGCTTTGTGGAACGGAAATTAAAAGGAATAGATTTTGTTTTTGTTGTTTTTTGTTGATATTTGGAGAAAGTTTTGCTCGAGGACTAAACTTTTGAAAGGTGAACTGATTTAGTGAAATAGAGTGAGCCTGTGTTTTAGTAGACACTTTTGACAAACGGGGTGTTACACATGCCAACAACGAAGGAGGAGTGTGCCTCTCAGCATTGCAAAGTAAATTTGATATGACAGAGGAGTTGTGTCGAATTGGTTGGGCATTGGGGAGGGAAGTGCTATGCCATGGTAGACGGCGGCTATACATCTAGGAGTGAGGCCATGCTGAATGCCATCAACCTCTGCAGACCGCAACAGATTGTATGATACATTCCGAGAGACACTTTCCTTGATTCTTGTACAAGGATTCGAGGTAATGGTAGACAACTCATGAAGGTTTTGGCAACATTTCTTCGTTCAGAAAATGGCTTTAAACTGGACAAGGACTGCCTTGGAGCTGAGGTGTATGGATCTAGATTTCAGGGAGTTGTGCAGTACGTTTGAAGTGACCATCAGTGTCGCAAGTGGAACTAGCACTAGCAAGTGAACCATGTCGGAGTTTGAAGCAGAATTAAGGCCCGGGCTGTATGATTCTCCTGTTTTATTTGGTTAGAGTGGCTAGACTATCATCTGTACGGGCATGGGGTCTATCTCAGACTGGAAGAAGTCCACTGTGGAGCCGATTTCCATTAAGTACTATCCAGGGACTGATGGAACTAATATGACAACCAAGAAAGACAGCTCTAGGTGCTCAGGAGATGAAAGATGGTCTCATACATCGGTGGACCTGTATATGCTAGAAGGATTCTACAAGTCAGTTCAGGCAAGGAACATACCAACTCTGTACTATAGGGACAATCATCGGTTTCCAAACAATATCGGTTGAAGCAACTTAAAGTGGAACATTAGGAACGAGTTGGTAATTATGTACAAAAGAGGGCCTGGAGTCAACAGTAAGTAGGTGCTATCAGGAGAGAAAAGGGTATCAACAATAGGTATATGGCAGGGCGGAGGATTGGGTATATAGAGAAATCAATGTGAATAGTGTACTTACAGGTTAAGTTGAATAAGGATATGCAAACCACTCACCTGAAAAGAAAAGAAAAGAAAAGGATTGTCAGTCAATTGATTGAACACTCTTTGCTCTCAAACTACAGACTACTGTTGCATGCTTTGCTGGGAATGCCCCCATTATCTGTGTGGAGGCATTCTAGCAGGCATCTAGCTGAAAAAAGGAAGTAAAACCTCGACCACGACTGAACCTTTGATACCATAGATACCGAGATTCTAAGTCAGTATCACAGTGTTGTGATAAGTTCCTCAACAAATCTACTTCCGACGTCCCTCAAGGCAGCCACCTTGGTCCCGTAATATTCATTCTCACTGTCAATCTACCAATGATGTTGACTGGATAAGTCCTATCTCTCTGTCAATCCTTTCAATGCTCCTGGCCGTCTCTAACAATTCAGCAGCACTCTTACTGTCTCTCAGTAGAAGACTCTTTCCTTTTGCTAAGCATTAGTGTGCTACGCTTGCTATTGTCCTGCTTTGGCTCGGATCAGATGCCAGATCTTCGGTGCTGATAGTGTGGACTGTACTGCATTCCGAGAGACGAACAACAAGAATTGACTTCATGTAGTAACCTCATCTGAGTAGATGGGGTTACTACACAAGCCAGGCTTATCCTGGGTACTCTAGTCCTGCCATGACACCCATAGTTCAACAGACACACAACATATGTAAGTCTAGTCAACCAAAAAACTGTTGTACGTCTGTTTAGCTATGGGTGTCAGGCCAGGACTAGAGTCTCATAAGATGGCAAAGGCTAGATCTCTCCTTTAAAAGGAAGACACGCTCTTTTCTTGATCACATGGCAAAGAGCCAGGAGAAGACCTGGATTTTTGTGGTACCACAGCACATCAACTCAGGTCCAAACAGTTTCTCACTTTTGTTAAACTAGAGGAGAGGAACGTATGGTAGGTGAGTCTTCCAACTGAAGGAAGGAAACCCGGTTTGAAGCTCAGCTTATGTTAGTTTTGGAAAGCCATGGTTGGTGTTCAAACAATTTTCGCGAATACTTTCGACTGCTGTTCCCCATGTATCTCGAATTATGCCCGAAACAGTTCATAACTCACGCGTTGCTGTGTTCAGAGTTCAAACTCTCCCACCAGCTTGTGCAACTTAAACCAACCAAGTGTGGCGAATCCATTTAAATCGGCTCTTCCCCCTTCCGCCAGCAATTAACACCAAACAAATCGTGTGAACATCCCTGAGCCCCGCAATGAACATTCATTGATCAAGTCTAGTCCTGCACCACGACAACCTCGCAAAATTCCCAAACAGTAGACACTTCGTCGCACTGCCTGCCATCAATCATCTTCTGACCCGTAACGCTCCTGCATACACCCTCCAGCTCGGCATGCTACCCGGGCAACAGAATGGAAGCCAATTATACAATCAATCGAACATGTAAATTGGCCATTTCGTTGCTTTGTTGCTTTGTGAGCCGCCTCCTTCGCCCCGTAATTACATTTTAATAAAAGAGAATCCAGCAGAAATATTGATGGAAATACAGGGCACAATGGCAGGCAGGAGCAGGAGGACCACAGCCCGCCAGGAACCAGCTGTCGCTCGGCTCGCAATGCTTAACACCTTCTCAATCAAAAATCCATTCAACCGGAAGAAGTAAACATGGGCTCGTACGTCGTGCATCGCAGGGAGGCGGCAGGAAAGCAGGGAAACTAGGGGAAATTATGGAAAAAAAAAAATTCCATATTTTTGGGATGAAAATTCTGAGAAAATTCGAAAATAATTTCCAACTGCACTGAGACGTGTCGTACTCGGTAGGGATGGTGTGTACGAGTTATTCTCGTCGTAATTGGAACGAAAAAGGATGATTAGTTGCGCTTTGTGCGCAAAATGTTCTGTGGGAATGGAGGGAAGGGGCTCTGACTTGTCTCTTGTTTGAGTCCAGTGCGGGAACGGAAAACAGGAGGAATCGAGAGAGAACAAGATGGTAAAGTCAAGAAAAGTGGCTTGGTGATGAAAAAATGGCATGAATGACGCAACTAGACTTTGAAAATTCTATCAAAGTTTCCTTAGTCACAGGCTTCGTCAAGAAACCCGACAGATCCTGGACAAAATCGTGCATCAAGACCCTAGAACATGGCTTTAGGACGCACTTTCTAGGGTGCAGGGCCCAAAAGGCAAAAGAGCTAACGCAAACCATTCCTTTGCAACCTTTGAAGCCCGACTTTGACGATATAGTTACCATGATGCTACAAGGAGTACATCAGTTAGCGACTGACAGATATGTATGTTTCGAAGATTCTTTCATTACTACGTACATACCACGAGCTTGGAGAGAAGTCAAGCTAATACCCAAAGGGGATAATCCTACACATGCGAGCTTTAGAAAGTCACACATACCCTCTGAACTAAGGCCTAGGTATACACTCGCCTTGACTCCAAAATCCATATAAATCTCTTGGGACACCCCTCCGGGAAGTGGTAGCAAAAATTTAAAGGTCTTCTTAGACTTAGAAGCAGCCTTCAAGGGTGAGTCCCTAAGACTAGCAATGGAACCTCAGAGATCTCAAACTGACTTGAATGTATTCTTAAGACGAGACACAGAGATGGAAGGCAGCAGGAGTGATACATCCTCTACTAAGGATCTACTGGTCGCGAATCTTCACAGAACTAGACAGAAACAGAAACAACTGGACCCTTGAAACTAAATGGTGCACCACTCCATGCCGCGATACTTAGGCATCCATATACCTGACTGGAAGCTGATTTGGTAAAAGAAGCCTTATATGCCGCGAAAAGTAGTGAAAAGTAGTTGTCTAAGCTTCCAATCATCCATACACATCCATCGTCAGACCTATCTATCTTATTGGTTCCTAACATGGTAGCCGGCAGCAGGTTAGATTACGAACTGACCCTGACTAGCGCCATTAGAACGACGCCCAGTGGAGCTCCTGAAACTATAGAGCCCACGATTCTAATATACATAGTGTCCTACGGTCGAAAAAATCGAACTTTTGGGAAGAGGACGACATAGGCCCCCACACTATTGGGATAGGTATGCCTGGGTACCGAGAACCTGACTCCACTTGAACGTTAAAACATTCTTCTCCTCAAGAGAGGATCTAGATTTTAACAGATGGGTCAAGGACTGGGCTCTGTCATTTACCTGTCTGAACCTGAACTGCATGCTTACTTAGACTTCTAAGTCGCGGGATTGACTGACAACCTATGCAAAGTCACAGAAGATAACACGCCTCACTTCCTATGCGAATCTCCTAGCCTTCAGGGAAGTGATCCTCAACGAATACTACTTGGGAGTCCTGTCAGCAAATATTTTGAACAATCTTAGCTTGGTGCAGTGAGGATGCTTGGTGAACTTAAGGCCACAAAACAAGACTTCTCCTCTCTAAAACAGGGGTACACAATGGATCCATTAGTGATCTTTCTTTGACCCACCAACACCAACCTTAACGTGTCAGACAATAGACCCATAGTGCTTGGCGATGTTTAGGACTCACTATGCTGCTTTTAGGGTTCCTCAGCCCGGCTTGTCAGGACGAATTCACCCTAAAGTACCTCGAAGGCGAGATAAGGAGAATGAAACGCCCTCCCAAGGTGGAGAATTGCCTGTCAACTCGATCGAGCTTACAAAAGTCTGAAGAGAGGTTAGATCAAGTCCTTTTCAGATAGAATCTGAAGTATTTGACATTTCGACCGAAATGAGGCTTCCGACTGAGAATAGAACTGAACATGACCCAGCTAGGGTCAATAATGGGGCCCTCTAAGCCCCGACCGAAATGAGGCTTCCGACTGAGAATAGAACTGAACATGACCCAGCTAGGGTCAATAATGGGGCCCTCTAAGCCCCCATCAAGCTGCTCTCTGCCCATACCATCACTAACTCCAAAGGCCGACAGCACACTTCTATTCCAGGACCTGCTTGTGGGGTACTTATCATTACTTTCCATGTACCTCCTAAATAGGAATGAAAGGAAACAATTTTCCAAATCCTGTGGGGGGAAACGCGTTCGTATTTCCATTTCCAGTTCCCCTTCCGCCGTCCGTCCGCCAAAAACGGATCAAAGGAGATTGCTCATCCTTCCGTCGGAGGAGATTGAATGAGGTAATTATAAATTTCGAAATATGACAGCTAAATCCTTACAAATGGAGGTTCATACAGTTTTTTTTCGTATCCTTGTTCCTGTCCCGGTTCCCATGACTCTATAAATTGTGTGGCAAATCCTTTCTTGTTTACTGTCTGGGTCCTCCTTGATTGCATAATATGTTCACTTCTCCGTTTGTGTATCCCTGAGCATAACAGACGTTCGTCCATCAAATGCAAAACGACAGAAGGACGAGGCCAGGGCAGGACTTTTATCTCAGTGTGCCTGCGTTTAATTGAACAAATATCCCTTCCTACCTGTGTGTTACGGTAATAAGGTAATAATTCTCCAAAGGATTTCAGTTTGATTGTTTCTTATACTTTTGTGTGTGTATCTCCTTCAACTGATTCCCAAGCAGATGGCCAGTGTGGTTTCGGGCCGAGGTTACACACACAGCCAGGCCACAATACGAAAACCACAGATGGTATGTCAAGCGAAACGCCAACGATAGTCATCACGAGGACGGATGATGAGTGTTCCATTGCGGTTTCGTAGTTTTGCGCGGTGGAATGTTCTTTGATGGTGTGTCGGAGGAGGCATGGCAAAAGAAACTCTGCTTGGATGAACATGTTGACTATCGATCTTGTTGGTCTAATGGTATGCCTTAGCCGAGCAGGGGGAAGGCCTGGAGGCCAATTTCCGGGCTCTGTTGTTTTTCGTAACAGCAGAGTTTAGGAAGAAGGTCGGAGTTGGACAGGAAATTGTTTTAAATTAGAGCTCGGGGCGGTAATGGGATAATTGTGTGTTTCACTGCAGGTATGCTGCTAATTTTGAATGGCTATCTGGGTTTGAGGGCGTAAATTCTGGAAAAATGCTCAATGTTTGACACTTGGTCGAGGAAACCAGGCTTAAGGGCGATTTTATCAGTTCTAGGACGTGTACACTCCCTTTGATAGTACACTGGACTTCAACTTGAGAAAGGATCCCCTGGTGGCACGTGGATTGTATCAGAAATAGTTTAAGTCTAAGTCGATGGCGTGTACCTAGTAAGGATGAAAGGCTACGAAGAGACGGAACGTCTGATATGATGATTGATAGTTTGGAATATCTAAGGACTGATGTACGGATAGATACCTACAGGACAGAGGATCTACGAAAAAATGGGCTAATTAGATACTCGTAGACTCGTAGGCCATTGACTGGCTAGATGTCGTTCCTAGAAGTGGGTTGCATGGAAGCAGCAGAGAAGTCCGGATCGAATCCAAGTACGAGTCATCATGGCACAGAGAAAATTCCAAATCTTCAGCCGATTATACAGGAGTGAGCGTTCCTATGATCCAGCTTAACTATGAAGCACCATATCATCAACTATGGCAGGACTATTTCATCTTATAAAACTACGAGGAATCAGGAATAACCTTTCTGTGACAAAGTGCCTCTACAGAGGACCAAGATGAACCGGAGGCTAGTATTGAGCAAGCCATAGCCATATGGTATGGCACTCAGCACCAGGACTGAAGAAGACTGAAAGATCACTACAATTCCAAAAGGTCCTTCAAACTGTCCTAAATCATCCAGAGGTAGTCACGATGAAAGTTCTATCAACGAAGGTATACCAAATGTACGCTGTGGATCAAAGAATTCGAGGTCGAACCTCAGTATACATATTTCTTTGAATTTATGACACCAGGCTTGTGATCTTGTTGTGTCTAGTTATACCGCCCAACAGGTCGTTTTGATGACTTGAAAGTGGGCAGGACTAGACTCTATGTCCAAGGCACTGCTTTCCTACAAGCTCTTGTTAAACAGGCTTCCATTGAAAGGCATGCTTATATCTGAGCGTAGGATAGGTAGGAACAGCCCTAAGAAAAACACTGTCACACGCGGTATACCACAGGGTTCTGTACTGGGACCGCTGCTGTTGAGTGCGAATTGCTTCGGTACCATGCCTAGTAAGAAGAATGCTAATACGTGTCCTAGAAATGATACACCAACAGGTATTGGGAACTAAAATCTGTCCATTATAAGACATGGAAGCTTCCATACGTATCTATGTAAGTACAAGCACGACGACAGGCCGCAGTTCACGGACGAGCAAAAGGGATATTCTAAGAAGTGAACTCGGAATCAAGAAATATTATAGGTTAGCCAGCCACCGAGGACTCAACAAGCCTCATAAACGAAGAAGAACCCAAAAGGAATTATAGAAAGAAAAGTTGGGGAATAAACTACTCTCAGTGCCACAGTCTGAGCTTGGGTTGGAATGACTACAAAGGATAAAGGTAAGTAGAGCTTATATGCCTAGAGTCCAAGTGCACAGCTGTTCAAAACTCTTGGTTCAGATAGGTAGGTTCAGTGTCTTTCGTAAAGAAAATTGTCTGGATTAGGCTTGTGGATTTCAGTTCAGACCAGCCGAACTAGTTCCTTCTTTAAGCTTATTCAGTTCAGTACAGTTCACTGCTCAGGAAACTCGCTCAATTTAGTTCAGTTGTTCTTACTGACAGCGTACTGAGGTATGCAACGACTGAACTAAATGAACCAAAACAAAATGCCTTTGGGAACTAGTTCACTTGGCTCATTTGTGGGAGTTCTTTTTTGAACTAATATGTTCATGAACTACACAAGCCTAGTCTTCAGCGATGCCATTGCCTGAGGTTGGACTCATAGCGAAACCAACCTAGAGCCATAACATCACGAATCTTTACCTGTATCATGCGGGCTTATGCATGATACTGTCTAAGAGAATTCTCTTCGACTTATGAAGGAACACAACAATAAGAAAAGCTAATCAGGGCATTAGTGGGTTGGATTACTAAGTTGAAAGGTTTAGGTTCGAAAGGAACAAACGTTTTTTGCTCGCTCCAGCTCCCGCTATCGCTCGACAAATGTCTTTGAACTTCACTATGGTAAAAATGTGAATCCTCACTGACGTTTCGACGTTGACAGATCATAAAAAAGGTTGAAGGATCAGTCTTTCATTTAAGTACAACATTGTTATGTTCCTATTGGAACACATTTTCACATTTTCTACAAAAAAGTAGCGAAACCGTTGTTGGATGAAAGTGTTTTCTGAAGTGTCAATCCGTCGTATATCAGGTTAATCTTATAGCTGCGTTTAATTAAATACTCATAAACTATTAATAGCTTATGAAAGGGAACGGAACAATGACTGCAGCTCCCAGGTGTGCGCTTTAAATTTAAACACTCGAACGAAAATTTATTCATTACAGCACATCCACCACCGGTTTAATTGCTGTAATTCATCTCTCGTTATAAAAAGCGCAATAAATCCCCCCTTGTATACGGTTACAAGCCTTGGTATCCATCACAGCCATTCCGGTGGCAATTAAACTCGGAAAATCTTGTTTCCATTCGTCTCCAACATCTTAATTAG
Source organism: Xylota segnis (assembly GCA_963583995.1). Classification (NCBI taxonomy): domain Eukaryota; kingdom Metazoa; phylum Arthropoda; class Insecta; order Diptera; family Syrphidae; genus Xylota; species Xylota segnis. Next base: position 4,022,980 of record OY757238.1, read on the forward strand.
GTGTCTAGTTTCCCGCCCCAGTGTGCGTCGTCTGCCCCTAAAAACCCCTTCTGCTGATGGTCCATCCGAACACACAGAAAACATTGAAAAATTGTTTATCGTTTGTTATGTCAGATTTGACAGTTCAGAAATAAAATTTACTGCGCGGCGTATACACTTTTTTTTTTTCTAAAACTCTGCCTTGCAGTCCCGTCCCCCAAATGGTGGTGAGACTCAATTCCAATGCAACACGACAGAGACAAACAAACACAACAACAAAAAAAAAAGGATTAAATGACAGCGACATCCAGATGACAGTTTAACTGTCATGAGGAAAGCCACACGCATAGGGTGCGCGTGAAAGCTATGGAACCAACATGTGTGCCATTGTTCTCTTCTCGATTTGACAGGAGTCTTAGTTTCACCACCCTGTACCGAGAGTTTTTTTTTCCCCTGATTTATGAAAAAATGGATACAAAATTTGGATCAAAGTGGCGTGTAAACGCTGGGGAAGGACCACAACGCAGACAGAGCATTTGATTTACGCACTCCACGCAGGCACAGTGTAAGCAGAGGGCCATCTCTCATCCTCACCCGCAGATGCGATGGAAAAATTATGAATTATTAGAGGCGCTGCCTGGGGAAGGGGGGAAGGAAAATTTATTTCGAAAATTTCTTAAGCAGATTTCATTTGGAGTCTATTTCGAGAGAATTACCGATGATGGAGGAGGGAGCTCTCTCTGTGATTTAGGAACACGAAGCCGATTTCGAGGAAAAATTGTTTTATTTACAAAATTTTTGATTTGTGGCGTGTGCTGCTCCGCCACGAGGTGACTTTAACGGCCTCCGAGACGAGAAGATGAAGGTGGTTTGTGTTTATTTATTTAGAAACGTTTTTATGAGCCGAAATTAGGTGAGAGGTGATTTCGTGCAGGTGGGTAGGTATCTGGTGGTGGCGGTGGCGGTGGCGGTTCAATGACCAAGCTAGGAAGTTAGTCAGTGACTAATGGTGATTGGTTAGTGCAGCGTTCACATCGTAAAATGGTTAGGTTCGACGGTCTTTGGCTGGATTTGCATATGCCAACTGGTTTGGATTGATTGATGACATTGGGTTCCGAGTTTTATAGTTCCAGTTCTATGGGAGTTCTGGGAAGGGATTTTTATGGCTTTTAGAGTAGGTGAGGGGGTTTTTCCCACAGTGACTGCCTACACCGACAAACAGGTGCAGAGAAGCCTGATGTCTATCTTAGTTGAACTAGGCAGAGCACTGTATAGGGATTTCTCAAAGACAAGAGTACTGCTCTGTATAGGTATGTTTCTTCCACTTCCTCAGGTCAACAAGGAAAAGAGGAAACAGAGGGAAGGCTTGAAGCCTGAAGACCCATCAAACTGTTTGCATTGTCGAAAGCCAAAAGTGCCATAGGCTACAAAGTGAAGAGAAGTGTGGTGCCAGAAGAGCTTAGACCGAAAAGATTGAAGGAAAAGAAACCCTCCATAGAGCGTAGAGGGTCTACGCAGTCTCCTGACACAAGGGCATGGAGGGATCTCATGACAGACGGCTGATTCGGAGTTTTTACGAAAAAAGTCAACACAGGCTCTTTAAAATAATGAAGGCAACCTGGTCACAGACACGTAGGACATTGTAGATGTATTCAAGGAAGACTTTCAAGAGCTACTGAGGGATGATCGTGACACAGTACAAAGGAATTCCACACCCAGTCGATGGAGTAGCTCTGTCTCTCAGTTTGGAGGAGGCACCTCTAAGAGCTAAAGACGAAGAAAGCCTGCGAATGACATGATTCACCGCACTCTACAAGCCGATGACCGGATCCGGGATTCGTTAAGAAAGCTCCACTTTCATTCGAAGGAGTAGCTCTGTCATGCGATTTCTAGGACTAGCCTGGACACGGAACGTGATATCCTCACACCATCTGTTGGGACACGCAAACAATATCGACATCAACGAGCGTTCCCAGGGAGCTATTGTAGAAGCATTCACAACGATTGCTCGGTGCCATATGAGCTGTATTCAGATGTGCATGCTCGATGTCCTCGAATCTCACTCCTCAGTCCTCAGAACAGAATCTTTGTTATAAGGAAAAGCAGTTAGAGACACACTCTGGATGTGATGTTGATGAAATGCAAAGAAATTCCCTCAAACTTCACCGCAGGACACCACCTAATCCCTCGGCAAATCTCCAGGCAAATTACTAAATCCAATCTCAGCCTAAAATTGAAAATTACCAGCCAAACAGAGAGCTGATTCCATTACAGTAAATGCTTCCACTACTCCCTGTCCCTACACAGGACATTATCCTCGACTAATTCCCTCTCCCCCCGCAGAAATGTACATCATGATTACTGCCACCACCCTGGGTAGGCTCTTCCTTCCTTTATCGTGTCTCACCTTCCTTTTGCACGAAGGTCGCACTTCATAATGTACTGCCACCAGCCGCCAGACGTCTTGTAATTAACGACCACACAGGAGTTGCGAGCCGGACTACAGCACCCTCTTGAGCATCCTGTTGTACATTTCTTCGGAATTCATTGAGTCCTCCCGAGTCTGTTTCAATTCTGCTTTCACTCAGTTATCCTTCCTTGATTATCGTCCAACTCCTGGGATAATAAATTCTCATTTCAAGTGGCCGTGGCGTAATATTATTTTTTTTGCACTGCAAGGACGAAAAACCAGGAGCACTGTTTATTTTTAGTAATTTCGTTGGGACTGACTGTTTGTTTACTTAGAGGCAGGTCGGTGCGCTGTGTCACAGATGAGTGTTCTAAATTAGGATTGCTCCTCTCCCCGGACGAGATGTTTATTCAAACACCCGGAATGGATGTCCTGCAGACACGGATAGACTGAGGAATTGTCTAGCTGTGTCACTTGGAATTGGTCAACCCGTACGAGTGACTCCGCCGCTCCACTTTGGTTAGAATAACAAACACAATATGCAGACGACTACGATGAGGATGATGAGGACGACGAGGACACGACGAAGATATCATTTTGACGTTTTAACCGAACACCACTTGGTCGGTTTCTGGTTGCGCCATTGTTTTGGAAACCTCCGGGACTCGGTGGTGTCTCTGTGGTGAGAGATTTAACACAATCGAGACGTCTTGTGGTGGCCGCTTGGGACATGGCGTTGTGTCTACACGAGTGGGAGCTGCCTCGAGACTACTGTTCTGAGTACTTTTGCAGACGACGCAGTGGAATTCGTGGAAATTCAATTAGCAAGGGCCGATGATGAACGGCATAAACGGGAGGAAATGCTGGTCTTAATGTTCATCTGGAGAAGTGGTTTGTTTTGAAAGACACATGCAGAGGGTGGGATGGATGCGATGACAGTAAGCGGAAACTGGAAACATTGTTGCGTCGGATGTAGTAACGTAATTTGTCTCGAGTGCTGCTCTGTTGTGTCGGTTGGACACTATTAGGACGGAAATGCATTGTTTATATCTGTTGTGCAGTCGGGCAACCTAAAGTTCGTTCCTTTTGAAGGAGTTGAGGGGCTGACACCAAGGAATGTTGGTGCCTATGCGTGACAGAGTCAGGTTTGGCTGGAGTTGTAACTGAAGTGGAAGTAGATTCGGAGCTAAAACCGAACCTTGTGGGATGCTATTCAATCGCAACATCATCACTGATGTAGTCAAGACCACCAGAGGTAACAAGTCACCACCAAGCAAGAGACCTTGGTGTGACCGGAAAAAGATGATAGAAAATGGACCAAAATATGGAGCCAGACGAAGGATATCGCAGAGTTTAGCGATAGGAACAGCATTTGGATGTTTTTTTTCTAAGAAAACCAAGCAACTGGCTGCTGGGTTCAAACCCGGAACCAGTGATGAAAAACTAGTCATCAAAGAGCAGGGAATAGTAGCTCCGTATGAGCGGCATTTATAGTATCAACTAAATAGTTAATGGAGACCTGGTAGAGGGAGTGATAGCCCAAGAAGTGAGCCCGCATCCAGTCCTTGAAGAAGGCTTGAAGAAGTTGACTCAGCTATCGGAAAGCCTTACAGTAGAAGTTTTCAAACATAGAGGTGACGTTTTGGCAGTTTGCTGGCACCAAATCATCAACCAGACATGGCTCCTCTCCTCCTCTGTGTTGCAAGAAATGTTGAGGCATATCCCTGTCCGATGCCGCATATAAGATTCTACCCAAGGTACTGTGTGAAGGTTTGAAGACCTACCTGAACACAGTCCATGTGGTTCTCAATCCGGCAGACCGCCGACCGACGGAATTCTCACACTTCGCCAAATCCAGGAAAAGATCAACGAATTTCAAGTCACAAGACTCACCATCGTTTCATCGTCCTCACAGCCGAGTTGAGGATCCCACCAGAACTGATGTATGTATGTAGATGTGGTGTGTAGCGCTCGAGGACATGACTTGCAATGTGCAATACGGAGACAGTGTACCGGATTTTGGTAAGGTGATGCACCATCATGAGACTTCTTCAATCTCGTGTTGGAACAGACAGAGCGGAAGGCAAGACACAGAAGGCTCTTTCTTCGAAAACTCAATGCAGGTAGAAGGTTACACAGAACACATCGATATCAGCGCCAGTCTGCCAAAAAAAGGAGCTCCTAGATCGAGTAGTCCATTTTGGGAAGGAACTCACTACAGCTCCTGCACAAGTCATACAAGTCGGCCTAATAGACAGTTTCTGATAACGTGGCTGATCTGTGATCGTTTCAACAGAACCAACTCCGCACTACGTTACAGATCAAGTCGAGGGCAAATCTATCTTGAAATGCTGGAAGTAGAGAGACTTTTCCGTCAACAGTTGGTACTACCACAGGCCGTTCAGCCATGGCTTCACCATTTCAGCAAGATCCTATGGCTCGTACTTAGTCTACCAAGGTCGTCAGCCTTACAAATTTGGTCCGGCACCCAGCATTGATGAATGTTGACATGTCCAGGAGAGACAACTGACAGTTTAAAGCAGCCATCCCTTGCCATTTACTGAGATTGGCAGCCTTGTATTCTAAACGGAGGAAGTGGGTGCAGGACCTTGCAAACCCACTTCAACTTGAGAAATTTGAAATTCTTGCAGTTATTGCTCAAAAACTGGAGGACATCAACTAGGTACTGATCTTCTACGTCAGATAATTTTGCTTGTTCTGCTGCTTCCCTCTAAGACTCGACCTACTCAAAACTACTCCTTCATCAGCAAGCAGATGCAATTCTGGCTTCTTTTCCAAAAGGCTAGGTCCTTGTAAGAGAATTTTTTTTGACTATCAACGTCAGAAGCATTCTTTACTTTCAACAGGACCTTGAGTAGCATGAAACTAGGACTGGATTTGTGGTATCACAGTGGACCATCCATGGTCTATGTGTCTCTCTAGTGCCATTGAATAGTCTCTTAAACCAGGTAGGATTGGGTGTCAAAGTTCGAACCAAAACCGACTAAACGTGACGCGAAAATAATGAACACATCCTGCCACCCTTTCCCAGGATTCAAGTCGGCAAAGATGTCAAAACAATCAAGTTACGTACTTCAACCAATTTTTTTAAACAGGATCCTCTGCGTTACGAGTTCCTCAAATGAATTCAATCTCATAACGCATCCTGAAATATTTAATTTCCCCTCGCCCGTATGTAATTGAATTTGTCATCCATCACACATCATGTGTCCTTCAACGCCCATCTCTCTCTCTCTCTCTCCCTTCGCCCGAGGAACACCCCTTTAAGGACTATTTATCGTTGTTTACGTTTTGCTTTTTAAATTGAATAAAAGTCAGCACAGATAACAATCCTTTTTAGATCCTTTGGAACAATTTTTTTCACTGAGAAACGTTCCTTCCTACCGTTCACGACCCTCATCCCGCATGACGTCATAAATAAAAGGAAACCCCTTCGAGCGTAAAAAACTGACAACAAACAGATTCTCATTGTCTACGAATCAATGGGAGGAGGAGAATCCATTGATTTGTCGTTCGGTTTAATTTATAAAAAAAAAAAAACGGTTTCCCAGTAATTAACCTCAAAGATACGAAGAGTGTGAGTGGTGTGCAGGGAAGTCCCATAACCAAATGAAGATGTCTGCAGTGAAAATATTTTTACTGACAGCACACGATCCCGCATCTACTTATCTGGAGTGAGACCGGATTGTCTGCCGACAATCTGTCAATCATTTGACCCTTGAGTCAGTCGTCATTGTGTCTACGAGACTTAATTACTCATCGCAAGGTTCGGGTACATCGGCAGAGTGTTCCCCAAGAAACTGGATCATTCGATGGGAATCTGTGTACGGCTGAGGCCTGAGGATCGCCTCGATAGCAATGTGTCTGTGTCAGGCGGGATTATGGACAGATAATCTGGGGAAACTGTTTAACATAATAAATTAATCGAATCTCTTAAGACTCGGTTTCGGCTGATGACAGGCGCGAGAGAAAGGCCGAGATTTATGGCCATACGGGTGGAGATGATTTACGGGACTGGGATTTGTATTCCATTTTTTATGATAGATGTTCATGTTTCTCTATGGGTGTCCACAAGGTTGCATTCTGCGTCCTGTACTCTTAAGTTTGGTAGCCAACTCTCCGTAAGACACTCTGGACAGCTTTGGATGCGATCAGCCAAGAAGCTGCTGTACATTCTGCCTGGTTCGCTCTAGATAGTTCGAGAAAAGTACAACCGATCGAGATTGGTTGATTGTAACAGAGATACTAGGTTTAGGTTTGAGTTAGAGCGGGACTTAGACATATAAGGGACAAATAATTTGTCAAAGAACGGAGCTCCCAGGTGGAGTAGTCTTTATAGAATGGTTTCTTGCTTCTACTCAGCTCAACAGCTTCTGCAGAAGTCATGTGAAAGGAGGTACATGTTGGACTTTCAGAGAGACGTTCAGGACATTGATAACGTGGCTGATCTGTGATAGTTTCAACAGAACTTGGTAAGATGAAGCAGATCAAGCTTAGAGCATACTAGCGACCATCCGGTGGGCAGATATGTCTCCATAGACTGGCACTCAGCATAGGTGACTGCTAACCTAGTCAGTCGTTGCCAGAAGAGTTAACTGGCAGGGATTTGATTGCCACTCTTGGGGGCAGTGGTCTACAGTATTCTCAGATGGAAAATCCAATCATATAATAGGGTCGTCGAGATATAGTCCGTGGATGGAGGTTAGAGGAGACCTACCGATTAAGGAAGAGGATTCGAGTCGGTAGGCTGCATTAAAAGTCAATTGCTTCCCAGAAATGTCTAAGGACAGTAGATGGAGAATGATGTCAAGCGCCACTGGAAGAAAAGTTGTAGTGGTAGAAGGGCCAATAAGGGGAACTATATGATTCCTCATGAAGAGGATAAGTTCTGTTTTGAAAAGATAACATTAGTCCCTATCTTGAGGTTCATTTAGCAAGCTGTAGAGAGAGAGAGACAGCATATTGAAGGAGTTCCTTTTGAGTATCAGGGTCTTTTCCGGAGATGGCGATGGCTACGACATCTGGGCATCTGATAACAGTCCGTTGGCCTCTAGATATCATAGAGAAGGAGACAAGATAGTACCAAGAGTACTGATAATCCTGCGAGTAAGCAATTGATTAATCCACACTCCAAGCGAATCATCGCCTTTAAGCCCCGCAAGTGCATCCATAATTCCTCCAGGACAGCAAATTATTCCGCAGAAACAAGGATACGAAGCCCCATGCAGCCAGTTTAACAAAAATAGGTCAAATCAGCGAGCAAGGAACGACCATGAAGGCAAAAGCAAATGCGAAGCAAAGCATCCTCTACCACCAACCACAAATCCGTTTTAAAATAACGAATTGCATTCCCCGCAACACCCCAGTCCCACAGTCGTCCTTGTACCCACAAGGAGACACACAGAGAGAGCGAGAGAGAGAGAGAGAGTGTGAAAATTCCTCGAATAACCATAAACTACAACATGACACACTGTCAACATTTCTCCAAATATTCACTTAACAAGGATCCCTCTCCCTAAAAACCAAAAAAAAGGCAAAAAAAAGGACGAACGCATATAAACACACGAAAAACCTCTTAGCAGAGATTCACTTTTCCGCTTCGTTCTTCCTCTTTCACGTCTTTCACGTCTTTTATGAGTTTTCTCTGTTTTTCCCGAAGATCCTTCGGTTTTATGGGTCTTTTTTCACTTTCCTGGAGATATAGACGCGGAGTCCTTTATCCCTACACCAAGCCCTCAGCAACAATCTTATACGTGGCCGCCTTAATGCTTTTTGGTTAAGTAAATGTTGACCATGACCAAGACGTTGTATGTATAGTTTCAGTCTTTGTTTTCACTGAGAAACAACTAAAAAAAAAAGGACGAAAGGACGAAAGGACGAAAAAAAAAATAGATTTCGTGACACACCAACATTAGGCAGATTTTCCAGTGACGCTGTTTAAGTGGGCGGGGAGGGCAGCTAAACGCAATCTCTAACGTTAATTTCATGCAATTTACAGTGGTCACCCCTGGGAGAGAGAGAGAATGAGGCTTAAGCCGCTTTGGCCCTCGCCGAGTACACTATACTTATGAATACCTCCCCTGGCAAGGAGCGTCCACTTAATTGCTTGGCCGGTCTTTGATGGGTTTTCGTTTAATGACTGTTACGCTTAAGTCATTCGAAGGAGGGAGGGCTGTTAACGTTGTCCTTGCATGTAATAGAGGCAGAGAGAGAGGGAGAGTGAAGCTATCTAATACCGAAAATCAGTGGAATAGGGGGCCAAAGTCTGTCAGGTGAAGATTTATTTAATTTCGTGAACAGGTTCGTGGTTCGGTGGTGCACTTTGGAAGGATTTTTTTCGGCGAGGAGGGCTAGGTCCTTTGGTATGAATTTGTTGAAAGTGGATTTTGGGTTTTGATTTATGCCCCACATCCGGTGGACAGGACGGAGTAATTTGTTTAAATTAAGAGTGCCTGCCGAGGGTGTGGTGGAGGGGTGAATTCAATTAAACTTTCGTGCAAATAGCAATCACTGATGCGAAGGAGACGTCTCAACTTAATCTTTGAAGATGAAGCTTGCTCTCAAGCTGGGCTTATAATAGGGGGACCCTGTAGGGTCCAGTAAGGTTTGTCCTTTTTCGGAGTCCTATTATGAAAGTGGAACTAGATGAGACCAAAAAATATGCCACAAAGGTAATATTTAGAGTGTAACCCGCTTGTTTCTTTAACTGGCGTCCGACTGGTTTCTCTGCTCCATGTATGACTGATTTTTCTAAGGAATTTGTAGCCTCTGCACTCGTCTCCATCCTGGGAATTCGGACTCCTACACTCTTGGTACATCTGGAGGCCAACCGAGGTAGTAATCAAAAAAATATTGAAAATCTGGTTAAGGGATTGTTGTATCAAACAGACATGAGATACGACCCACATGATGTTCTTGCAGAACTTGCATTCAGACGAAGTAGCTTCAACTACTAAGTGGTAGGCGTTCCAGTCATTCAAAAACCATTCCTCTCGACTGCAGTGTGTCATGTTCTGAAACGAATTTAGGCCAAGAAGGTGGTTCTGTCAAGTTTGTCTGAAGCTTATTTTTCGAGAAGTTTGCGAGCAATATTGCCCAACAGTCGGGTGATGCAGGGGATACTTCACCAAGAATGTTCGACACAGTTCGGTGGGCCACTGAAGCCCCATATGGTTCGATTCAACCTATCGTTTTTTTGGGTGTTACCAGGACAGTTACAAGGAGGTCAATGATTTATTTGACCAGCACTCGTGTTCGGTAAGAGTTGCATAAGTTCTTTAAAAAATCGCTCAAAACTTAGGCTAGATACTTTCATTTCCAAGAGATGCCTGACTAAGAAAGTGCGTCAGAACTTCCACTAGGTCTAGGAAGCAACACACAAAGTGGAATCCTCCCATCTATAAGCCTCAGATAGGTAAGGAACAGGCTAGGTAAGTCAAGGCTCTTCGAAACTTTAGACCTTATAGTGGTTGATGCATTCAATCAACACGACCATGGCCATGTAAGATCAGTGTGTTCAAAAACTTTCACGGATACTTCACGGCTTTAGGACATATCAGAGCAAGACGCTGCTTTTAATGGCGGGATAGCCACTACAATGGGTCACCGGATTTGTCAATTCTATCGGCAAACATTTCAACTCTTCACTAAGCACTTCGGAAAACTCCGCAAACGTTCTGTCAAATGTTGAACGAACGAATTGACACCTCATATCCTATAAACAATGTGTCAATCCATTTAAACTAGGGCACGACCTACCCATAGACCCTGCACCAGATTAGGGTCCAATCTGACCGACATCTGTCGCCTTTTATCACAAAATTTGTCAATTACACACATTTTCGACAACAAAAGGTGAAAAATCAACCAGGAAACTCCCTTCCTAATTGTCCAACAAAGGACTCTTTCAATCCCACCGCAGGACCCCGAGAAAAAAAGGGTAAAAAGGATCAAAAAGGATGAATCAAAAGAAAAATACAAATTTTCCAATTCGTCGCTCCTATTCAATCCGTCAAGCGAGTGCGGTCAATAAATCTCGTTACCAACGATTGATTTTCACTCCTGATTGACCCAAACACAACGAAACAGAAAAAAGGACATCCAAATCGAATTCCATTAATCCCGTCCCGTCGAATGGAATCCCATTATCATTCCGCCCGCCCGCTGCAGTGCACTCTGTTTCTCTCTGATTCTCCTCCGTGCGCCGCTAAACAAATCAAACCGAACTTGGAAATGAGGAATTCCAAAGGACATGCACACGATAAAAATCCAATTTAATGCGAAACCACGTGTGGAAGGATACACCAGCACAGATAAAGAGGAACATTCACACAAAAGGACGAAAAAACAAGGCAAAAACAGGACAAACTCAAACAGCCGGACAACTTTTGCCATTTATTGCACATGCGAGGCTATAAAACTTCCACAAAAACGGAACCATCCGACAGAGGACACTCCTTGTATACTGCCGCTGCTGGTGCTAGTCCTTTGGGTGTAGGACGTCCACGACAACGACAACGATGACGACGACCAGGACTATTTAATGTAAGTGTAGCAGAAATTAAATCATAAAAATCATTTAGGCTGCTAGTAATTGTAGTAACAGTCCTGTGCGCTATCAGTTTGACCCACAAAGCCGGCAGGAACATGGACACACATCCTCTAACCTAGATTTTATTTGTAGATTTGATATCCGCCTCCACTCCCGTTTAATGAAGGTACAGTGTCCTTGCCGGATATATCCCATAGAATTGACACACAATGAATGAGATTTGTGTAAGGATAACCGCGCGCTGGTAATATCGTAAAACCAAGAGGGTGGATCACTGGACAGGACACAAAATTCATTTTACACCTCATCGAGGACGAAGTGAAGGAGAACAATGGAACCTACTACCACTGTGTCCGGTGTAAATGATTGTCTCACACAAAAACAGAAAAATGGAAAAGGAAAGGAAATAGAAGATGATGACAGTTGGTCATTTTATGTCTTACTTTGTTGCGCGTCCTGGGCAGGATATTAACAACTAATTGTAGTGTGGGTGAATGGGGCAGTAAAAGGAATCGGACTGAGAGAGCAAATGTACCCGAAACTATCAACAACGGACATCCGGCTGTGGTCTTTATGATTCGAGTCTCTTAATGGTTTCAATAAAATTTGGAACAGTTGGGGGTGTGAGTGGTCACTGGATAAGTAAACTGGATGTCAGTCCGTTTGGAAGGTGTCAGACTGCGTATCATTCAGACAAGCTGTCTACAATCAGTAGGAGTTCAATCGGCAGACAGTGAAACTCACTGAAAAATACTTGACACCGGTGAGGACAGTCTGATGGCAGAAAGTAGGACAGAAGTCCATCATTCTTGTCAATAGGAACAGAACCAACCAACATCGGACGTCACAATGGATCCTTCAAGTTCTGAGTGAGACTGTACTCCTTTGGAGTCACCCGCCTTTGATTGGTAATAAGAATTGAGTCGGAGTCACTTCCATGAGATGACATTTAGTTCAAACGTCATCTCAACAACTGTCAGTGTCACTGTCAAATAGTTTTTCTCAGAGAGCAGCTCTAATGTCAAAAAACTTTGGTTGTAGACGAGTTAGGAGCACAATGACAGTAACTAACCATGATTCAAGCAAATCTGACTTTGATACTGATTTCCATGGTTCAAGGATTGTTTGGAAACTGTCTCGGTAAACCGTGCTCGTACACAAGGAAGATAATGTTGGAGTGAGTGATAGTCTCGCACAGAGTTCATGAACATTAAAGGGGGTTCGGCTGCAGCGATTAGAATCGAAAGGATACCAACGGATACCCCAAAGTCTTCGAATCAGTAGAGGAAAGGCTTGGCTCAGGTGACAGCTAAGGACGAAGTTTTGATCAATGAGCCCAATGGAACTCTAGGTCACCACCATCAAACGACGAATTTGGCTGAAAATGTGTTCAGCGAATGATGGAAGGACTATATTTACAAGTCAGTTTGGGTATAGGGAGCAGCATTAGTGAAGAAGTTAATATGAAGGCATCTTGCGGCAACTTAGTAGCTCTTTGCGGCAAGGACAGTCATCAGTTTTCGAACGATATCGGATGGAAAAACTTGCTTGAATCTCAAGTCAACAGTAAGCAGGACTTGTCAGGAGGATCAAGGGTTTGAGTATATACAGAAAATTCTAGAAAGAATGTACTTACATGCTAAGTAGGAGTAGAAGTCAATGCAAGCAACTCACCTGAAATGAAAAGAAAATAAAAATAGTGTCAGTCAACTGATTGAACTTTTTTTTTTCTCAAACTATAGACTACTGACAAGCAATGGGCGGATCCTTTGCCGGAAACGCCATCATTAGGACAAGAAGTGGAATCTTGACGGATACTCAATGCAACTTAGCCGCAGATACTCGGGTTCGCAAGACAACAACTTTCAAAAGTAGAATTGACTCTGTTCAACCTTAGAGTTACTAGGAAAGCAAAGCAGAAATCTGAACCAGAGGCACTCATATCACCCAGTGGAGGAGAGCTTCGTCTTTGATATTCTTTTCAGTTGTAGACTTACCGGCCATGTCTCAGAGCACTGCGTCCTTTGTGCTAACTCTTTGAAGTATGCTGTGTAAGGGGTCTCACTCTATCAGACATAAAGTTCTTTGAAGAAACCAAGGACTTTTCGAGCTGACTAGGGTGATGCCCAATGAAGCCAGTTTCGGTCCCCCATGTGATATTATACGAAGGGGACTTGCAATACCTCGGGGATGGCATTTGACGGCTGGACTAAGCATAAATCCGAGGGAGGAAAACGACTCAAACGACTGGAGCCGATAAGATTGTCGACTACAGTACTGACACCAAGTCAAACAAGGGAAGGAAAGACAGTGAACCCATCTGGGTAAACCACACAGAAGAGTAATGAGGAAAGCGACGGAAGCTCTAATTAACTACGAGAGTCTAGGCCGACCATCCTCAGGCGAGTGTATCACATTTGGAGCAATTCCTCACCACTGAGGGCGACACTCATGCCTCTGTATTACAGGGGTCATGAGAACTTGCCCAACTCCAACCATGGACTATTGGAACTGACTCCTCTGAAATGTGCAAGTAAAACGCTTCTGACAATGGCCAAGGGAGAAGAAATAGGAAGAAATAGGTGACTACCACTTATGCCCCATCCTAGAGACGACATCATTAGAAGGTTCAACTCCAAAAGAATTTCGCTACTAAGTTCAACATCAAGAAGAGGTGGACAGTGGAATAAAGTGATCCACAGATGGATCAAGAACTGACAAAGGAACTGGACCACGAATAGTTGTTCCTACATAGAAGCAAATACTCTGAACCCATGGACAGAAGTATACATACCTTTCAGGCTGAAATCTATGCCGTAGATGTTTCGAAACCAATTTCGACAGAGACTATGGCTAGCCAAGCTGCTGGCACTTGACTCCAACGTCATTAGGTCTAAACTTGTGTGGGAATGCCTGCAGATACTTAGACTGCAGGAGAAACAAACTGACCCTTTGGTTGGATACCTGGTCATGTGTCAACTGTTAGCTTTTCAGTTGGTCACTCTTCTACGACCGAGCACAGCACAGAGGCCAGAACTTCCCATTGAGGACAACCTTGTTAAGATGTGTGGACATCAAGAAATGATTCTACTGCTTGGCATGAAGTAAGTCCATTTGACGAATTTTGGGTTCAAACCCTGAGAGTAAATGAAAGTTTCTACACAGCCCTGTGTCAGCACAGCAAAGACGTCGTATCGCCAGGGGCTTTGGGTCGAAATAGGAGGCGCGAGTAACCAGAAACAGAAGGGTCCTCAGTTAAGACCCATTTTTATCGTAAAGGCACTACAAATTAGGAATCACACACCCAAACGGATGGCTTCCCTTCTGATCGACGGTACCAACAGTTCCTGAAACCCAAATCCTTTCATCCAGATGCCACTCAATTCCAACTCAAGAGTCACTTAAGGCGATTCACCCAAACTACTTCCAACAAGCGGCTGCCTGCGAAGTACAAACCTCTTAAGACTCATCAACCGTGAGAACCTCACACGTCATTATCCCTGCAGCGGGAACCCTTTTTCGCTCCAAAAATAAACACTCCACAGGAGGACTAGAAAAACACAAATCATCGTTTCACCATATTCGGCATTCGGTGTCATTTCGAGTACAGAAAACAGAAATCCTCATCGGTGATTCCCACCTTGTCAACCGAATCCCCCGAAGGGACTCGAAACATTTCACTCGTCTCTCGCATTCCCACCGAAGGACTCGTCGTTCTCCAAAAATAGACAGAACTGAAATTCTCATCATCAAATGGAAGGAAGGCGAGAAGAAGCCAGGACCTGGGGAACCTAGAGAAGATCGACTTCATTAAATGAATGGACTTTGAAATTAATCCCAAAGGATGGGAAACGAAGAAGAAAAAAAAAAAACGTTGAGTCCTTGACTGGAGCGAGCACTTCCTCCTTGGCCTTGAATCAACAAATCGATTGTTGTGCGGCGGAGAGAGACCGAGACTTAATAATGATGTTGGGGAGGCAGCTCCGGTCAATTGGTCACGACTATCCTGGACCTTTCCACATGTCAAACGGGAGACAAATCCATCTGCAAATTGGAAATTTATTTCAGTCATCCGATTCGAGAGGGCGAGAGATGGTCAAGTTGGACCGCCGGCGCCCACATCACTTTTTCAGTTTGATTGGCAGTTGATTTAGCAATTAGTGTGCGGGCGACCGCACATTTCTGGAAGGACACCAGCCTTCAGCGAGTGTGTGAGCGTTGTCTATGGGAATTGAGCGCTGGACACGCGATTGAAGTGTGCGGATGTTTGTTGATTACTGTTGACCGTTTTTCTGTGCCTTTTGGGTTCCGTCGGTGTTTCGGTGAGAGTCTCTCCCAGATCTCGAAGGCAATGCGTATGATGTGATGGTAGGACCAGGCCAGGGAGGGGGTATCAATTAATTAAGTAAATGATGTGATTAAAGTTGCATGAGCGAGCGGTGCTGGCTGGCGTCTGGGGAGACATTAGGTGACGCCGTTTCAGTCTCTGGGAAATTATCGTCTCGCATTAGACTGATTAGATTCGAGAGGTTTTTGTTTTTTTTTTTTTGGTAAAGATGATGTCCACTCAGATCATGAGGGACACAGGACCTTGGTTGTTGAGAGGGAGTCGCATCATAAATGTATTCGAGTTCCTTTTGGTTTTATGACCAAGGACACCATGCATCTTCTTGGCTGTTTCGTCATCTTTGGTCTGAGTACATGACTCTACGTTGAGCTACCTGAGCTCCTTCTATAGAGAAGACAAGTTAGACCATTGAGTTAGCACTTCTCCCACTTTTGCATATTAGTCTCTTCATCTACTCGATAAAGATGTCACAGCAGATGCGTGAAGGAGTGTACCTAGAACACGATGCATGTGGATCCAATCAAGCAGTCACCAAAGGCTCTACAAGTCCACATATCATACAGACTTGGAAGGTTTCAATCGGCAGCTAGAAGAGACTAGACTTGCCACGTATCTCGGAATCCTGTAGCCTCTATAGGATTAAAATATGAGAAGTAGCTAGTTGCCGAAAGCCCCTAGAGTCACTCTACATTCAACAGAGAACTAGGTCGACTTATCTGGACACATGTGGTAGATCGAGAGACAACCTCCTTTGGTCTGCTTTGGTCAATCAAAACTGTTTCCATCAGGCAAGAGAGATGGTAAGTAAATCAAAAGACAGTTGACACCCTACTTGCTGGGTTCTCCAGAGAATAGTTCCTTGCAACTGTTGGTTTGAGAAGCCGGTTCTCAGAAACAGAATTCCAGCAACCTTTCCAAACTAAGCCATTCCTGTACAAGTTTGAAAGTATCTAACAAAAGTTGGATTGGTTCGGACTTGCATTACCCATGGACTTGGGATCTTGTGTAGTATTTGACGGGAGCTCATCCGAAGACATACTTAGGCTTACCCGAGTGTGCTTTAGGTTACGATCTCTGAATCTGTACAAGGTCGAAGCCGATTACGAAAGCTGAGCTTAATCAGTTTGGCTTCCATTGGAACTTGGCAAAAACTTCACGTTTGAAGCTTCTGAAACGTCACGGACAGTGGTTCTCCAATCACGGCTGTTCAATCTAGCAGCTACAAGTACTTAGTTTTCGCCTACATAAGACTCTTCCTCCAGCTCTTCCAGACTCGTGTCCCGCTCTAGGTAGGGCCAGGCAGCGCACACTAGACGCACAATCGACGCTTTCGCCATCACTTCCACCTACCAACCTAGACTACTCGAATGGCTTACTGGTGTTGCAGCTGTACTAAAGCTTAGCCTATTCAGTTTAACCTCTTTGGTTCATCCATCAGCCCATTCTCAAGCCCACATCAAGTCAATGAGTTTCACCTTTTACAGGAGACTTAGCAGCAATCGGGAGACGAGTTTGAACTCTTCCTGGCAAGATCCCCAAGCCAGCCAAGCCAAGTCCACCACCAGGCTGTTTGGATAGAGGCTTAATCGTTCTTTGAAAGGGTGCAAGCCCCAGTTGCAATGCTTAAACTGTTTGCTTGAAAGACTGTCTCTAAGCTGGGATTTGATTCATTAGAGCCTCCCTCGAGTAAACCCCACCTTAGGTACCAGTCTGTTCAAAAAAATTTGCGAGCAGATCTGAGGCCCACATACTCCCACAGCTTCGTTTCGAATGGAAAACCGTCTAGCCTTCTCGGTCTGATCTCCTCCTGATGATAACTAGGAGCTTCCTGATCACACTTAAGACTTCGTCCGAAGGCTTAACAGCAGTTTTGTGCCCAAAGGGAAGCCTGAAACCCTAAAATCAAGTATAAAGCAGTTCATTCTGTTTCCACATCCTGTGGCTACTTAAAGCGCCTGCTTCCCTATTTGTTGAGACTTTTAGTGTAGAGTGGGCTACTCCAAGGTACCTTGGTACATTTTGGGATACCCTGTGGACAACCACTGAAGTCGTACAAGGCTTCCCTGCTTTTCGTACAACTACCTCAGCATATCCTTCGATTTCGCCCTATGAGCACAAAAAATATCCCAACATGTCCACTTCCATCACATCCACAACCATTCCACTTCAAACATCACCACCCAACAACAGATTGTTAATGGCGACGAAATGGCGGACTGGAAAGTGGTCGCCCAACAAAATGGTGTCACCGAATGATGGCGAGCCAACAGCCCCTGCTAAAAGCTATCCCCCAACGCCACTCCATCCTAATCTCGCCGAGGAACATAAAAGCTAAAAGGAACCGCCAAACCCAAGGCAAATGTCCTGTGATTGACAGACATTTACCAAGATTACGTCCATTTGCCATGGCGTGTTCGAATCTCACCACACAATGGCTGCCATTACATGAGATGCCGCCATATAAGTGTACGCGATTGCACCGGAAACCATTTGGTTGCCATTAAACCAGTAAAAAGTGTTCTTCGTCCTTTTTTTTTCGCTTTTCGTGGAAACCCAAGTCCTCCTCCAAACAGCACCTAGCCTAATCGGGGAAGCGTGCGATTCCCGATAACAGTGGCAAATTCTTCAAAGTAAGGCGGCTGCCTGACAAAGACGCTCTCTCCCGGGCCACACATTCGTAGCAAAAGGACTTCGCTACACATACTCGCGCACACGAAACAAAGTAAATTTACTGCCCTCTGCTATGGTGGAGATGATAAGCGCCGCATTGCCAAGGTGAAATTTGGGTCAGCAAGGGATTTGCATTTATTACGGCTCGGTGTTGGTGCTGCTGTTGTGGGTATCCTGAAAGGCAAAGGCAATAAAGCACGCGTCAGGGCCGCATAAAAGCCCGACAGTATCACATCACTGAGAGGTTATTGCATTCATCATTGGTGGTGGTGGTGGTGTTAGTGGAAACTTTTCCTTTGTCGGGCGTAAGAGACCCGAAAAAAGGACGAAAAAAAAACAGGAGAAGAGGATTTTCTTTTTAAATTCAAGGGATTAGGCCGGTGGTCGCGTTGGCGGTTGTGGTTTATTGATGGCGTGTATGGTCATTTGCCAGGTGGCAGGTGGATGGGTTTTGTTTCGCAATTTGTAAGGATTCCACACGGGTGGGACTGCGCTGGAGTCGATGGCATGGAAAAGGCCGTTATTTATTGTTTTAGGGGTACTGAGGCCTTATACCGGCCGGCCGGTTTGGAAGTGTCAGCCGGAAAAGGTTGAATTCATTTGGTAGACGTTGTGGGACTTCATGTTTATGAGTTGGGCGAGCTTGAAGGCTTAGCATTGGAAGGAGAAAGAAGCCCCCACAGGATCATTCATCGTTATGCGATTATTAAATCAGAAGGACTGTCAGATTACCAATGTGGTGTTCGACAGGATCGCTTCACAATCGACGCTGTGAATGAGACTGGACTCGAGGCATTCTCAAGCTACTTCTGCGAGCCACAAGCGCCAGTTGGAGGCTGTATATGAGCAGTGTATCAACAAAAGACTACATGACGTTCTATCAGGACTTTGGAAGATTTTCTACCACCAAGTAGAGAGGAAGTCACACATCGGTCGAAGGACCAAAAATATCGAGCGACTTCCACAACCTGGCAAACGAAAGGTGGAGTGCACTATCGTCGCCCCTCGTTTCGAGACTACTTTGGACAAAATACAAAAAAAAAAGGAATAGAGAACTCCTATCACTTAAAAGCTGTCATTATAGTCCACAACCAGGTCTTATTCTCTAGGACTTGGCAATGGAATTGCTGGTAGATATCATGCAAAGGTCTCCTAAAACCTATTATCTCTGAACAGAGACCGGCTCTAGACATAATCTAGAAGAGAAGCTCTAACCACAGCAGTTCAAGCCTGGTATAAATAGAGACAACTAGGAAGCTGGTACCGAAATCGTAGCACTGTCTGGGACTGACTATAAAGTCTTCTCAGTTAAAACAATTGAATGGATTGAAGCTAGTATCGAATTTGGTACTCAACGTCAGACTTTTTTAGTGTTTCAAGCCAGGCTTGGAAATATTTGAGTTCTTGCGTTATGAGTCGAAGCAAGGGATTCAAACCTTATTGTCCTGGAACCAGCGGAAAGGCTCTGAACATGGATAGTGTAAGCTTTAGTCAGCGTACCAGGAAGCTGGCCTTTGAAAATATCAGGCACCCACTATAAGCCTCCAGGATACGAAGGCACTAGGAAGCTGGCATTGCTATTCTATCAATGTCTGGCATTAACTGAATAATCTTCGCCTGACAGGAGTGGAACAGGAGAACATTTGGTTACCACAACCCGACCTTAGGATTCTAAGTTCGGCTTCGAAACATTTAAGTTTTTGTGTTGTAGGGCAAGGCATTCAAACTGGCCTCGGGCCTAGCACCACACTTTACTGGAACAGAATATACTAGACTTAGCACAGCTGGCCCTTGGAAGGAAGACTCTAAAAATGAAACATAAGCGAGGTCATACTCATACTCTTCCCGAACTCGATGTGGACCGAGGAGACTGCTTGAGTTCCTCTATTAGGTGCAGAGTAAGACACAGTAAATTTCTAAACTTTGTTCCTAAAACTTTTTCTGCTCCCTTAAGCAGGATTAACTTTCATTTCGACTTTAAAACCCAGCACCTCTCCTTCGAAAACCAAATTTGTTTCGAAACTTCCCCCGTACCACATAACCAGCTCCATTTACCACTAATCCGAGAAGAGTCCTCTGCCTAATCAATAATTTCATCGTTTTGTTACGAAAATTTCCATCTAATTCCGGAAAATCTCTCCGCCAACTTGGTATCCTTTTGTATCCTTTATTCCCACAGCCCAGCCAACTCAGTCGGAATACAAAATTCCAAACAGCAACAAGTGTCTACAGTGTACTCGAGTCTCCAAAACCTCCTCATGCGTGTTAATCTAAGATTACCCACGTCCTCCAGCTCGATTCCTTATAAATTCAACTTTGTTTACATGCATCGCCACGAATGTCCTTTTATGTCTTTTTTTCCCGTATTTCTGTTTCTGGTGATCCATTGAACTGAATTTTTCTCGGAAAAATTTATTATTTATGTGCCATTCACCCCACGGCTTTACTGTTTATAGGGTGACCAACAAATTTGAGTTGTGTGTGGGAATTTCGTATGTTGCGCCATGCCCTTGTGTGCCTTAGCAGGTACATTGTCCTTCCAACAATGGCAGCCCCATAAAAAGACTAAAAAAACAAAAAACATAACTCAAATTCGAAATCAAAAGAAAAAGAAAAAGAAAACGGGGACACAAGTCAAGTGGAAACAATAACAGTGCCCACCACAGAACAGGAACATAGGCTAACGCGAACAATAGAGTCTGGAGAGGATGAGGTTTGATAGTGTGTTGGCCGCAAGAACAATAGACGAGTCCTATTGTTTCGACAAAAAAAAGAAATAGAAACGGAATCGTAAAAATCGAATAAAATGATTGTCCTCGCCCCTCGGTTAGGGAAATGTGTCTGAATTTGATGACGTCTAGTGTTTCACCTGTGAAATTGACGGTAAAACGATGGCAGGCTATAAACTGTTTGGCATTTTTCCCAGGATGACAGCTCTATTGTTGGTGTGTGGTTGTGGGTAATTGGATTGCAATTGCGTTTGCCGTTTGTGTTGACCTAAATTGGAAGGTTTATGGCAGTTTTTACGGGTGGGCTTGTGTGGCGGCGCCAGGAGTCTGGGGTTAATTGATTGATTGGTGGCAGTTGGGTGGAAGTCTTGGGAAAACTCTTGAAGACTTCCCTCAAAACTATGGGTCCAGCAGAAGTATTATGTTTGAAAGCCGATATGGATTCAGAAAAGCCATATGCCATGGACTTTGGGTAGCCAAAGCTGAACTTTGTCATTATTTGAAGCCGGGCTTTGAAATTTTTGAGCATTAGTGCCTCAGCTTAAGTCCAAACGAGTCCATGACATCAGGCTTAAGCCAACAGAGAAGTTCTAGACATAACATACTATAGACAGTCATGTTAGCCTGGTAAATGAAAAGCCTGCCGACATGATGACCGGCCTTCAGCTAGTCTTGATGAAAACCTAGAGCGAAACAGACTGAAACCGAGTGGCGAAAGTCGGACTTTTTCGGTTCTTAAGCTGGGCTTTAAAAAATTCTCGAGTATTTGTGTCTTAAGTGCAAAGAAGTCTTTACACAATCAGGCTTAAACCAACATAGAAACTGAAGCCATAGCTTGTGAAGAAGGTTGATACCAAACCTGGAATAAATACATGAAATGTCGGATGTGCTAGCTAGACTTGAGCTAGTTTTGATGAAAATTTAGAGAAAAATCGAGTCGAGTTAGGTAACCAAAGCCGGACTTTTCAAGTTGAACGATCATCAGGTACCTGAAGCCGGACTTTTTTGGTTTTTGAAGTCAGACTTTGAATTTTTGTATTTTAAGTCGAGTTGAGTGCAGACAAGGGATTGAAATGTCATTAGGCCTACCTTGGCACAGAGGCTCTAATCATGAATCATATGCACTTGATGAGAATATGAGGAAGTCGGTCTTTTAAGGTATAAGACGGGGAGATTAAACCTGGAAGAAGAAGGTGCAGTAGCAAACGTACAGATGTGGCATTACCTTACCAGTGTTGAGGTAGTTTTTAATAATCGAATAGAGGGGAACCAAAACAGTCGAATTCGGTCCCCAAAGCCGGACTTTTTGGTTCCCCAAGCCGGGCTTTGAAACATTTGAGGAACAGGAAAGTTTAAAACAGCTTAAGACTACAGACTAAGCTCGGACTAAATGTAGCCAGTAACAGGCAAGCTGGCACGCATATCCCATGCTAGCTCTTCATGGAAATCAAAAGGAAAAGAGGCCAGAGAGGAACCCTATTAATTTTCGACACCACTGGAGTATATTAAGCTGAGACAAGAGGAAGTTCAACATTTTGGGTTTAACAGCGTACACTTGGAACGTCCGATTCCCTAGAGCCAACTTGGAACTAGAAAACACTCAAAACTCAAGTTGATTCCATTACCAAATCCACAACACAATTCGAAGACCACGTACCCTGCCACACAAAGCAGTCATTACCTGCTGAAAAAGAAAAAAAAAAAAAACACTTTCATCAGAGACTTTCGACCACAAAAACCCATCGCATTGCAGCAATTAAATTTTCCCCATCACCGCTCCCCAAAGGTGTATAACACTCCAAGGATTCGACACAAATTACTAACAACTTTCAATGAACACAAGTACGACGACGAAGACGACGACTACGACTACGAAGTCCTTTCTGTCGAAAAACACTCCCTAATTGTCCGTGTTTATCAGTGGAACAAGTTTTTACCCAGCACACACAGCAAATAATATTCAGAAAAGTTTCCACATCAAAAATGCAGTACACCGCAGCACCAGGTAGCTGTGCTGGAATTTATGCCAAAAACACCTCCAAAGTGGTGGAGGGTCCTTGTCGCCATCACCGAAAAGCCATAGAAACCTGACAGCCGCCGCCCCACACTGTCTGCCGTCGTGAGCGTGTTGACATTTTCCCACTCCTTTGCATGGATTCACTCTCCCTCTCGTCCTTGTGCTTTTTTTACGCCTCGCCACCGCTGCACAAAGAGCAACTGCATACTCGTACACACCTAATGCAATTAACTTGTTTATGAGCTGCTGCAGGAATATATGTGTGGATGACATCCTGACAGGACCTGCTGCAGTGCTATAAGCAGGTTGTATGCATTCGGGGATCTGTCACTCTTTTTTCAATCCTTTTTCAAACACACTTCGAGATTTTAATCTCAATCTGCTGTGTATCCTTTGTCGTGCTGGGTGTCCTTCGGTGCCTGATTTTGTCCGTTTGTCAGTTTTCGGAACAACTGTCGTGAATTTCGATTCGAATTCGTGTAATTTGAAGTAGGCACGCACTCGGCACATTATCCTTAGTGACATGTTGACAATCCATGAATGTCCTTAGCAGTGACATTAGCAATTAACTTAACTGGCTCTTTCGGCTGAGCTATTCCAGATCTGGGTCATATTAATCCACCCTTCATACTAATTGCTCACACAATGCCAAATGTCAAAGGACATCGCACATACTCGTACGGCCAAACCCGAAGGAGGGTTGATAATCCTTGATACACTCGTCCTATTTGTTTATCCATTTTCTGGCAATATGTTTGGAAAAAAAAAACAACGAAAACAACAACGTTGCAAGGATATTCAGTTTAAAATCAAAGTAATTACGTTTCAGAGATTTATCCTTGCTCGCACCCATTGGATTGGGAGGACGAGAGCAAGTAGCAAGTGTTGCAGTTGCAGCTCTGGTATCCTAATCACTGGACAGTCACTGTTGGGTGTGTTTGTGTTTCCCTTGCTGGCGAGATAGTAAATCAGAAATTGTACACTTTGTGTCCTGTTTTTTGTCCTTTTCGGGTTTCTGCATCGCCTTGGGTAACTCGATCCCGAAAATTATGGAAGTTTTAAACGGAGTTGTGGTGATGTTGTGGGTTTTCCGGTTCTCTCCTCTGTTTTTTGTTGCGAAGGACTTGTGTTTTTTCTTCTTCTTAAGGAGGTGTGGATCAGAGTGTCGGATTTAAATGGCTTCTTAGGGAGTTCTCGGCTGTGGAGTGTGTCATGCAAGTTGGTCGTGTTGCAATAATTGCAGTTGGTGCTGGAGGATACTTTTATGGCTTCCTTATGAGTCATTTGAATCGGTAAGGACACACTTTAGTCCAGTTTGAAGGGTTTCAGTCTTTAGTTGAAGAAAAGGACTCGTTAGGGGTAATTAACAGATTTGGTGTATGTTCATGAAAATTTATGACAAGTTGACATTTACTGGTCAACACAGCAGGTGGCCAGATTTGGTTGACACGTGGTGGCCAGTTCAAGGCGGTTTGCTGATGAGAATGGAGCTCATGCATCAGTGAGAAAGTCCCAGTTCCAGAAGGTTATAAGGACTACCAATGCAAACCTTGATAGTCCAAGAAATGTAACACGAAGTGATGCTTTGTTTCCTTGCAGAAACGCTAGAGGTGTTAGAGGTTCTCGAGGCACTCTCTTAAGTCATCCTATGCCAGAAGACCACTATGAAACTCCTTGCTCGACAAAGTACAAGAGCAAGCACTGTTAGCAAACATACAGAGCAGAGTGCTGCAGAGATGAACCAGAGTATTGCAGTCTAGTTTGGTCAATTGCCTCACAACGTAATCAAGCTTCCACTGTTCCAGACTAGAGCATCAGTCTATCTTGCGTCATCTTACGATACAAGGACTTAAATATTTCAAAGCCCGACTTAGAAAACTTAAGTCCGGTTTTGGTAACCAAATCTTGGTCCAATCCCCTCTAGTTGTCTACTAAAGTTAAGCAGTTAAGGCCAGACATTGATACAATACAGATACATGCCTCCTACTGCGTCTAAATTTACTAAGCCTACTCTGCCTATGGGTCTTGCAACTGGACTGCATTCCAATCAAGCTTGCACTATCCATATTCAGAGCGATTCTGCTGGTTTAAGCTCGATGAGATTGGAATCCCTTGCCTCGAATCATAAAACAGGAATTCAAATACTTCAAAGCCAGGCTTTAAAACCTAAAAAGTCAGGCTTTCCCTCAGTTTTTTTGTCAAGAACTTAATCAAGACTATCTACATAGCTAATGTTCCTTCCTAACAAGCTATGTGAGGCTTCTGGACTAAGCCAATTGACGGTTTCAACCACTTGGTTACCCCTACAAGACAAAAGCAAACAAATTTCAAAGCCTGGTCTCAAGAATGACTTGGGTCCCTGTAGACTCGTATAAGGCAGAAGATTTTCAGAAATCAATCATCCATGTACCGAAGTTTACTTTAACACCTTTCGCTCGTTGGACAGATTTCCTGCCTTTGAACAAGGAACAACCAGGTTTCGGTTGTAAAAACTAGAAGAAGTGCATCCTTTAGTTACCTCAAAATGAAAGACTCTGAAATGACAACCGGATTAGACAAGGGTTTGCCTTTTCGCAAACAAGGAGGCTCTAACACCCTTACGACATGTCAGTAGATTTCTGTTGATTTTACACTTGAAAAGCGGATGACTCTGGGAGTAAGTCGGCAGTATAACGCTCTGAGGTTCGTGCTTTCTCGTTGACCTACTTCAGGCTTAAGTCGGTCGGGGTTCTTACAGGCTTGTCTAGTTAGATTCTTTAGAAAAGCAATGAGATGAAACCAAAGTGAAGTTTACTAGTCCCTGTACAAGCACCTGAGCGTTCCAGTCCTACTCTGTGGCCAAACGACGGAAATGTAAGTGACGGATCTGTCTACATAGGTGTCGATTGAAAAGGACGATTGACTTTGACACCGAATGCGAAGGGGTAAACACAAGTCTGAAGAGTTTTCAAACTACAAACAGAGAGACCTTCACTAACTTGACTTGGGAAACTAAAGCGGCAGCTGTCTAAAGGTAGAAAGGCTAGACGAAGGGCTAATACACATCGAATCAAAAGAAAAAGTAACAAAAATTCAAGGGTTTGTGGAATTTTAAAGGTCAAATCAAATAAATATGATAAAAGGAAACAAAGTTCATAAAAAAATGTTAAGTCTAAGCCGCTCACCATTTTGCTGTCTTGATACTTAGGTTCCCTGTCTTCCAAGCCATCCAGTGGGACACACATTCACAAACCAATCTCACTAAAAACTTCCACACTTTCATCACAAGAAGGGGCATTGCCCTGCCAAGCCTCGACCTAGGCTTTCTAAATACCTCCACATCACACTATTTTCCTACAGCACACTCACTTCACACTATTTCTATGCTCTTCTACACCACACAACTGATCATGAGAAAGGAGATATCGCGAAGGGGAATGACAGAGATCGGACAGGAGCGGAAAAAATCGAAAAAAAGCCTAAAAACAACAACCTCGAGCAAATTCACGAGCCCAGCCTTCACGTCACAAGACTCAGCTTGTTACTAACGAAGCTTAGCTTACTGAGTGTGGGAGTTAAAGCTTTCTAAAGCTTTGGCTTTCATGTCTAAGCTTGTGTCTGCTTTGAGAGGCAGGGTACTGATTTTGTTTGTGTGTGCAGGAGAGTCAAGGGAAAATAATTTTTATTGACAGGAGAGCTGTCAAAGTTTTTTTGTTGTTTGAAGGGAAATTTATTGAAATTCGATAAAATGTCTTGGGGTCTCAATAAAATGACGAATTTAGACGGATTTGAAGGGAAATTTTGAAACAAAGGGTTAAAAAGAAAGTCCTACACGCTTCATATTCTGTGAAGCCTTCTACAGGGAATGTCTAGTTGATGGAAAGGTATAACCAAGTTGAGTATACATATTTTGATTGAAACCATTTTCGTGATCGGAATAGGTTGAGTCTGCTATTTCCAAAGGTTTTCACATACCTGACCTGAGTATTTTACAAGAGCTAGATCCTTCAAAATATTTTCACCTTAAAGGGGAGATGGTGTCGAAATGAAGGGCTTTCTGCAAGAAAATAGTGACCACACCTTGCTTTGCTTCTTGGTAAAAGTTAAACATCAGGATTTCAGTTTAAAAATCACCTTCAGTCCGGGTTCAATGGTGAGACTTTCCTCGTTATCACATTGTAGTCTCATCCTGTGAAGGGCAATCCATGAGTGTCTACATTCTTTTGTGTATTCTTGTGGACGCAAGCTTATGAATTTCAAATTCCGTTTTTTGGCAGCTGACTGTCAATGAAAAGGGTAAATTTTGAGTGTCTTGAGCAATACCAGACCTTTCACTGGGAGAACACAGCTTTCAGTCTTGACGGAAATGGATTTATGTATATCATTGTCTTTCTGATTGATATTCAACTCTCGGTACAACTGGCGATTGCATGTCAACCCCTTGGGAAGTCTCATTACTAAGATACATCTTGAGAGACGACAGAAAAAAAAACGTCGACTTTTACTATTTGCTCGTAGGTTCTAGATTCAGAGGTCCTCTGTTCAATGAAAACATGCTTCGAATGACTCAGTAAAAGATGGGACTTTTGTACATTGAAGTACGCCTGGAGTAGCCAGATACTCTATAAAAAGTACTTGAGGGAGATCTGTGGAAAGATGTTCATTGTAAAGCCTTATAGTGTATTCGTGGATCAAGACGAATTCTATAAGATACCAACAAATGTCAAGCTGAAACGCGAATGATAGTCTTCCCTTTAAAACTGATTGAGCTGTGTCGCATATCGTAGTGGAAAACATAAGGCAATGGACATATGCTGGAGAGACTCGATCTATCCTACTTCAGATTCATGCTACAGGATAGAAGGTAGCACGGTAGGCACTAAAAAACAAAGAAGCTTCCTTTCCTTGGAGTAAATATCGACTCCATGACACCCTTCGCGAAAAAAAACTCCTTACTCCCCATATATGGCCTATGTGTCTAGAAAAGAGAGAACTTTTTTCATCCAAGGTACTAGCTAGTGTTGTATACCTTGACACTGAAAGGCTGGCTAGGACTCAAACTATGGTTTTGTAGACATAAAGCTTGTTGATTATGGTCATAGATTCATAGCGAACCTCTGACTCAATCTAAGCAACTAAAAAGCATTGCACGGATGCGCTAAGTTGGATGCTAGTTTCGGAAAGGGTGCTGATTGAACGAAATTCTTCTTCGAGAATCCAAACTCATCACCAACTGTCCCCCAATGAAAGATGTCACTAAAACTTCGTTTCATTATTTGACTTTGTTTCCAAATTGATTGCGCAAATCTTTCACAACCATCACCCCAAGACGAAACCCCCTCAATCTAGATTCATAAATCCAAACTCTTTACAATCAATTAATGGCGACACACATCGTATATGACTTCGACTCCCTACCAGCCATCAAACCATCAACCATCCAATCAGCCGAATTGATTACGATCTTTCCGAATTAAATACCAATAAACAATTTAAATTTGAAAAACAAATTTTCGGTACGTCCGCCACTGTCGTCTGTGGGGCAATTCGTCACTCATGATTAAGCCTGACAATAGACAGAGAGCGGCACCCTCCAGTGCTTAACGAATTTGTTTGAAAAAAGAGACAAAAATCTGACCCACATTGGGTAATAAAAATTTTAAAATGCGGGCCCGGCTAAAAACTCCTTTCAGCGGACATGTCCAACAAAGCAAATTAAATTTAGTTTTCCTTTAGAAAAGTTTGTGTAATTGCCTCAATGAACGCTTCCCAAGAATTTGACATTCGAGATGACACTTATGGCGGAGGGGGCTGCGTTCGTAAAGTGTCTTTTGTGTTCGGGAGAACTTTTCCAATCTGACTTTTCATTGTTCTGACAGGAAGTGGAAGTCAACAATGAATTCAATTAAAGAAGTCAGCGATAATTAAGGAAAATCCACACCTATCGCTCGGATAATGACTCTTTAATCCTTTTCGATTCGTATTCGTATTGCCCTTCGTCATCATTTCCATTTGCAGGAGAATGGCACACAGAAACTACCCTCCGAGGACCACTCGTACAGAACTCCTTTGGTTAGATTAATGTCCTTACAGTTGCAGTTCTTAATAGAATTTCTTATTATTTCTTAGTCCTTCAACCCCCCGGGTACTTGGCCACAATATCGATTATCCTTAGAAGGAAAGGGCGAAACCCTCTGTGCAATTGAATCGAAAGCATGACTAGGACTGCTTCTCCACCTCCTTGAGTTCGATAATATGTTCCTTCATAGACATTTTCTCGTGAAATCAATTTCAGTTGCTTGGTTTCTTGACTTGGTTGCCGCCGTTTTATAAACTGTAATTCATGTGAGCGCGCCGCGCCGCGCCGCGCCTTCTTCTTCCTTTGGCCCATGGTTCTGGCTTTGGCGAAGGAATGAAATTTATTACAATTCGAGTAACGTCGGAGGCGGGATTTTACTTAAAGCCGACTCGACTGCTGCCCGCCCCCACGCAGTTGGATCATATTTTATTGTCCTTTGGCATTTGGTCGGATGTACGCTGTTACGGTTTCGGACAAATCACTTGGAGTTTTGGGGGGAGGCGTCTACAAGCTGACCTTTTGCTGGGAGTTTTTGGGTGAAACAGAAAGCCGACCAGCAAGGACTCGCATTGTTGAAGACGCGACAGACCTTGCAGATTAATGACAATCACTTTGGGTTTAATTTGCGTAAATCGAAGGTCGATTTGTACGAGTAGTCGTCTCCCCATTTTAAATGGAATTCGTTGTCGTTTTTTGTGCGTAATGTGATACAAATTGAATTGGGATTCCTTGAGTGCAGGGATTTTGTGGGATAAACGGGGAAGGAGACTCTGGGAATGATCTCAGACAAGGTTCTCCTCTCCATAGGTTGACTAGGAAAGGAAATGGTGAAATATTTTCAATTTCTCAACCTATAGGGTCCCACAAGGCTCCATTAACTGACCTGTACTTTTCATTTATTAGAAAATGAGTGCAGGCATCGCTACTGAGCGTCAAATATGGCCAATAAACTCAGCTGAAGAACTACTTTATAAGGAAATCGATAGCATGTTCGAGGCAATAGGGCTAGCCTTTGGGTCTAGTCTATCGAGTTCTTCCGTTGAGTGACAGGTAACATCTCTTCCCTTCAGTACCTTTTATCTGGAGAAGTATTGACCATATTTGAGGCTCAGTAGCCATTCTAAGGTCATGGCAGTGACCAAAATAATTAGGAGAGCGAACCCTTCTTTGAAGTGGAGTTTCGAATCGTCAAGGCTGACAGATACGATTCTTTGAACTACTTGGAAGCATTGGAAGAGTATCGAGGTGTTTTGAGGGAATCAGCTCCTGTAAGGCTCAGGAGCTAGCAATATGTGACCGAATGGCTTAGAAGAGACTTGCTTATAAGAAAAATTTTGATCAGGGATACCATCGCAGGGTTAAGAGGCTATATCCGCAAGTAATGTAACTGGCCCTCTTGAGAAAATCGTACGAAACTCATGAGTCAAGACTTGAATACGCTGATGACATTGATATTATCGGTAGGACACAGCAGGGGCTTAAAATGAATTTAGGACAAGTGTAGGCTGTGAACAAGAAGGGACACAGTCCAGTTTGCGTTGATGGTACATTGAATGTACGCATCAGTCACCTAAGAGAGCTACGATATGCTCCATCCATCTGTGCTGACATCCAGCTAAAAGTATCTTCGATTCCAACACGGTGGGTCAGCACAGTAGAAGAAAATCTCGCCTTAGACGGCGCGCACAAGTGGAAGAGGACCCCGAACCACTTAGAGGACGCAACAGGAGGCAGGTAGTCAAAGACTGCGCTAGATGGAGGGGCTTGTTGGTTAAGGCCCAAGTCTGTAGGCTGTATCAGTGCTCTTTTGCAGTAAATCCAAATCCCCGTCAACTCTTTTCTATTAACGGGGCTTTGGAAAGTTTTAGCTTCGTTGTCATATTTGTCCCTCTGTGTAGAATGATGATGAAGCTCACAGAGACCAGAGGCACAACCAATCTGGAGATAACACCGGTGTTATGGTGTTATCGGGAGTATTGAGTTAGAAGTCGTCGTGAAGGGCTAAAAGGTACTTAGCATTGACAAATTGAAAAGAACGTCACTGTGAACAACTTCTGACAACGACTTCCGATCAGAAACCAGTCTCATTGGCTGATACTTTCGAATAGCTAAGGTGAATCGGAATTTTACAGCGATATCGACGAATAAAACCAATTTTTTGACCAAAAGAGGAACCGTATTCTTAGCTTGTCAATCTGAAGCTTAAATTTCCAAAGCAAGTGTGGAACCGACATTGAATTGGAAGCCTTCGAGTTGTAGACGTTTATGCAAGTAGCGAGCTTGTATTAGGTTTGGTATCGACAGGTTTTGGCAAAGAGTTCCAATGTCTTCTGACTTTCGAACTGGTGAATGCAAAAGAAGTCAACGAAAGCCAGTCTAACACCGATGTCAGAGTGGTTGGAGATAGCAAGACATGCAAACACAGAAAACTGAACTCAAATTCGTTTTAAAGCGATTACTCGGAATCTCTCTTCTGATTCCTATCATCTG
Source organism: Xylota segnis (assembly GCA_963583995.1). Classification (NCBI taxonomy): domain Eukaryota; kingdom Metazoa; phylum Arthropoda; class Insecta; order Diptera; family Syrphidae; genus Xylota; species Xylota segnis. The sequence continues at coordinate 4,054,253 of OY757238.1, forward strand.
TTGAACCATTGAAATAAACTCTAACCATGTCTTCCTCATACGATTCCTTCAACCACCCTAAGCTTTAAAAAATGTCCTACGGCATCCAGACTTCATGGAACCGAGATCAAGCAACAAGTCCTTTCCGTTTCACCAGAGCGATTTCTTTAAATTTCAAACATCCTTCCCCTGACTGAATGGGGACATAAATCTCGCCCAGATCTCGACCCTTTAAATCCATGTTTCCACCTTTCCCCCCTCTCCAGTCAACACTTCAACCCTTCTCATCTCACTTAGACGGGCCCCTGCCCCCCAAACAGTGTCAATCGTATGTGATATCCCTTTTTAGCCCGCGGGATATTTTGTGTCGGCTGGCAACGAAATTCGATTGACTCTCGATCGGAAATTCAATCAAAACTTCGCCAACCGTAAATAATCATCACCGGAGGCTGAACCACTCTGTGGTTCCTGCCTCCTTTCTCATATCCTCGTCTCGTCCTGTTTTTTTTTTTTTTTTTTTTTGTGGCAAAGGAGCAGAAAAACCAACAACATATCCTCTGTTGAATTATTATTAAAGCCTCAAGGCCAACGGGCATACCAGTATATCAGTTTGTCAAATTAGCAAAAAGGATTCTCTTTTCTGTTGTGTGTGTAAGGACTAAATCAAATAGAAGTATATCCCATTAGAAGAAACAAACACAAACGAACCGAAGAAATGAAATAAAATCACTATGTACGTTCACACCAGAGAAAATCAAATCACAATCAGGTCACAGGACTATGCACAGAGAACGAAGAAAAGGATAATAATGTCTCGTCAGACTATGATGATGATGAGGATAACCTTCATCATGGTTGAAAGGATTTTGTTTCGTTAAAGTGGGACGAGTGAGATTTGATTGAATATTGGATGGTCGCAGTACTTAAGCAGGATATCAGTTTTTGTTTATTATTCTTTCGGGGATATTGATTGGCAGAAAGGATTCTCATCGAATATTGAATGGCTGTGGCGTTGTAAAACCTCAGTTTATTGACCCGTCACGCTGTCACGAAATATGTTCCCTTTCTGCTATCGAAGGAATTTCCCTATTCGACAATAACAATAATCCCCTCTCGAATTATGGCAATTACTGTGACATTGGCGCTCTATCAGCGCGGTGGCAGGAGTGCTCCCCCGGCCCGGCGTTCCATCCATTAAGTGGCATCTGAAAATATGCTAAATCGACACAAATGGAACGTTTATCGTCCTTAAGATGTGCTCAAGTTCCACACAATTTCCATAGTGATGCCCGCGAAATTTTCATATTTACACTCCCTCCACTCGAAAACCGAAGGCAAGGAGCAGCAAAAAAAGACAGAAAACCTTCATCCTTTATTGAATATTCCAAGGACTTTCTTTTTTTTTCTTCTCTCTTCCTGCTCGTCGCTATCTCTCGCTCGCTGTAGTAAACAGCCCAACGCAGCAATTTCATCCCCAATCAAACACTCTTCAAGAAATTATCCCCCAAATTGCCATTTCGGGGATATTTACTTCTATTACCGTTAAACAGATGGAGGGATGAATGTCCTTTTGGTGGCGGCGGTGGGGCGGCTGACTGTATAAACACTGCGTGCGGGGGGCAATGATGAGTGGTGACCCTTAAAAGCATCCGGGGATTTTTAGGGTTTGTTTATCCAGAATTGTGTTTGCGGTTTGGAGGGAGGGGGCCCCACCCCCCCCATTGCATGGAAGTAGGTCATTGTATATCCTTTTTTCGGTATCGTCCTAGCTAACGTGATCAGATGCAATCAATAAGTCTGCATGAAACCAGGCGGCGGCGGTGGGTGGGCAAAGTGTTTGCTGGCTATTTAGGTAAATCAGTAGAATTTCGAAAGGACCTCCTCTTTGTAACACACTTGCACACAAAAGAGAAACACGCACTGCATTGTGTAATTGAGTTTACTGCCAGCCGAAAGGAGGTATCGGAACAATAAACAAGTCCCCATGCGATTGCAATGAAAAGCCGGATCAACATTTTGCCAATTGGCAGACGGATGGGGGCTCCGTCCTGCGGCACGGGACTTTAATCCTTCAAAAGGTTGTAAATTAGACTGATTTTAGTTTGGTTTGGCAAAGTACACCAAGTGTAAAGCGGTGTTGGGTAGGCGGGTTTATACGATGGATTTGCGGCTCGCAAGTTATTGCCACTATAACTCGAGACCGGGCGCGTTTTAGGGAATAAATTGAGGCTTAATTCGATTAGTAGGAGGCGGGACGGGGAGCTGTAAAGATTGTGGGTTCTTATTTTTTGAGCGAATCGACAAGGAGCACCGGATTCAAGTTTAGGGAGCAAACAGAGCCGTGGTAGTTCTGGTGTTCTATGGCAAAATGAGGCATCCTTACGCTTGACCAGATAGCAATGATACTTTTTCCGATTGTCATACTCCAGCAGCTGTCAAAGTTACCAAAGTTAACAAAGACTGTCAGAATATTCAGTAACGTTTGCCATTTCATCGTGTATCGTTTCAGGGTTGTTGAATGTGCGGAAATTATAAAAAAAAATCTTCGAAATCACAGCTGAGTTGTTAACACGGAACAAGAATTTCGTCGTGAAGTTGGTCGACATCATGGGCCCAGTGTGCCGACCAATAGTCGCTATGTGGAAAAATTTGAGCGTGAGTACACTCTTTTAGACCTTGAGACACCAAACAGATAGAGATTGGTGGGAAATGAAAAAAACATAGCCGCCGTACCGGCCACTATCGAAGGACTGTCGATTCGGCGCCGATCAGCTGAATTGGGTATCGCCAGTGAGCCAACACGGCTTAGTGTGAGGTTGGATTTGGACCTACATCCGTATAAGATTGTGCTGACGCATGAAATGAATCCAGATGACCGTATGAAATGCCCTGAATTTGCTAACTAGGGTCTGGAAATGTTGGTCGGAGATCCGGATTTTGGCCAAAAACTTATCTCCCAGGACGAGGCCCATTTCTGGCTCAGCTGCGATGGCAAAAAGCAGAATCGCTGGCATTGTAGCGCACACAATCCACAAGTGCTCGACCAGGCATCAATGGATTTACAAGGATTTAGTCTTTGGTGGGGTTTATGGCATGGTGGCATCATCGGACCGCTATTCTTTCGAAATGAGGAAGGAGCCCTCGTTACCGACAATGGTATCAAGTATAGAGCGATGTTAACCGACTTTCAGTGGCCAGAGCTCGACAACATCGATATATCCGAGCTGTGGTTCCAACAAGACGGTCCTAGATGCCATACATATGTAGGCTTACTCTATGTATGGGGCAACAGTTAAGTAGAGAAGATAGACTCTGCATACCCATAGGAATCAACAAGAAACTTGTCCAAGGAACATGAGTTTTGAAAAAGTCATGACTGGCAAGGCTGTTCCATGAATAAAAGGAGAAAATCCTCTCCGAAAGGAGTATAGATTCAACTATAAGCCAGACAAACCAATGGAACTGGAACTGGCACACCCAGGGAGGGACTGGATTAAGTAAGATACTCTGAAGGAATCCAAAATGTCTTTGAAAGCAAGAGTAGACTTGCATGTATTCCAGTGCCTTTCGCAAGACATCCATCTAAAATCCAAAGATTGCCATGCACAGTCCTTTCCCAGACTCATCACTCATATCCTCACATATGTACGTTTCCATGACCTGATGTGTGTAATTCGTTATCTCTACATCTCCCAAATCTGTAAATCAGGGAATCCTTAAATTATGAATCAACAAATACGCCCCGAAATCCCATGAAAAGGATTCGGATCGCCCCCAACACAAATGTAAATCCCAAACCAATGGTACACATTCCCTTTCGACAGATAGGCATCGTCTATCCGATTGTCTGCTGCCGTCTACCCCCGTTCCTGTCGCAACAGGTGAATGTGTTCCTTGGAAAAAGATGATTTACATCACTAAGAGGGAATACAACCCCTTCTCGGGCTTCCTTGTTTACCTAACGAGACTGGAGACGGAGATGCTTCTGCACTACACATCCACTCCAAGCCATGCGATCATTAAGAATGCTAAATAGGTTCTATCCATGCAACGACTATATTTATTTATTCGTTGAAATTCCAAGAAGTTTCCCTCAACCTATACAGGGAACATAGAGTCCACCAATCGCAGAAGGAAATGGGTCGCCGGCCGGCCGGCCAGTTCATTGGAAAACGATTTTCATGATTTTTTTTTGAATATTCTCCCCGACTTGGGCTTCGATTTTCATGTCAGGCCAGGCGCCAGCAATACCAGCGCTACGAGGTGAATATTATTTGATGATATCTCCGGGATACATTATCATTATGATTATGACGGGCTGTAGGCAGTGGAGCGCCTTCAGGTTCTCTCCTCTGTGCCCTCTGTTCCCGCTGTGTGCTGATGCATACGAAATGTGTTCGATCGGGGCAACCTGTTGTGCGCCATCCACCGCAGTGAAAATTTACGACATCGGTTCCATCTAATTGCTGTGGCTGGGAGCGCAAGGACGGAGTAGTCGTAGCCGGGAAGAAGGGGTGCGTTCAATGAATTGAAATCGAAGTTATGACAGCTCTTACGATGTGACACATCTTGTCGGAGGAATATTAATAGTTCGAGTTTCGTTTCGAACATGTTTTTCGAAGATTACAAGAGAAATTCATTGTAATTGGATTTTGAGTGGAGTCCCGCGACGAGATTCCCAGAAAAAGGGTTTTTCTTTCACATTTTTTGGTTTTTTTTTTTTCTTGATAGCGCCAGGTTTTTTCGGGGATGGGAATCTAGCCGCTGGTGGTCTTCGGATTGAGATTGAATTTTTAATTCGTTTTGTATCTTTAACTAGCGTTGTGTATCTTTAATGAGTTTCTAATGACAGGGAATAGGTTTTTTTTTTTTGGGAAAATGGGGAATAAACGCTTTGTAATGGCTTCGCTAATGGGGGGAACAATTAATTAATTTTCTGTTTTGGCTTTTCGTGTCGATGGATTCTGATTGAAACTGATATGACAGAGCAGGCTCAGTTCGAGGTGGCACACGACGCGTCGTTTCCTTTGGATAAGATCACGAGACAAATTAGTTGAGTAGGTTTACCAGACAACCAGTTAGGATTGTCGTTAATAATGACACATAAGAGAGTAGAAGATAGGTGGTGGCCACGTGAAACTATCTTTTGTCACGTCCTAGGCGACTAGCTTCGAGTGGTACAAATCTGTACATCCAGTCAGAATTTTAGACTGGTTTCCATACAGTTGACAGCTCCTAGTCATCTAGTTCATTGCTAGATAGAACCATTGCAGTGGACTACCTCAGGGTTCCATTCTTACACCACCACTTTTTAATGACATTCTACACTCGTCAGGTAGCAAGTTCGCTTTATGCAGATCTATGGGAGTTGCAGAGCAATCTATGACGCAAAATTTGAATAAGTGTAACCGCCATCATAAGGCAAGTCCTTACAGTTTCAAAGTGACTGTGATTTAGGGACCAATTTGCCAAATTATTGCTAGGTTAAGTCAAAAGTGAAAATTTTTCAAAAAGGACATAACAATTCAATATTTTAATACAAACGTATCCTTAAACTTTTTTTGTGTTCTTTCACTGACACAAGGTCAATCAAAATTTACATTTTTATTATGTGAAAGCTGAGGAATGAGCGACTTTTGGAAATTATTACAAATTGCTACCGAAATCATGAGTCGGTGACCGCACTTTTAGAGCCATTACTCCAATGTTCGGTCGTAATCATCGTCCCACCAGACAGGCTAAGCGTGCTATAGTTAGTAAATTTGAATCAACATATTCACTGCTGAATGTTCTAATGCCACTGAGACAACGTGTTGCTCGAAGGACCAAAAATATCTTAGCTGTAGGTGCTGCAATTCAAAATGAAGCAAATCAGTTGATCCCACGCGATTCACAGGAAATGGGAATCTTTCAGTCCACGTTGTACAGGATTTTGGGTAAAGATCTTGGCCTACACCATTACAAGATCAAAATTACTCAAGAAGTGAAGTCTGTTGATCATTTCAATCGACGAAGGTCCCCCGGTGGGGCTCCGCAAAAGTTTGACGAAAGTCGTGAAATTGATCGAAAAATCACCCTCAGCGATGGAGATGATTTTGGGCTTTATGGCTCTGTATCGTCCCAAGTTGGAAGACTATTTTTGGCTAGAATTGGATGGACTTGACAGCGGTGATATGTGGTTCCATCGAGATGGTGCCACATGGCACACAGCTAGTCAAGCCATTGAACTTTGGTAATCGTTTAGTCTCGACAAATGGTCAGGTCCAATACCCACCTCGCTCATGCGATTGGACTTCTTTTTATGGGCTTACGTTGAGTAATTGGTTAATGGCAACAAGCCAACAACATTAGAGGAGCTCAGGAACAATATCGAACGTGAAATATGCCAACGTTCTGGCTGACATGTGTGGAAGAGTGCATGAAAATTAACTCAAAAAAATCCGTCGGTCCAAACATGCTCTCGGTAGTCATACGGACGTGATCGAGTTCTATACTTAAATTTGACATGTGTACTATTTCTGGAATGAATTTCAACCCGATATCTTAATTAGTCTGTGTTTTACTAAAGTACGACATTGTTATGTCCTTACTGAAAAACCGTTTATAATACCCGAGAACCATTATAACGCGAGGAAACGAATCACTCGTCGGAAGCCAATCACCATCAAGCCGATCTACCAAGAAGGATTCTTTCCATATCTGAGATAGTCAAGCCAAAGACCGTTCATCAACTCCTCACGAATTGTAGAAACACGTCCGACAACGACTAGATTCTGTCAAGCCACGCTCGGAACTAAACCGTGCATCATGGATCTATCTACAGGAACCAGGGACCATATTAGGTTCTCTGAACGACCATAACTTGTATGAATTGATCTCTAGGTCCATCATCTTGCAAATAGATACACTTTCAGGTGTTTTAAGTAAGCTGATAGCAAATAGTATGGAGTCCCAAGAGGCGAAGGAAAATAGTGCATTTGTCTGGGTCTCCACTCTGTCCGAAGGGGACACAAGCAATCAACGAAAGTATCTAACCACGATGAGTAGCACCATTCAAGAGGAACGAATCACACTAGCAGTGCGATCCCAACAAGTCAAAGGCTAATGCTCTCCAAGACAACTCCTTGAATATTTGTGTAAACATCCCCAGCCTGACTGAGCGCATATCACCATCAAGATATCACCGCTTGATGATTTTAAAAGTTTCTGCTCCAAATACAACCTCAAAGCTACGAAAATCCCTCATCAACACACGGGGGGCCCAGTCCCCCGTTTCGTGTACCTTCTTAACCACTTCACAGCGCTATATAGGTCAGATCCTGTGTGTAATTAAATAACCCACTTATGTAATCTCTTACATTTGACAGCACTCCACGTGAACTCTCACTATGAACCTCCAACCATTACCCAGCGACCACCTGCACCTGCACCTGTAACTTAAGTTCGCTGCACCAGTTTCCGGTAATTGACACAGAAAACCCCCCGCCTGTGTCCTGTATGCACACACACCGCGAGTGAGATTCCTTCATCCACTCTCGAGTCAAGTTGTAAACTGTGTAACTTAACTCCCAATCCCACTCCGTCGCCGCCGCCCAGTATTCATGTTCATAAGAAAGCCTGCACTGCTCCTGTAAAATTGTCAGGATCCCTCCTCTCTGGTGCGAGCGCTTACCCATTCCCGCAGGTCTATGCAAATTTACTCTCGAAACCGAACCAGCTCCCCTCGTACCTTAATAAGGATACCGGTGTGGTGCTGCATTAATGAAAACTGAAAGATGCACATACTTTGTTATTGTTGGTCGTCGTCCTTTTCAAATAAAACGCGCACGCCAAACTTTGTCCGAATAAGGACGAAACTATAATCCTGCTTTGTACTCAACCATCGAGAAGGAATTTTCGCTCTCATTTTTGTTAATTGCCTCGCTCTACCCTCCATTCCTGGGGACGACACATCAAGTGGCCGGGACGGAGGACGAAAAATTATGATACCACGACCGGAAAGGATACTTTTTCCACTTTTTTTCTTTCCTTTCCTTTCTTTTCTCATTCGCTTGCACTTTTTGCTGGCGCTGGCTCCAGCTCTAGCTCTCTCGCGTCTGAGTATAGCTATAGTCCTTGTGCATACTTTTACCCTAATTTAAATTACCAAAAGCTGATGAAAGGATCCTGATGTGGATGGCGAAGGAGTTGAAAAATGCTTATGGCCAGAGAAATTAGAGGAGGAGGAGGAGGACGACTGACATAGTTTTACTTTTTATTGCTTTTCTCTGTGCGAGGCGGAGGTTTAGTTTTATGGACGCACTTTTTCACAACTTGGTCGTAGATTTCCACAAGAATTGTTCGAGGAAGAGCTCCTTCCTCTCTTTTTTTTTTAGAAAATTAAGGAACGCTGCAGCCTTAAAGGCATTCGGGCAAGTTTTCAGCTCGAAAACTCGAAAGTAGTTGGATGGTTTGGAAATCTTTTTGCAGTTTACTGCCTTCGGACGGGCTGCCAGGGGGGGTTTATTATTGGGGTAATGATATAAATGGAAATTTAATTTTGTAGCACAGCTCGCGCTGGCAGGGATTGCAGGGTCCTCCAGAGAGAAAAGGACTTCAACAACAAGTGCCAGCTAGTTTGAGGTGGTGCTAGTAATAAAATATGAAAGACAGACTTTGCCGGAGTATCTAGGTCTTGAAGAGAGCCTCATCAATGTGGTGTCAAAAGGTGACAGTAAGCCAGAAAGAGGGACGACGGTTAGAGAGGGGGATTTCAAAGATCGAACGAATAAGGCACCTTCAGATGGAAGGAAACTATGTGCTTTGACAAAAGCTAAGACAAGGCTAGGAGATAATGGGTCTATAGATACGTCTACAATGCCGAAGTGAGTTATAGTACTACTTGTTCCTTTTTCTAGTATATGGCTCCTGGCACTACTTCCCGTGCAAGGTGCATATGAAGGGTTCCTTCCACCACGCCTCATGTAACTACATAAAGATTTAGTGAAAGTCTTCGATTAGAGCACACATGTCGGTCTCCAGACTGAGAACACGACGAAACGAGTGTCTCTCCTTATCCTGTCGAAAGAACTTTCGAACTATAAGGTCCATGGTACCATCTTTTCAGTGTTGACACAATACTAGCCTTCAGTCTGCTTGATATTTTCAAGGTGGAACTGGTGGAAATATTGCAGAAGGTGATTCAAAGAATTATACACCACCCGAGGGGTTTCGAAGCTAGCTAAGCTACCATTCTGTCTTTTAGAAATGAGGGAGCATCTGTACCGTCAATTGAGAGAGTGTGTGACTTAGTATGAAACGCAATCGTTGCAAACTATAGCTGGACAAAGTGAACGAGTTCAACTCAACCAGCTGGAGTTGCATAATTGGAGCAGGCTGCTGGTACCAAATACTCACTGAGAACCCGTGACTAGGTCATGACAGAGGGACCTGCGATATTCAAAATCAAGGTGGAGTTCCAGGAGATGGATCATGTGTGACGGCAAATAAAGCTATCATAACCACGATGCAGCACGTCGACGAAACGCTAGAAATGAGGACTCAACCAGAAAAGAACCAAGAGCTGGAATGACTTCGGTTTTGAAAATTTGGTTTATGTTCCTAGCAAGAGTGAACACACCGGTTGAGAATCTTGCTGCAAAGACAAATCTGTAGGAGCTGTCGCTCACTTGTTGTCTTGCCTTGCAATGTTAAGGTTTGTTGAGTCCACAACCAAGCAATTCTCTCGGTTTTAGCAAGCCAAGGCATTGAACTGTTTTCATTTTACCTAGAAATGGACGAAATCATGGCTGAAGCGAAGAAGCTGACAAAATCAGAAGAGAGAGTGCCCCTGGTAGGTGTACTATTCCGCTAAGATAGCTAGCTAGCTGTGACGAAAAAGTTCAAGAAGATACAGCCATTCGTTCTGACATTATTCAGACCAGGTTAAGAAGTTGTACAAAAAGTTTAAGTGGGGCCTGTGTATATCATAGCACAACCTGTTGTCAAAATATCGGGAAACCCCACAGCATACATCCCTGGCACAACTGCTCTACTTGGTTGGGTTGGGTTGGATGGTAGTCCCCGCTCAGACCTGGTATTTCTTTCTAAAATAACTATCCCTGGATTGGTGCAACCTTTAGGACCGAGCTTACTGACTAAGAGAATGCGTGGCTGTTGGAAACAATCAAAGTCTAACGATGAATGTTTTGTTTCTTTCAGCAAAGAGCAGCTTCATCGATGGAGTACCACAAGATTCTATATACGGTACTGTACTATTATATCCACTCATTTTGCAAGTGCTGCCAGCAGTTTCGTTTGTTGGCCAAAATTCGATTTCAGTGCTCGATTTAAGGGGCATAGATACCGTTCTGCTGGCTCTCTTGATTTAGATCTCGATTTGGGTGGTATGTGGGGCTTGCTTTGGTATCATGATGATTCTTTGAATGTCTAGAGACATCCGTCAACGTCATGTTATATTGAAATGCTTCCATAGAGAATATTTGGAATTCTTGGATACTTTTGGCTTCAGGCATTCAAAGCAGTCGTGGGATTAGAAAAGCCCAATGGAAACCCTTCCTGACTTAAACTAGAATTTCACGCAATGCTACCTCTTAGCCAAATGAAATGAATACCATCACCCTGAAATCCTTCCCCTAATCTCATAAATCCTTCATTCGCCGCAACAAGATTGTATGAGCGTTCCCTTCAAACCCAATCATAACAATTCATAACCATTACCACAAAAATATGCGGTGCAATTGTAATCAACCCCAATTTCATGCATTTGCACTTCCACTTCCCCCTAACAGTTCAGGGTATTTCGTCCCAGGTCGCAGTCACCCATTGCACAACCCCTTGCCTGTATTATTCACGAAGAGAAACATTGTTGCTGCCGTTTCCCAAATGAAAATGAATACCAAACATCATCTTCATCCGTCTCCCGGGTGTACAGCACAGTACACCAAACCACCTCATGCACAATTCAGCGTAAAAGAATTCTTTTCTCCTTGTTTTTCTGTTGTTTTTTTCTGCCTCGGCAGGATGTTGTGCTTCTTCGTCTTCATGTCAGTGTGATGCATCTAGCTTCCCTTTTATCCTTCGTACATATCGCAACTTTCTACTTTCGAACAATGGCCAACTGTAACACAAAAATTTGTACATTTCGCGTGTACAATCCATCTTCTCTCGTGTAATGTGGACGAGCAGAGAGCGAGAAAGATCCTTTTGCCAGGATAAGCGGTAAGAACGGCACACAAACGAAGTGGAGCACAGGAAATGGGAATGGAGAAGGAAGCATTCTTCTATGTTTCGGAAGCGAATAAAAAATAAATAAAAAACGGAAGGACATCTACATCCCTATATCCACAGGGGGGGGGCGGGGGTGGATCGCTCGGGCTGGAGAGAACGACTTTCATTTGAGTTTGTATTCGTCCTTTTTTTTTTTATCTATTTTGTATGGTAGTGGTGTTAACTGTCACTCCTTTGACGTCACTGTGATGTGGCACACATGGAATGCACTGCGCCAGGGATAGGTAGGGGGCTGACGTTTTGCCTGACTTTGTCATGCAGTTTAGAGTAAAGTGCTGCCTGAATGTACAGATTTGATTTAAATGTGAAAAGGACGAGAAGTCATCTGTATGCAGTTGCGGTACTGTTTTCTGTGGACAGAGATATGTTTTTTTTTTAACTTTTTCTTTGGTAGTAGGTCAGAGGATGTGCTAGTTGCTGCTGTCGGCCATGAAGCCAATTGGATGGCTATCTTCGTCAACAGAGGGGGCGAGTTGAAGGGCATTTTGCTCTGATGAAAGTGAATTCAGTGAATTGGGGCATATACCCATGAATTTATTCGAAATTGCTTGGATATTGGCCTTGAATTGAGAAGGATCCATGAGAAGAGTTACAAGAGCAACATCCTGACTTACTGCTACTGGGTAGGGGCAACTCTCGACGGGCAGTCATTTCCAAATAAACAAATGTATCTGAATGTCTCTAGATGACAACGAATATGGCAATAGAATACTGCGAATGGCATTCCACAAGGTAGCGTCTTAGGTCCCGTACTGTTGAGTCTCGTAAAAGATGAAGTTTGTGTAGAATGAGTGATGCAAGATCATAGAAAATTATAGGCTTTGTTGGTCTGTAGAGGTAGTTGATGACTAAGGCACAATAGTTACGACGCTAATCCGAGTTGGACTACAACCAAGTATGGGATAGGAACTCCTCAGCGGCAAGAAGTTAATGGGGATTCGACAGTAACAGTCGATTGTTATGTTGTGGTCTTGAAAGTGAGGATAAAATAAATATACTGACGACTTATTAGATACCATGTACTTCGCAAAGGAATAGAAGAGATTATGTCCAACAAACGGAGAGAAAGGATCAGGATAGTGCAGGGCTGAAACAAAGGAAGTTTAAGAGTCCAAAGGAATGCCACTTTATCAGCACATAGAGGGCAGGTATCGATTATCATACGAGTTGGCATGTTGCCAATAGGAAAGTACGAGTATCTATTCAGCAAAAGAGAATCACGAAGCCCAAGTTAAATGCGTTGATAAGCCTAGACAAGTGCTAGTAAGCTTGGGATCATGGATATGGAAGAGTACCAACAGAACCAGCGCATGTACTTGTTTGAAGAAAGAAATATGTCTACGAGAGCTAACTAGGAAAAGATCTAATCTAGATGATAGTTACGATAGCAAAGTGGAGCTATATAAGGAAGGAATAGGTCTAAGAAGAACGACTGAGAAACGTATCGATGTGAGCTATCTAAATACATAAAACTGGAGTGCACTCGCCGTGGAATGCATAAGGCAGTCTACTGAGAAAGGAGAGGTGGTTAAGCAAGCCCTTCGAAGAGAATATCTAACAGAGATACATATTCTAATGAGGTCCTTAGTTCAAGCAGATATGACAGCAAAAGAAATGATATCTTTTGTATCTAAACGAGGTTTCGATGGCTATCCTTCCGTACTGCTTCCATTCCTACTTGATGGGGAAGCAACAAGCAGGCAGATGGAAGGTGCGTGCTGGTGGGGCCATCTACTACCAAAACTGGTAGTTAAGCTCTGAAACGGATATGAAAACACTCACGAACTCTGGCGATATTGGACTTTGTCAAGGAATGAAGGAACGTTCACCACCAATGACATGAGAAGAGATTATTGGACTGTCAGTGACTTCAAGAAATAAGTCAGAGGTAAGGCTCCAAGAATGGTTCCCTATTTTCGCTGGATTTTGAAGAAATACTAGTTTCTTGAGAAATACAAACCTAGAATGTGCCTTAAACGTCTCAATATGCTCGTGAAAGCCTTTAGATTTTAGACCTTTCTGACCTTAGATGCGCAGTCCAATGAATGGAATACAAATATTGAAGGAGTCAGCTCAAGAAGACAGGGTTTTTAAAGACTACTTAGTCAAGGTCAGAGACTTTTAAGGATAGTAGGGCTTGCTTTGGTTGGTATTCTTCGTAGTAGGGACAGACAACACTTGCCTGGACCCGCAGAATCAACGTTTTTCTTGGACTTACGTAAGGTAAAGCAAAACAAAGAACTAGATGATATATAAGACAGTAAAAGAAGCTTGACTCAAAGTTATACGCACATAGAGTGCAGACCTCTTCCCCCATACCTATACGGAATACGAGTCGTAAAGGATTCCCATTCATTTTACAGCCAACGAACCGTCCGTAGCACAATTTATATCCATCGAAACCTTACACGTCAACAAATGTATCTTCAACCTGCAACCACACATGCACATCTACATCCCTATGACCTAAAATAGTTTTGTGTCCTATCGCAGTACGGAAATTCCCTCAAAATTTAACGTCAGTCCCTTCTCGGAGCAATGCTATGCTGTGTGCTTCAGAATTCCAGGTGCACCAAAAGTCCAAACCGAACAATCTCTAAAGTTTACGAAAAACATTCTTCATTTCCAACTTAACCTCCTAACCACGAAGGGAAATGACATCCTTCTTCCCAACAACACCCCCCACCCCCTGTTGTGTGGTGTAGTGTGCCTCCTCCACACATTAAATGAGATACAGCTATCTACTCCGGTCTCTGAAGTTGCGTCATGAACGAAACAAGAAATAAAGGAATTTCTGAACAATAACAGCTGACGGCATTTCTCCTTCGACATCCTCTCTGTACAACCAACGCACACCATCAAGCGATTGTTACGAAAATTCTCTCTGAATCCCTACTGTCCATGGGGGTGTACAACTCGTGACGTCACTCGGCGAAGGAGAATGCACAGCACACTTCGAGAGATAGAGAGAGAGAGTGCAGTACACACACAGGAGTGGAATTAGGGCAAGTCCAAAGGGACCGAAGAAGAATACAACTTTTTCTAAACAACACTTCTCAAAGTATTCATATCTTTTCTACACACATGCCCCTGTGTGTGTGTGTGGTTTGTATCTGAAGGCAGGGTTGTTTAGTACCGGTGCGGTGCATTTTGTTGAATCCATCAGAACCATTCCATCGGTACAATCAGTCGTGTTCTAGAGTCCGTCGTAGTTGGTTCGAAAACTGTAACGCAAAGTGTATCTTTGAAACCCTCCATGAGTATCTAAGACGTATCTACGCGTAGCTACTTGTTATTTTTTTTTGTTTTTTTCCTTTATTTTGACAAATGGAATCTACCACCGAATATCAAATGGATACGACAACTGTTTTACAATCGGCGACGGCAAGCCTACTCTACGATGTGGTCGATGATGATCATCAGGCGAATCAAATCACTTTTGAGATTCCCTCGAATGTGGACTTGGAACGAATCAAAAGTTTGGATAATTTCACAAATCTACTTCATCGCATAAGTAATAGTGTGTTGACCGCTAGTGGCGGACATAATAGTGTAAATGGTCATCAGTTGACGGCGTCGGCACACGATGCTGTGGCAATTAGTTCCGATGGTCATGTGATTACAAAAGACCAAATCAGTGGAAGTGTTGTGTTGAATTTGGCCGATTTACAAAATTCGGGCTCGTTCTTGGATCGATTCTTTAATGGAGCCGATATGCATTCGATTATAAATTATTTGTGGATTGGTGTTGTGACATCGCTGGTTATACTGTCGGTGATATTTATCATATTCTCGTGCTATTTCTATCGCAAATTCAGAGAGTGGAAGAAGTGCAGTAAGTATTTTATTTTTTTTATTTTTACCACCTATACATATGTAGTTGTAAGTTTGAAAGGAATATCCACTTCGGACGGCTTTCTGAAATTTTTTCCACTTCGGACACTTGTAGGCTTTTTGGCAAATGATTGGTTTTTTTTTGAAAACTTACGAATTTCAAATCCGTTTCAATCCATTTCTTGTATTCTCTTCACACTTCTGAAACGTGAAAGTTTTTCTTAAAAAAGCAATCTTTTTAGAGACTCAAAGATGTGACGGGAATACTAAGTTCAGCTGGATTAAAAAATCCTATGAATCCCACTTCGAACACTTTTAAGATTTTGTGAAACCTCACAAACTTGTTAAAAATTGTACCACTTTCAGCAGTAGAATTGAGTTTTCTGTAATTTCTCCCACTTCGGACACTTGTAGGCTTGTTAGAAACCGATTGCTTTTATTAGAAAACTGAAAATTGTAGAAGACAAGGAGATGCATCCTGTCGTGGTTGTTTGTGCCAGAAAATTTCAAGTTCCACTTCGGACACTTCTGGATTTGGAAATTTCTAGCTCGTGGTATCTTTTTGTTGAGAGAACATCTTAAAGGCTTAAAGATGTGAGAGGAATGAGTTTAGCTAGATGAACAAATTTGATCGATCTCCACTTCTGACACTTTTGTATTTAGTATTTGAAAGCTTGCTCATTTCTCACGATCCCTGTTGGAAAGTGGGGGGACATGTTGGTTAAGTAAAGATATTCTGGTAAACTAGTGTAACATTCTTCTTACAATATAATGAAACCTCACTTCGGACACTTGCTCATTTCTCACGATCCCTGTTGGAATGTGGGGGACGTGTTGGTAAAGTAGAGATATCCTGGTAGTATAATATTCTTCCCTTAATGTCATTGAAAAATGAGGACTAACTCGGGAGTTTAACTTTAACCTCGAATACCATAGAGCCTATTCAGCGAAGTAATTTCTTAGTGGAAAGGATCATTAATTTTTGACGATATTTCCGGAAATTCCTTGTGAAAAATGTGTACAAATGAGTTAGACTTCTGCCATTAAATGGGTTCAAATGTATGTTTCTTAAAGTATACATGGCTATCTTCGTTCCTAACTTAGTACAGATACTCATTGCAAACACTCAAGAGGTAAGTATTCAATTGGAAGGTAAAACAAAAATTGCCTCGAAAGGATACGTCCTAGCTCTTGAATTCCCCTTCGAAACAAAAACTGTTCCCTATGTTGAAACCTCACATCAAACTCAGAACCTACTTGTAATAATTATCGGTCCTTCCCAGAATTTAAACCAACTAATCTGTAGTTATACCAACGATTGAACTCATTCAAATATTGATCCCCTGGGGCACATTGTTGTGCTTAATAGTTGGGAGCAAAAGACTTCAAGGATATCCCTACAAGGCTTCCACTTTACAGCCCCCTTTGTCCGATTAAATACAAAAAAAAAAAAAAACAGTAAACAAATCGATTCAACAATTCGCCAAATAATGAAAATCATCAAAACTTATAATCACCTCAAGAGACTTTTCTAAAACAATCGGTCCTTCGAGCCGCATTGTTGGGCCAAAAACTTTCCAACGTTCATAACCTTACATTAAATAATTTATTTCACTAAAAATCTCCGCCTACTTTCTCTCTGTTAGTGGTTTCCGGTACCTCTAACACCAAATACACCATTAATATGATGGGTCCTTTGAGCCAAATTCAACTGGAAAATTTAACCAGAAGCCAGCACCTCCGTTTCCATCTACTTGTGTTCATAAATTAATAAATCATTTCCTTCTACACTGAGGAAACTTACTTTCGTCCTACAAAAAAATAACACAAAAAAGCAACAGGATACCACGAGAAAAACAAGGATCAACCCAGCGCAGAACAGAGCAAAAAAAAAAAAAAGAACAGAAACATCAACATGACTTCCTTGTTTTTGTATGGCCAGGAGAAAACAACAAAAGCACAAATTAATTACTTTCCATTCCACTTTTTGGAATGTCTACATTCACGGGCCGCAAAAAAAATAACAAAAACACAGGAAAACAACCGTAGGAATGCTCCTTGAATTTTTCATTACAAATTTAATTTACTATCCCCGAATGTCCTTTTAATTTATTTATGGGGGGCAAGAGCAGAACCCACTTTTGTAGACGACCTTCTTGCCTCCTTTTTTTGTGTTTGGTAATAAAGTAATTAGCAGGATTTCTCATTTCAAATTGTTCCACTTCTACATTGGATACACAGATAGATAGATAGATAGAGTGTGTCGTCCTTCCCTCTCAGAGTCTTCTGGGAGAAAGGGGGGGCGAAGAAATAAGAAGAATTTATCGCGCACGTATATTCTGGCAAATTGATTGTAAGGTACTGCTGCTGAAAGTTATTTATTTTCACGTGAAGGTCCTTTCGTATACTCTGTACGTGTGTGTGTGTGTGTAGACATTTATTTTTCATGCCGCCACAAGGATACACATAAATAGTAACTCAATACAAAAGTCCTAGATTAACTAACTTCATTGACACAACACAGGACAACGAAAAAAAAAATAAGTAAACACACCATAGGGACGAGAAAAAGGACCAAGTTTTGTCATGTTTTGTTTTCCTTTCGACCAGAGAGCGAGCGAAAGAGAGGAAAGTGGGAAACTGAGTTGACCTACTACTAGCCGCACTCCTGGATGTGATGATGAAGTAAGGTTTGGGGATAAAGTAATTAATATCCTCCCACCTGACACATGTGAGAGAATGTCTGGGTCTCCTATTTGTCTTGCGAACCTAATTTTTTCCCATTGTCGTCCTTGTGTGTCCTTTGTTTTGCCAGTAAATAGAGTAAAAAAAAAAAGAAACCAAGAGGAAAGAGTAAACAATTGACAAGGATCAATTAAATGGCTCCCACATGAGTATAGCTTGACATGTTGAAGGATCTACTTCCCTTCTTGGGCGGCCGAGGGGGGTGGGCGAAAGAAAAAAGTTCATAAAAGTTCACAAGAAGTATCCTTGGAAGGTTTTTATTTTTCCCTTTCCTCTTGAGTTGTGAAAAAGTAGGTCGGTGACAAAGTAAATTATGACTCAGTTCCCTTTGCCTTGCATTGTGTCGACCACAATTTGCACCTCTAAGGGGGAGCGCGTTGGACATTATCATATCCTTGCAGCGAAATACATGTCAAGTACAATTCACTCTGCGATTCTATTTCATTTTTTCATTCAACAGCCACCGTCGTCGTGGGAGTTGACCCCTCTTAAACTCTCATACCCCCATGCTATGCAAATTTTATTTAAGAAAGGATAATCTCTCTCTCCACAGGACATTGTCCAGTCTGTGATACTGTTTCTCTTTTTTGTGTCCCTTTTGGCCAACTTTTGTATTCAAACACACAGAGTGTTTTTTTTTTATCGCAGTTTAGAAAGTAGTGTGTTGTCCAGGGTGAGTGCAATATTTATGGAAAATGTCCTTTTTTTTGTGCTCCTGACGGTTGAGAAGGCAATGTCCTTTCAGTGTGATAATAAATTACTCCACTCGTGAAAGATTTATTTGCATTTTTGTTTTTTTTTTTGGTTTGATGATGATCATGATTGCGAGAGTGAAAATGTCCTGACGCAGACAATAGCTTTGGCTTTAGTAGAATTTATGACTGTTGACAGAAGGGCGGGTGGTTTGGGGGGGTTATGAGGTTAAATTGGATTTGCATAAGCTCATCGATATTAATTATAATTCATAATCATAACTGTTTTGTTAGGATCGGAGATTATCGTGATGGTATAGCTGCAGAGGATGTGTATGAGTGTAGTTATTGTTTGTTTATTTGAAATGGCTCGGCGAAGGGCTATGGCTAGGGTATGGCTAGTCCATTCAATTGTGGATTTTATCGAGGTAATTTTTGATTTATCGAAGTCAATTAATGATGGTGGTGGTTGGATAATTTACGATCTGCAACTGTTGGGGGTAATTAATTTTGATTTGGAGCAGTGATTAGATTGGGGTTTTGGAGCGATGGTGGGGGGAGAGTGGAAGAAGGGATTTAAAGCGATTTGCTGGTGGGAAGCATGAGCAGCATGTGCAGTTGAAAAATTGGTCCTTCGAGCCGTGTTATGGGCTGGGTTTGTAGGTGAAATGATTCGTTGAAAGTGGGTTTCGATTGGTCCTTCGAACCGGATAAACTGCTCTATCAATCTTGAAACAGGTGTAATAGTTCTATACGTTCTGAGAAGAAGAATGAGTCCGAACTCTATCTATTCTATGAGAAATAGAGTGAGCTCTGCTTGACTTTTAAGCGAAGTGTCAGGACGCAATAAATTGGTCCTTCGAGCTGTACCCAATCTGAAACAGGAGTTTAAGTCAATCCTTAGGAACAATGCTTTATGGTATAAGATTCACAGTGAGACCTTGTATGCGTATCTACATTAGGAAGTCCCCTACTCGAACTTCTATGTGAACTACAAAATGTCTTGTTGATCCAAATAGAGTGAGCTCGCCTCAGCTTTGGAAAATTGTGTCAGCACATAATAGATTGGTCCTTCGAGCCATACTTTATTGCCATCTACAAGCTCAAGAGTAGGAGCAATGCCCTCGGTATCCTTGGTGGTGTATGGCTTCTAATAATGAGTTTCACAGTGACACCTTGTATGCGTATCTATTGCAAGTAAATCAATAGAAAAAGTTGTTAGATAACGCTTATAGCCTTGTAACCAATAAGGTGTATCCATCTCGAAGGACCCAGCAATTGTATTAGAAGTAATTGCAAACATTCTACACACTGAACACTTACCTCCTGTAAGCAATATATCACAGATCTCAAGCGCCTTTCAAGGATTGTCTTTCCCTAAGTACCCCAAGGGCTTACTATTCAACATGTATCCAAAGTATCTAAATTAAATTCAATACCCTTCCCGCACCAAGAAACGACAAAGAAAAAATAGGTGAAAATACCTTTTCCCGTCAATCCATCTCAAAGGACCCATTAATGGGATTTCGCTTCCTTTCCAAAAACTCAATTCAAATAATCTAACAAACAACATTATAAATTCTTATAAGAAGACTCGAATATTCATTGCACGATTTATTGTACCAGCAAACCGTACACATACCTTACATACGTTTTTTTAAAGAAATTTGCATTTAAAATTCCCAATAACTCTCCCAGGACATTGGAAAATAAATAAAAAAAAAGGAAAATCCTCTGAAACAAAGCGACAAGCAACGTGTGTGTCTGACTGTCTGTTTGTCTGTCGGCTTCCTTCACGAAAAACAACATGGAATGAAATATTCAAAGGACAAATCGTTTGCAAAAAGGAAGGATATTCGCAACAGAAATGTACAAAAAACGAAAGAGACTTGTGTCTCACAAGTCCTTTTCTTTTCTACTTTTTATTGGGTAGACCAAGTCAAGTTTCTTTGCACATTGTCTGGCACAGTGAATTCACTTTGGCTGAGTATAACCGAAAGTACTGTAGAGGTTAGAAAAGGACTTGAGTTTATCCTTTCCAAGAGTAGCTAATTTTTTTTCCTCGTGCTCTGAAGAAGCAGAAAGAAATTAGAAGGATGTCAGATAGATTCACCTTAGAGTGAAAATCAATTCAATTGGCGAGAAATTTATGTGTTTTTTTCATAGCCAAATGGGATATCCTTGAAGATGACAGTGGATGGTGGATGAAACGTGCTCAAGGGGATGCTGTTGAAGATTATTATGTCGTTGGGTGATTTTCTTCTAGCTGCGCACTTAAAACAAAAAAAAGTGACCTCTGGAGGATGCTGCCGGATGGTTCTTGAAGGAAGGACAATCTGAAGGAGATAGTCCAGATATTTTGAGTGCATAACCTAATGGGGAAGGGAGTATGTTAATTTTCAGTTGGTTCAGAAGTTGGTCCTTCGAGCCGGATTAATGCATTTTTTCAGCAAGTAGTTTTCATCACTCGTTAAGGCTCGAAGGACCCATTTGCGCTTTTGATACATTAGACTACCTTTATGGGATTTGGATACATTTCCCGGCTTAAGAACTAAAATGTGTCGCCGTTTCCTTTAACAGCACGCCTTGGCCATCAAAAGAGGGAACCACTTTCCAATAACCATCAACAACGGACACTCACTGGAATTGCTTGGCTCATAAGAGCACCGCCATCTCGATCAGATTAAGGAGTTTATTTTATGTTGGCCGTTTCGTACTTTTACACTCCCAACTTAGATTGAGTTGACCTATTCGATGGGAAAATCCTCGAGGAAAAAAAAATGCCATTTTCCACTCAATAAAGCATAAAAATCCCGATTGCTCACAAAGCCCACATTACACGAGTCCTTTTTTCTGTGCTGTAGAGTTGTGACACCAATTTTTATACTCTGCTTTGGTGGAGTCCCTCAGTGCTCTTTGAATGGTAATCCCCCAAAATGAGGTGCGAAAAAAAAAGACAACAACCAACCTTCAGATAAAATAACAAAAGGATTCCAGGATTCACACATAAAATGAGACCGAACCTACATGAGCCATTTGGCTGTAGCAGTGTTTTTTTGTGGCTGGTTTTCTCCTCGTGACTGGGTCAATAAAAGTCCTTTTTGTGATGGTCTGGGGTCTGGTTTTTTATTAAGAGACACATTTTATACATCTAGGTATGTGTTTTTGTTGTAATTCCATTCGGTTGTACATTGGGAACATCCGCTTATCTTTTTTAAAAATTGTCGTATTTACATTTTTACCATTCTCCGCATGCAAGTGGTGTCATTAATTCGTCCTTTCACAGTGCATCACATGCAATTGCATGAGTGTAATTGCGAAGTGATAATAAGTATCCTTGGGGACGATTGTACACCATTCAAAATGTAATGAATTGCGAAATAAAAATTGCTCATCTTTATGTTTACAGTTTTTATTCCAAAGACCAACAAAAAAAAAGGACTCGAACAAAAGAGCAATAAATTGTCCTCTGCATGCAAATAAAAAATAAATGATTACGATACTCGTTGGTTTTTTTTTTGGCTGCAAACACATATGGCACCGGTGGGCAGCAGGAGTTACTCGATGGATTAAATTATTCAATTAATATTTTAAATTGATTGGGAAGGACTCTGTGTGTGTTTGGCTGTTTTTTTTGTTTTGTTTCCTTGGGAATATTTTATTTATGATTGATCCAACAGCTGTGACGGTGTGTTAATTGCGATTGTTAAATATTTTATTTGCTCAGTTTACGTTTTTATGGAACAGAAGGTGGTTTTGGTTCGATGGACCAGTTATTCAATAATAATCGTCACATACGTGATGGCGCTCGAAGGACCAAGTTCTCAGAGTTGGATTTGTCTGACCATCTGAGCCGTAGCTCTTCGTACTCGCTTCTTTGACAGAATCTACCTGGATTGGTTGAAAGTGGGAAAGCACTCAAAGACTCTGTGGCAGTAAGTGTATGATACCTTCAGGGAAAATGGGTGTAGATACGCCTCGTGTTTGGCAGGTTCCTCTGTTAAAAATACTCTTTTTCTGTCTGTTACTTGACACAGCTCCTATGGGCACAGTGTCTTCTTTAAGGGTAAGGATACACCAAGAATCCCTTCATGTTGGCCAGAAAATGCAATGAATTTCTAACCCTCATGCCAATAAACTGTATCTTTGGCTCGAAGGACCATTTTTTTCTTAAGTTCGAAGCAAGTTCGGGACTATAGATGCAAGTAGACTTCACGTAGAATCGATAACTAGAGGTTAATATGGTGGATATGGTCATTTGAAACACAATCCTTAGAATGAAGTATGGAAGTAGATGATTTTTGACATCGAACACGGTGAACAGAGTGCAGAGGTTCATTCAGTTTGTTGGCATAGATACGTCGAATAGCGTACAACGTGTGCCAGTAGCTTTAAAATGACAGATTTCGAGTATAAAATCTCCACGTCAAAGAAAATGTACTAAACGTGTGTAAATTATGAGTAATTGGTCCTTCGAATAGCGTTATCTGAACCATAAATGTCAAGCAAACTCATTTTAAAAGGAAAAGATTCTTCATAGAGCTAGACGCCATAGAAATTTTAACCCAACAACTGCGACTTATGAGATGTCTTAGTACTGAATAAAAACCGATCCTTCGAGCTTAAAGACAAACCTCAAACAAAGTTACTCAAAGTGTTACAAGTGCAACATTTTATCTCGAAAAAATCTCTTTCAAACTCCTTTACAATGACTCCTTAAGCAACCTAACTCAACGTCATTAACATCAAACAAATCTCAAAATCTCCTTTAGATTCCTATCTACAAATCCAACAAACAAAAATCCATTTTCATGTCAAATCCATTCCCTGACATATCCCAGTCCATGAGTAAAATTCACTTGCTCCCTTCAAACACTATCCCCTCGGTGCTGTTCAGGAAAATAAAAAAAAAATGTGTAAACACAATGTGCGACCCATCAAACCTCTGCTCTGACATCTTGTCATACATTGTATCCCGCATACCAGGGATTTTTATTTCTCCTTCTCCTTCCTGTCCTTTTCATGAGAAAATGGAAAAATCTTCTTAAAGCACTAAGAAGGGGGGACCGCGCGCATGAGAGAGAGCACCAGCAGCGATAAAATTCAATTTTCAATTGAAAAAAGGATAACATGTTCGTTCTTTTTGATTGACATATCTCTGTGAGATGTTTTAGCGCTCACTCTCTGTTGGTTGTTTTCCTATAGAGTGGATTTGAAGTGTCCTTTCGAATGATTGATTGAAATAACAGAGAGAACAAGTTTTACATAATTTTCTAATTTTTCTTTCTTTCATCTCCTTCCAGATAAGGACATCCGCTCCCATCTGAACAATGACTTGTATCCGAATGGCACCGCATGCGGTACAGCAGGAGGTCAATCCGAAGCTGGCTACTATCAAATGGAATCGCCCCCCTGCTACACAATTGCCACGGGTCTACCAAGCTACGACGAAGCGCTGAATCACCAGGCCCACTTCGCATTTGGAATGAAATTCCTGTACCCTGTTTGCCCGGCGCCAATGGTCACAGCCGCTCCAGCATGGGAAAAGGAGGAATTGAGCACAAAATCGACAACAGCATCACTCCAGCATTCGCAGAGATGGCAGAATGTTGATAGTGTTGCTGCAACGACACTGCTGCCAACTAGTCACATTCGCAGTATCAAGGAGTCAAGTCAAATGGATTCGGCAGCGATTGCAAGGAATTTCCATCACCGCAGCGATGCCGACGAGTGCAGCGAGGTGGTCATTGACGCGTGATCTTAGAAATAGATTTTTCAAATTTCCAAATCTTTTTAGTTGAATTTTCAAAACGATTTTCCTTAACAATTTTTTGCTCAATAAAACTTCTCCTAAAGTCGCACAGATATCCTCTTAGCCTCTCTGTCTCCCTAAACAGATTTCTCAACTCCCCGAGCCCCTTTCCATAAGTTTGCGCCCCTCTCCTTGTTTGTATAAATTGTTTATAGATGTTTGTATATTTTTTTTTTATTTTTTTGTTTTGATTTTCTCAAACACAAGACTGATTAGTTATTTAGTTTTTTATTTTATTTTTTTATTTAAATTGTTACTAGTTTATGTTTTTATTTTTATTTAACGATATTTGGAAAACAAAATAAACAACATTATAGCAACAATTTTTGTGTAAATACCTAGTGCCCTTAAGAAAAAGAAAAAAAGTATCTAAACAAGAAAAAGTATATAAAACTCTATATTTAGCTGCGCGCAACACCATTTTTCCCATAAGAAGAATTTCCAAAAAAATATTTAACAAAAAAAACTCATCTTTTTGCACTGATTCACGCGCTTTTTTTGTAAATATAACTAAAAATCAGATAAATATGTCTAAAAAAAATTATGAAAATAAATATATCTAACGCGATTTGCTTGCAAGAGTTTTAAATTTAACAGAAATGTATTTCCTTTTAGATTGTACAAAGCAAAATGCTAAATTTTAAATATTTTCTTATTTATTTAACAAAAAAATACCATTAAGTGTATTAATACGATTTATTTTGAGGTCCCGATGCGGATTTATTTTTAAGTGAAGAACAAACTCTAACAAGAATTATATTAAAAAAAAAAAAAAGAAAATATATTCCATTGAACCTGAGTTCGATTGATGAAAATATACGAAAACAGATTTATTTTGATTGAAATTGAAAGGATTTTGGTTATTTTTTTCGAAGTAGAAGACGTCTTTCAGGAGCGGCAGCAGCAGTAACTCAGGCTCTTAGCGAGAAAGGTTGGACCAAGTTTAGGAAGGAGGTTCAAAATGAACATCCAATTGGTCTAAACTTTGAATTAGAATAGAGGAACATACCCACAGAGGCTTTCGCTTTTAAGGCCATCAAGACCCAGCAGGCATCTCCAACCATCTACGGAAGCTATTCCAGCGTTAAAAGCTAACAACTTGGAGGTAAAGATGAACAGAGGCATGAATATGTTAAGAGGGTTTCAAACATTTGGAATAATTTGTGTCCCCCAACTTGTACAGAATCTTTCTGAAAGGTACAGAGAAGTAGGAACTTCACTGAAACAAAGAATGCAATTCTAAGAGCAAAGTAGGCGTGGCAGTATGTTGTTATACTAAGAAATTATTTAAAAAACCGAACTCACTATGCTGCTAGTTTGAGTCTAGTCCTTTCTCAAACTCATTCGAATTTGAACCAAAAAAGGGGCGTGGTAGGTAGCGGAGTTAGAAGATCATCAAAACTGAAGTTAGAGGAGCAATTTTTAGCGGACTTGGACAACGTTTGGTAAGTAGAATGTCAATCAACTGGGATAGGTTAGGTTTATTCAAATTGTTCACTCTGTTTAAAATTTGAATGCCATTTCCATTCCAACTTGTGTGTGTGTTTTAAAGAATACCAAAGTTATCAAAATCAAGGTAAAAATATCGAGTCAGTGAGGGGAAGAATGAAAGGGCTTATGGTAGACGGTAGACGGAAAAGTGGTAGATAGTAGTCTTCATAGTAAAAAGCAATCCGTGAAAATGCCTGTTTTGTAGAATTTTCGTGAACTGAAACAGACTAAATTTACGAGAATATCGTACTGCAAACATTTTAGGGACTAATTCAATCGATAAGTGTCAGCTCGAGAATAGAAGTTTTTATAGTTTTAGCCTGGAATAGCTAAGAGGTTCATTTTGAGTAAACAGAACTTAAGCTAAGATTTACATAGCTTAATAGATTTAAGACGTACATATGTATGTACCTTACCTATACCTTACCTATACCTTACCTATACCTTACCTTACCTATGTATGTACTGTACCTATAGGTAATAAGCTGCTGGAAAATTTTGAAATCATTTTGGAACTCATCACAAATGTTGATCCTTTAAACGAATATCCGATGAAAGCCAAAGTCAGATGCAGTGATATTTTTCAGCCCCGTTTTTACAGGATAAAACGGGGATGAGGGTTGAGCCCTTCCTATGGTCATGTTCTCTGATTTTATACTACAAGATGAAGGGCTATTGAATGAATGATGAGGGACCAGCTAGGTTAGTCCGAAATTGTTGTAACAATCAGAAAACCATTGCAATTCATTGTATCAATCAACGCACAGAAAAAGTAGAAAAATCTAGCTAAATCTTGTTAAGAAACCTCCCACAATAAGAAGATCAGTAACAGGAACTACAGACCATTACTCAGTAAGAAGACAATATTCACCAATTTGACTGAACCCCCCAAACAAAAAGTTTATAAGACCTTAAAGAAGATTCCTTAAAATGATTGTAAACATGGTTCCAACTAGTATACCCAATTCAACCCCCCAAATACATATCTCCGGCAATACTACCTCATGGCCAAGCCCCAATCTAAGTCTTAAGCTGCTCTAAACTTTCTTCTAAGACAAATCCCTTAGGTTTTAAGGACTAGAATATGCGCAACCAATATGTAGATACTAGGCCTCTGTATAACTTTTGCAAGCATTATGTGGAAAAACGCCCACTTTTAAGGGGCGTTTCGTCAGAAAAATGAATTGTGCTCCATTGAAGCTATGTTTATGGAGTAAAAAGATTTTGTGATGAAACCCCTTAAAGATCGATCTCGTCTAGCAGTAATAGAAAGTATAGCGTGCTCAAGTAGTACAAATCTACAATCGGCAGTGTAAAAACGGTTTACTTTGCAATGTCCTTTCCCCGTTCTGTTCAAGTTAACATCGTCCAATTCGGAAAAATTGCAAGAGTAAGTAGAGGTGTAGTTAGTTCTAAGTTGATATAGAAAGTTGGTAAAAAAGCACAGTAAAAGGAATCGTTCTAGCTCTCCATATATCTGGATTACGATAGAGCCTAAAACAGATACAAAAACTGAAGATAATAGCTGCCAACAGGAAGGGGTTTTCTCTAGTTCGGTCAGGATATCAAAAGACAGGAGAAGGAGGAGAGCCTAGCCGTATAATTACAATTAAAAGACTGTTTAGGAACTACCAAGGACTACCAATTGTGAATTATGTAATTCTTACCACTAAATTTGAGTCACTCACCTGAAAAGATAAAAAAGGACACAATTAGTATTTCTTTATAAAAACAAGATATAATGTTAACATAGATATCATATAATACTAGTATCTAGCATGCAGATTTTCAGTACTAGGATCTTCTGTCAGTGACAATGGACTTAATAGATTTCTACCCAGAATGTTAGGATGTTTTCCCAGCTAAGGATTTTGAAAAGGAAATCATGTAATCCTAATCCTAAGAGTAAGTGAAGTTGCACGCAGTTAGACCAACGAGATCAGAATATTTTGTACAAGTTTTCGCAGTATTTTCGGAACTGCTTCTGATCCTAAGGATCCATCCTTTGAGTAGAGAAATCTTGTCCAAGATATTCATAGTTACATTGAAAACTAAGCAAGGAGACTCTGCAACTTTTTATGGACACAAGGCAGAGATTGGGATGTTTCTACATCCGAAAACTACAGTGTTCAGTCCACAGCCTACTACACTACACACTGTCTTAAGAAACTTTAAGATAAATCACACATTCCCTAAGGGCTTCCATTGGTTTCGGCCATCCCAGCATCTAAACTGGAGGTACAAATCAATGTAACCGAAGCTGAATGCGTTGATGGGAATCACTGATCAGTGGGAACTAAAACAAGAAGAGAACGAGCATGCGATGTGGTCGAGAAGAGCTGGTGGTAGTATAGAAAGATCCTTGAGCATTTAGTGGAGCCTTTTGCTTTTGAATCTCAATACAGTGGACAACCACTTGCTACTATCAGTAGCGGATATAGCCTGACTTAGATCACACAGGGCTACAAGCTCTAATGACCTCGAAGCAATGCTATTCTAAGATGTAGACAATCAATTGAAAGCATAGCTCATACTGAAGAAAGATCTCAAGATCAAGAAAAGATGAGGAGGTACTGTAGAATACCATTGCTATCTGCATGGATTCAAGGGAAATACACTTTAATCCGAAGAATCTTCCAATCTACTCTTGAGTCCCTACTCCCAGGTCTTCGATGGCCTTGGCAGTAAGTTCATGAGTGTGTCCACCAGATGTCCCACAAATCTGTACACATTTTCAGTTAACGACACTTCTAAAGCGTGTCACCTTAGTTGGGGAAAACACTTCTAAAAAAAAATTGTTAACAACAACTGCATGACAAAGATACTTCTGGTGCCTTTGACTACTCATCGAATTATGTATGTAGTCTGTATCTGGATCTGTTTAGAATTCCGAAGTAAAGAGGCCATAAATATTGCAAAAATCCATAAATCACTCTCAATTGTAATTCAACCCACGAATTCATTTTTTTTTCCACATTACACACTTCGTTGCGATTCAGTGATGACAATGTCACTGGAAGGTATTGATGTGTAGACTCGGTTGGATTATGAGAATATTTGATAAATCATCTCAAGGTTGAGAGGAGACTAGTATGGTCTTGAAAGTATCAACATTGTAGCAACTTCGAAGCCTTATCTTGAAATTCGAACTCCCTTGAGTCACTGCACAGTATTTCCACCGAATCGCCTTATCATAACTACGTCGGCAAAAGTACCTCATCATCTATACCTACAAGATGCCGCCTTCTCATTGTCTTTGCGGCGCCTACTCATCTTCACCTTATCTCCCCTTATCAGCCCCGAATGGACCATTTCTACCTCCAGACTGAGACCGAAAGAAGTCCACCGCATAGCAATTAGCTATTTCGTCACTTCTTGTGTGTTCCCCGTACGCCAGAGTGACTTACGAAGGTGTCATCGACAAGACGCCTGTGATGTGTGCGATGAGCCGTAAAAGTGTACAAAAACAAAAAACCAACTTCAGATACATAGTTCGCATGAGTTTCGACACAAAAACCTTCCATAAAACCTCCAATAAACGGAGAAAAAAAATAACAAACATCCCCTCTAATGGATATTTAACATTTACCCCCACCCGGCGTACATTGTCTTAGCCGGGTGAAAAAAATTGGCGAAATTTTTATGGATGCCTCCACCGAAAGATACTTTATGACGTCTTGCTTGGCCACCTTTAAGGCGAGCACTAAACCTCACCTGTTTACCGCTTTTTTACGGCGTGTGAGCGCGCGAAAATGCGTTGTTTAAAATCCGCCAACAGACAGTGCCCCCGTCGACCGGAGTCCTAAGACAAATTCCCCGTAATTAAGGACGAGCACCGGGATGAGCTTTTTCCTGACACCCTGGCGGATACCTGACGCGATGGCGTAACAATTTATCGTTTATCAAACTGCTGCGGGTCATTGGCAGCGCGTTCAGCTGACGTTCCAAACTAAGAACAACTGTCATTACCTTGATGAAAGTGTCAAACGTGAGGTGTCACAAGTGCACGCGCACTTTGTGCACTGTATGTGCCGACAATGAAGTTTTATCTTGCTGACGTCTGGAGAGCGGGTTGTCTGTAATTTGTATCTAAATATAGAACGACGAAAGGCGCCATGTCATTAGATGTCATCACCATCTCAAGACTAATCACAGGAAGTAGAGAGCGTATTTCTCAATGATAAGGGAGCACACATTTGTAAGTGTGATGAGTCAGGACGAAGGTATTTACGGGTAGGGGTTGCGCGTCACAACACTATGCCTACCTAGGATGGATAAGAGAGTCTTATCATGTTTATTGCTACCTTCCTGGACCGTGACTATTGACTTTGTGTGGCATTTACGCGTTTGTCTGGTGAAATTGTAAGAGTATCGCAGCCTCTGTGGAGGTTTTCCATTATGATGTGACACAAAGCGGCGAGGGCTATAAAAAATGCTAATCAGGGTGGATTATGAAATTAGAGTGCATTGGGGCGTGAGTCACTTGAAATTCGGCTGACGATTTGTGGTTTAAATTGAGGGATAAACGTTTGACCAGTGAATCATGTTTAGGTAGTTGGTGGAAGGGGGATTTTTTTTGGGGAAGCATTTGAGGAGTACTCGGTGAGAATGGTAATGACTTGTGTAGATACAAGGAAGATTATGGCGCTTTGGAAGCCTGTCACTATGCAAACACTCTGTCATACTATGACAAATCTTTGCTCAAGAAGACTGGGTTCTGTTAGCTAAAAGGCTTAGATGACTTAGAGGAATGTAGAATTTATTTGTAGAATTAGTAAGCAGTCCAAATTATACCTTCTCCCGTAGGTTAGATAGATAAATTTCTTCCAAAAAAAGCCCCTAAAACGAAGATCATAGCACAAGATCAAAAGATCAAGATCAAAGTGTTTGTAACTACCATAGATACTATTACGATCACTTGCGCTATTACTTTTCAATGAAGATCACCGAGATCTCTTCACAGAGATCAATGAAATTCGGCAGCAAGATCACCAAGTCCCACACACGTATCGAATTATAGAGCTTTTCCCTCAACATTTCCAAAACGTTTCTTTCTATAAAGAATAAAAGGACGACGAAACACAATGACCATCAAAGATCACTCTCAAGATCACTGATCGTCGTATAAACCTACAGTCTCTACAGATCAGTACCAACACTGTGTTCGCTAAGTACATCATTCCTTGACTATAGGCAGTCAAGATCAATGCAAGGCAATACGGAGGATCACTACAATCACTTAAACTCCAACGAAGAACTACAATCTTACCATAGAAACCTCTGTCTGCATGACCACACTACTGTGATCGCGAAATCGATCATATTTTGATTTCATTATTGTGATCAGTGCAAGGGAATACAAAGGATCATTCCGATTCAAACTCCAAGTATCAATGAATGCTTCCAATTATGCCGTCTTCCTGTAGAGCACTTGTGACTGCAGGACCACATTATGGTAATCGTGAAATCGATCATACTCCGATTGCAATATTGTGATCAAGTAGTCAGATCAGTGCAAAGCCCATTGATCTACGAATGCTATTTATCATGAAGACTTTCAGTCTTACTGTAGAAAACTGCTGGATCACAATACTGTGATCCCGAAATCGATCATATTTTGATGGCAGATAGCCAAGATCACTGCTGCATCAAAGAAAGCCTCTGTAACCAACGAAATAGATGCGATCGTTTGTATTTATAAGATGAGGACCTATGGATGCAGGGACAAACAAGGAAGGAAATGAAAACTTTTTACTGATCTTCCCCAATCTGACTGAGGATCAGTACAGAACTTATCTTGACTGAGTTCCCTAGTTCGTGTTCAAACTTTGAAGTGATTCCACTTTATCTCAACGATTCTCTATAAACTCGTAAATATCTGATCATTTTAATCAATGAAACCCGTGCGATCACTTCATACGAATTCGGTTTTTAATGTCAACGATCGTACACACTCGATTCCTCATCTAACCTTAGAACACTGCCATTCTTATCAACCACGTCTTATCGATACAAACTACCCAAGCTCCAAAAAAAAAAAAAACACATTTCCATGTCTCCCCTCTGTAGATATCCTCCAAACTCCCCCCCGGCATTTGCATAACAGAAGCTAAATACAAAAACATATAAATTTGTCAGGTTTTCGTTTTGTTTGGGTTTCGCAATTAATTATCCCAACTTCATCGGGTCTCAGCCGGTGCGCGGCTACTTAACGATCGTTTGTATGATCACCTGTGTCAGTTGACCAAAAGCATGCGCGCACAATCTCAACTCCCAATTATGTAAGTTCAATGTCTTTCACTCACTCGTTCACTCGAATCGACGAAAGAGTCCAAATTCCAAGCAACGCAACAGGGTGTGAGATACAATTGGACTGACAGTGAATGGAAGTAGAAAGCGGTTTGCAGCAACATAAAGCACCCGTTGTATCCCACTTTCTCAGTAAACACACGCAAAGCCAGGCTTTTCAGCCAGCACCTATCCATAGTATCTTTTTACTTCACGCGCTGACACGATTTAGTTGAGCCAGCCGCAGAGAAGAGGTTTTTCTTGCGTGTGCCGCCTCCCTATGGTTTTGTGGGTTCCATGCGATATTAAGTTGCATTCCTTCAGCTCCTCCAGCTTCGTAGCTGAGCGAGCTGTTGTTGGTAATTAATTCATCTCAGGTAGAGGTGATCTTCTTAGATACATTTCTTCTCGTGATTCTGTGTAATGTGTTGATGAATGGGAGACGTTCGAATGAATGGTGAGATGATTTTTCATGTCATTCAGACATGAAATTGGATTCTTTGGGTTTCCCCCTGGGGAGAGGCTTAAACTACTGAGGTAGGGGTGGATCTGTAGCGGTTCTAAAGAAGGAAGAAGGAAAATTTTGAAGATTTAATGCCAGACAAAGTGATGGTCTTAATGATGGCTTTACGACCGGAACTGTTGGAAAAATCCATGGGAATGGAGTTTAGTGCATTCTTGGGAGGATTTCAGGAGAAGAAGGCTTTGGTTAAGCCTGTGTTTTGATTTGACTAAAATTAATGAACGTTTCAAGTCGAGTAAGACTTCCTTGTTTACCAGACTTCATTTGGTTTTCACGCGATCGTTAGAAAAACGGGAACAGATCTCATCCAAATTTGTTTGAAGATCAGTGAAGATCACCTTGGCACATGTATGCAAATCTTTGTCTAGGGAAGGAACAGTTTATAAGGTACATACTGGAACAAGGAATTTCAACTACGATCAAACCTAAGCACGATCAATAATCTCATCTTCAAATCGAAGCCATATTAGGTGTCTGTGATCATATTCAACGCTAAAAAGATGACATCAACAGTAAAAACTGATTCGAGAAACGACAAAACTAAATTTCTTCCATAACTTCACCGATCATGCAAGAAATATGAACGATTGACGATCATTTTCCAATGAAGTAAGTCTGATCCTACCAAAAACTTGTGCGAGAATCAGTGTAGATCACTGACGAGCGTTCTAATCTGTACATGACCACCAATCCAATGCTTGTTCAAGTTCTTTCAGTTGTGACTGATCACTGTCATAGTAAGACCTTAGCATCGATCAGATCTTCCAAACTATCAGTGCAAGCAGTAAAACTGTCGGCCACACTTTGTGAAATGATGGACGGGCAACGACAAGAAGACTTGACATATCGAACCGATCACCTACAGGAAAGATCAGCAGCTATGCAAACCAGAGAAAATTAGCAGAGAATCGGTATAAACCTTGATGATCTTGTCAGACACAACTGAGATCTAGATCTTGTCATGGCAATCATTTAACTTTCGATCGTGACATGTGAACCTAGACTGCAGTATATTGCATAAACTGGCAGATTGTGTAATGAATTCTGGTGATCACACCGATCTTGCTGATCATTTTCAGGTTCAGCAATCATTTTAGTTGAATACTTAAACACCAGCAGATAGTGGTGATCGTAGTATCTTGCTCTATTTTCGTTGAACTAAAGCGGAGTTTAATGATCGTGTTTACGCGATCTTGTCACTTTAATGATCGTCGTGAATTTTATAACCATACGAATCTGCTCCTGGTAATTATTCTACTTTCGATCGTGCAGATCTCAGTGGCTGATATATTCGGATATACTGATCACGCGATCATGCAACGATCACTATAAAGATGACAAAACTGTTGACCTAAGTAAGCCTTTCTTTCCCCTTTGAAACTTTCATTTTCCCTAACTACTACACCGAAATTCCACATGAATCCAATGACCACCCAGCCGAGTATCCATTTCATTAGTACCCACCCGATTGCCTAGAAATTCGGTTTTTATTCAAATCTCTCCAATTAAGTCATTCAAAGCGAGACCCTAAATCTGTCTTAATATTCTAAAAGCTACTCCAACTGCCACTCCATTTGGAATCTCCCTCCCGTGCGGCGACTTCGATTCGATTCTTCCGCAAGTCTACACTCCTCATTGGTAATCATTCCAGAGAGGCATATTTGAAGTATTTTTATGAGATATTAATTCAATTCACCATATTCATGAAATTCAATTGAATAAGATACTTTCGAAGGCAGCGCGCGACCGAGTAAACAAATATTGCGCATCGTTTTCGATCGCTGTGACGTACTATGTATCTGTATCTCTCATGAGTTGTGTACTTTTGTAATTACTGGACTAGGAGTTAGCTATGCGTCAGTGAGTTGGCCACGACGCTTTTTCGGCACTTTGAACGATAAACATGTGGTAATGGCTCAATTACGATTGGAATGATGGAATACTAAAATGCCATCGTAAACTCCCAGAGATAATGGTTTCCTTGTTTGGCTTTGGTGACGGTTGACGGACTTGGTGCAGATTTTCCTCGCAAACTCAGAGAATAGATCCGAACTGTCAAGGAAAGTACTTGCTTGGAGGCACGTAGAAAATTTGAGAAAAATTTGTTATTCCATGATTTTGTAAACAAGATAACCGAGAGATGTTTTTCTTTCATTGAACGTTTCGTCTCGAGAACTGAGCAGGTTTACATTCTATTTCAATGTCAAGGCCGGTTGTTGTCTGATTATGCGAAGGCCTTTCTCTAATGACCAGCCGATGTAAACAGGAAGAGTTTCTTCTGTGCTTCGTGCAACCAAACACGTACAAGTTGCTGATCCTTAATTAACCATTTTGTTGGGAATTTTTTTCTTTCAAAAATACATCATCATTCCACTCAACCAGAGGAAAACCATTGAAATACAAAACGAGTATCTTTTTTGGTCGAATTTACTTGTTCCCCCAAATCCTGCAGAGTCATGGAAATTGTTATTTTCAAATGAATGTCCTTTAGAAATTGACGAGAATCCCTCCAGGAGTTGAGGACTCTGGTGTCACCTTTCATCAAATTTTCGAGAATCTCTAAAAATCAATGAATGGCGTGTCCTTTTGGAAACGGAAATTACAATTGTCATTGTGTTGGGAAACTCAACGCCTCTCTAAAGGAGGTCGCACTTAAGTAAAAAAAAAAAACCTACTGATTGAGAACATGTGAAGTGTCCTTCAGAAAATGAAAGCAGACCAACCAACCAGACCAACGGTAACAGGGAAGACACTTAAGTGCCCACTTGTTGGGTGTTTTTTAGACAATGTTTCCCAATTTCCAGGACCGGCATTTCTGGAGGGTAACCTTAGAAAAACAAAGATCGTGCTAAGGACCATTCATTTGTTACAAATCCGATTACGGATGTGTGAGTTTCGTTATTTTTAAAATGCAACCCTAGAGTGTGAAGTCTTTACAGATAATTAAAATACAGGCAGAGTCGAACAGAGGTATCTGTAGCGCTGAAGTTGTATCTTGTTACATGAGAAGCTCTAATTTAATTTTTTGTATAATTTATTCCTATAGCCAGCACTCAACTCGATGAGATTGCCACGAAAAAGATAGTAGAACGTGTAAAATGTAGATGAAGTTGTGAGCCATTCGCTGAGGGCTTGACGGGATGGTGTAATGGAAAACCTTTGCCCCACGACTGACGGTTTGCCAGACTGTAAATCAGTTGCTAAGTTGTAAAATAATAACTAACTATTCGCATTCCTTGAATGTAAGATACTTGTAATGGAACGACAGATCGATTAATCACGTATGCGGGCAATGACCAGCAATATAACCTTGACCGGTTCTGAGCTGCGTCCGCTTAAGGGAGATGACGATAAGATAAGGTGTAATAAAGTTCTGGAATGTAGACACTTGTAACCTTTGAAAGCCAGAAATAGCAGAATGGCAATAGACAGTAGATACGTGACACATTGCACGTGATTCTTAGAAACACCGATGGAACTATGGTATCTGTTGTTTTCTACTCCCATTTGTGACATGAGTCTCGAGGGGCAGGCAGCCTTTAACAGAGCAGATTCTGAGAGAAGACTTTAAGAATTGCAGTTCATATACCTGAACATCGCTCTGATACTCTAGAGACATAGAACTGCAAGTAGCGCTGGAACTTTAGGACATTTGGAGCGTTTTCCTAGTGGAACTTCTGACTGTGCTCAGAGCTGGAGAATTACCAGAAATGGGAACAATATCTGACACGAATATCACTTAGCCCGACATCAGTAAATCGAAAATAGTCGGGAATTGGTGCACATTGGTCAGGATATCATGTACGCAGAACCATGTCAGATTATGCTGGGAAAAACAGAGCAGACAAACTGCCAAAAAGAGGATCAGAGATTCCACAAAGCAACACAGTTTGGGGTCTAAAACAACCGATCTATCTGGCTAAAAGGATTACATGGCTGACTTAAAATGCTCCAACTGGGGCCTATGTTAGCTCAGAAGAAATGTGGTGAATGGGCTTCTCTCTGATGTTTGCCTTCTGAGAAGCCAAGCCAAGACGATAGTAAACAGTATCAAAGGTAGTCACAGGGTCGAAGCAGCAATATAGGAGGACTCGACACTAAAGAACTTAAAGAACTAATCAGCAAAGAAAGGAAAGCTGTATAGGCAATGCAATGAAACAGAAATCGCGATGAGCATGAAAACGCTTCCAACACAAAAAACTAGGCATTAATCCTGGGGGAACTTGGGGCCGAAAAAGTGGCAGAAAATGACAGTGAATCATGGAAACATAGGCTCTTTCTCGACAGAGTATGCGATGTACCCGAAGGTTCCGGGCTAGGTCCCTTGCTTTTAAGCATATTGTATTCAAACACCTTTACGCTAAGAGTACCAATGAAATCGAAGGAGTAGTAGTCAAGTACTTAAAGTGCAACAAAAGATAGGTCAGACATAGAAGAAGAAAAGGGCATGTCTCACATGACTGGAACATAAGTGGGTCATGTATCCTTCAGGGCAGTAATCCACATTGCAGTGACTGAAGATGTGGAACAGGTCAAAACCAGAAGATATCATATTGAGGACAAATTGCCGGAGGGTGTCACCATGAAGAATAGGTCTGTTGGTGAAGAAGCTACGAGTACACTCGCAGAAGAATGCAAAGGTGATTGGATTTTAGGGTCAAAGCTGAAACAGCATTCTTTCTATGCAAACTGATAGAACTCAATGGAGTCTATAGGGCAACAGGTCAAGGAAGCATAAAGTCTTCTGTACACTACCAGACTCAGGCATGAAAAGGAATGAGTTCTTAGCAGTGATTGATAGGAAAATCCTTCCAACAGTATCTACAGGCATAAGGTCACCCTGTTAGACAGCTCTCCCTTACCTTGAACCACTAAAAGCCTCAACCAAACACAATTTCATCCTCTAACCATGAAATTTATCAACACATCAACACAGAGATCATATCAGCACAAAAGGTCCTTTCGCCAAACAAACATTCCTTCGAATTCAAAAGCATAACAGAAAAACAAAAAGAGGAAAATATTTTCCTTTCATTATACATACTAGTGTCTCCCGCGTCATAAAAACACATTACGCGTGCCTCTCATCATCATTCCCGACGTCAACCTGCTGCCACAATACTATTTCCCTCGAAACCATCATCATAACGTGACAAATGCCATAAAAAGGAACAAAAAATATCCTTTCTTGTGTGTTTATTCCATTTTTTTCAAAAGAAAATAATCAATTTTCAACTCAGCTGGAATTAAATTTTTTCCAACATCTCACCATAAAGGATACAATGGGCGTACAATTGCAAAAACTCATTGCCAGTCATTATCCTCTTTGCATCTTAGTTAAGCATTCAATGCCAGAGCAGGAGAGACCAGAAGCCAAGAGGTCACCTCCAGCTCCACTCCTCGAGATAGAGAGAGAGAGAAACAGAGAATGAAGGAAAATTCAATACACAAATTTTTGCAGTCCTTGAAATCGAATTGATTGTATCCCGCTGCTGTCTAGCGAAAGACTCAAAGGACTCTGAAAGGCTAAAAAAAATGGTCTTCTCGCCTGCAAATAAAAAGGAACTACAACGGAGAAGGGAAGCTATAGAGGTGTTTTATGAGAATATCCAGGCGTGCCATTCAATACATCCTCTTCTGAGCTGGACGTTCCAGGAGAAAACAAGAAGTAAATCCTTGATGCACAGCACGAGCTAGTTGGATGACTGAATGAAGTTATACTGCAGAGAAGGACGAAGAAGAAGCAGAAGAGGATAATAATAATAACACAAATAAATACTTGCGCACGTTTTGCTGTTTTTCGCAGGATATGCCTGTCTGGATCTGCTAGCGCTATTATCCTGTTTAACTCACCACGAAGCATGGGAAAGTGAGCAGACTCCTGCTGAGTTGTAACAACTTTTTTCTCTCACCTTTTTTTTTTTTTCGGATGATGATGAGGATAATAGTAATAATTGTCTTTCGTTCGTTCGTCCTTACAAGCCAAGGACAAACTTCTCAGTTCGCGTGGGCTTTTATAACTTTTCAAGAATTTTTCTGGGATTCATGTTGTTGGCTGTAAAATACTTAGCGCAGGTTAATTAGTGAAGATACAACGGGGATACACAGCAGAAATGTCCTTCGTCGAGTTGTAATTATTTTTGAAAAAGGATTGAAATTAGTTGCGAAGGGTTTCAGTGTTACAGTGGCTTTTGCAGAATTACAATTGTCCTTGGATGTCTGTTTGTTTTGATTGAAAAAAAAGAAAGGACACTGCGCCTTCTTCCTTAACGATTCGCTGATGCGGTGAAAATCTGACGGATGGAAATTTCAAGGATGTCGTCTTTATGGTTTCTGGTAATTCTTATCTGTTTTTTTTTTTTCCTTTTTTTTCAAGGATGTGTCGCGTGGAAAATTCAAAGGATACAATCGAGAGATAGGACTTTTATGAGGCAGGATTTTTGTGCGGCGGAAGATATTGACTGCAAGGAGATAAACACATTTTCATGTAAATTTTGCTGCTGTACGGCCTGTTAAGCGAATTAAATCCTTTTTTTATTTCGAAGGATCTTCTGCGGCTTTGTGGGGGAATATTTTTTCCTTATGGCAAGCTGGGGTTCTGAAAATTTGGTGAAAGTGTGAGGAAATCTTTCCAAGAAGGATAAAGGTTATATGGAGCAGGATCCACGTGCGGTATCGTATTGATTTTTGGAAGAGGTCACGGTACATGATAATGTCATCATGTTTGGGGGTAAAAGTCGGTTAATTACCCTTCATTGGTAAACGACTAACGAGACCCTCGTAGGGGCAGCATCTCCCAGTGAAGACCTAGCAGCTCTGTTAGTAAGCACTACTCCCACCTCCTAGTGGTGTCAGCTGAGAGTTTCTTTGGAAATTGCTTGAGGGAGAGGATGAATGGCGAGTCTCCTGCGGCAAACCAATAGGGGAAGGAGTGTCGGTTGGTCTGTGCCCAAATGACCTTGCAAATGCCTCGGAGTTTTGACTATTGAATAAGGATGACGATTGGATTCTGTAACGTTAGGACTCTACTCGATTCACGGGCTCTCATAACTCCTCCAACTTGAATGCGAGTTCGCACGGTATAGCAGTGACATCTCAGGGTTGAGTAACATAACATGGCTCGATGCCGGGGAGCACTACTCCCTGAGAAATAACACCGTCTTCTACCACTGACTACCCAACTGGAAGTGCATGGATGTCCAGTGTAGGACTAATGCTGACTTCAGCAGAACGAAAAAGCCTCATATCCTGGAGACCTTATTGTGATCGGATACTGACACCAAGTGTTACGCTCCGAATAAGACAAACAGGACAATTTTTATAGCCTGTTAGGTTCCACCTACAACCGAACGCAAAAATTGGAAAATTGTAGTTGTGATGAACGATTTCAACGACAGGTTTGTGGATTTCTGCAATACCATCCGCCTAGTCATAGCCATAAAATCTGTTGGGTCTTAACTGACGGAACGAACAGCCAACAACGGACAGCATATGGAGGAGAAAGCGGCAGTAGATCGGACACAGCCTATTGCGCGAAGATAGCTACATTCCGAAAAACGCTCTACAATGGAGTCCGCTCACTCAAGCAGGCAGAACAGCAGGACGCCCTAGGCAAACGTGGCGCAGAATAGTCGATTAGGAATAGAACTGGAGGCAACTCAAACGCGTTACAAACCCGAACAAGATGACGCCTTATTCCCCCACTGAGGGGTTAAAGGATTTAACTAATTGCCTTCCATGGATACATGGATACGGAAGCTCCAACTTTGAGGGAGAGTTTAAAAAGATTGATCAGGCATTCGGTACTAAATTGCAATCCATTTTGTCGAAGAACTATACAGAGTATCGTAT
Organism: Xylota segnis; assembly: GCA_963583995.1. NCBI lineage: Eukaryota > Metazoa > Arthropoda > Insecta > Diptera > Syrphidae > Xylota > Xylota segnis. The sequence continues at coordinate 4,094,757 of OY757238.1, forward strand.
CTGTCAAAGAATGACAGCAAAGCCTTTACAAACACGCCCCCCGTCGCTGTCAAAACAGCTCTTTACACGTAATTTTCGAACCTGGTAAGTATCTATGTGCTTCCACGGCTTTATTACTGTGTTAACGACCTAAAAAAAGCTTGTCCCCCAAACATCCAATCGAGATAAGCCGGTGAGTATGTTCCTATTAACATCTGATTACGAGGCGATACGTACAAAAATACGTTCCACATATGTGTGCTGGTATCTCTACCTTATCATGCCTTAAAAAAAAAAATTCCAAACAAACAATGCTGTGAGAGTACATTTTCAGTGCTCGGTTCAGTTTGATAAGATAAAACAGCAAATCCGCAATCTTTGCTAAAAACACGAAGCGTATTCATTCCAGATTGCTCAAGCTTTATTGCACCTCATTAGAACCTTTCTACTTGTGGCCCTTCTTAGCGTCCAATTAGCGCTGTCCATCACGCATCAAATCAACAAAAAAGATGGCCAACGACCTATGCCTAACACCGCGGACAGCATTATGTCACTCCGCACCCAGATTAAACCAAATTGTATCTAACTGCAATAGTCAACAAAAATGTCAGAAGGTGTTAATTAGTATTCTGTGCGCGCAATTTAGATGCAAATTTCAATCCTCATGGGAGAATTTTCCACTCGTCAAGTCGGGAACAATAGCGATCATCGGCTGGCGTTGGGTCACACCTGATTTGTAATTAACACTTCTATCCGGCGGGAGGAGGAGTGGGCACAAAACAATAGAAAGAAAGAAAGTCAAGTTCCTGTTCAGTTTCACAAGAGTTTGCGAGATAAGAGAGAACATTTGTTAGTCACGAGATACACTGTGAGATGACATATATGTATGACAGATGACAGATGACAGTTTGTGTATCTGTCAGATGAGTTATCGCGTAATCCCTTAAACTTTACGGTTTATTTGAATGGTTAAACTATTTTTAACCCTGTGACTCAAGAAACAACGAAAAAAAGAAAAAAACAAAAGCGAAAGTGAAATGTGACATGGACCGCCTTAAGTCACCCAATTACACCATTCAGACGGCATTCTGTTGTTGCTTTTACTAGACACTGCTGCCGGCTGCTGTTTTGCTGCTGGAGAGTGCAATGGCTCACGTCACGTACATGTATCAAGTAGAATGTTGCCTCCGAACCGGTAAGTCTTGCAGTTTACACCATCGTACACAGTAGACTGTTAAAAGTTGCTTTTGCAGTTTTTTTTCTTCGTCGCTTTTTGGTTTTGCAGCGATAGATATCCATGTATCTAGCTACATGCATGAATGAGTGCTGTATGGCTACGGTTGGCGATGAGGTGAATGCACCCATTGACCCAATTACCTAGTGACTCTCTGTGGCAAGTTGGCTTAAATCGCCGATTTATTAGCTGCAAAAGGAAAAAGCCATCGCTGGATGGTGGCTGGTCTTCATGAAATAGGCTTGGAATGGTGTTGCTAAATGCTCTCTCTCTCGCTCTCTGTGGTGCTGCAGGTTTTGGGCTAGAAAGACCGGTTGATGGGATTAGAAGTGGTAGTGTGTGGCAGACAATTAGAGAATATAGTTGCCGGCATCGTCGTCGTCGTTGTGTGCGCTTGGGATACATTCGGGGGCAGAGTGTGGTTGGCATTTTAGGGAGTTCGTTGGGGTTTTGCTTTCCGCAAGACGGGTTCTGCTGCGTTCAACAGGAGTTCGTCTTAAACGGATCGATGAATGAAAGTGAAATGATGATTTGAAGTCCTTTATGGACCAAAAGATACTCCTGAAAGTACGTTTTACCTGATTTTTCCAAAGAAGTGCCCAGCAAAACCTACTTCCCCTCATAATTTATGAAGAGAAGCGGTTAAGTAAGTCGACGCTGCTTGTTCTGAGTCGAAAGATACTGGTTGGATCTCCGAATTCAGAGTATTTAAATTCCGAGTACCCACTTAGGATATAAACAAGACAGTTCCTAAAATGCATTCCTGCGGTGCTTCATCAAAGGAGCAAAGCTTCATCTATTTTGTGAACAAATCAACGATGAAAGCGTTCAGAATACCCATAGATACTTCCCTAGGATATGAAGTGCTGGCTAAACTTTTGGTTCTATTGAAAGTACGGGCGACTAGTATGTCGAGAGGAGAAGCTTTTAGGTCACAGAATTTCCAGAAACAACTCTGAACAGGATACGTATCTGTTTTATGATTGGAATACCAGCCAACTAGGCCTTGGGGATACCTGCCATGCTATGATAGAAGGAAGGGACAGTCTGTTGTACATGAAAACCAAACACTTTATGGGGTACCACATGGTTCTGTGCTGTAACCCATTCTATTGAACACTACACAAACAGAAGTATGAATACGACTGCGACTCTAAATCTTTTGCCAACCATTTTGCGAGGCATAATGCCAGAAAGAAGTTCAAGGCATCTACGAAAAAACCAGATTATTTGTCTGAGGAAGGCCTTCGTCAGTTGGTCTAGCTCTAGTGGAGCATACGATGGAAATTGTGTTAAATGCCAGCTTAACGAAATGAGCATCTGAGCAGACCTTCTTTTCATTAAATAGCTGAGAGTGTCTATCTGCATTGGTGCAGTCTGTGACAGTCTATGTGACAGTCTTGGATCATCGCAGTACTACTTAGACTATTGGCCTAACCCACGGCATTCTATCATTGTACACTCAAAGTACATAGTGCAGGGTACCGCCGCATAAGGTCTAAGGTTTCATATTTCAAAAGTATGACTCTATAGAGGCATTGTCATCCTCATTGGGATTTCTTATTTCAAATAAAAACTAAGTGGACGTCACACAATCCCCACTGACTTTCCCAAAATTATAAGACTTAATCTAAAACTAAACCCAAAGCCTATTAACTGCACTTAACCCGCAATACGTTTCGCAAAAAGCAAACATGTGTCATCCAAATTCGCAGCCATGAGCTATTAAAACCAGCAAAACAAACTTGACCCGTATTTTCTCATCTAATTCACTGGATAAGCCCAGTGGCACGAGAGCATCACCTTTAAGTTATTAGCCTGTCAACCTGTCATTAAAAGTCCGGTGGTTTGTGGTTTGTCCGTTACAACGTAGGCATGCTGACAGGGCTTAATGGCAATGCCAACTCAATGCGTGCGTATGATGTCTTGTTAATCTGTTTAACGATGCTAGTAGCGATTTGCTTTTTTCAAATGAATTTCCCTTCATGCAACTCGCCAGATACTACAGGTAATCGTGTCTCAAAACAAATTTCGATAAAGTAGACAGGTAGACAAGGAAACACCTAGAAGCACGTCGCGTCATGGAGGGCTTTTACTTGCTTTGATGAATGGGGAAATAAGCCTTCCAAGGTAATGGATGTGGTTGGTGGCGCCATTATGCATGTCTTCGGGTGTAGGGCGATTAAATAGAGGCTTGTAACCCAATTAGCACGTGAAGCATGGAAAAATATGGGTCGAAGGGAAACATTGGCTGTATCTTTTGTAGATGAAATGGTCTACTGAATCACTTGAAGTAAATCCTTGTTAGCCATTTCAGGTCAACATTTAAGAAACCTCCCGCAGATTCGCCTGCAAGTGACTGCCCTATCCGGTCTTTGACTCTGCATCAATGAATACGAGTGCGGTTTATCAAAAAATGCGAGTTATTGACACCCATGGAGCGGTAACCCCAAGGTTTACCACCGATAGTACATACGAAACATCCTCCTTATCGGCTTGTTTATTCCCAGCAAACATAAACTCCGACGCGATCTTTTATTTGACTTTAGTAACCCATGTCACGAGGGATCTTGTGCGCGCCTTATCCGAAACGAAAATTTGTTCCAGCAAATTTATACACTCTCACCCTAAACATTAATTTGTTAAATATTTACCCAAAAACGCAGAGATCCAACAAGGGGCTGTCAAGATCATAAGTTCCGGACCTGTGTCTCATAATTTTTTTTTTTTGTGTAGTTTGTGTTTCTTTGGAAGAAATGCAGTTCGATTGATCGATGAATAGCGATCACGCAACTGAATGCATCTGATAAGTTAGGGCCCCATGCCGGCCGAGAAGACCCTTCCAGGAAATTCGTTTGGTGGAACGAACAGACCAGTCAGTTCAATGACTTTAGCCGGCACAGCACAGGTTTGTGTTTTGTTTTGAGTCGAATTTAAATGGAATCAGGTCGCCGGTATATGGACACGAATGGGAATGGAAATGGGAATGGGAATATGCCGTGTTGCACGATCACATGGGAGCAGGTAGTTATTATTATTTTCCTGTTGGATGACCTAGAGGAGACCTCATTGTTCATGGATTTTCCTTTGTCTAGGTTGTTCTTTTGTTAGTCGTTGCAGAACGTTGCATTTTTCAGGAGGCAAGGGTGTTTGGGTAGAATGACGATCGTCGATGATCGTTTTCTCGGGTTTGAGTGGAATTATGCAAGATCTGGGTCCTGCGAGCAGAGAGACATTTGTTGCCAAATGTAATAAACTCAAAAAGATCAGTGATCGTGATCTGTTTAAAAAGTCATCTAGCATTTCTCTTGTAAGGAAATGGCATCTGCAATTCGCAAACTTTATCATCATCTCTGGTAGATCAGTGATCGTGATGTGTCTAAGAAGTGATCTCACACTTCTTTGTAAGATAAAAGCATCTATATTTCGCAAACTCCATATTCATCTCTGGCAGATCAGTGATCAGTGATTAGCACCCAATAAATCGAGTGAAGAAACATACATAAGTGATACGAATGGTTGGACTGAATGTATGAAGATCTGTGGCCAACATTCTTTGGCATATTTTAGCAGCAACAGTGATCTTGATCTTTGAAAAACTCTTCTCCTCCATTAAACCACTCGCAAGGAGGTCATGGAAAAATTTAAATTGAATTTTGCGTTTGAGCTTGGTTTTGTATTGAATCGCAAAAGTAATAACGAAGATGTGCGGTTTGTATCAGAAAAAGAGATCAGAAGCCACACAATGGCGCTGGCTGTATTGTTACATGCAAAGTTACGTGACAGACAAAAGCAAATTAAAACTACACGTCGTAGAGAATCGAGGATCACGATCGCCTTCGATCATATCAATGAGCAATGACAACAATTCAATTAGTTGGTTAAGTTGATTGAGATCTTTCACTCTCATGGCTGTAAGATCACTGCGTTTGTGTTTACGATTGCGGTAGCTAGCAATTCAAGGTGATCTACCAATGCCATGGATACAGGACAGGAGAAGGGTTAATTGTTTCGGGAAATCTTAGGCGCCGACAGAGAATGACATACAAAATCATTTTCAGAGTTGTAAACTCTACCAATCTTGGGTAGTAAACGACGATCATAGTAGTGATCTTGTCAGGGTTTTGTGGCGAAAAAGTCATACAATAGCGCTACTAATACACTTATTCTATAGAGTTGAAACAGATCTCAACTGATCGGTTCAGCCGATCGTTATGTGTAGATACTGAATGTTTCAAACACAAAAAAAACCATAAATTCAAACACAGTTCTTAGACGTCTTCTGTGACTGCCTCTAAAACGATCGCTTGTCCAATGATCGTAATCTAAAGTGATCAACCAACTCAAATTTATGTCAATGGCTTGACGATGATCGTCATTATAAATTCCAAGCTACTGGTATCTGATTAAAACAATAATCTCTAGAAATCAATAAATTTCAGAAGCCATGAAACGATCTTCAAAGATTCCTATCGATCTTACAAGATCATTCAACGATATTTCGGAACCAAAACTCGGGAGCCAGCATAAAACAAAAACCCACACATTTCGTTTGCTCTTCAGGAGACTTATGTTATCTTGCCAATGATCCTATTAATCTCCTTCAGCAGCTTTTCCATCTCTTGTAAGATACAAGATAAAATCACATGTACTACTGGAAACGTCTTTCCTTTTCGAAATAACTACGCAACGCATATTTTGACGATCGTCGGGGTTTAAGTTATGCTTTTCCATTGCCAATGTACAATAACAAATATCAGGTTTTTAGTCAACAGACACCCACTTAATCAGCGGCCCAAACTGCCGATCGTACTCAGGTTGTCCAACAAAATACTTTCTTATCAGATGGTTGCGTTCAAACGTTCCTGGTATTTTCTCACGATCGACATCCCCTCTGCAACATCCGCTTTTCATTCGAGTACCTCATTTTCCAAAATGCAACACACTCATTTGAAGCGATCTCTACTGATCGTTTTACAAATCACTTCAGCCAGACATTTGCATTTCAATGTGATTCCTCATTCCAGCTCGTAGTCCAAATTTAAATAATTCCTAATCAAAAGAGAGCAATCTCCAGTCACTCAAACGCTCACAGGTAGCAGAAATCTACTACAAATTGTACTTGAGTACAAACTCAAAAGTGAAAAAAGATCATTCAAGCAGAACCCGATCGTTTTTCATCCGAAAGCCAGACAGAGAAAGCAAAACAATCTCAATTCATTATCACCGCTTTAAAACGACAAAAAAAAAACAAGCAGAACTCTACCAGAGAAGATACCGATACCGGCAACGGCTACCTCTACTACCATTTACCAAACACAGATACTCTCTCACCAGCAATTTCAGTTTCCATTTAGTTTACAATCAGACCTCGTACACTTCGGACGGAATCTAAACAAGACGCTATCGAAAATTTTGAAATTCCTTTTTGTTATTTTTGTTTACCACTCGTTCTTTATCAAGATCGTTTCCCCATGGAAAGTCTTGATCGCGATTTAACACTCGAGATACCGCATAATATGAACATCGATACATTCACTGCAAATTTAATAAGCAGTACAACGGATTCCTATCAGAAAGCGATCGCGATTCAGTTGTTAAACGGAACTTCAAAGGCAACGATCACTTCAACTGATCATCAATATCATCAACAGGTACGATCAACGGTGATCGGTAATCAATTTTTGCAAAAACTCGGTGAAACACTTTTCGGTTTCGGTGGAAGTAGCGCTGCTACACGACATAGTATCGCTGTATCTAATAGTGACATACTGTCAGGCACTAAGATGGATCTACTACGTAATCATATTGTAATCGATTCGGCTGACTTTGATGCTGTGGCAACAAGTGCGACCAGCGATCTGCAGCAACAGCTGGAGTACGACAAGTTCATGAATGAAATATGGATTGGAATTGTTTTGACGCTGATAATCATTTCGCTGGTCTTTTGCATATGCTCGTGCTTTTTATATCATCAGTTCAGGCAATGGAAGAGGAATTGTAAGTATTCATAGTTTTTTTTCCTATTTGCTTCTCTTCTGCTTTGTCAAATGCGTAGATACAGATACTGCACTTGCGTAAATGGCATGAGGTGATACTGTTTTTTTTTTGTGGTTTTATGAGTGAAATTGTGGTTGAAACTAGATCGAAAAAGTTGAGTTCAGCAATCTAAGGTGATGTTGTCATAGGTACAAGTTCAAGTGCAAGTACAAATTGGTCGTTATTTTTTTGTGTAGAATCGCGTCGATCGGTTCTTGAACTCTTCTTAGTTGAGATCAAAATATAAGTGAAACTGGAACAAGTTTTTAGTCAATTCATCATCCGGAATGGTAGCTTTTTTGACAGGCACACGATAAAGAAGCAATTAATATGCCTACTTGGAGACTGATTGTGACAACAACAGCGGAACAGTGGCTTTTGTGTGCAAAACTGGGTCAAAAAATAAGCGAAACACGACACATGTCGTGATAAACCGAAAGTGATCATTTTGGGGCTATTCTTAACCAATTAATATGATTTGCAGTGGTTGGATTCAGTTTGCTAAATTATACTGTGCTATGAGTTGTTACACTGCTTTTGGGTTCTGATAAATGGGAGCGTGATGATATTCGAGGTGATCCTGCAAAACTAGAAGGCAAATAACTTTCAGTCTCTATAGAACTTGAGATACAAATCTTCGCAAGTGATCTACCACCAAGTTCAGCAATCAATTCTTGTCAAAGTTCCAATTAAACAAACTTGACTATTCAAAGAGTTAAATTTACTTTACAAACTAACCATTCACCGTCGCGATCCTGTGTAGATCACTGATCAAAATTTACTTATTTATATCCTGCTGTCAGTTGCTAAACTGTTTTTTGTTTGGGTTCTGATAAAGTGGCCTTTGATCATATTCTAGGTGATCCTGCACAACTAGAAGGCAAATAACTTTCAGTCTCTATAGAACTTGAGATACAAATCTTTGGAAGTGATCTACCACCAAGTTCAGCAATCAATTCTTGTCAAAGTTCCAATGAAACAAAGTTGACTATTCAAAGAGTTGAATTTCCTATACAAACTAACCATTCACGGTCGAGATCCTGTGTAGATCACTGACCGTCATCGATCTTTTCACAAAAATCGATGACAACCTCCATCTATACCTGTCAACAAGCTGTATTCATTAACATCGATGCACTGTCCTCGTACAGTGATTATTTTTATTACTTGTTTCCGAGAATTACACGATCGGTACAATGGCTTTAAGATAAAAATCGTATAACAATGAAACCAGTGATCGTATGAAATAATTTTGTTTAACACATGAAAGTAGTCAACCATTTCTATTAATTAGTAGAGCACAACGAGTATTAAGTGATCAGTAATCAGTTGGGTGATCTTTAGTAATTAAAATCAGTTTTTAATGGTTTTTCGTGATAAAAAAAAAATGCATTTAGGTATATTTTTCACTAAAATATTGCAATGGACGTGGAAATTTGTATCGAAATGATCGTTCCTATACCAAATATAAGTCAAATACGCTTTTTTAGAAGAATCTTACGACCTTACGCACAGAAAGATACGACAGAACGATGGCTGCGAGATTTTGAAAAGAGCTGAGCATGGGAAATCATGAAAGTGATCTCAAGTGATCTTCAGATTTGTTCGTCTTTTGAAAGAAATGGATTTACATATCTTTGGGTAGAAAAGCCATGTATAGATACTTAGGAAGACAATCAGTGTGCTCGACAGTAGTTGGATGTGTAAAAAGATACGAGGGCTAGTGAGAATCAGTTCAGGTTTATGATATCCAATAGCTCTTATGCTTTCGATATAGTGAGACATTTTTCGTCTGAATAGTCTGAAGTTAAAGTAATCTTGATCATTTCCAAAGGAATGTATACAAGTAGGCACACGTTTTGAGAGGTTCTACACTGATCTACTTTTCACAATCCTTATTCTGAGTATCTTGAAGGGTTTCTGATACTTTCTAGAGCGCAATTTCAAAAGTGAAAAGGGGTGATAAGACATAAGTGTTACAGTTTTATGATCCTATTTACAGTCAGCTATTTCAATTAGTAACAAACAGTTCCCCAACTTAATCGTAATCCCTTTAAAGCCCCCAATCTACAAGCTCAACTCAACAAGTCATGTAATGTTGCCAAAACACATAGCCAACAATCGATTGTCAAGTTGACTGAATCAATAAAACAAACTAGGTCAGCATAATCAAAAGTTGGCGAAGTATCTATCTGTTTATGCACAGCCTACATACACTACCCAAGTCTCGTATAATCACGCAAAAGGCCATAAAAGTCCATCGCGATTTATGTGATACGATAACAAAAACGTCTGTCTACCTATTAGCCATTCAATTGCAAATAGTACATGCCCTCCGAAAGTATCTAATACCTCACAAGTAACTCGTAAAAATTACAAAAAAACTTAACGAAAAGAAAGAAAATATAAAATTATGATTAATTCCATAAAACGAACTCGTAACAAAATTTGCAAGTGTGGATACACGATTAGATTAGCCGCGCCCCAAAGCCACACTCTGAACTAGCTTCAACTATCTGCGTATCTACAAAAGAATCTTTTCAAAGGAAAACATGGAATTTTTAAAAAAAAAAAAAGGTTTCACTTTCAATGTTAATGCCAACACTCTTTTGATAACTTTCACCGTTTCTCGAACCCTATCGAGCGCGAAAGACAGAAGACATAAAGACGTAAAAAAGATTCGACTGTTTTGATTGAGAAGCCATAAAATATGTTTGTGGTATCTGTCAACTGAAGTTTGTGACATGAAAACCGTTTATGACTCGCAAAACTTAGCCTAACGTCTAGCATAAGTTTTTTGTTTGCTGTTTTATACTTTATATTTTTTTTTTATGGCTTTTTGGGGGCGTGGGGTGATTTATTATTTGGTGACTCTACTGTTTGAACGATGGAGGTATGAGAAAACAACAACTTTTCTGGCAAGCTGATTAGACATGATTTGCACGTACAACGTTGTTTGTTTCGTCTTCGACTGTATTTTGTGTTCTTGGTTTTTTTTTTGCGTTCTCGCTCGCATCTAATCAGTTTGTTTTAAAAAATTCTCCTCGAGATACAATCGATTTTGTTTGCATTTTTCCACGAGAAATAGTTCAGTTAGTGTGTCATCGGCCGGGCAGGTGTTTTTGTCGGTTTTTTTCTGTCGTTTTTGAAACACACTTGTGGCTTGTGGCCAATTAAAGTGAAGCCATAAACTTATAATGGCTTCAGTGCACAACACTGGCTGAAAAAAATGGATGTAATGTATATTTTTAATCAGATGAATTGAGAAATTTCGATTCAAATTAAGCGGAAAATGTGACGGTCCGGTTTTTGCCATTTTTTTATTGTTGCGTGACATAATAGTTAAGTACCGTGGCAGTTGGTAGTATGTTTGAAGTATGGTGCTAAGAGTGGGATGGGCTGGTGGTGTTAATTTTTTATCTAAACCTACGTTTTGAGACCTAAAAATAGACTGAGATTTATCTTATTTGTTTGGGGAGCACCTGGGGTGCGCTGTGGATGGAAATCTGAGACAGCTTGTGGTCTGAAGATTTGTGTAGATCGCTTTGGGATGGAGATTTCAAACTGTTATGCAAATATTGAAGCGTGTAACAAAGCTGAGCTGGGCTTTGTGTTTTTTTTTGTGGATACGATGGTACGTGAGTTACATTTTGACGCTCAGAGGTAACAATGTCTTATATGCTAATTAATGGGAAAGAGAATGTCGTCTAAGCTTACGGGAAGCAGTCGTGTTTAGAGATTTCGGCTTTAGTTTTGTTCTCAGTAGAGATTGGAGAGTATCGTCATTCCTAGTCAAGGTTTCTAGGAAATCTGTCGTGCAGGTGGTAAAGTGCCACCTAAACTGCAAGCAATCGGCTGTATACTACCTCAAAGCTTCTGTGAGCAGAACTAGTGGCAATTGCATCAGTGGCTACTATAAGTCTGCAGCATGTATCTGCAGTATCTGTAGGTATCTGTAGCTAGACTATACTGTTTGGCTCTACGCTTTCAGAAGGTATCTACAATTGAAAAATTTGGATTTAGATAACATTCAACTGCATCAGTGGCTACTACTAAGACTAGACTATAAAGTTTGGTTGTGCGCCTTCAGAAGGTATCTACAATTGAAAAATTTGGATTTAGATAACATTCAACTGCATCAGTGGCTACTACGAGTCTGCACCATGCATCTGTAGGTAAGACTAGACTATAAAGTTTGGTTGTGCGCCTTCAGAAGGTATCTACAATTGAAAAATTTGGATTTAGATAACATTCAACTGCATCAGTGGCTACTACGAGTCCGCACCATGTATCTGTAGGTAAGAGTAGACTATACTGTTTGCCACTACGCCTTTATGAGGCATTTCCACTTGAAGATTTTGCATTTAGATGCCATTTTACTGTCTCAAAGGCTGGGGAACGACAGATTGGAACAATCCAAGTGCTCTATATCGCTTCAAGAGTCTTTAAAATTCTTGAAAGCAAGACTCTGGTATGGCATAGCCTCTAAAGTGTTCATTCAGATACTCAAGCCACCTATTATTTCAAAATGAATGTATTTCTGAATTTAAGCCAAGCCGGCGTTCGATTCTAAGCCTCCTAGTTGACTTAAAGAGTACAGTGGATGTGCCTTATAATGTTCGGTGTAGGGATCAAGTAAATATGGCCGTTATAACCGGCTGTTTATATCCGACAACGATATATCCAACCAAATGAAAGGAAAGTCGATGTTACAAGCGACTGGTCGTTAGAAGCGAAGTCGTTATAACCGACTTCCACTGTACTTGAGTTGAAATAAATAAAAGCTAAGCATAAACTGCCAAACTTAAGCCGATACCACGATTGACTTAAGCCCCTAGTCAATCAAAAGTTTGGAGAATGCCACCCAAAACAAGATTCCACCAGTTTTCACAACCCATCAACGTCAAATACTCAAAAATTATGCATAACCACACGCCTCTGTCACTCTTTAACACTCCTGCTACCCATTCGATTGCTATAAACCTTCAAATAGTATTCTTATCTCTGCCATACGTCAACATTTCTTCCTGAATTAACTCCTCACAAAGTCATGGTCATTCGAAAGTGTCACACTCTCTATGCTCGTCGTAAAATTTATATTTTATTTTCCCTCTCTCTCTCGTACTATCTTTGCGTAATTTTTCCAATGCCTCACGCCTACCCTAATTCTCGTGTCCATCGTAAACCCAAGGGCATAACAAATTTCACGACCAACTTAATGCCCTCCAAGGGCTATCGAATAAGTAAATCCCTTATGGGTTTCACAAAATTTTGTTTAAAGAAAGAAAAACACACATAATCTTGGAGTGTTATCACTCCAATCCACAAGCAGTGACTAATTTTCTGGGTCTAGGTCACTGGCGGCGGCAGCGTGGTATCTCTTCACCCATCCAGCATGAAACGCGCACGCACTCGACTTTGAGGAGAAAGTAAACCATGCACACTCGACCTATAATTAGTATCTGGAGTACTTTCCTGCAACTAATGCATGTCGGGACAGCAATTAGATGGGTTTTCTTCGTATCTCAAGTGCCTGGGAATCTCCTAGATACCTGTCGCAACCACACACATCGCTGTGCGTTGGAACCACTTAAAATGCGTATCTTTGTGCACCTTAATCGGTGCCCGTTCTCACTCATTCTGAAAGGGAAATACACTCTGCTACTGGATTTTCTATCAGACATATGTATCAGAAAGTATCTCGCCACTGTAGGAATGTATTTCAAAAGATCGAACAAAACTTGATTCGACCTCACAAGTATCGCATCAGTGTAAGCCCTTCGAAATTGATTAACTTTCAGATACCCACATTTACATATCCAAAAAAAAAGGGGTTTGGCCACCAGTAACCACCGTCTATCAGAGAATTAAACCGTAAAATTCCCGGATTTGTACTTCAACGAAATGTAAATTGGTTTTTTGTTATACCTCCTCGTGTGTTTAATCAAAAGTTGTCTATGCCCTATGCACCTGTTAATTAGTATCTAAATGTGAAAAAAACAGAAACACTTTCGTTAAATCAACACACAGCCACATACACGAGTACGGGTTTGGAGTTTTCGAGTGGATTTCAACGCAGATTCAATGGAGAACGGCGATAGATACACGCCTGATGTTTGTCCCTATCAAACAATTGACAGCGACAGTAATCAATTGATTTTTGCCCGGCGTGTGGTGTGTGTAGATACATATACACTTGTTTTCTATTTTTATTCCACCGCTCGTTATTCATTTTTATTTACATTTCAAGACGCGGTTCTATGAATACAGCAGCGCATATCGCTGAGCTAGCTCCTACGTTTGACAGAGGCTGAGATTCAGATTCAGATTCTAATGTGTTCCATAAACATCATTATGGTACCGATTGCAAAAAAACGTCGTCGATTAGAGATTGTTTGACCCAACTACTGCCTTGGTCATAGCTCATTTGAATTCTGTCAATATTTAGTTTAGTTTTTTTTAGAATTCAACTCACAGGTAGTAGGAGATACATATGCGTTCTAGTGTAACTAGATAGAATGTAAAACAAATAAGGTATTGAGAAGAAAATGAATGATTGACTGACGACTGACAGTTGAAGTTCGATTTCTATATGCGACAGCGAATTGCATTACAAAAGCCTCGGTGTTTTGTCGCACAATGCCGTCGTGACATTGGTGCACATTTGTGTTTTTAAGAGACTTATAGACAGAAGATGTACACGGAAGTTTAGCTGGCGATACAAAGGTAAACAATACGAACGGGGTGTGCTTTTTAATTCAAAAGAATAACAACACTTTGTTGAATAGCCTAATGGATGAGTGTAGATACTGTATCTACAGTTCAAATAAATTAATAAATTTTTATTCATACAAAAGATGTGTGATTACCTTGGGTTGAGATACTTTACTTTTGCTTGGTGAGACGTATTCTATGGAAAGAAACCAACCGTTGTTGATTGTGGTGAATACATTTGCATGGGGTTCCACATGGTTGCGGACTTTCACCTAGTTTGTTCATGGCGATGATATATGGTTATGCAGGTGCATTGTTGTGCTGGGGAAAGCGATGGAAGAAATGCTGTATGAAATGTCTTAGTTTGTGTTTAATAGTGTCACGGGCAAGTGAGTTGTGATATTTATGAGTAGGTGCAGGGTTTATTTTTTGATGCTTTGTGGTGCTCGCTCATCTCAGAGTTTTAATTTCGCCGGTTGGTTGAGTACTGAATTTACATAGTGTGTCAGTCAAAGAATGGATGCAATCATACTTTCACTACATGTTTTCAGAGAAGATGTGAGCTCTGCTCCAAGGGATCTGCAAAACCATATTAAGATGCCAATGACTTGAGAGTGACTCACATCAAATGAACATTTGTTAAGAGTTTCTTGAAAGAAAAAGCTATTCAAAGCAACGCCAGTGATCATTGTAAGCCCAGCTTAGCACAGAATTCGGAAAGTGTTCAGAAACCGAAGCAATTCAAGCAAGATTCTGCTTTTAATGTCGAATGTAAGAATCTTGGAAACGTTCACCTGAGAAATAAAATGTTGGCTCCTGTAAGCCTGGCTTAAGATATTGAGATCAGTGAAATTAATTTGATATGTCTATCAACTTTTCCACAACCGAAGCTAAGCTGTATCCAGAGATTAGTTAAAGTATCTTCAAGCCTTTGTTTCTAAAGCCAGACTTGGACTCATAGCAAGTAGTTTCGCCCTCAGTATCGGCGTTAGTTGAAGCATCTTCAAGCTCTGGTCCCTCAAGCCAGGCTGGGAGTAATAATAAGTAGTTTCTCGCTCGTTATCAGCGTTTTAACTCGACTACATGAAAGGTACCCATTTTTGCTGGTAGAATATGTATCTATCGACACATTCATGACCAAAGGAAGACCACCACTTCACCACACAATCGATTAAACCTCAAACAAAATCCATCCATCCATCAAACATCAATTTACCACAAAACTGTGTCAATCCAAACCAACACTAATGTTTTTTTTTTTGCTCTTTCCAGATCGTCATAACCTCCAACATGCACAAGATATCGAATCGGTTAAACTAAATCCCGATGTCGATGACCCAGTTCCCGATTACACCTTGGTCTCTGGTCTACCATCATACGAAGCAGCACTGGAATTAATGCAGAAAACTACAACCCTACTGCCCGGAGGCAGTGGCAGTAGTTCCTGCTTAATTGTTTACCCTTCATTGTTCAATGTGTTCAGTACGAACGAGAAGGATTCATGTGCAAAATCTTTACTCTCATCACAGTCTCCTGCGGCAATAGCAACACCAGCAGTAGCAACAGCAACAGCAACAACAGAACCAACAACACCACAATCACCATCAATTGATGGTGATGTAACAGCAACGACAACGACAACGACGATGACAGTGTCACAAAATGTCAAGTGTCAAAATGTACCTCGTTTGGCATTGCATTCAATACCAAGCTACGAGGAAGCGACAGGACGCCAGCCACAGCAACAACAGCATCAGTTTAGTGACACATCTACGTGTTTGATAAAATCACCAAGTTGGTGTGAGGATACCACTAGAGTGTTGCTTATGGCAAAGAAGAACTAAAATTAAACTTCATTCCAAAGAACCGAAGGAAGCAGAAGAAAAAAAAACTACAAAATGACTGACTTTTTAGCTATCGCGCCCCCTCCTCTCCAGTGGTTAGAGATAGATAGATACTTTTGTGATTGTTTTAGGAGAAAACGGATCTAAAAATCTGTATAGTTGCTGTTAATGTTTTTCCCGAGAGCTGTGATTAAATGAAATATTTATTTATTTGTTGTTAAGTCGATCTACATAAACAAAATGTAGCTGTTAAGTTTAAGTTAAATAATAATTAATGTTACCTCGTTTTAGAAAAATATATTTAAACGCTGAAAAGTATTCCAGTATCTAACAGGCCTACCTGTTGGATGCGATAAATTAAAAATAAATAAATAAAATAGACAAATAGTCAAAATATTAAATTCAAGAGTTTTGTGCTTTTTCTCTTAAAAAGGGGCGTGGCAAGGAGCTTTGACGGAAATCGACTTGCCTCAAGTGGAGGTAGGAATGTCGAGTGAGATCTTCAGCGATCTTGAAAGTTATAGACGGGAATGAGAGTCGCGAAAAGACTCTTAGCAAGTTTGACCTGAACCAGGAAATAAGCTGAGTTTGGGAGTTGGTCTGTCTTCACAAAGGCTGTATGACTTTGGTTCTACTTTCGCTGAACGAAACAATCTTTTTACAGATCTATCAAGGATACTTGAATCTTCTTCTTGAAGAAGATCGGGAAAAGTATTCTGAGCTTAAGAGGTAAGGCGGTAAGTAGTGAAATTCCCATCAAGTAGTCTAAGAAAGAAAGGAGAGCTCTTCACAAAAGCTGATGTAGCCAGAACGAAGGTACGTATACGACTAGGTAGATCGATAGGTATTACAACCGCGTGATGATCGGCTGACAAAAAAACCTCTGAGTACCAAAAGATGAATCTGATTAGAGGAACACTAAGGAAGTAGTAGCAGTCCTATACAGTGCCTAGCAAACACTAGCTCCTCTCTATAATATCACCTCACGAAAGTGTCAGTTCCAATCGCTACCATTGGATATCTGCTGTATCTACTTCCCAGGAACAAATCAGTATCGAAAGGCATTTTATAAATGTTAAGCTACTAGGGATACGAGCTATACAGTCCTATGCCTAGAGTGACAAAATTTGGATTTTCGGGTTTAGCAACTTAAATCAAGGACTCTAAACTCGATTGGGTATCAAACATTGTGTAAGCATAGGCTGTCAGTCCTGAAATCGACGGGTGGTGGAGTTGTAGAGACACAGTGACCATCTTCGAACTCTGCATAGAACAGCGATGCATTTACGAGATAATTTTACTAAAATAAGTATTCCAAGTTCAATAGGAACTAGTAGTAGAAAATGAAGGAAAACCTCCAGGACGAACGTCCTATCGCAGTACAAACAATATATGCAGCTAGACTATGTACAAGCCAGTGTACTGCCTTTTGATAGAGGCGGTGTACCTCAAGTTTCCATACTCAGTCCTTTACTTTGCAAGGTGAGAGTCTAGCTAATGGAAGACATATGGTCTAATTACACTTTACTCTGTACTGTGATGGGACGTTCGTCCTGGATGGTTCGAAATGAATGGAGAATGGAGTTAATGGGAGAATTTAGTAGATATGCCCTAGCATTGCCCACTGCAGCCTTAAAATGTTTTCTAGAGCAGGCTAGAGCAACTCTTTACAATCAAAATTGAACACGTTGTCAGATCAGATTGCATTGGCTACAGGGACAAAATTAGTATCTATTACCTCTGATGACTGAGATATGCATAGAAAATGAAGATCGCCGACTTCACCTTAGAATCTTTGACAGCTTAGTGAGGGAAAACCACATGTGACGTCCAACATTTGGAAATGCACACAAACCGATTTGAAACTTCTGGCTACTCATGCCGGACAATGGTAACATCTAAGGAAAAGACCCAAGAACCGGTCTAAAATCTCATCTCCACGCTTAAGTTTTGAGCCCACCACATGACAGCTGTCATGATGAATCTCTCGTTAGTCGAAAACCGACCGCATGCGTAGATAAAACAAATCTCTTTCTATTTATAACCACAAGTCCCGACGTCTAACCGATTAAGCGACTATGACTCACGTCAAGAATGAGAACTTACCGGTCTCAGAACCAGACCAAGTGGCGTGTTTGGATTGAGACGTGCCCACTCGGGATTACATCTTGTGGGTAGACCCTACATTTTGCATTTCCTATAAATCTTCTCATTTTTAATTCGACAAAACGTCAAGGACTAGTCGGTGGTTAAACAAAACAAAACACGATCACCACAACTCATATGATCGATGGAAGAAAAAAAAAAGAAAAATTATTTTTAAATCCGTTCCACACTCGATCGAGAGTGATTATGTAAAGTTATGTCAAAAACTCGTATCGTATTTAAAAGATACATGAGACAACAACACACCGATACACACAGATACACAGGCGGCATCGCTTGACCCACATCTTCGCGTCGAGAGAGAGAGAGAGAGTTGGGGAAAAAAAACTGCAACATGATCACCGTGATCGCTACGCTTCAAATAATTTCAAAATATTTTCCAAATGACATAACGAGACGATCCGCTGTTGTTGTTTTTTACTGCTTTGTTGTTCGGATTATTTATCTTTACACTTTCTTCTGTTTGTCAGACGATTCTCTCTCCGAAATGGGTGAAACTGCACTCGTAATGGTATCATCCGAAACGCAAACACACTTGAACGCTCATGTGGAATCGAAAAAAAGATGATAAATCTCAAATTTCATTCTAATTCCTCAAATGGTTCCCTTCTCATCAGGTTGAGGTACTGACTGCATTAGTCAGGCACCGAGGTATCGATCAGAAGAAGGAAACATTCTTACAGATGACTGAGTGCAGACGCGCGGAGTTGGTACCTGACACACATTGTGTCCGTGTAACCGAATATTATCCATCCATCCATCCATCCACTACCTCTGAACGGGGGTGTTACGACAACCATAATGGCAGGAGAGACATAACCTGCTTAAATTGCTTTATGGATGATTAAGAGGTGAAGCGCTATCTACGCATTCAGTTGTTGGGGGGAAATATGATCCGAAATGAGTGCTTCAACATTGAAATTCCCGGACACAGTGGGATTGGAAAAAATTCGAACAAATTGTGGGATACAGAGCCATAGGACAGTCTTAAAGAATTGAGTGTAGACAGCGAGAGATATCAGACAGTGCAATGAGATATAACTTCAAATAGACAAGTGTCCACACTATACAGCTCCTTCTAGAGCCAACTTCGCACTATGTCCCAAATTTCCTGACTGGAACTCGTTAACAGAATGAGTGTACCACCAACATTGCTTTAGAAAACGATAACTACTCTATGTCGATCACAACGACACACAGAACGGCGAAATGAAAGGAGTCCCACAGGGTTCAGTACTAGGGCCCTTGCTTTTAATGAGTTTATATTGAACTTCGTTCTTTACTTTCAAATGAGGAATGGTTCCAAATTCAATCCTGAAGGGTTAGGAGCTCATAGATACACTTGGAACCTATAGCCAGTGTATCATCCACTTACTTTCCAGCCACACTGTCCTTCAACTTCAAGCAAATAACAAACAAACCCAAAACCTACACCCGCCATCGAAACACCATCCATCGTCATTGTCAAGGATGTGAATAATATCCTTTCAAACACAAAAAAAAAACAAGAAAAACCCGGTAAATAGATTGAGTAATTATATTTCCATCCCCTGTATGCTCCTCGCGCATCCTTCCTTGTCTGTTGTGTGTGTCATCATCGAAAAGTAAACAGAAAAGGAACTTCAACACAAATAATCACTTTACCCTTTCCACCTTGTGTGCGTATCTGTCTGCCTCAATAAAATGGAATGCAATACACACTCCTACACATTGTTAGAAGGATATCAGATTTCTCCGATAATCATTTCATGACTACGACACCAGGATATCGTGTCACCAAGTTCATTTTGTCATTCTTTGTCTTTTTTTTTTGTCCTCTGTTCTCTCCGTCTCTCCTCCAATTCGTTGGCGTGCAAAAAACGGCCTCGAAAAAAGTTCAATTGAGAACACAAAACGGTGTGCGCCGGCAGGATGGCAGGATGGCAGGACAAAACGACAAAAAAAAAACCAAAACACATGTGTTCACCTCCAGTTTCATATGAACGGATGGCGCGAAGGAGGATGTGCCAAGTGTATGGTGTCAATTTCGGATGAAAAAAAAAAAAACACACAAAACCATAACCAAACGATGAGATGAGGAAGGAGTGCACAAAAAAAGGCAAAAACTTGATCCATAAAGAGCCTTTTATTCGCATGCTTAGCCTTCGACGAGAACTCATGGTCTTGAAGCGGCACACAGCGGAAGTTCTTGAAATTTTGTCACATTTTGTGTGGCTTCAATTAAAAGAGAGAGAAGAAGGATTATTAATTTGGTTTTCCCTTTTTCGGTTTTTTTTTTGGATGAGAGGCGGAATAAATGAAGCCGTGATTTATGGGAATTTATTCCCGTAACGGAAGTGAATTTGTTCACACGATTCTGAGATACAATTTAAGGATGCAAGGCTGTAGCGCAGAAATGAGAATGAAAAACGAGTTATTAATTATGTGTGTGAGAAAGGAAGTGGATGTGCTTTGGATTCAGTTATGTTTGGCGAATTTTCAAGGATGCGGCGGGGGCATGGATACAGTTCTATAATCGTGTGTTGAAACTCCATCGGAAGATAGCTTTAAAAGTTTGTATTTCACTTAATTTGTGGAGTACCACAGGGGAGGGTACTAGGACCAGAGCTATTAATCACTTATTCAATGCAATGTTTCTCTCGGTTAAACTTGCATTGAATATCTTTGAGTTAAGAGATCGATTCCTTGGATTTATAGTCACAGTGATAAGACCTATGAAAGAGTAAACTTGAAGTATAAAATCAGACTTCGTTGCTGTTTAGAGAAACTGGTGTCTTTAGAGCTCTTAACTGACATTGAAAGCGGTTGCAGATACGAAAAACTTAAAAATCTCACTCACAAAACCTACTCCTTTGGCAGGAACATATGTAACTTTAGTATGCAGTTCTCTGAGGTTCGTACATTAGTCAAAAGTTGGGTTCAGAATTCGTTCGTGCGAGTCCGAGTTCTAGGAACAGGTTTAGACATACAATACTTGGCTAATCGTTGACGTACTAATCCTAATGTTCAATATGTTTTTATGAGTTCAGATAGCCTGGACTTTAAGTTATCAAAGTACGAGTTCTTTACCAACTTCCAACAGACGGTACCTTAAAGGCTGAGCGACTGTAAAGGTCCCCCAGAAAGGTTGTTTAGTTAGTACCCTATCTAGTACCTAGTCCAGGTTCCCGGCTAACTTAGTTATTGAGTAATACCTGTACTTACTAGGTGAGTAAGAAAGTATAAGGTAAGTACGGACTGTTTCGAATATTAGATTTATTAAGTTTATATAAAAAACATACAGAAAACCATACAAGATACCCTATCCTCCTCTATATGTAACTTTTGTTAAATGGACGTGACCGTGCTGCATGTTTTTGTTGAATTCCAGCGAAATCTTCGAACGATTATGGATGTTACATGCAATATTTCGTCGCAATCAGTTTTTTGATGAAAACGCCCCCAAAAAGTAGGCGTGACTAAAACTGATGTATGGACGAATTGTAGAGAATTTGAATATCTAAATATTTTGTCTTTATAAATTTTTTCGATTTCATACAAAATAGTGAAGTTTTGAAAAAGGCTGCGTGGCAGACTTGTACTGCTTCTCCTTCCGAAAAGCCCAGATTGCACCCACCTCGATGAAGAAAATTTTTGTTTGGTAGGAAACTCCCTGAGTCGGTCCTGAGTTTCGGGAGAATCTGATTACTTTTCAAAGACTTCCTACATCAATTTCTTTGGCGTTCAGCTCATGGACATAATTAGTTTCTCAGAACACCTTAGTCTACTTAGACGCTATAGATCATTACCTAGGCTAGTTATATCTTTCCTGAAATTCTTGAGTAAGCCTTGACTGAACCTCGGCTTAAACCTCCCTTTTATGGCTTACATAGTCTAAATGCTGTATTTATGACCCTGTCACTGGTCAATGTGTATCTTTTTATAGCCTGAAACCGAATCTTTTTAAATATATCATCAGATTGAAGTTTAGATTCGGTAAATCCTAGCTTAGAAGTATTAGAATGGGATATGACTGGCCAGTAGTTCACGAGCAAGTCACATATCCTTTTTAACGTCTATTTGGCTTTCTCACTGAGGTACATAGTTCGAAACTGAAAATCCCTGCAATTAGCTGCTATTAGCTCAAAGAAATGAATCTCAATCTGGTTTGAAGAAGCCGGGCTTAGGTCCTTTTACAATACAAGATGGCCATATATCTTCAATGGCCAATCCTTCGATGAGTTTGAAGTAGTAACGACGTGTGTACCCGGGTGTCAGAGCACATTAAATGAGCACTGAGTCAAGGTGTTCATTCAATCGATCAGTGCCCCAAGGATAAAATGTTTACAGGCAATTCACACGGCTCTAAACAGGGTTGGCAAACGAGCGTAAAACTCCCTCGAATCGCCCCAATTACAACGACCATAGGGTACTTCCATGAACCCCTGTACTCATCAACTTATCTCCACCAACCATCGCGACAAAAATGTTGCAAATAATTTAATAATGATAATCTTGACGGATAGTAGCGCTACGCTCTATTAAACGTGAATCATCCTAATCAGCATCACCATTATCCTTACCATGGTGTTGGCCCCAATCATCACATTTTCCACCCCAATTCGCCGAGTTATGGAGCATTTTTAACACTCCAAACTGTTGATTCTATTTGTGCAAAGTGTTCGCCCCCACCAGCACCAGTGGAGACCTCCCGAAGGGGAAAGTACTCCCAAGAGTGCAATTCATTTGCACCCTCAAAGCATAAAGGAAACCCTCTCAAGCAATTTTTCTCATCAAAATTCGGCCAAGGAAATTCCTGCAACGTGGTCGTATTCGTAAGGAGGGTGGATTCATCCGAATCTCGACACACCTGGATTCGACACCCCATCCCCCTGCATGTGGTGCTTGAGATTCTTTTCAAAAAATCTCTGTTAATTCATTTAAATTGCAAATCCATTTTGAAGAAGTTTTACTTCGGTTCTTATTCTTCGGCAAAAAAAACCCATAAAAGGAAGTAAGAAGGCACGGCACGAATGTAAAATCACTTAAATCGTCTCGTCTCATCTCTCATCAGAAGAAATCTCATCGCATTTGGAAGCTCCTCGGCTAGAGGATCGCACATCAACATTTGCCTTCGTCTGTCTTTGCTGGATTCCCATTCAACTACTCGTACTACTGATCGATTTTATTCACAATTTGATTCATTTTGATTCATTTGCGATGCCAGGCGCTTTAATTGAATTTCTCCATTCGATTTTGTCGATGGTTTTTCGAAACGACAACGACGAGGACGACGAGGACGATGATGACTACCTATCGACAAGAAGTGTTGGGAGTGGTTAGGTGTAAGAGTAAACCCGGCTCTCCTTTGGTATCAAAGCGATGTAATTTAATGGATTGAATTTGAAACTTTCTCATTTCTTCGATTCGCCAGGATAAAAGTCACTTTTGTGTGTACGGCGCTCGGCTCATTGTCGAACGGTGCGGTACCGTACGAGGATGCGGATATAAAAGAACTGAAGACGGAGAACGTTTTTCTTTGAGAAATTGAACAAAGTGAATGCAGGGCTTTTCATTAATTTATTTTAGAGAATTTCATTTCAAGTTAAATCATTTGAGAGTTGTTCGTTTCGAAATTAGGAATTTCTTACTGCATTACGGAGTTGAGTGGTAGACGAAATAGATCCTGAATGAGGAATCAAACGAACAAGTACTACTATCCCAAAGGATTCATTTAAACCGTTTTTGGGTTTCGAAATCAGTGGAAAATCGTGGATAGATACGAACTATCTGCGTAGCTGTTTAAGCTCACCTTATTCACTCTGTGTGTAGCCATGGCTTGATTGTGGATTTAAGTCTCGACCAAGACTCAGGACTTCCTTCCATGGTTAGAATCCAAAGAGGCGTGTCTATCCCCGTTTACTTCGTCAAAAACGTATGCATTCTAATGGCATAAATGGTGGAGCACTGTGCTGAACCTGTCTGCCTGGTTTCAACCGTCATCCGGGCTATAGTTAGCGTAAGTTCCAGATAAATAAAAGCCTTCCCACCAAGCCAGCTCAGAAGAAGTAAACGAAACTATCGCCCAAAAGTTGTGTTCCTTATATTGAGCCGATTTATAGGAATCGCGATCGTCCCACATTGAGGGAAAGTGCTTCATATTATTCGTAAGTTATTATTTAATCTACCAACAGTAGGTAGGACCTCCATTCAAAGTTAAATCCTTGAAAAGATACGAGTAACTCCATCCTACCCCATCAAAACTGCCCACAGAAACTGGTTGATATGTATCTTTATACCTAAAAATCTTTAATTTTGGCGAAATAACATACTCCTGTCCTTAGTGAATCTTATGCAATCAAGTTGTTTCCAAATTTCTCACGATCCGAAGCCACAGGAGCTTACACAGGCATCCTGAGTCAAACACCCCTATAGAGGCGTCAATCACCGTTCTACAGACACCCAGCAGGACGGATCTTAATTAAAGAAAGGACAATCAAAGAATGTGTCTTTCAGTTACCGGAAATTCCAAGGCTTCCTACTACCTCTGCCATATGCTACTGCAACTCTCCCTGCATATCCTTTCATTTCATACAATTACGTACGTAATTGAGCCACAAATACATTTTTTTTTCTGTAAAAATACTTATGTTTCCATTGTCCTGTCGAAATTGAAAAAGAAAAAGTGAACAATCATCTACGCACAGGTTTTAGAGGGATTTGCCCAACATTAGGCACCTCTAACGTCTTCTTTCCGTCAATTTGCTGCCCCTTTGTCCGAACACATTTTCCGAATAAAACTACAAAAAGAAACTCAGAAAAGGATCCTACTGCACATATCCTAATGATTGTATTGTTCGACCACAAAGGGCATAGCAATTCGAATAAGTCACGCATCCCATGTGCAGGACATGCTGTGTTTGGCAAAAGAGAAAAGATTTTCTGCCAAATAATCGATCACTCATTGCATGCTGTTTGGCAGTTTTGGAGTTTTTTTTTTTTTTGTAAAAAGAAAAGGGAAAGGATCTTAGCAGGACGTCTGATGAAATCACGGTCAAAGGAAACTGCAAACAGCTAAATTATTCAAGTGACAGTTTTTTCTGTACAGAAAAGTGAGAAATTCTCTCCTAAAAGAACTGTCACAGATTTTGACACTTAAACGACCCCCATGTGTCATCTGTCATTTGTCATTTGGGTCTCATTTGTCATGAGTGTTGATTAATGAAATTTTTTTCTCCTTTCAAACTATCAATCCGATTATAAATCGACACACACTCACGCAAGATAAGAGGAGAAAAATTAAATCAAAATATACAGAAGGAGAAGTCCTTAATCCAATCAACATCCGATTACGGTTGTCTCACCTTGATATCGGTTGAATATACTACGTAAAAGGGTACGAATACGAATGAAGGAGAAGAAACAACAAAAAAGAAGTATAAAACTGTTGCCGGTGGGTATTATGGTAGTTGGTTGCCCTTACTTGCAGGTATAACGTGAAGTTGGCTTCGTAGCATAAGCCTTAGCAGAAAGGATTAAAGCAACAGAAACGCAAATGACACGGAAGGGAGAGACACAGCACATACATACACGGAAGACACTCATATGAATGGCTTTTTGTGCGGTGGAGGTCATGACGCTACGAGGCGGTTGTATGTCTAAGCTTTAAGCCTCACAAAAATGGATTTAAAGCCGCCTCAATCGGATTAGGTGTGCATAGTGGGCGGGAAGATGCGGTAGACTACTATCCGCTGAGAAGCATGTGATATAAAGCAGCAGACTTCCGGCATTAATCAGCCCCAAGAGTACGTATAGATACCGGTGTCATTCTATGACGTAGTTTACATTAATCAGTCTGATACCTACTTGCGTGTGACATAAACCATTTAGTTGAGGGAAAAGCAGTTGTCGTTGGGTAAGTACATCAGTAAATGTCAAACAAACATGAGATTTACATGTGCATTTAACTGTACAATTGAAGGGCAATGACATCTTTAGTGAATCTGTTGGCTTCGAGTTTAAGGGACTTCTAATCCATTTGAGTCCAGGCTCAATGCTTGAATGGCTTAGAGACTGACAAAGGTCTGTCCTGGTTGATAGTGAGTAATCCAAGACATCACATGCGAACTACCTACTACAGCGAATGAATCATGTAAACCTTATGCCAAGCAAAGTATCTAAGCAAGCCGACCTCGCACCAAGTTCAACACCCGTTCCCACTTTGCGAATGCATTATCAGTCATATTGTAGAATTAATTACAATCCATAAACATTCTATTGCCAGATCAATAAAAATACGTTTCGAAACGTTGTCAAGCTGCTGCAACAAAAAGCCTACAAAGTCACACACTACACCAGTGACTGCTTCAAACTAATTAATTCAACTTCACCTCTGTAGATATCGAATTGTTTTGTTGTTAACAGAACCAGTTTAGCATTACAAAAGAAGAACCTCTTTGTCTGGAGCTTGTTTTTGTGATAAAACACACAAAATTTTTTACAAAAAAAAAAACACCATTAGACGACTCTCCCTTATCGCAGGGCAGTCGGGTGCATAGTTTAAAAATAACAACTTGGCACGCAAAAACGTTGCATCTCACGTGCGGAGGATGAACTACCACGTGGGAGGTTATCGCCTGGAAGAGTCTTCCAAAATGCATCCCTTGGGCGCGGGTGGCCACATGTACGTATGTAATCATAGCAAAAACAAAGTTTTTTCCTTCGTATGTTGTTTAAGTCATAACAAATTAATTAACATCACGTTTGCTGGACTGACGGCGCGATACGTAATCAGAGGAATGGCCAACAGATACATACGTTCGGATTGTTAGTAACACAATACCCGGCCCTGTTACGACGATGAGCAATATAAATAGAATAACAACAAATTAGAAAAATTGTATCAACAACTAGATGTCTTGTACGAGTGGTGGGGAAAATTAATTACAAGTTTTACGCTGTTTTCAGTTTTATAAATGGTTTTGGGTCAAGCCGGGTGAATAGGGCTAAACAGGCAGTGAATATGGTTCGATTGAAAAATAAGTAAAGTATGACTCACCCCTTTTAATCAGCACTGTTTACTCCTGCAACGAAAAGAAAGAAAAGAAATCAATTAGATTCTGTTGAAGACACATCACATACAGATGTGGAAAACTAAAAATAGTAGACTTGTAGCAAACAACTGAGGTAAGTATAGTCAACCTACATACTTTCATCAAAAAAATCTTTGAAAACTACTGACAGATCTATGTTCACGAAAAAAAAAAAAACATCCCTGGATGACTATATCTACTTTTGCTATCGTGGCAAACTGACATAAGTACCATTTTTCCTTTTTGGATTTAGTGCGGGACCTATGTCCCCTATGGGACCTTTCGAAGAGCATCTACGTATTTAAAAAAAAATTGGTTCAATTCAAATTAGCCGCTCACCCGACTTCGTCGCTCCGCTATGGGTGTGTCAACAACTGCCAGGCATTCGCCTATAAGCAACAGTGGCGCAGTTCAAGTTTGCACGCTTCGCATGGTAAGACATTTTCAACTCTAGCCTGTTAACACGGGACCAACCAACTTCATTTGCTTTGACATTTACATGTTCAGATTGATAGTCCCGCTGAACACATCCGTAGACTATTTCCGACGTACTAGCTGTTGGTGCCAATGAAATTGGTTTGTTTTTCAACAACAAATTCTTTTTACGATGGAACTACTCCTCTTCAAAATTTCTCAGTTTTTAAATTTGTTTCCATCCTTTTGTCGAGTGACAGCGATTCATATGTCCAAGGATCAAAAAAAATCTGAAAATTCCGAATCTCCGGATCTCTTAAATCCTTTTTTCCTCACCAGTACGTCGGTCCGGTGTGCACAGAATCTTAAAAACTTCGAAAAATACTGATAGATACATGTTCTATCATGTCATGTACTGACTTGTTGATAGTGGCATCTATTAGGAGTTGGTGAGATCTTGAATCAGCAGCCTATCCCTACTCCTGCCGTCCTATGAAACTACAAACTGTTGGAAGGCACCTACTGTTTAACGCTATATGCAAAGGGCAAACTTTCGCACGACAGGTGTACGTTCTTATGTTTGCAGACCCTCGAGAGAGGTGGAGCCGTGAAAGAAACTTTACGTGTTATCTAGGGATTGAGCCAGGAATACCCTTGACCACACCAATTGCTACAAACTTTTCTTTTAAAATCACATCATACTCTCTGACTTACCTATGAGATTAACCCCTCAATTGCTCACCAAAATCTTACAATTGAATGCCAATAGTTTAGTTAAATGCAAGAATTTATAAAAATACAAGTTTTACTTAAAATGTTAATTCTCCTCAATGCCAACCCTGCCCTTGCCACACCAATGATGGCAGATAAGTCCCGGTTTGCGGAGGTTGGACTTAGATTTGACATTTAGATAAAAAAGACTGAAGAAAGCTGATTTTGTTCTCAGAAAAGACGATGCTTGCTGGGTTTCCTGCGCGACTGGTACATCAACTGAGATTATACGTCATATCGGCGAAAGAAACACGAAATGACATATTTTTTAGTGCCTACTGTCGATAGAGGAGAAGAAATTGGTTTGGTTTTTTGTTTACACTTGTTTTTGCTCTACTTGTGCACACATGTGTGTGCCAAAGGTCAGTAGTGACAGCACATTTTATGAAATATAGGCAATAAGTCGAATGGAACTGCTTGCAACTAAATTCTTCTTTTTCTTTTCTTTTTTTAAATAAAAGGTGTGATTCCCCTTACTTTGCAAAAAACACAATTGTTGAGTTATCACCGGAAAAAACTTCAATAATTTATCACCAACAAGATGTTAACTTAAGTAGCTTCACATTCCGTCCACCAGATGACGCTGGTTGTACTCTAACATGATGTTCTGAGAGATGTCATTCGAGTTAACCCGCACTAGACTCACGTCTGTCAATTCCGAAAAACTCACAGCAATATTTTCCGTGCATTTAGTCCTAAATTTTAGCACAAAATAGTTAGAATATCAAAATTTCATTTCAGTAGAAGGTAAGTCTAAAATGTTTAGTCAATAGCGACCTTGGTCTGAATATTTTCGAATGTAGACAATGGTAAGTATGTCCCGTTTTGAATAGGAGGAGCTTAGACTTAGAATATGTAGGACAAGGGCGATTGGCGAAAACAGATTTTTTGTCGAGGAAGCTACATTTTCTGGGTGACTAGTACTTCAGTTGGAATTGATCCACAATTCTTGACTTCTATTCTCGATTTCTTGACAGAAAATGTCATAAAGATCCATAATTAGGAGTAGATTGCGAATATCGTGGCTGAGAGTACATCAAAACCAATCGATTGACCGACTATCGTAGAAGATATTTACAATTTTGCGCTTCCATATGCACAAACTTGTAAGTAAAAGTCAAATTGACCATCACTGTCACAAGAAATAATAGCAAACATTGATGTCATGAACTCGGTATTGGGAATGTTAATTCCATGACACATTTCTTGTACTGAATTATTATTATTCTTCGAATGAATGATTAAATCGTGGTCCTCCTTTTTTTCTCCAACCCTAAAACTCATCATTCATGCTGGAGTTTGTTAAAAAAAAAAAGTTTATTTGAAAAGTTTCCTCCATGCCATCCCTGCTTGGGGTATTTGGTCGCACAAATGATGGCGGAAAAGTGCCGCTTCAAAAGGGATGGGCCTAAACTTGGTTTGAAGATAAAGAGGAACTGACAAAACAGACTGTCCATCGAAGCTGAGGCGATGCTTACTACGTTTTCTGGGCGACTGGTACTTGAACTGAAATTACACGCCGTGGACACGAAAGAATTTACCAGAATCTTCCTCCCAAGTGACATACTTTTTTCGTGGATGTAGAATGCGAAGAATGAGCCAAACGGTGGTGTGATAAACTTTGTTCACAGACATTGTGTGTGCTGAGCAGGTTGAGTAAAACAAAAGGTCACTGCGTTAGCACATTGTAACCAAGCAGATTGCACAGCCTTGAGGCCTCAGAAGTGAATGGAAAGTTAAATTTGAAAAAGTGCCAATAAACGCTTACCAAAGCCAAAAAGATTCGCATTCACATTTCGATAGATGGGAATATGTATCTAATTATTGCGTAGAAATACCTATTACTGTGTGCTACCACATAATTAGCAATGGTCGGCGGTATGACTCCATCGTTCAAGTGAAGAATATTCTTAGGAAACAACTAAGAAAAAACCTCAAAACAGAGAAATAAGTGATCAATAAGTTTAGAGATATAAAAAAGTACTTCTTTTCATCGTTAGCCGTGTTTTTCTTTTAACCTCCGCGGCTATTCATATTTTCCAACAGTTTTTACCCGAAATACCAGAACGGAAAATATGAATCACGAAAAGTTATTTAAAAATCAGGGATTTCCCCCAATAGCATCCCTGGTTTCGGAAAGTATGGATGGCAAATATGTTCCGTTTCTGGCAGGAGGAGCTAAGATTTACAGTCCAGATAAGACTGAAAGCAGAAAATAGACTTTTTCGAGAGAAAGACGATACTTGCTATCGTTTCTGGGTGACTAGTACTTCAGTTGGGATTTTAGGTTCATTTGGGTGAATTTGAAAGGCTTTGAGGGAACGAATCGAGGTGGAAGTGGTGCATGGAGATACGTTAAAAAATACTTCACACTAAGTTAAGCTCTAGCTATGTACATATGTTTAGACGATTGTCAAGTTTGCGAATGAGCTGACAGTTCACATGGTTGTTCCATTTTGTCCCAATTCATGACAGTTTTTGTCAGATGACTAGTCTGGCAGTCGTCTGACAATTGTTTTACCACAAAACTGTCAGGCAAAAATTGGCTTACCTTACTTTGAGACAAATTTTTCATTTGCAGATCTGGTAATCGTCTAAACCTACATAGCTTAAGGCATAAACAGAAATTTTAACATAACCCAACCTTGGCATGTATCTTGTTTGAGTAAAACAGATTGGAAATAATCAGGTCATCAAGTACGAGGCTGAAGATTGTTTTGTAAAGCCATTCATTCTAAAAACATTACATTTGTCATCACAAGATTGGATTCACCTATTGAATAAGGAACACGTTTGACACTTTTCGTAGAATTTTTAACAATACTGGGTGGGTTAGTTATATTGTTCTTCAAAATGTTGATGTAAAGGAGAATCTTTTATTTGACAAACCGTTTTTTAGTTAAGACAAGGTGGACCTTTTAACTTAAAGTCCCAATACGGCATTAAAATGTCTTTAAATATTTGAAAAAAGTTAATTTTTTAATTTCCCTCACTAGCATCCCTGCTTTAGCCATTTCCCCACACAGAAGTATGGCTGAAAAGTCCCGGTCTAAAGAGGATGGGCTTATTTTTTGTGTGGAGACGAAGGAGAAGTGAGAAAATAGACTTAATTCCAAGCTGAGGATATGCTTGCTGTCTTTTCTGGGCGCCTAGTGCTTCAGCTGGAATAGCACGAATGTCTGAGACTAAATGTGAATGCGAGAGAAATGTATGGAGAGAGGTATGAAACGAATTCTGGAAATAGACTGTTCCTGAGACAGATGATGCTTGTTGTAATTTTTGGGCGACTAGTGTCTCAGTTGAAATTGTCTGGTATATCGGAAATATAGGTAGGATGGTGATGTCAAGACCAAGCAGTCTTGTTCAGTCCAGCATTGAACGTAGATTTTTCAATCTTTCCTGAGTTCAGTTTAAGACATGATATCCTTCTTCGGTTGCGTGAAGGAGGAGATTTTACACTCAAGGAGCTTGACACCGACATTGACTGGTCAGAAAAGTACGCATCAATCATCTAAAATAGCTAGGACATGTATGTAGAAGGAATGGACACCAACAGTCCAACTGCTAGAGTCTTCAATTCTAACCAGGGGGGAAAATGAAACTTCGTCTTAGGTAGGCCGGACAAGTGGAAGAGGACCTCAACCAATTCAGAGTGCAGAACTGAAGGCAGTTAGGGAAAGACCGTGCTAACTGGAGAGGCTTGGTGGTTAAAGCCCAGATCCACACCCCCGGACTCTAGCGCTACCTTAGCAAGTAACTATCTCTCATAGGCGTTAGACCAAGTTTGCTTAACTAAAGAGCTAAGTTCCAGACGATGAACTCGTGCCATCTAGACCCTTACAATGAGAAAACGCATACCACGATCTGTAAGCAGCTTAAGTGAAGAAAGTAGGAGATACTGGAGCCCGTTGGTTTTAAATGTTTGTGGTTCACTAAATGCAATGGAAAATAGGATTTAGCAGAGCATTTACAATTCTGGAGAGAATATCTGAATTCGACAGTAAACCCGCGGATGGACTTGAGTTTAAACTGAAGTAGGTTCCCATATTCCTCACTCAGGAGAGAGTATCAATTGATAACCACTTCTTCACTTGTGACTCGTTCCTTTCCTTTTTTCTGTTCTGATTCTGGTTGACATATTTTTGTTTTGAGTGTCCAGCGATGCCATATTGTCCACCAGTTTCTCGGCAATTTATCAAGCATAGCTGGTGAACCCTACAATCTTAGCATGGGTTGTTGGAGTGGCTGGACAAATCGTCGAAATGAGAAGCTATAGTACCTCGTCCATCAGACATGGGCAGTCCCCATCAAGAGCAACATGAATACTTCCATGGCCAAGCCATCAGCTGTAACTTGTTCTTCCCTAAACAAACTGTGACTGACTCTCTTACAAGATGCACCACCACCATTAACCATCCACACCGTCCTTCACCCAAGACAGCTTAACTACTTTATTACTACTTAAGTACACCCTTCTGAGTAAATCCCTAAAACCCACGACGAATTCCCTGGAAATTCCACTACAAGCCCGCAAACACAATGCTCCTCAACGGCTTTGCATTTAAATACAAAATTACACACACTTTACGTCCAACAAAAGGTCGTCATTATGTTCGGTCAGCACCTTCTTAGACGTCGCTGCCCCATCCATCGATGGTTAAGTACGCTCCCATAAAAAAGAGAAGACGCACCTCCTCGCCCAAGAATCAATCTCTACGTGATCGTATAATTATGTATTAAATTACAAGGATCATGCATCTGTTGGCACTGGCATCTCGCCTCCAAGTATCATTTTTCCTCTGCCATGACATTTTCTTTTGTTTTCAGTGGTTGCTCTCACCTTCGGAGGTGGAACCCATTGATAGGGTGCGCGGTGGGTAATCGATAATCGATCGTTTTGGTCAGACAGTTGGTCATCGGATGAGGAGTTTCGAGAGAAACGAGAGTCCATCAAAAAAAAGTTGGAATTACAAGTATCTGCTGTGCTTCACCTGCCTACCTGCTGCTGCTGGTGCCTCCTGATAAATTCCAGGATACTTGACCCACGTCAACGCTGTTTTTTTTTTTCTCTCTCTCTTTCGGGGCACCTGCCCTGGTTGGTAATTTGCGTTCTTGTTTCTTGGATTGCGACAGGTTGCATGGTAATAAAATTCCAACTCCAGTCGGAATCAGGGAAGAAAAAGAAAGGAACTACCAAGGAGTGCATGTAACATAGTGTATTGGCTAACAGAGAACAATAAAACATGGAAAATATCGTTTTCTAAAAAGGAGGTGCTGCAAGGATTCGTTTTTTTTGTTCGGTTCGTGTAAGTCGGTGCGGGTTTTTTGAGGGCGGACGGCAAGCCATTGAAACGGCTTATGGTCAGATAGGGAACACATGTTAGACGGATAAGCGTTTTAAGGATATTTTATGGGATTTTTTTTTGCTTTTGTTGAATTGCGCATAAAATGTAAGCTGGAGAGGTAGCTTAGAGTCATAAACTACTGAGGTGAGGTCCGACTAATTAGCGAACATATTGCAGACAGGAGGGTGCAGAGATAAGGTTTCGGTTTTAGTCAAAGGCTGGACGGGAGTTCTGGAGGGTTTTCAGAAATCAAAGGGAAAATTAGCCGAACTTAGGTGTATCTTATCTGGTATTGATAGGGATACCAGCTATTGAGTATAAATCGAGAGAAATCCACCTGCAACTGCGATATAGGACTTACCATAGCACGTGGAAAGTGGCTTTGAACCCCAGCTAATAATTGAGGCATGTCCTTCGGAGGTAGATACCTAAACTAGCTCGACTGAATCGTAATGAATTGAAAAAGATTTCAAGAATTTGAATGACTGCATGAGTTGGACTCTGGGTGGCCAGTCGTTTAGAAATGCAATTTCAACGAAAGTCGAATTAAAAGGGTTGCAGCCTCTCAACTTGGTCTAAGGAAACCTACCGAAGTCTGTATGAAGGGTGAATCCTCTGCGTTATTCGACTGCGAGCAGCTTTTCTTGGTACAAACTCCCACCGGTGTTATACCCTTAGGGTCGAGAAGAGGAGTTTCATAGTGGAGTACAAGGCCATAAGGACCAGCATGTCTAATAGAACACTTGCTTAGTAGCCCTATTTCCAGAGATCATAGCGCTATTTGAAGTACAGGCCTTGATCGTCAATTAAAAGAGCAATTCCAGGTGAAATTGCGAAGAATTCTTCCAGATGTGATGTATGTTTTTGCTCCAAATAAGTAGTCCAACACATTCAGGAAGGATTAAAAGATGCTATCCATGCCGTTGTGCCTTATTAAGGCTAGAAGATGTGTGGTCTGTTGAGGTACAACTGCAGGATTTTTGTTTACTGATTCCATTCAATGAGTAGAGTAGGTCTTATCCCAGAAGGACATTATTTTAGAGGACTGTCATCCACAAGCCCAAGCTTATTTTTGTTGATTTTAACGGAACAAGTAATAGAGTGGTTGTATGAATGGATCCCTGAGGCACTCCATCGCTTTACACAACTGCTTGCACTATCTGTGGAAGAGCTAATCGAATTTTTCCTATGTTGAGGTGCGCTTGCAACCAAGAATAACTTAAGAATCTATCAATGAGAAGCAAGGTCTGGAAGTGAGCAGCCAACTGAAAAGTGTACAGTGAGCAGAATGAGCTTGTCAGCTGTCAACTGTGACACTCTAGCTCTAGCTAGTATGAAATTTTATCCATTTAGGTGGTTCGATGTATGACTGTTGATACGTTTCATCGCAGCTGTAACTACGAGAGTATCTATGGCTACAATCAGCTGGCAATTCTTTTCATTTTACGTCGTAGACTGGGCTCTAAGCGATGTACGAGACGTTTGCGTGAGAATCAGACTGAAAGATGACCACGAAGCCCTTATGTCTACCTTGACTCAGTGTGAATAAAGTTCACTTTTTGACTTCATGTGCAATGATATCCAACCAAATCCCTGGTGGCCTTTGAAGACTCGTACAGTCACGTTGTCCATTTACAGGAAGGATATAAGATCTAGGATTTTCTCTTCCCACGACAAGAGAAGGGCGTAGGCACAGTCATATTTATCGCCGCATCTATCCAACGTATGACTAGACAAACCAGGACGACCATAACTTGTGTCACGGTCGATCAAAGTCGGGCAACAACAAAAGAATACGCAAACGCCTTCCTCACAACAGGGATGCTCACGATGCTGGCTATGGTTTTTTTGGAAAAAAGGATTCGACAGGCGCTTGGCACAGAAATATGATCCCAGTAGTCTGAAGGACTGTCCAAACCGACAAAGAAAACTAGACCGCTAAGGAAACTCTGACGCCGCCGCGTTACAGTGTCAATCGAATCACCACCCTTCCTCGTCGCTGGGCCACAGATTATCCGGGATTAATTACGCCTCATATATCATTGAATGAAGTTCCATTTGAGATGAAATTGCAGAGAAACAGCAGCAGATTTTCTTATTATTGTCGCCCCCTTTGGCTGGCTCATTATGGCGAGTCAAACCCCCTCGTGGCTGTCGCACTTGTTTCAGGGGAATACCGTCGAGTGTGCACTGGAGCACGAATGCATGGCTTGGCCACAATCTGAAAATTACTTTTATGATGACATTAGACGAGTATATCGTTCCACACTAGGGCGAAGGGTGGTAGAAATAAATTAGAATTTGAATCGAGCAAAGGGACGCACTGGCAGTTGGGGGTTGCTTTGTTGGACCAAAATGCAATCATAAGCAGTATGATTACAAGGGTGGCTGGGGGAGGTTGAATAATGTATTAGCCGGGCGCGAATTGTGGTGAATCATTCCAAGATTGTTGGACACCGTCGATTCTTTGATACATAACCAATCCATCTCTTGAGATGAAGTAGTACCACATGCGGGATCGACAACCTTTTTCGAATTTTCCTTTCAAGTTCCACTCGAATGCACTTCTCCTCCATTTCTGCTGACTAACTCCCCAAACAGTTGTTTGATTTGAACTCCAGAAGAGCAGACAAGACGAGCCCCAAAAACAAAAACTGCTGCTTAGTGGTTTTCCAGTTAAATGCGGGATTTTATAGTTGGGAACGACTGTAAATCCTGTAGCACCACATTATAGGAAGGACAGACGGTTAGTAGTAACGAGCGAGGGGGTAAGTCTAGAGAATCCTGTCGAGAACTTCTGAACTCGTGAAACCGAATAATTAGGGAGAATTCTCATTAAATCGTCATCATCGGAGGAATCGAAGGAATCTCTGGGAAAAGACATAAAAATACAAATTTACTGGCACATCATGCGGACGTTGAGTCTCACAATTAATTTTTGTGGAGACTCGCACACACGTCGGCACGCTTTATGCGGGGACACGACTCATTAATCAAACGAAGGTCATTAAGTGGGAATCGAATGGGAGCGCATACATATCTTGGAAGCGAATCGAATCTGACTTTTGTTGGAAGACTGTATTCTGAGAGCCGTCATGAGATTGATTAAGTGATGATTGAGATGCATGCTTCCATGTTAACAGGTGGTTAGCTCATGGTAATGATGTCTGTTCATTTCGATCCAAAAGTTTGATGACTTCCGTAACTAATTGCCTTGGATACCTAGGTTCCACAATGGGTTTCTGCGCAATAATCCACAAGAGGCATCAACAGATGGCCCACAGAAGCCTGTTCAGACCTTAGTGCAGCTCTAGGAGTGG
The DNA here is from genome assembly GCA_963583995.1 of Xylota segnis. Lineage (NCBI taxonomy): Eukaryota > Metazoa > Arthropoda > Insecta > Diptera > Syrphidae > Xylota > Xylota segnis. The sequence continues at coordinate 4,131,654 of OY757238.1, forward strand.
TTCTAAGGGCGTCCTTTATCCAGATGCAGGATAGCCTTGGACCTTCTCGAGTATAGCAACTCCGCTTTTCTTGTCGAGTTCCCTGCATGGTCTTGAGTATTCAGTTCCCAACTGAGTTTGACCCCCAAGAACCTGGCGTGATCTGCAAATTGAAATCCAATACCAAACACTCACTTGGAGCACTCAGACGCTACAGGTCCATTCTGCTACCAGGAAGCATGTTGCATTCTCGAAGGCTTTAGGCGCATCCTGACTGTCGCTACAGATGCGAATATTCCGACCTCGCCACCTATTCTCAACGTAGATCTCCGCTTATAGAACAGAGACATGCTTGCCTAACGAGTAGTGAAGTCTAGGGTTGTCGGTATCCACGAAGACACTTCACCCCAGTCTAAGCTGAGACTTTAAATTTGCACAACAGTCGGAGTTCTGGTGCCATCGCATCAGATGGCATGTCGATCAAACCAGAATCTTAGGATAAGGTCAACGAAAGTCCAATGCGAATGACTTTAAAAGTCTCTCCCGTCTAAGACCTTAGATTGAATCTTTGCAATAAGATCGTCAATTGCCATGATTTACGCAAAAAATTTTCTTCGCCTCCAAAGCAAGGAAATGCGAAGAAACTATGACCACAGTATGTCAAACTAAAATCACAACTCTCATAGGTATCTCACTAACCACAGCTTGTTGGACGACTCCACTTTGGTTTAACAGAGATACACTGAGGCTGTAGCGACCTAGATATAGAGGAAAACTTGATTCATCACCAAACAGAACTAGCAAGACAGATCTGAAAGAATAGTTTCCATCAAAAACATCAGAATCCTACAAAAATGTTTAGTAAGGTGTCTTAGATTTGGATGTCTCAAGTGGTGTACCACAAGGTTCCATTCCGTCACCCACTCTCTTTCTTTGTAGCGATTACTAAGCTGATGATGCTTGCTTTCTTTCATCTAGGATCGTCCACTAATGGACGCTGAATGTACGAATGAATCAAACTGGCTGGCTAGTAAGTATAAAATTCCGGAGACCTTCTCTAAACAGGATTCATTGTAAGGAAAGCAGGCCTTGTATAGGCAGTGATACTGTATCGACTAGATCGCTCATTTGAGATGCAGCTGCAATAAGATCAGACCTAGAACTAGACCGGAGTATCTGAGCCTACTACACGATCTCCCCGACTCGACAAACCTCAAAACCTGAGAAAGGACATCGCCTAACTACCAAATGTTGTACCTCCATCCCGATGAACTATACGATTTTGGAAGATTCTCCACTCCACTTATGTACTTCGCATGAATGCGAAACCTTTCCAGTTTGAAGCAAACCCATTCAACCGGCTAAACGAAGGACTCGCAAGTATTCCACTTCCCTCCAATGCATCATAGCAAAAGCTCCATGGCTAATTTTTGATAAACTATCTCAACCAAGGCATGCCTTTTGTTCTTCCTTTCGAATGCAAGCGAACATCCTCCGGTGCCAACCGCACCGCAATATCATGGATATCCTTATTCACTCTCTTGCTTCAGTTAAATGATGCATCAAACGGCCTTTAAGGATTAAACGTTAAATATTACACGAACTCGATCACGAATGGGAATAAATCGTTGCCACTGCTGCCACCCCATCGCATGAGGGATGCATGGAACAATGGTACTTCCCCATGTGCAAATCAGGTTGAATGAATGGCCCAGCTATCGCTGAAATGAGTGCTTGTAGACTCTCATCACGTTTTTTGCGGAACACTATAAGACATCTAATGGCCTACGAGGCACACTGTTACCAGGAGTCGCCCTGCCCCCATATGAATAGTTTCGTCCTGTCGCTTCCGCAATTTATTTCCAAGAAAAATATCTAAAATTGATCTGAGAAGGGTGTTGTGTTCGTCCTCCTCCTCCTCCATTCGATGATGCTGATGATGATGATGGTGAGGGTGGTCTGGTCATCCATTGATAGATACGTGGCTACCCACACATATGCTAACCAACCCTCCTTACAAAGGATACTCACAGCGATACTCACAGTTGAACGCCTTCGAGAAAGGAAAACATGTTTAAGGATTCGAATTACAGGCCCAAGATGTAACTTCTCCTTCATCGTACCTAGAGATTGTTTCAAGAAAGTTACCACCAACTACAACCCCTGACTGGCTGACTGACACTGTGTATCCTTGTGCGGTGGGCGATAGAAATCCCTGTTTCTGACACGTTAATCAGTGTCGGTCTGGTAAGTTGCAGCTGCAGCCATAGCACCCATCGGCTATTTAATGAGATTCCTTCTCTCAGTTTTAATTTCCTGACTTTCTAGCCTCCTCCTTGCTGACTGACATCCTATCTCCGTTTCACTGATTTATGTGAGGCCTTCTTTCTGTTTCGTCGTTTGAAGTGCCTTCAGCCGAAGGTAATTGGCTTGTAATTATGTGCGTTTACACACACGCACACACACACTACCCATCCGGATCACATACGCGACGCAGAGATTGATGTCCTTAATTAAGGAGCACATCGCAGGCGAAGGACGAGGAGAGGGAGAGCGCGTCCGTGTTTGGAATGTCAATCAGTAATTAAAAACATTTCTCCTCCCGTTTTTGGGTTTTTTTTTTTTCAATTTTTCTGGTCGAGATTTTGGAATTAGATGTTCTCTGTCGTCGTTGGAGGAGCTGTAGCTAGAGATGTGGGGCGGTCTCATTAGGTCGTAATTTATGGGCTCATGTTTCATGTTGTGTGCTGGTGTTTGGTGTTTGGAGTGCTTCCTGCACTGCAGTAGTTGTCGTTGCTGCCTGGGGCAACAAGATAAAATGTGCACCTGCAGGAGGAACCGTTTTTCTTTTTGGAAATATGGGACAGTGAATGAGGATGCTCGACGTGAACTCGGAGCATTATTTATTAATTAGACGCCGTTTCGAGAGAGGACAACTTGCTGGTGAGGGTAGCCCCACTCATTTCCATATTTAATGCGCGTTAAGTAGGTGCGGAGAACGAGAGTGGTTTCGTTCAGGTTCTGAATTAATTAAAAGGACCTGCATGGAGGGAATGAGCTCTTGATTTAGTACAGACCTTTCCTGGACGGGGAGACGGTTTGTTTTTTAAGGGCAGCCACGTGGCGGTGATGACTAAATTAAACAGACGCAGAACCAACCGCAGATACACAGTGTGTCTCTGACCAGAGCTGACTGTACGAACCCCATCAACAAAAAAAAAAGCAATAAAACCACAAAAAGGATCCACCACCCGCACACGCCCTAAAACTCCGTCGATAATCCTTTCTAATTCACTTCCCTTCAAGGGCTCATTGTAATGAACCTCACGACAATGACGACGACGACGACGACGACGGGTAACAGCGAAATGTCACACTAAACCACATGCTGACTCCCTTTTTAGTAGTACACAACCCGAGGACTAATTGCATTAAAAGGCCAACGAGCTTATGCTCGCACAAACATAAGCACAACCGCGTGCCGTGCACACACATCATCATCATCATCATCATCATCGCAGGAACAACACTGACTGGTAAGGCTAATCAGCTTGTTTACATTCAACGGGCCATACAACGGTGTATCTTCATTTAAATACACACAGACAGACAGACAGACAGACAGACAGAGGAGCTCCCTCTGCGTGTGCCATCTCATCAAGGAAAATCCTCTGCTCATTTTCACTTGGAAGGCTTCCTTCCTTGGCTTCGTCTGTGTTCGTTAGACGACAGAGTGTCAATATGTGTCGCTCCACCCACAATCCCCCCCAACCAAAGGGGCGCCTCCTATATCTTACGATTATTTCAGTGTTCACTGGAAATTATCCTTTTCACTGGCAAAGCAATGTAAAGTAAAGCAAAGCGAAGAAAAAACCCCCCAAATCCCAGTGACATATGACACAGAGCGCGACATATCCTTTTGGAGTTACATTCCCCAACAGTAGCACACAAGCCGGGCAAATAAATGTCAAAAGGAAATCCCGTGATTTCGGAGAAAACATTACGACACTTGATTTACCTTTTGCTATCCAGGAAACATAGAAACGACAAACAAAAAAAAAACAAGGACGATGAGGATAAAGCTTGAAGAAGCAGCACAGATTGATTTGCTTCCGCTTCCTTGATGTGGGTTGACACCACAGCAGCGCAGTGTTTGTTAGTGGTCCTTCCTCAAGGCAATTTAGTCTTTCGACAGGATTTTTGCATAACCATCTAGATCTGATCCTTTCACACAAATTATCCTTTCACTGATTCGGATTCGGATTCGGATTTGGATTTGGATTTGGATTTGGAAATCAGAAGATACCGCCGTGTCGCCATGAAAGACAGCTGAATGGCTCTCATTTCCACAAACATTTTCTCTGTAAATGCTGATTGATTAAGGGGAATACATATTAGAACTGTCTGAAGGATGCTCCTCCTGAGAGGTAATTCCGATTTAATGAACCGCTCAGGAGAATTTCCCTTCAATACGGCGACGAATGAAATGTGTATCGTCGGGGTGGAGGCGATATGATATCTCGAGAGATCGACACGTGTGCGAGGGGTATAATTGGCTGGGAAATGAGTTGATTATGTGTCGCAGATAGGTTGTGAAGGACTACAACACACTCTTGGTGACTTTTAATTAAGTCGATGTTAAGTGAATTGAATGGGAATGGGTTTGGTTTTGAGGTGACAGGAAGGGTATTCGGATGCCATAACCATAAAAAGAACTGGCACCGGCTTTCAAATACAACTTCATGCCAACATCAAACTGCAGCTGAGTACCCATCTAAAAGTACTTCAAGTTGTGCAGATTCCTGTTTTCAAGCTTCAGGTACATAAGGAGTTTCAACTGTCCTCAGTCCGTTTACAAAACCTAGCTTAGAACACTAAGCCTGGCTTTTTCAACATAGAACTGGAAATGGGTGAAGTTGCCTCATTTTCTTGGCTGAAAGCTTATGGTCTGCGGACTAAGGCTTCCAGGACTATATTTGTCAAAAAGGCTTTAAGACGTAAGCTTCATATACTCGTACGAAGGTTTCGTTTTAAAGTACTGAAAATTAATCAGGTGGACCCGGTATACATATCATTCCGCAAAGATTCGATTATAACAGAAAATGATTGAAAAAATCGAGTTTTTGTTCCAAGCCAGGCTTAGACCTTATAGGGAACTCAAGGATTGTTAATAAGGAACAATATTGGCACCATGTCTTCTAAGTTTAGATACTCCAACAAGATTAAGTTCAATCATGACATACTGGAAGCAGAGCTTCAACGAACGTTTTGAGCCTACATCTAAGCCTGACTTGTATGCTTGTTGTAGAAAAGACTCGTTGATGGTGACTGTTTAAGCAAAGGTTCACTGTTGGTGAAGCAGATTTTTAAAAGAAATCAGGGCTAGAGAATTTGAAGACAGCTTACAAGAGCAGACTTTAAAAAATCCTAGGTTTAGTCATGAAATACTTCTATATTATGCCAGCATTTAAGCCAGACTTTAGAGACTGAACTTACACATGCGATTCAGAGAAAGATTCGTTTTTCCAGAAGGTGATTGTCTAAATAGATTGTTTGCACAGAGCCAGGCTTACGAATATATTAGTTCTGTGTTAGAGGGTAAGATATCGCAAACAAATTTGTTCGGGACATCTAAACCTAACTTTAAACTCTCGATTTGAAAAGGTCACTGCTGGTGAAACAGACTTTTGCATAAAAGCAGAGTTAGAGAACGGCTTAGAAGAGCAAACTCTAAAAAACTCAAGTTAGTCATGAAATATCCCCATATGGAGCCAGCGTCAAAGCATGACTTTAATGATCCTTATTCGTATGTTTCAGAGAAAGACTCGTTTTTCAAAGAAGGTGGTTGTCTCAATAAATTTTTTGTAAAAAGCCGAGCTTATGACCGTCTTAGTTAACTTAGAAACGTTAACAAGAGACAGCTTTAAAAATAGTGCTTCCTACGTTACAATCTTATTCTGTTGGGCACATCCAAGCCTGTCTCTAAACTCTCGACTCGCATATAGCTAAGCCCGTTTTTTTGTTGTGAAACAGATTGATGTATCAAATCAGGGTTTCAGAACTTGAGGACGACTTACAAGAGCCGACTTCAACAAAGCTAACCCTATATATTCTAAGCTTAGATACAAGTAGTGCAAGGACCCGTTTTCACTTCTAAGCCAGACTTCATTGTACTGTTCAAGGACTAACTTATAGCTGGAGACGAGATATTTTGAGTTAGTTATGATCTTCTTCTAACTCTGGCTTAGAAAATAAAGGCTTAAGTCCTTCTATGCCAAGAAATTTTGAATCAAGTTCAAGTAACCTACCAAAGGAGAAAGTAATTCGATGAAGCGATTCTCCAAGTACTATCTTCAACTCCAGATGGTATCCAAATCCCAATGGGATTGTTCAAAACGTTTTCCAAAGAAGGACACATGTTCTCCTTGAAAAAATCGCCTCCAAACCGAAAATAAAAAAAAAAAACCAAACCACCTTTTCCACTGGTTAAACCCTTAATTATGACAAATTTGACGTGCAGCACCTTGCACATTACAACTAAACGATTGCACCACACAATCAAACGGACGACGATCCCTTTTTTTAAAGGACCTCACGTTCTCTTCTCCTTTATTTGTTGATTGACTCATGCCGGCACAAGCGTTCTCAATTTTTGTCCACATCCCTCAAACAAAAGATGGATTTAAATGAATTTATCATCCAAACATCTGGACTTTCATCCTTAGCAGACTGTTCCCAGTTTTTTTTTTTTGGGAATCAATCGACCCCTATATCCTCTTGTACGTGCCGCTCCATAGACTCTATGGGATTTGTAGAACGAAAATCTCTGCTTTTCGTCTGCGTCTCTCTCGGTTTTTATCGAATTCCAACAAAAAAAAACCAACTCCTCCGGCAGGATACAGGGATGCCACCGCATCATCATCATGATCATCATCTCTATGAACGTCTAGGCCTACCCCAAAAGCTGATGCTCCTCTTGGGGATAAATAATAATTTCCAAGTCGAGACAGTCATGCGGCACAAAACACACAGCGCACACTGGGGCACTGGGGATGAATTTCAAATGAGCTCCATGAGAACTGCGATATGTCGGGACATCATCCAGAAGTCGTCCTCGTTCTCGTTGTTCTCGTGCTCGTCCTCGTCCTCGTCTGTGCCTTGCATTTGTGTGTGCATCATTTGATTCTTTTCGCCCCGGTCGTCATCGTATTGCTTTTGTGTGGCAAAGTTCAGAAGGAAAACAATTTTTCCCAATGACTCTTGGATGGCTTCCCAATCCGTCCGTCGTCAGTAGTGTGGTTGGGTGTACGAGGGAGGTGGCGTTGAATTATGGGAATAGATGCATTACGTGACCGGGATCAATGGACCGTGTAAATTGATTGAATATTTCTTCTATTCCCTTCTTTTCTGTTGCTCCTGGCACATGTTTATGGAAATTTGAGGAGAACAAGGGAACAAAAAAAAAAAAACAAAAGAGTTTGGCTGGTCTCCTCCTCAAGGAGACGATGTGTGAATGATGGTTATCGTGGGGAGGTTCTTTATTTCGTTTTCGTTTCGAGAGGAACACGAAATGATCAAGTGTCATGTAAGTTATGACAGTTGTTAGGAAGGATTTCAAGGAAATAATGGGAAATATTTTTTCTTCTTCTTTTGCTTCTTCGACTGTGGAGCACACGGATGATGGAGAGTTATGACATTCAGGACGTGACGGAATGATGTAATCTCTTCGATGAAAGTAGGTCTGAAAAGGGTGCAATAACTCTGGGAATGGAGTGGTTTACGAGAGTATGTACTGAGTGAGGCAGTTCCGGGGAATGATTGGACGGTGTCATAACCAGGTTAGAACATTAAATTGCACTTCCAGGACGGAGTGGTGTTCAAAGATAAAGATAGGTCGTGGAATGGATTGTTTGTAGCTTATACCCGCGAGGACCCTATTCTAGGCTTGATTTGCATAATCTGGAGAAGGTTTTAGAATGAATGCGTTATCAAAATATAAGCTTCACACCTTCTAAGCTCAGATATTCGAATAAGCGTCAGTTCAAGCTTCAAACAGTTTTAACATTTTTAAGCCGACGTTTAAGCCTGACTTAGAAAAAGAAGATGAACAAGTGGAAGACAAGTATTTTAAGGAATGAGGTCTAAAGATCTGCCTGTGATTTCCAAGTTTTGAAGTTCGATCTTCAAATACTGTGAGAAACTCCAACATCTTGAGCCGCCATCTAAGCCAGACTTAACAACAGAAGACGATCAAGTCAAAATCAAGTAGTCTAAGGTATTACTCAATCCCACATCTTAGTCTGACTTCTAAGTCTAGACTTGAAAGTGTTCAGCAAAAATTTTGCCAATTGCTGTGATGTGGAAATGGTCTTCCATTGGATTCATCAAGGACTGGTCCTTGAAATAGGTTTCTCTCACAATGAAGAGACAGGCTTATAGCTCGTTAGTACCTAAGCCTAGATAAACAGACACCCTTAAGTGTCAGCATCTAAGCCTGGCTTAACATGAGTTGTGACTACAAAACCATATTCTTCAAAGCATTTCACGACTATTCACCGTAGTACTATACTTCATTCCTGAATACTGCAAGTAATGTCCAAGTTTTTACTCTCCAAACATCTAAGTCTGACTTATAAATCTGGACCTGGATGTTTCTGAAAATTGTTACTTTGTGGAAAGGGTTACTATTTGCATTCATCAATCAAGAGTTGACCATACTTACATGGAAATCTTAAAGAACTTAACGACAGTTTATAGGAGCTACCATCTCATTCACATGTAAGCTTAGATACTCGTTTCAATAGTTCGATTTTTTGCTTTTTTAAGCTAGTCTTTGAGTTGAAAGAGTTCCAACGAACCTAGAGAATGCACACCGAACTCAATAGATGGTCTAAGTGAGCACTGAAACACGTCACAAATGGACTAAGCCTAGCTTTAGACACTAGACTTGAAGTTTTTTACAAGAAAAGGAAATAATCTTTTGAAAGAAGTCCTCTACCACCGACAATGTGACTTGAAATACTGAAATAACTCTAGATCTAGGCTTGAAGACATTGAGCAACATTTTGCTCTACCCAATTCAGGATTCAGGATTGGGAATATTTCTAGGACTGAGAAATATCAATCTATAGAGCTACAGCCTCTTGGATTAGAGAACAGAGACAGCCTGACAAACCGAGGCTTCTAATGGGTACCTATGGCTCAGCTAGCTGTGGCTTTCAAGAGAAATCTGTCTAACAAATCTTACGATTCTAAGACCTTTTTCGACTTCTTCTGACCGGAACTGATAGTAGTTTTAGGAAACAATAGTCCATGCCCTTCGCCACAAAGAATTGAGCAATCGAAAACCAAGTCGAGAGTGTGCACTCAGTCGAAGTACCTTAAACCATTTTATGGAAATATCATCACAATCGGAATCCATAAGGCAAACAAAATTACCAACATAATCACTCCAATTCAAAATACTGTGCAGCAACTCAACAACTCAACAACTCAACAACAAAGCAAACAAACTTCCATCTTTCTTCCCAGAGCTTATCATATGCAATCCAACCATCATCAGCTAGTCGTGTCTCAAGGATCATTCACTCAGAAACAACAAACAAGTTGTCGTCTCCGAGGCCCGGCCTGTCCGCACACTCTATAAAATTAAATCGTTTCAAATTCATCTCGAATGAGCACACCACACTCCGGTTCGAGATACGCACTTTGACGACATTAAGCAGCCACTTTGGCCAAGGATGGCAAATAAAAGCGAAAGTTGCACAAGTATTCTTCGCTTTTTTTTTTTTCTAATCTCAAATGCAAACACATTAGCATCCCCCAAAGGATGAATCCTTCAGGAAGGCACAAACAAAAGACTGAAAGTTTTGTGTTTAATCAAATATCTGTGCGCTCTTGTAGTCCGGGGCTTTTCGAAACAGGGGCCCCAAGGGGGTCGTGATGGATTTTTTTCTTCCTTTTCTATGGCCGATTGCATGGGAGTGCAGCTGCAAGAAATGGACGGGAGATGGAAATCCTTCCTTATTATCACCACTCCCACCCCCACTGCCAGGATTCCCCCTATTTCGGTGTACAACTACACTAAACACTTTATTTTGATGGGTATCGCTTTTTACAAAATGATTTCCCGCCATAAAAAGGGGGAAACGGACGGCCAACCCTCGGCGTTGTCATCCCCATCATTACTCATTCTGATCGCATGTAATCTCAGGTGAATGGGTTGGGGGTATTGGCAGTGCAGTTGCTACTGCCAGACTACGTGGTAAGTGCCACCCTGGTTCACTACAAACGCTTAACCTTGAAATTGGGGGATGGGGGATGTACACCCCGGTTATTCGGTGACTTTAAGTAAAACTTGTGCCGAAGGGAGTGCGTTTGTCAGATTGTCATTATCCCAATGGGATACGAAATGCTGATGGTTGTACTTGTACCAAAGGAATAGGACGAACGAACCCTCGTTTTGGCGAGACGAAACGGAAAAATCTAATTTTGAACTTTTACAAGGGATGACAACGCATTGAGTTGGGCTGCAGACTCTTGCTACAGTGGTGATGGGAAGTATTCGAAGGAATTCCATGAAAACTCGAACCATCCTGTCGGATCTGATCGTCGATTATTTTGCTCGCACAGCATTACCGAAAAAGAGGACTAACCTGCATTTATCACACTGCATGATCGCTTGAAACCCTTCGTCAACACTCTGATCGGCAGTGAATCTTCAGGCCAGGCAAGTCCACAATCAATCAAAGACCTACTCTCCGACAGATACTGGAAGAAACCCAAGAAGTCCAAGTCGATACCCACTACCTTTTCATCGATTTCAAGGCGGCATTTGACACCATCTACAAAGACGACCTATGCAGAGCCGTATCGAGCTTGGACACCCCTGCCAAACTCGCTCACATATGCAGGAAGACGATGGAGAACGCTAGCTACTCCATCCAGGTTGGTCGTAAACTCGACGAGACCTTTGATGTGAAAAAAGGACTTAGACAGGGTGACGCATTGTCATGAGATTTTTTTCAACATAGTCTTGCCAATCGCTGTTTCCTTGGGCTAGGAAGCCAATTGAGTAGAAGATCCCGAACAACTTCCAGTCCTGCCTTATGCCGCTGAAGAATGAACTCTATCTTACGCGGATGAGGACTTTCTTGAGAGAAAAATTCTTCTTGAAATGCTCGGTCCCGATGACAACGAACTATACAAGCTGTACAGCAACAACCGACCTCGTCAAAAAATTTCACATCTGTCACCTAAGATGACTAGGATCCGAGATCGTAGAGTCTTCGATTCTAACTGGGAGAGACAACGAAGCAATGGAAGACCTCGCCTTAGACAGTGTTCACAAGTGGAAGAGGACCATAACCAGCTTGAAGTGAGCAACTAGAGGCAGTTCGCTAAGAATCGGGCAAACTGAGATGTTTGACTGAGAGACATTCTATTCATATCTCTAAGGATGTGACAGACAAAATGACTTGAAATGTACCACAGGGATCCGAGCTCGGACCACTACTGTTGAACATATTGACTGATGGCATACTATAGCTGTGTGGAGCCATAGAGTTGATTGACATTGAAACAACAAGGCTCGTTAGACAATGATTTACTTCGGCTTCAGATAATTCCAGTGAAGGGCAAGGTGGAGACAGCTTACAGCAATTAGCAAGAGGATGGACTTTGGTTAGAAAATCTCATCTCATGACAACCAAGACTGTGACGAAAGTGAGCTATTTTCCAGTAGACTTGTAATTCGGGTCAAATGGGTTGGATTTTTATAGAAAAAGAGAAAGTGTCAGGCAGATGTTGCAGTCTGCAATACCTCTTCAAGGCTTAGCTTCTTCGGCTCCAATCAGCTGAAGTCAGGATTGCTGGACAGTAGGTCGATGCCACCACAAGATTCTGTGAACCATTCGATTCGGGAAGACACTTTACCATCTGTAGATACTGAACAAATGTACTCTCACAGTTGCAGGCAGTCATGAAGCGATGCCATTCTCCTAAACAGGACTAATCACACCTTGGAACTACGAAAGAGAACGACGTGTTGCAGTATTCAATTAAAGAAGTAGTTTCTACTATAACAATCTCCAGTACCCAATCTACATCATCAAGTATTTCACTGCCCACGCCTTGGAAACAAAATTCATCAGCTGAAGGAGAAATAGAGTGAAATGTCGGAAGCCACCAGGAGAGCAATCGAATAATTGAAAGGTTTCGGCCATGCAGTTGGATCTCGATGAAATTTTCATGAAGGGACTCCTGGGAGGATATTGTTGTTGAAGGTACGAAGAGTATTAGTTGCAATGCTTTGCATTTATCAAACACGTTTGAACTGCTTCCACTATCAAGCTAGGTTGCCTCTGTAATCTGAGAGCTCAGTGCAGTGAGTCCGATCCTAGTAGAAGAGATATGGAACTTCCTGAGTGGATATGGCAATATGCAGAGCCTTCAGTGTCTAGATATTGCGGTTTCTTTGTCACCCAGGTATGAGGGATTTCTAGAACCACATAGCTACTGACTGTTTGAAGATAAACAGAAAGACTATCACTTCTACAACAAAGCCCACCATGAAGACTCATCCCATAAGGCTATACCGTCGTCCCACTTGCAACATTCTCTTCAACCCCACTGTACCCACTAAACCTGTGCACTCTTGCGGGTGGTGTGAGGGAATTTCCCTGACACCCTGGCTTTCTTGTATAACTATGCATCTCGCACCCTGCCAATCTTCATCTCCCAATGCAATTCCAAAAGTGTGCTGCTACAGTTGTGCAGGGGTTGTAAAACTACGATCATAACACCACATGCTTCATAGATTCATTTGATTGCGTTTTGGAATGAGGATAATCCTTAGCCAACGAAAGAAAAAAAAATAAAAAATCCTGTCACCCCAAGTGTAAGCGCAGCAACGTCCCAACCCCCCACCAATCATATAACCATCAAATTTAACAATAGAAAGTTTCGGATTACCTTAAATAATGCAGCAGCAGTACGGGTACGGCCAGGAGGGTGCTTCCTCCTGCAATAGTAGCAACCGAGGGGATGAAGCTTCCTTCCATTCTTCCGCTGCTGCCGAGACAGCAGCAATAAATGTTTTGGAATTTCATTTCGGATTAAATGAATGATGCGTTTAATATTTTTTGCCCGTTGTGTCAGGCTTAGTCCTTGTCGTCGTGGTCGGCCAATGTTTGCATACGAAGCGGGGGGTTGGCATCGGCACAATCCACTGCTAGTGGTGGAATTAATGGCTGCACACTCAGCCCGGCAACAGACGGTAGCGTGAAATTTCGTAACGAATTTTAAAATGTCGCCATCGAACCCTTAAAATTTCATATTTGTTGATTTTAGATGCCATCAGTCGGGTGGGGGTGGCTGCTGGGTGCTGGGTGCTGGGATTCCTTTGTAATGAAATGTCACCCCCTTCGGTAGGTGGTGTCGGTCGTCCTTTTGTTTGTTTTTTTTTTTGATTTGGATTTGGATTTCAAAGATATAATGTGAGTCAGAGTTTGTTTGTTGTACGGGCGAGACGGATATTTATGAAATAATTTGCTTGCAAATGAGATGATGACAGCGAGGATGATAGACGAGATGAGATTGTGATAAAAAGGCTGATAAGGCCGCTGCTGGGGCTGGAGCTGGAGCTGGACTAAGTTTGCAGAAGTTGGCACTTTGCGTTTTGTTTGGTAAACAGGTTTAGGTTTTAAAATTTATTTATTTTTTCCCAGTCTGACTGTTTGTCGAGATTACCAGGCGTCAGTTGGATTGTGTTGACAATGTGGACACGATATGTGTGGGAGATTGAAAAGCGGCCAAAATTATTATGTTTTCCTGGCAAATATTCGTATGTTTGGCTAATGGATTTAGCGCGTGGTTCAAGCCATTTGGGTTTGTTGTTGAAAGATACATATGTATGTACATACTTGGCGCTAAGATCCGCATTAGATATTCGACACTCTTACGCTTCGCATAAAATCGAATGGCAAGCAGTTTTGACCAGTTTGTCGAAAGTAACAAGGAGGCTGTTCTGCTTGGTCTCACAGACAAAGTTCGAACACATAATGCGCTTGAATAGTGAACTTCGAAGATAGTACTGTCAGTAGATACAGTCACCATCGAACAGTCTAAGAAGACAGCTGTATCTATGATCCAAGGAAAAACCGAGAATTACAAGAATTATACTGAAAATGAGACAAATCGTGGTTTTTTCTGGAAAAGTTAAGGCAATTCAGCCTTTAAGTGGGCGTGACCAACAACATTTGTTACTCAAGCTCTATATTTCGTCCTGTGGAACTTGAAAAGACTTTCAGTAAGGAGACGTGACCACATGACATGTCTCTTAATCTAGCATTTGAGGGGAGAGTACGTAGAGCTAGCTGTTACAAGCTAAATATATACCTCTCTGTAAGTGTCAACACTACTAGCGCCATCTCAGTGGAAAACGGACGAACCACGTCTCCGTAGAATGAAGTTTATACGCCTAACTTGTTGCGAAGAGGCATTGGAGTTAAGCAGTAGACGTTCAGTTGTTTTCATAGTCCCAACATCACTAGATTTTCGGCTTGAAACTCAGGAACATTGAATCAGGCTCGGAATCAAAAGAACTACCAACAGATCCCCCGGTACATACACTCATCAGTCTTCTCAACGCTATGTGGAGTGCAATCTCCTCGTGTCATGCTTCGAAACTATTTTGGGTCCAATACAACAAAAAGAAGGACCAGAAAACTCCTATCACTCAGTAGACCACCCCTGACCTTGTATCCTGACAGGCCACAATCCAAACACGACCAAGCTCAGAAGAATGGAATTCATTAGTTCAGACCTATGTAGAGGCTGTAGCGATACAGAGGTACAGGAAGACATAACGCAGTACCTCTGCGAGTGCTTCAACCTCAACAAAACTAGATTCGTAATCTTCGGAAAAGTATCCTTCAACGAACGTCGCCTACAACCGAACTATAGAACCTCGTCAATGAGCAATGTGGATACCGCCAAAGGAGTGATGGAAACTGATGTTCCTCAGGGTTCCGTAGTAGATCTGATATTGTGGAAACTAATGTATAATGACAACACCTAGACCCTCAGTGGTTGATTGCAACAAATCTACGAGCTTAGTTCGAGGTTGGCTGACATGCAAAGACCTACAGAGTATAACCACGAACAAGGATTTAGAAGTTAAGGATTCAATGGGCGGATTGTCTGGGGGTTACAGAACCGAAGAGATCTTGAGACTTGACTTGACATTTACTGCGGGAACTCAGCAGCTAAAACGACTTTAAGGCTACGTGAAGCCGGACTATGGATAGCTAAACTCTGTAGTCATGCCTGCACAGGTGGAATATATCGAGACTCCGCCCAGAATCGAAGATCCGTTAAGAGAATTCCTAGCAGGGAGTAGTGAAATGACGATTCAGTCTGTACTAGGCAGGTACTGGTTCTGGGGTATACTGCAAGTCTCAATATGCAAATCGGTCCTTCAGACTTAAGGACCATTCCAGCGTTTTTTAAGCCGAAATCACTGAAATAAAACAAGTTGCAGACTTCTGCCAAGATAGTCAGTATTCGTGTTGACAGTCGAACAGTAATGAAGGCGTTGCAGTCAGCATGGATAAGGTCCAACTCATTAAACAAGGCGATCCTCTGTTGAACCCTAAGATATCATCATCAGTCTTTTGATGTACATTTTAACACTTTCGGACCTTACCGATGCCGACTGTAATGGTGTAATGCCTGATTGATCCTCTGTTGGATACAGGGTCACATCTAAGCTTCTTGAAGAACCTTGCTGAGCCCAATACACCACTTAGTACTCAGAGTATGGATATAGAGATCGAATCCAGGAGGAGAGTAACAGAAGGTCTAGTAGCTAAGCAAAGACCTGAGATTTAGTTCAGCTGTTAGAGACTGGTTCTCAGGACTCTTATAATTGGACTCAAAATGGACTCTTAGGGGGACTAAGTAAGTTGTTGTCAATTTTTGTCAAATGGGAGGAATAAATAGAAGAAGAAGACTGCTCTAAGCAAGGGGTGTGGTATCGATATTGTCTCCTGGATCTCAAATATGTGAAAACAAGAGAGAAAGACGAAAACAGCATACGGAACCCTTTCTTTAGAAAAAAAGACAATAAGTGTACCTTTCCACAAGAAGGTCACCACAAAACGATACCTAGTCACCGCCAAGGGTAAAAAGTTTCCAAGAATGGCTATGGCAATGGAAAATTCAGATGAACTCACAGTGTGATCCTCAAAACGACAGCACAGCCATTTATGTCAATCAGAAGTTTGGTCCTTAACCCCCTTTTGACGGTCCTCCTTGCACATTTAGTTTGAAATATCTACGAGTTGACAATTCTTCCATTTCCCACATCTCATCAAATCCCACCTTGCGTAACGATTTCAATCCAAGTCGTTCGCATCACCTCCTTAAATGGGGTACCTCAGGGTTCCCAACCGGGTGGCATACTCTCTCCCTCTCATTTAATTGCCTCAACGAGTCGCGTTTTCCTTTTACGTCCCTACAAACATATATTCCCTCGTAATAGCTTGTGAAATGGCTTAGATTTTCACACAGCACAAATAGTTTTGAGTACTTTTCCAATAAAACAACTTCTTGCGTCGTAAAAACCATCAACGTCCGTCGAAAACTTTTTTACCAATCGTGACTCGTTTTCGTTTTTTTCGTTGTCGCTATTTTACGAGCTCCCGAGATTTCGCCCGGAATGCAATTACAATTTTAATGAACCATTTGTGCGGCGAGTCATTCCAGTATGCTGTTTTTTTATTTAACGGTCTAAAGCACTTTTATTCGATCGCAATGATGTGTTTATCTTCATATTCCGCGTAAAAATAAAAACGAACACGAGAACACAGAATCCTGTGAATCCCTATGCTCTCTGGCTCCATTATATATGCATAAGGATGAAATAGGGAGCGCCGCCGACGCCGCCTCCCGGTATGCATTAAACTAAAGCGAACTGAATAACATGTTTCGTCAATATTTGATTTTTAGGTTCACACACTCGCTCAGGCTCAGGGAGGCGGACGACACACAGGGTTTTTGATGAATTCGTTGATAGCAGAGAGGAGTTTTATGAAAAGGACTGTTGTAGGTACTGTGCCGAACGCGTATGCATAAAATATTGAAGCTTCTGCTTGACGGGAATGTAATATTTTTATAACCTCCCCAGCGTTTTATACATACGAGAGGGAGCTCCACCCGGTGTTAAATGTGTGTTTACATTGGGCAGATGGTTTTACGGGTGTTTTACCTTTTTTTTCGTTTTTGTTTTTGGCCAGGACGTATTCCTGATTGTTGGTGGAACAGTTTTAATGCTTTTTTTCCCGACTCTGGGAATGGTCGAATGACCCCTACTGAATGCTAGGCCTGCTAGGTTAAACGGGGGACGGGCTTTTGATTGATTTGTACCATTAAGGTGTTTTATTATTTAGATGAGGTAATGGATTTTCAGGGAAAAAAAACTGTTATTTAGGCCAATGGATACCCATTTGGCTGGGTTATACCCGATTTTATTTCTTTAAATGTTATGGCATTTGACTGGAGGGTCGGTCATAAAAGTTCTAGAAGGCTGGATGAGTACTTTTTTGGTACTTTTTCTGTTCTAAGTTCTTTACAAGTTCAGATAGTGACATCGACATGCCTTTAGTTACCGGACTCACAGACACTCTATGATGTGAAGAGGATTGTGTGACCCCTACTTTGCATATTCCAGCTGTCAGGCTATCCATCATTCCCCTTAAATCGTAGGGCAAACATAATTTTCCACTTAAGCCACACTGGCAACTGCTTCTGGTCAACGCAAATAGATTTTTTTCTAATCCATAACGCTGTACACACCTTCTAAGTCTGCCCTTCAAGAGAGAGAGAGAAAAACTAGTCCAAAAGGTATTCGAATTTCTATAGAAAATCCTTTTCACAAACACGTCAGTAAAAAAAAAAGGAGAACATTCTGAATTAATATTGACACAAGTCCAGGCACCCGTGTATGAATCGAAAAAAAAAAAAAAAAACGACGACGACGACAACGAAGAAAGGTGGACTCTGTAAATTGACAGACTGTCTCGTCACCTAAACGCGGAGTGTGAATATATTAAGTAAATATTTGCAATACAGACGATAAAGTGTCGTCTTGTGTTTGGTTTTTTTTCTAATGGCATTGGCATGTCCTTCCCTTGGAACTTGGACATCTGTTGAATATGAATGACATGCTGGAGCGTTTTGCCATCGGCATTCAAACCATTTTAGCAGGGAGGACGATACATCTAACAACATGCACATCGAGGGGAAATTGGAATAATAAATCACGTTCTAGGGATGTGTGTGCGCTGCAAGCGAGAGTCCTGCTTCCTTTTTTGTTTTATGTAGATTTTTGGGAATTTTTTTTTTTTTGTGTGTTGTCCTTGGATGGACTATGACTCGGGATTGGATTCATCATTTCAGTTCGACTGGGGAGCCAAATGCAGTTTGATGAATTGAGTAGTACAAGCGGCCAGCAATACTTTTTTCAGACAGAAAGTGAACAGAGTTTGGGATGAAATTGAAATTACATTTTTTTTTATATTTTTTTTCCTTCCAAACTCTACGGGTCTGCTGGTTTGGATTGGATTAGGGTAAGTCCTTGCAGGCTTTGGGTTGATAGATACATTGACAAATTCCAATTTGGCTCAGGTACAGTGCCTGTAGAGACAGTAGAGGTGGTAGCTTTCACTATGATTTTTTCGCTCATGGAGCATATGGTAACTTTGTGATGTATCCTCTCAAAGAAGGACGACTGCAGCATGAATTTGACACTTTGACTCATCAGTTCCACTCAATCTGAGAATGGGTACCACTTGTCAAAGTTATCTGACCCTTACCGTTACTTGCAGATACAAGGTTTTTGACAGAAGACACTTTTCACCCACATTTCTATAAACTCTGTTTCTGTCGCGCCTTTACTCAGTTCTCAAAGGATTTTCCTTTAGAAGAAGCTTCAGACCACAGAATATAAGCTGAAGAATTCTAGGACACCGATATTCCTGGTCCCTTTGAGTCATTTTCAAGCCTAACTAGTCCACATCTTCTGCTGGATCCTACACAAAACTACGTCCTTTACTTTTTCTTCCCCTTGCTGTGAGGATAATGGAGTTCCTACAACAAGTTCTCCTTGTTACTTTGGAAATTCAGTCACTTCATGACAAAGATCTCAAAGGCTCAACCTCCCACGTCAAAAGAACCCTTCACTACAACAAAACAGTAGAAGAAAACAAAAAGTAGGAACCCAAATTGATTACCTTGTGGCACACCACTCCGGCTTCTCCATTTAAATCTAATTTACACCAACTTCCCTCGCGCAAACAAAATACCCAACTCAAAGGGAAAAACCCCCTCCTCCGAATGCAATCCGACTTCTTCCTGATCATTGTCGTAGTAGTTCCACTCAGCTTTCTTGCGGAAGTTGATGATGACTCACGCGTATGAAATGTAATTTTTCTTCCATCTTGCTACTGCCAAAATCCTTGCAAAACAGGATTTCTATTCTCAACTATATTACGTGTGCAACACAACCAACAACCAACAACCTCCGGAGAACAACAGACACAGACTCCTAGTTCCACCGCAAGGATACAGAAAACCCATCTCCGGCTAACAACCCCCTCTGCTGGATGTTGTACCGCACACAATACAAAATTGCCATCGGTATATGGTGTATGCACTCGTACTACACAAGTAAACATCCTTGGCAATCGGAAAAAGGAGTAATTTTAAGGTTTGCCATTGTGTCGTCGACTCCATTTGTGCAGAGACACAGCCAGAGCGGGGTTCAACTTTTTCCGAATGCGAATCACGTTCTTTTGTCAAACTCTCCACTGTCGCTGCCGCCGTGCGTCGAGTAGCACTGGATCCACTCATAATTAATTTTTCGCTCGATTTGCCTTTACGTTTAGAATGTTAGAGACTTACACCCTCGGTGCGGTGTCATCGCAGCAAACCCCTTGGCGTGCACGGGCCAATATTACTTTCAAAATATTTATGAGTGTACATGAGTTGTGCTTTTTAAATGCCATTAACCGTCAGAAGGGGGGAAGTATCTAATTTGGCAGCCTGTTGTCTTGTCATCTGTACCGGCTGCTGGCCGGTATCATAACAAGATCAGAGCGGTGCACACAAAAGTTTGAAGGATACGCTTTATGAGGTGAGATTAATGGATGGGATGTCTGGCTATGTATGGCGAGAGGTGGGTTTTTTAGCGATGAGTCATCGTCGTTGGATGAATGCAAAGGTTTTGAAATACATTGCATAGAGGGTGACATGAATAGGGTTGGTATTTTCGACAACGATGACGGGACAACATTTTTCAGATTCTCTACAGACTTAGATTGACACCAAGTGTGACGCTTAGTCACTGGGATTGAATGAATTATGTCTTGACGGGCTTTTTTTTTATCCTACCCAGCCCTGGAGGATGTCGAGTGTCACTTAAAAAACAAAATTTGACAGAGGAGATGATGTATGAAACTCGGGTTGAGTCCTTTTGAGTTTCATCTTTGGGGTTTGTATAAAGAAAGGAACTCTGTGCAAGAAATTGTTGCAATTAGATCTACAAAGACTGTTCAAGGGAGCAGATACGAAAGGTATCTAATAGCTCGCAATAAGATCAAAAATTCCATGAAACTAACAATCGAGGTCTTGCCAATAACCTACATTTAGGGTTCTGACTCAACCCATCAAAGAGTACCCAAAAGCCCCGACCATGCAGGGCGCGAAGATGACTATAAGAAGGAACGGATTAAGAGGCATATAGAGCCTACTAAACCAAATAAAGGTAAGCCCAGCGCCATAATCTTGGGCAAATCTGGAAATCAAAATATCTAGCAATCACAGTACCAAACCAGTTAGAATATTATGATGTACCACAGGGTTGTATACTGGGTCCACTACTATTTATAATTTACATGAACAAATCGCTGCGAGTGTTCAGACAAATTCGTAAGACCAATATCAGGCCCTAGACAATGACAGGTGAGTATTTTTATAAAATCGAATGGAGGCAAGTGATGTTGCAAGGACTCCTCCATTTCGTCAAACTTATCATAGACAAAAGCCTTAGCAAATAGGATTGCCAAGTCAATGCCGATTAAGCCCAGCGTTCATCCAATTTTGACTGGAGGAAGAATATTTTCGAGGTATATAGCTCGTGACCTAGTACCCAGCAGACTATATGGTTACAAATAATGGTAAAGGAGGGATTCCATTAGTAGAGGATCACAATACACCAGTTACACTGGGGTTTCAGATTGAGATACCGAAATGAACTATCAGTACTGCATATATCTATGTCTACAGGCCCCAAATGAAGCCTTCAGCTAGGTTGGAAAAGTAAAAAGTAACAAGTTGCTGGTTTCGAAGTAAGACATTGGTTTCAAGACTGTAGGAACCCATCCTGGATTTTACCATCTCAGTAATAAAGGATTTTGACTTCATTTAGTGGAGGATAAGTATCATTTATCGAATTATAGGCTAGGAACACTTATGATTAGTGTACTTACAGGCTATACGAAAGAAAGTGGTAACAACTCACCTGAAAAGAGAAAAACAGAAAATATTAGTCAGCTGGCATGGTCATATATAACTAACTAACCTAACCTAACCTAACCTAACCTAAGCCTTCATTATAGTATACGAAAGTTGTGCAGACCCAGGTAACAGCCCAGGCTAGATTTTCATTCTATTTTTATTGAGAAAAGTTGCAGTATGACCTCCTACCATATTAGAGTTCAAAGTATCTCGTTTTTATCCTTTATACATGTACATACACATATAGATCGAAGCATGAGGGAAAGATCAACGAGGACCGTCACATCAAAAGACAAGACGAGTACTACGAAGCATGGCCATAGTCCCATAGTCATATTATTTATATAGTAGAGTACCTCAGGGTTCCATGTAGCCACCAAGTTTGTTTCGTGGCACTATTATTTCTTGACTGAGGGTTTTACCCATGTCACCCACAAAGGCAGACAGTAAGAAATACATATCTTGGATGATTTGTACCTTAATAAGTCTATCCGTTTGGCCATGTAGTAGGACTATGAGGGTTTCTGTACAGAGATTGCTAAGATTTCTCTGCATTCTTAGTCCATCCGTACAGAGATTGATAGAATTTGCTACCTGTTTATGGTCATTTTCTGGCCAATGCTTTGAAATATTAGTTTTGGTTAGTAGGAATATTAGAGCAAAGAATCTTCAGTATTCAATCACTAAGCAAGCAAGGACGTAACAATTTGGTACTTCGTTCAAGGTTTACATTCTTATGATGGTGAGGTTCACGAAAGAGCAACATTTGGAAATTATTCAAAATTCCAACCAAGGTGGAGTTCAGTGATCACGTAATCTTGAGAAAGGGCTTGGTACAATGACCAGCTCGCGTTGGATTTACTTTTATGGGTTAACGTTAAGTCGTTGGTTCAAGCCAGCTAGCCAACAACATAAGAGGCAATCAGGTTCTGACCGATATGTGTGGAAAAATATTGGAAAAGAATCGATCAGTCCAAACGTGCTCGTGATGGTCATATGAACGAGTTCCAGTTTCATACTTAAATTTGGCATGTGCACTACACCTGAAATAAAATTCAACCAGATATCTCAATTGGTCTGTGGTTTTTTTTAAGTACAAAACCGTTATGTCATTATTGAAAAAAAAACCCTCATTAGCCCCTTACTTGATGCCTCGCTTTATACAGAGCCTACAATATAGATTACTTAAGCAACATACAGAGAATAGTAGCAATAGATACTGTGAATTTCACCGCCATGGTGCTTACAGACTCAGAGTTAGGATCAGCGAAAATCTCAGACTAACCTTGAGACTTGTCATTCAGCCAAACTTGTTGACACTTCAGTGGATACAGTCCTTCAAACTAGTAGTATTGTGTAAATTGGAACTCGCTTCACTAAAGTGCCAGTTGGCAGTCAGTATCTACTGGTCCCAGCCTCGAAATAGAGCAGGAAAAGCGGTCTGAAGTTCTAAACCAGTTACCAAACTACAACTAAAACTGAATGCAAGGACTAACAAGCAGAGTAGCTATGAGGATGCATTGCCATAACCATAGAAGTGTAAATGTCGGTCCCCTCTATACATCCTAAAGCTACTCGTATTCCAATGAAGTAGGACTTTTCCCCTTTAAAAGAAGAATTCCCAGAAAAAAATCGATCAAATTTGTGTCGCCCCATTACAAATCTGAGTCAATCTCGACTCAATCATCCGTATCCTTACACTTCATCTGCCTAACACTGTATGCAATCCAAACAAATTCCAATCCAAATCCAAATCAACCAACCAATTGATGTTTACTTCTCCCCCCCGCACACATAGTAGCTGTCACAAGGTGTCTCTGGCTCTCCTTCAAAGGCAATTTACTTCGCACAATATGAACCAACACTCTAACCTCACAAGAGGCATCCATACACAAAGCAAAAAGCCTACGAGTCCTTCCACAACTTTTCCTAAGGATTAGACTCTTTCAATCCGCAAACCTTTTTGATAGGCTTCCCTACAGTAGCAAATCCTTCAAAGGATTCACAAAAAAAAGGAATTTGAATACACCACTGGCTTTGTGTTTGTTCAGACAGGATGCGCGCTACAACTGTATTTACCAAACCCAGCGCGCCTGTAACAACAACAAGTAAATCTCGACCTTTTTTTCCTTTCATCGGCATAATTGAAATATTGACACGCCAACCTCAAAAGATGAACTCAAAAGGGATCAAGACAATGGCCCTACCGACTGGGCCTACCACCTATTGTGTTGCCAAAAAGGGTTTTTGCGATACAAATTGGAAAATTACTCGAGCCCGGGTCAATCCCATGATGAAGGCGCATTGTTGGCTATAAAAATTAAAAAAAACAAAATCGATCGGAGACTGCTTTATGAATGCCAATGTGGTGTCAAATAATTAAATTGAGTTATCGCCATGATTGTGGCAAGCTGTCATGCTTGATTAACAAGCGATTCTCGCATGACACTGACGGGTATGTCGAAGTTGTGGACTTGTTTTCTTTTCTTTTCCTCTTTCGAGGTGAATTCGTGTTGTTTTTCCCATTCGTAGGCGAGCGATTATTGACTTATTAACACGACGAGCATGTGTGACTGCTGCCCTGTTGGCAGTCTTCGATTTGGGACACTTGAACGTCAAACGGAGGTCTGGCTCCGTCTAATCGGTTCTGGTTAGTCAAAGGAAGAAATTGTGGGCCCAACTCATGGTAGCCATAACCAACAAATCACTGACATCCTGGCCCAAACAACCACCTCACTTCCACTGCATGTGACCAATATAAAATCCCTAACTTAAGGCCTCCATTATTCCCCTGGTTTTACTGTTTGTTATTATTTAATCTCCGCACGAAAACAAAAGCCAAAGCGAACTGCAAAAAATACCGAAAACAATGACAAGCGCTAAGCTTGTAAACACACCTTTGGAGCAACTGAACAACAGATAACGAAAAAGGCCAAAAGCAGAAAAAAAAAAAAAAATAGTAGGTACCGCATCGCGGGCTGGAAACACCTCAGCCGCAACACCCACACACCACTGTCACGGCGGCGTATTTACACGAAACACTCTTAAGCCCGCCGCCTGTCAATCTTCCGCGTATCTCTTCCATTCGAGCGGCAGTCGTCAAGTCAGTCCGGCTCTCTCTCGAGCAGCAGCAGCGCTTGGATAATCTCATGCAAGTTCCACACGCTCAATTCAGTCCGAGTTTTGTCTCCAAAACAAAGGTCGACCTTCCTCTCTTACACGGTTTTTTTTTTTGTTATTCATCCAAGTGTCAGTGTCAATTCGAAAAGAAGTGTCAATAAAGCAACAACAAAGTAGTGAAGAAGTGTCAAATGACGAAATGCCGAACATAACTTATATAAAATTTACGCGAAACTTCTTCAACGCCACCAATGGGCAGTTGCCGTTCTCGGCCATAACAGCGACCACAAATGTCAGCAATGCGTATCCGGATAATGTGATCTTGCTGATCGAGGAGAGTAACGCGGGAGGAGGAGGAGGAACAGCGGACGGTGATGGGGGATTGTATATGAAAGGCACGACGTCTATCACGTTCATGATACTGGCATGGGCTTTTATGCTCATCGGGTTTACGTTGTGTTGGTGCTTCCAGCTGTTCGAGAAGCAGAAAAGCCAACAAGAACGGGTCGAGAGGGGCAGACACTTGTGGGAAAGGGAAAATCAACGAAGTGGAACGCAAGCTTCGGAGTGGACTGGAGGGAATGGAATAAGTTTTGTGCTGGATGGCACTCTTGATGCAACGGAGAGTACAACAGGTGAGTGGTAGATGGTAAGAGATTCAGCTTTTGCGCGAAGAGATTTAACAAAAACCAGTGGGGTGAGCTTTTCTGATCATCTGGGATGCGATCGTGAAGGGTTTTCGGTGCATACTTTTAGGAGGTATTAGTGTTGGTGGTTGCTGTTGGAAAGTTGGATGAGACTTTCGGGGCGAATGTGGTTTTTCATAATCCTTTCTCGGGAGTAACCTACTTATGTGGATAGGCTATCTGCCCAAGGTCTGGATTGAAATACCTCTGTGAGATGACAGCTTTCTTGGAAAATTATGTACATAACAGCACATATCCTACGCGAACGTCTGAAAACCACCTGCGAGTGCCCTTAGGAGATTGCGTTCACAAGTACATTACTACCATTCCTAGGAACACACGAAATAGGAAAGGCTGTGTAAAGCTAGGGGCTGGGCTGTCATACCAAAACTTTGTTTTGACTCAGTGGAGTCATTCTGATGACAAAAGTAAATACTGTCGAGGGTTCAAAGACCTTCAGAAATGGTCTGTTACACATTCTAACCAACAGTGGCCCAAGAATTGACTCCTGAGGTACTCCTCAAAGGAATGCTTGGAAAGATGTGTGTAATGAGTTCTGTTTCATTGAGATAAGTCTTTGTGAAAACGATTTTGTTTCTCGGGACACGAAAAGTAGCATTTAACTCAGGAAACCTAAAATGCTTTTGTCATTTGATGAGCGGTTCTCTAAGCTTAATTGCTTTTCCAATCGTTTTTTTAGCTATCCCGTCGAAATCCGCGAAGAAGGGTTTTTCTAAGATAAGTTGCTTGGTCATGCTAAGGCCGGACATCTGCAAAGTCAGAGTCCGAGAGGATAAGACTTAATCCTATATGAACCTGACTGTTTAGTCTTCTATTGGCCAACTGAGGAATAGAAAAGTGTATTTTTCTTCATCGTCCGTGGACCTTCTCCTGAAATTGTTAAGGGACAATCCATGTCGAATACCTAGCTTATACTTCAGATAGACCTTAGCATGATCACTGTTTCGATCGAAAACTGGTCAAAAATGACACACTTTTCACTCAAAACCTCCCTGTGGGACTGTCCAGGGATTATCTTCCAATAAACCCAAAACTTCTTAGCAGTTTTAGAGATTGTTACGTTTAGGAAGATCAAGTCGGATTGAAGGTGCTTAAATAGGATCTCCTCCAATAGACTTCAAACACAATTGACTGCCTTTCTTTGATGTCGTCACTGACTAAACCAGGAATTATTCCGGCAAACAGAAACCCTTAAACCACAGCAAACCTTGCTTATAACTACGAGATCTAAGCTCAGAAAGACCATGGAGATCGAAAGATCATTAAAAATCCTTATGTACCTTACATGTGCATACTTAGCTTCATGTGCATACTAAGCTTAGCTTAGTCCTGGACCTATAGAGCTCGTTTACAAGGAGGATGCTAAGGTCTTTTTCACACCTAGATTAAACTAGGCTTATATTTCAAAATATCGACTTAGTATTGGATAGTAGCTATACTCAGTGGTCAGTGTCAGATTGAGTCTACAAAATGGTACCATGGTACCATGTTTAAAGCATGAACTTGCCCTTATGAGCTAGGAATGGTCAAATCGCTTTGCTTAAGCAGGAGTTTTTAGTTTAAGATCCCAAGCTATGCTGTTTGATGACTTTTCAAGGATTGGCAATACGCTATGAAGTCAAACATTGGTAGAATCTGACCGCGGTGTCGCGTCTTGTAATTTGAGTCTTGTTATGGATCGGAATCTACGTCTTAGAGTTCGGATAATCCCGCTCTCTGACTTTCATAAGCAAAAGATTGTCAAGAAATGTTCTAACCTTAACCCCTTAATCCCCGCGCTTAAGCAGGGCTTTTGAGTTTAAGGTCCCAAGTTGGCCTGTTTGATAACTTTGGAAGGTCTGGCGATGCGCCTTTGAACTCTGAGCCATGTGTCAAGTTTTAAGTTGATTTTCAGGTACAAACTTCCCCATTTTCGTTACGATCGCAATCTATGGCTTGGTAAGTCACAGGACCAAAGTCTGTTTTCGCATGTTGTAACCACAAGCCAGACCAACTGCAACTAAAGCAAATATATCCGAAGGATTCTTTAAACCAAAACCAGTCGAATGAACAAACAAAACAAAAAAATAAGAAAAAATCCATCATGCCACCTCGCAAGGACAATAATTGAAAAATCCAAATTATCTGGGAAATATTCCTATCTGCCGCCCATCCGCCATCCGCCATCGGATCGCCCGCCCACTTAAAAAGAACAATTAAGCCGCCCAATTGTAATTAAAAGAGGAAACTCAAACTCAATATCAATAAAAGCGAAAAATCCACCCGAGCACGCACGAATGCACGAATGCATTGGAATCCGTTTTCCACCATCGGAATGTCATTATAAAAATTGTTCAATGAGCAACTGCAGGACGAGCGGACAAACAGAAAATGGAAAGAAAAAAGAAAATATCGTACAGTCGTGGAAAAAAAAAAAAAACACGTTATATCGTACAAAAAGGAGAGAAAGGACCTCTCAGCTGGTTTCCTTCCGTTTGTGGTTTACGCGCGGCGGCGGCATGGTTTTCTCGACGAATTTCAATTATTTCATCGTGGTGTCCTGCCACTCTGCGAAATCGATATAAACTCCGGTAGAGATAGTTGTCCTTAATTTTACCCATCCTTTGTTTATCCGCCGCGCGTCCAGTCTCCAGTCATTTCGTTATCCTTGGTAGCTTCGTAATTTGTTGTCATCGTTCATCGCCATCTCCGCCGCAAACTCAAACAGGATCAATTGCATTCTCCGCTTTCCGCCTTCCTCTCTGTCGCGCTGTATGTATGTGTGTGTTTGTGTGTATTGCATTTTTGTGTAGTTTAAGTCGCCTCGGAATGTGCAGAAGCAATAAATATCGTAGTTGTTTGTTTTGTATCCTTTTTGCTGATATAATTTCGTATCGAAGGAAAAAGGTAAACAATCGAACAAGGACCAACCGGAGAGGCAGAGCAGCTCGTAACAACTGTATCTAGTTAAGGAGTCGATGAGAAATGGATATTTCATCGGTCTTGGTGGTGCGGTTCACATCCTAATGAGATATCCTTGATATTTTTTTTGTTCCCCCCCCCCCCCCCAACTGTTTGTGTTTTAACAAAGAGAGGAGAAGACGTCGAAAGGGATGAAAGAAAAACAAATAGTGCCGAGGTATAATGATTCTGGGTCATTGCTAGCGTTTTGGATATGACATGTGATGCCAAAAAAAAAAACATACATATAGGGCTTGAGTCAACATTCGCCTGGGGATGTAAGGATTTGGATATGAGCCAGGATTTTGTGGGATTCGTGTTGGCAGAGGTTTTGCAATTTGCACTTAGTTGTGGAATTTTCCCATGATTGGAAGTGATGATGATTTATGCAGTTTTTGGTGCTGCGTTGCCTTAAGGGATTCACTTCGGCTTTAACGGTGAGAATTGTAAGGACATTGTAGGGAGAATTTTAACAAAACATGTCCCTTTCTACAAGACTGCGTGTAGTTTTTTTCCACTAGATGCTCTGGTGCAAGGTTGCCAACGATATCCTTGAACTGCATGCTCGATTTGTGTCAAAATTTCTTTCGGGAAAAAGTAGAGTTTCTAGATGTTAACCTTGTGGTACCCTTGCGAAATAATTTTCTATAGAGGAAGAGAGAAGTCATATAGTCTCTGGTTTAAAGGGACAGTATACTCAGAAGCCGGGCTTCAACTAAGTAGAGCTTAACCCATGGACTTTAGTCCCAAAATTTTATAAATTCACGCTCAGTTCAGAGTAGTCTCTAGCCACAGTCAATACATCTGATTTAAGGGGAAGAACCTTTGGGTACACTACAATATTTTGGTTGTAGAGCTTGAGTCAAAACAATCACTCAAAACCCAGGATTTAGTTCGAAATTCTTCGTCAATTGGTCTCTGCTTAGAGACAGAATGCCATTTGGGCCTTTAAACTCGAGATACTGCTGTTGCCAAAAAAATACCTCTCTACTAAGTAAGCTTGACTTGAATGTACTTAACATCAGCCTAGACTTACGGACCCACTCTGGAGCATTGAGGACGGGTCTTAAAAACCAGATTTTATAAATCAAAATCACGGTTTTAGGAAAGCCTAAGCACTGCGACTTAAGATCACGAAATGTCCTAGAAACATGAGGATTAGAAAAATCCAGAGAAGGTTTCCTAAAGATTGAAATGTAAGCCTGGCTTTTCAATGGAATTTGGAACCAAATGCAATAACTAAAGCAGTTTACTATTTCAAAGCCCAGCTTCAAATGATGTATACAATATTTTGAGTCTATCTTCCGGCTTATAATGTCTTCAATACTATATTCCGTTTAAGACTTAGAATTCTTTCATGTTTAAGCCTGAGTTGACCTACATACATTAGTCTTAAATTTTAGAATTCTCTCCGAGCTCGAATGCTGTTTATATCCTCAGTCTTTCATATTTTGAAAGGGGTTCAAGCTCGCTCCAATCGATGCTTCTTAGGAATATGAAGCCAATTGTGTAGCAGAAACCTCTCGGATGGACAACAATGATCCGGCCTGAAGATAGAGTCTTAGAACTCTGGAGGTACGGTGCTGCAGAGGAATACCTCGCTTAATACCAACTTGGCTTGCGAAACTGGAAGCATCTGGCTAAAAATCGAGCTAGCTGGCTTCTTGGTTGAGGTCCAGCTTCACCCGGACTGTGTAGCGCCACCTAAAGTCAGTAAGTAAGGTGTTAAGCTCGATTTCAACTTAAACATTCTGTCAGATATTTTGAATAACATGACGTTGGTCCTGGGTATTGTGAGCCCAGTTTAGTAGTCTCCGATAAAGGAAGTTTACTTGAAAGTTTCTAAGCCTCCTAAGCTCGCCTTTCAAGTTTGGCGGAACACATCTTTCTGAAGATCACATGCTTAGAGTCTTACATTAGAGTCACTTGTGCTATTTTTTTAAAGCTCGGCTTAGACATTCACGACAAAGTTTAAAAAATCGAATGCCTTCTGGAAGTAATAACCCAACACAGTACTATTTGTTTGCCTATCCTGGGAACCTTCATGCCTTCCCGTAAGGACACCCTAAAACAGGAAGTCATTAAGAAGATCAACAACAGCACCCAACAAAGGGTCAACTGTCATCGATAAAAAAGTAAAAAAAAAAAAACCTTCTCACTTCCTAAATGCGATTAAGTGCATCCCCGGCAATGGAATCAAACAAATTTCATGGATTTCACGGCAAGGAGGATGTCCTGTAATTGCCGCTGACCATAAAATTTCCAATCGAACCAAAGGGAACAAAAATTTCACACCAACCATTAATAAAAGACGGAAATGCTTTGACACTTTTAAAGCCTATTACCGCGTACTTATGATCCTATTATGTCCGGTGATAAATTTATCCCGAAAAAAGGAACCCAAAATCAAAAAGGAACCGTGAATCTATTAGTGAGGTTTACAATTGGACAGAACAACAAAAAGAATTACTACCTTTCGGAGCAGACAGAGGAAATGAGCGCCTACTACAATCTCCGTTTCTCTATCTGACAGGATTAGATGGCTGGCAGGTAGTAATTTATTAAATGATGTCCTTTTTTCTGGGCGAATCGAGAGAAAAAAAAAGACACTCACCTTCCTGATCCCATTAGATACCGATTCGGTGTGTATCGATGGAAGAGTATCCTTACACATTTCACCTGGGAAGGATTTTATTTTCTCCAAACGGACACGAACTGGGACAGGATTAAATAAATTAAGAGTCAAATCGATTTGCTTCGTGCAGCAGCTCATGGATATCCTAACATGAATTGCAAGAGGAATGCTTGTCCTTTTTTTTTTTTTTTTTGGGGAGGGGGGAAGGATGAAATCATCCAAACACGATGCTCGCATTAGGGTGTTGACTGAGGTCCTGGTCATAGCCAACCCCCCCTCGACTGCATTTTTTGTTTTGCTGGGGGGGCGGTGTGCGGACGGATAAACTCTTGACATTCATGACCTATATCCTGTCGTTTTGTGTGTGCATGGGGGCGAAAAGAATTCAGGAAGCTCTCGTTGAATTTTTCATATATTCCCAAGAGGAATCCCCTTATCCTTGATCTAAATTCTCTACTCGCTCTCTCGCAGCGTGTTTATCAATAGATTTCATGTCGAAAAGGATCATCTCTCTCTCTACACAGTGCACGGAATATCCATTATGCACGCATATTAAGACAACAAGCACATTTTCCCATTCATCCACCGCAAAAAGTAAACACTTGAGTGCACCCTTTAACATCCTTGCCAGGGAGTGTGTAGTACTAAAACCAGATGTATGCGAGCGATAAACTGCGCCAAGGATACGACGATGGGTAAATATCATCTCGTTTCGCCAGTTGAAGATTCTTTTCTTGCACTTTGTCTCATCATCGTGTTATCTGGTTTAAAGCATCCCGACCTCGTGAAGGACATTACAGAGAGACTAGGGTGGTGTATGCGAATCCCAGTATGTCATCATCATCATCGCTACTCCATTGGTATGTCAAGTGAAGTGCAAACACGGCGGAGTCTATCAATCACTGCTTTCCTCCTTTCCGCCGCAACTTTCTTCTGAATTTTTATGCATCCTTTCGAGTACCCTATTGCAACATGTATCCGTTTTGTATAACATCACCACGCTTGACCCGGCATGTGTGGGATGGAATGTGTGTGTGTGTGTGTTAAAATCAGTGTTTCCAGGCGATAAGAAGGATCCTGGGTTTATCGCCCCAGTGGCGCTCTGGAATGTGTGCGGAGATTCCTGGGCGAATTCCGTTGGGTAAATAAATATTTTTTTGATGGATTTGCTTTTATCTATGCGAGGGTGGATGGCATGGAAATTTCCCTACAAAAATATCCTTATCGGCGGACGAGTGCAGGAGGTCGACCGACAGTGGACAGATTTTATGTCAGTTTTTCGAAATGATGGAGTTATTGCTTGCAGCAGATGCTGATAGCTGACAATGTTGGGTGAATGGATGGACAGAATGTGTTATTTTTGATAAGGACACTCAATGCAACCAGGGAGAGCATTTCCAATTGGCGACGTATTTCCGGTTTGTACTTCCGAATCCGAATGCAGTTCTTGACAAGTTATCGGCAAATAGCTCATCCTGTGTGGTATTTCTGGTTTTTTTGGTTGAAATAGGGATCAATGCTATAACTATTATCAGAAGGACATTACGATTGGGTAGAGGATACCCACAGATTGTGGGTTAATCCTGATCAGCCTTACAGGACAATTCCTTTGCAAATATGACAAGAGTCTTAGATACCACCAATCACAGTCCTACTCACCACGAACTCCTGACCAATATACAGGACACGACTTAAGGAATGCTTTGACTTGCTCCGAAAGCCAAGAAAACGGAAATCGTTTCAGCATTTACTCCACAGACCAACTTTTTGAGTTATCCTTGCTGTGTTTGGAGGAACTTGGTGATTTTACGACCTGATTGAGCACGTAAGACACTAAGCTCGGCTTGACTCTCAGAGAGATGAAATAGTTTTGCTACTTCGATTATTTTTTTCTGTCAGATTTGAAGTTTTACCAAGGTTTTCCTGAACTACTTCAATTTTAAGGACATAAAGCTTGGCTTGGCCATCAAAGAATTTGGAGATCTTAGCCCCAGGATCAGCTTTAAAAACTAATTCAGCTCCTAGGATCCTAAGCTTGAGTTGTGCTCGATTCTAAGCTCGGCTTAACTGTTAGAGAAAGTGAACACAATTTCAGTTTTGGAAGAATTGGAACACTTGGCTACGAAATTTTGAAATAATTTGGTCATCTTAAGAACTTCTTTAGATATTCAGTGCTTGGGTATCAAATATTGGATTGGAAGATTGACAGGACGGCTGAAATCTTACCATCAGTTGATTCAGCATACAAAGTAGGCTCAAATCTAAGCCTAATTGTAGAGTCAATCATTCCGTAAACGTATGCCTACTGGGTAACTCCGGTCGGAGGAATGTTAGAGAAGTATGTCACCTGAACAATTCAATCATAGCTCGCAGAAATGGCCTACATTGTTTGAGCTTAGACCCAAGTTTATCGAGAGCTTAGCTTATATCAGCGACTATTGGACTCTTTCCCGCTTTCTTACAAAAAAAAAACAACTTAATGCTTGTCCTCTAGTTCTCAGAGACTTTAAGGAATAATCAAGCCGCCCATTCGGACTTTAAGCCCGGCTTAGGGTGCTCATTTGACAGCGAATTAAATTCTGAAGAATTACGTACATGAATTCGACACTACAGAGGTACAAGTAAGGACAGTTCGTGAGACCTAGTCGAGGCTAGGCTTACCATAGATTGCTCCTGATACTGATTTCAACTGTCGAATGGACTCGATTTCGTTCAAGACTTTCAGCAGCACTAACTTTAAGCCTCAGACAGTTTATTTTCTCGGACTTCTGACGATACTAGTCCCTTGATCTGTTATAGAATGAAAGGGTGCCAGAGCTGGTGTAAGCTAATAGACCAGATGCACATGCAATGTTAAGAAAGGTGACAGGATAGATCCTCAAAATCATGAAGTTATTGAATGTCATAACCATATTTCAAGTAACCAAACTGTCTACCAAAAGCCAAAGCAGACTTTAAGACTTCATGATCCACCTGAACGTCAACCTATGTAACTTTCTCCTAAAAGCCATCACATCCTTACAATCGATTCTGTCTGGCACCTATAAAATGAATATCGAAAATTCCTTTCAAATATTCCAGGACTCGCA
This sequence comes from Xylota segnis, assembly GCA_963583995.1. Lineage (NCBI taxonomy): Eukaryota > Metazoa > Arthropoda > Insecta > Diptera > Syrphidae > Xylota > Xylota segnis. The sequence goes on from OY757238.1 coordinate 4,165,700, forward strand.
CTACCTCGATTGCTTAGCAACTTCAATACGGTATTGCGTTGCAAATTTTGATTGATGATGCCTGTTAACTTGTAATGAATATAAATTTTCATTTGACGTGACATGGGATGCAAAATGCCACCAACACGTCTGCCATCCCCATCATCATCATCATCATCATCATCATCCTTATTGTTGCCATCATCGGCTCTCTCCATAGTGTGTAGACTAGGTCGACTTTGGTATGCCAAATGACTTTTGTGTTGGCTTTTACGCAGCGCGCCTTCGTGTGTGGCCTGACAAGCAGAAGCAAGGAATATGGATATTAGCAATTTTTAAAAAGACATTAAAATGCCAAGGAACCTACTGTATATACACACAGAGGTCTCCTTGCAAATGATCGCTATCCTTGCAGCTGTGCGGTGTTGCTGGGAATGTTAAGTGTATTCCCAGGTGGATTCGTGTGGAGGGAAGGACATTATTGCCGAGGTATAGTTAAGAGTTTCTACAAAATCCTTGAAATATGGGGTTTTAATGTGATAAATGATGAGAGAGTATTAGCGACAGGGAATTTTCTTCCTTTTTTTGTTCTCACTCATTTCGTGGAATTCCATATGACAAATGGGAGTAGGGAGGTTGGAGGCGCTGATGATTATGGCACAAGAATGTTGAGGCCGTTAAGACTGTAATTAGGTTGGTGGATGGTGTGTAGGAGGCAGCGTGGGGCTTAGCACTTAGCCCGCACAATTTGTTGGAACTTTATTCAGTGTTTCTTGGAAAAACTACAGAAGGTCGCTGGTCATGTTTATGTAATGAACTTGCCTCGCATCAGGACTCTCAGGGTCGAGATGAGAGCCACTTTAATTCAATGACGAAATCCACTCAAGTAATCAAGTGTCGTCCCATGATTTGTCGGCAAAAATACGAGCAGTGGAAACTTTTGATATCCGAGAGACAGAAAGAATGATTTGGTTGTCAAATAAGTACCTATGGTCACATATTTATGAATCTTAGCAGGACAAGATCTATAAATCTTGTTAGAACCTCTAGAAACACACCGATCCTCTTAGAGATCTATTGATCTTCTAAGAAATCCAGTGATCCTTGTAGCGATCTACTGATCTTTAAAAACCTCAGCAAAAGAGATACAGCAATACCAGTCAGAGCTATGATGATCCTCCTAGAAATCTGCTGATCCTTCTAGAGATCTACAGAAGGAATGTTCTGATATACCTTCAGATACACGTAGAAATCTAGCTACACTCCAATAACAGACAGAGCTATAATTATTCTTGTAGAGTTCTAATGATCGTCTCAGAGATCTACTAATCCTCGAAGCGATCTACTGATCCTTGCAACGATCTGCTGATCTTCATAAACTTTAACAGGAAGAGATGTTCTGACCTTCCTTGACCAGATAGAGCTATATTGATCCTTGTAGAGATCTACTGATCTTCTTATAGATTTACTGATACTCATAGAGATCTACTGATACTAGTAGAGATCTACTGATTCATGTAGTGATCCACTGATCTCTTAGAGATGCACGGAAACTCATGGAGATCTGCTGATCTTCTTAGAGTTCTACTAATACTTATAGAGATCTACTGATCCATGTAGTGATCCACTGAACTCTTAGAGATCTACTGATCCTTGTAGAGACCTACTGATCTTCTTAGAGATCTACTGATACTCAGAGAGATCTACTGATCCATGTAGAGATCTACTGATCTTCTTAGAGATCTACTGATACTCATAAAGATCCACTGATCATTGTAGAGATCTACTGATCCATGTAGAGATCTACTGATCTTCTTAGAGATCTACTGATACTCATAGAGATCTACTGATCTTTGCAGAGATCTACTGATCTTCTTAGAGATCTACTGATACTCAGAGAGATCTACTGATCCATGTAGAGATCTACTGATCTTCTTAGAGATCTACTGATCTTCTTAGAGATCTACTGGTACTCATAAAGATCCACTGATCATTGTAGAGATCTACTGATCTTTGTAGAGATCTACTGATCTTCTTAGAGATCTACTGATACTCAGAGAGATCTGCTGATCTTCTTAGAGATCTACTGATCTTTTTAGAGATCTACTGATCTTCATAGAGATCTACTGATACTCATAGAGATCTACTGATCTTCTTAGAGATCTACTGATACCCATAGAGATCTACTGATACTCATAGAGATCTACTGATCTTTGTAGAGATCTACTGATCTTCTTAGAGATCTACTGATACTCACAAAGATCCACTGATCTTTGTAGAGATCTACTGATCTTTGTAGAGATCTACTGATCTTCTTAGAGATCTACTGATACTCATAGAGATCTACTGATCTACTGATCCTTATAGAGATCTACTGATACTAGTAGAGATCTACTGATTCATGTAGTGATCCACTGATCTCTTAGAGATGTACGGAAACTCATGGAGATCTGCTGATCTTCTTAGAGTTCTACTGATACTTATAGAGACCTACTGATCCATGTAGTGATCCACTGATCTCTTAGAGATCTACTGATCCTTGTAGAGACCTACTGATCTTCTTAGAGATCTACTGATATCCATAGAGATCTACTGATACTCATAGAGATCTACTGATCTTTGTGATCCACTGATCTCTTAGAGATCTACTGATCCTTGTAGAGACCTACTGATCTTCTTAGAGATCTACTGATATCCATAGAGATCTACTGATACTCATAGAGATCTACTGATCTTTGTAGAGATCTACTGATCTTCTTAGAGATCTACTGATACTCACAAAGATCCACTGATCTTTGTAGAGATCTACTGATCTTTGTAGAGATCTACTGATCTTCTTAGAGATCTACTGATACTCATAGAGATCTACTGATCTACTGATCCTTATAGAGATCTACTGATACTAGTAGAGACCTACTGATTCATGTAGTGATCCACTGATCTCTTAGAGATGTACGGAAACTCATGGAGATCTGCTGATCTTCTTAGAGTTCTACTGATACTTATAGAGACCTACTGATCCATGTAGTGATCCACTGATCTCTTAGAGATCTACTGATCCTTGTAGAGACCTACTGATCTTCTTAGAGATCTACTGATACTCAGAGAGATCTACTGATCCATGTAGAGATCTACTGATCGATGTAGACATCTACTGATCATCTTAGTTTTCTTACAGATCGACTGATCTTTCGGTAAAATATTAGTCTTTTCAAAAATCTTGTGATCGTTCTAAAGATTTAGTGATCCGCCCTAAGTTTTACTGATCTTTCTAGAGATCTATTGATATTTTTCGAGAACTATTGATCTTCTTAAAGACTTACTAATGAACTCACTGATCAATGCTCTGGGTAGGAGTCATTGAATTCAATTGAGGACAACAACGATGATCTCAGCCAACTTTATACGAGAACCTGAAGGCAGTTTCTAAAAATTCGACTGGGACTTCTCACGTCACATCAAGATGGAGTAGCGAATATGACTGCCATTATGAGTAAATCACAGAACGAAGCTAGAACAACACTACGAGTACAGATTATGAATAAATCACTTTGTTGTTCTAGGAAGTGTTTTTCTTTCGAAAATGATTCATGGAATGTTTTTCCAAAATCCCGTCAAGCCAGAAATTCATGTTCGATGTTTATCCCCGTCCGCGTCCCCCTGCTGAAGAGTCATTAACTAATTTTACACTAAATACCTGTATAAGTCAAAAGACTGTCATAAGCCCATCGAAGTGGGTTGACAAACTACCTACGAATATCGCAAAGATATTTTTCTTCAGATACAAGTATCTCCCATTGATTTATCGCTAATTTATCTACAGATACCAATTCTTTTGTCGTTTTTTTGGTATGTTTTCACGCTACCGCCTGACAGGTGTTAATTTATTGATTAAATACTACTACGAGAGTATATCCATTGACGTGTATCCATACTCTGTGGCTTCTTCAGGGCGAAGAGAGGGGACTGCACTTAAGTTCGACTTAAGAGTTTTTTTTTTTTAAAACATCAGCTGAGCTACAAGCTACACACTACGTGATACTTTCGCAGTAGTCTGCGAACAATTTGCCCTCATATTGGCGATATCCCTAACTGGTAGTGGTTCCGTAGATACAATATCTGAATTCGCTTGTCGATATTTTTGAAAGATTTAAAGAAATTCATCATAATGAACAAAATAAACAAAAGCGTATTTGTATAAGCCTCTCAGATGGAGTTTTTTGAAAAAAAAAAAGAAACTGTTTTTGGGGGGATTTAGGTGGCTTTTCGTTGTGTTGAACTTTGGATCGAACTGGCTTGGATTCTAGTACCAGTGGCACGTGATTTGGCCAGTATCGTGATGCATGTGCTGTGTGCACTGGGTTCTGGTTTGAGAGATTATTAAACAAAGAGATGATACCAGTTCGGATGGATTGAACAAACAAGAGTTCGAAAAATTATCCATCTGTTGATTGGGCTACATTGTGCAGCATCACCCGAGCGAGGGATCACGAACTGCGAAAAGAAGATCACAACAGAAAGCCATCACTCGAAGCGTATCTATGGACGATTTTCTGTTCTGTCGGTTGTTTACGACGAAAGTTGCTGAAACAGATTGACAATGTACAGCCAACTATGTGGCACTGGAGTTGGACAAGGGAGATATCGTGATGCAGAGTCACGATAAGTGCATGTCAGCTTCTGCCTTGACAGCGTATGGATACTCCATTTTTAGTCATCAACACCAAGCTTAAAGATGTTTATCTCAAAAAGACAGTCTCTGTGGCAAGACTCTGCTCAGCGAAGAAAAAATCTGAGGAATGAATTAGTTGGAGTACATCAGGGTTCCGGTTTGGGACCACTTCTTTTAAGAATTGTCATAGACTTTAGAAGACGGGTTCTTATATGCGAACCACATTGAGTAGAAGGGTATCTAGAGCCTCACATCCGATCAAGGGATACAAGGATGTTTTGTCCTACTTTCCAGGCTCAGAACAAAGTCTCGCACTTCTCCCACAACAAAGTCGATTTAGGGTCGCTTAGACATCTCAGGACTCTGTCTATTCATTGTAGGTTCGATTTTTCTAGGAGAAGAAACTTCTAAGAAACCTCCTGTCTAGCCATAACTCCCCAGTTAATTGCTAAAGACAATTACCCATGGTCTTATCAAATTATGATAAAAGTCTCCCCGGAATATTTACAGTACAAACCAAGTGATCTATTTTTATGACAGGTGTAGTAAATCCATGATTTACCAAGTACCTTGCCAGCGATAAGACAATGTATTGTCTTCGAAACTTTTCCAATCTTACTTCGCAGTTTGGATAAAAGCGGAAATTCCCAGAGCTTTATCACTTGCTTTCATCAGACACAAGAAGAACATTACTTAAGCCTCTTCGATAACCCAATTGATTTATACATTTCCAGCACCTATCTCAAGAGGTAGGTAATTGTAAATTAATTTCCAAGATAAGACGACTACTCAGTGAAGTGCTAGCAATTATTCATTCATACAACACAAGACTCCCTTGAAACAATTTATTCATCCCATTGTGACAAATATTTGATCGGCAAAGGTGAGCAAACCTAAGCAATTCCCAAGTAGTTACAGGGAATTTGTAAAAATAGTAATTACCTACCCTAGGTGAGTTCTTATCGTTCACGGAGTGTGTCACGCAACTGTTATCGGACTTCTGTCTGTCATTGTACAGAAGTAGTTGACAAATGAAAAGAAAAAAAGAACTAGATGGCACTGATTTCAAATCAGTTATCATAAGTGGTGGCATTCTTATTCGAGTTCTGTTCGGTGTGCAATATTCTACAAAGAAATTGACACTATCACCATCTATCGTCAGGTACTACAAGTGAATGCACTTTGGGTTCGGTTATTGGGTGAACTGATAATGGACAGGGACATGTATTTGACAGGGTTTCACTTTTGATTGAGATGAGTGACGCAAGAGAAATGTCACTAATGTCAGTTTTTTTGAAGTGGTTGCATGCGGAATACTTTCGAACGAATCTATCAAGTGGTTCCTTGACTTTGGACCTTTATTTTGTTTCGTATTACGGAATACCCAACTGTCAGCCGATTGCAAATGACTGAAGACTTAGATAAGGTGTGTGATCATGAGTTAAGAACTCGTGCACCTCCACTGACTGAACACCTCAAAAAAATGCTCAATAAGGTCCTTATTTTCTTGGCGTAGCATGTGTACGCAGAATATACCACCATCATACCTGTGCACAGGTCTGGTTTAAATCTGGACCCCATCTAGAGCCACCTTCAACACCATCATCTCATCACAGCTCATACTTAGTTTCGATGTAGATTGAGTACACTGACTGATCTTCAGGACTGATCTTTGTGGTTGGTACTGATCTTGGTGCCCAAATAGATCTACAAGTCCTTAGCATTTAGAAAAAAAGATTTTTCCAAATGAATACTTAAATTTACTTGAAACGCACTATCTGACCTTACTGATCGTGTTAGTATGAGAAGATCACTTATGTTTTCTTACAAAACTTCTAGCCAATCATGAATTATATTTCTTCTTCTGTCAGATCAAAAGGGATACGAATGATCCTGAATATTTAACAAGATCGCCACCATTGTGATCTTGCCATGGAAATGTCTCATTCTGTCTGCAGTAGTCTCTAAAAAGACGTTTTTTGCGAAGTAAATTGAATAAAACGATCTGTAAACGATTTTCAAACGTAGATCGCTCAAAAATATTATTTTTTATAGGTTTGTAAGAAAGAATGATCCTCAAAACGATCCTTCTTATGAAGATCACTAGCAGAACCAACAAAGATCAGTCGAAGATGTAATTTTTCTTAAGATTGCGAGAAAGGGTGATCCTCAGAACGATCGATCTTATGAAGATCACTAGCAGAACCGACAAAGATCGCTTGAAGATAATACTTTTCTTAAGATTGTGAGAAAGGGTGATCCTCAGAACGACCGATCTTAAGAAGATCACTAGCAGAACCAACAAAGATCAGTCGAAGATGTAATTTTTCTTAAGATTGTGAGAAAGGGTGATCCTCAGAACGATCGATCTTGTGAAGATCGCTAGCAGAACCAACAAAGATCAGTCGAAGAAAGGGTGATCCTCAGAACGATCGATCTTGTGAAGATCGCTAGCAGAACCAACAAAGATCAGTCGAAGAAAGGGTGATCCTCAGAACGATCGATCTTGTGAAGATCGCTAGCAGAACCAACAAATTTCAGTCGAAGATGTAATTTTTCTTAAGATTGTGAGAAAGGGTGATCCTCAGAACGATCGATCTTGTGAAGATCACTAGCAGAACCAACAAAGATCAGTCGAAGATGTAATTTTTCTTAAGATTGTGAGAAAGGGTGATCCTCAGAACGACCGATCTTATGAAGATCACTAGTAGAACTGACAAAGATCGCTTGAAGATAATACTTTTCTTAAGATTGTGAGAAAGGGTGATCCTCAGAACGATCGATCAGGTGAAGATCACTAGCAGAACCGACAAAGATCGCTCCAGAGATACTACTTTCTTAAGATTGCCAGTTGATCGACAAAACGATCGATGTTTGGAAGATCACTAGCAAGATCCCAGACTTCTACCCTTGGGTCTTGGATTGCACATATGTATGTATGCATATCCCAGCCAATTTGAGACTTAGACTGTAGAATTAGCACAAATAAACAAATGACTTCAGTCAATAGGCATTAGTACTGGATTTCCAACTTAAAGCCAGATCACCTGCAATAACAATCTCCATTGAAGCACCCTCTGTCAATATTTGCGATTCATCTAGTTCAAAGCCACTTTTATATCCACTTCTCTTTTATTGTACATGAATTTCAGAGGCAAACAAGAAAATTACAAATTTGCAATCATAACCTCGCTGCATCTGTATCTACAGGCACTATCTACACCAACACAACTAGCCACAGGTGCTGCTCTGTTAGTTTTCTTTAAAAACACCCACCAACCAACTCAGAATCGTATAAACCTCTCATCTGTTCGCATCTAGTTTTTTGTTCTCCCTATTCAATCTATCTAGATACTGTGTTGATCGGAACGATCAGACTCAACGATCAGACTCGACGATCATACTTCCAACAATCGAACGCATTCTAATTTATTTACTCTAAGAATCGCGCTAAAAGCATTTCAAGGAGGCAGCCAGTAGTAAGCAATTACCACTGTCAATACACGAGCATCTGTATCTACAGAGTGCGATCCGGGACGCCCCGCGCTCCGCGGCAAACGCGTATCTATTAAGTATCTTTTCTTCGATGCCAGCGTGTGTGTGCCGTATGGGTATTCGTTTTTGTTTACAAAATTAATTATTATTATTATTTTCGAATTGGAAATCAAGTTGTCGCCGGGCTTCTCTGCGCTACCGCTTCTACTGGGTTGCTGCTGCTGCTGCTGCTGCTGTTGTTGTTGTGGTTATCATCGCTTGTTCGCCGTAGCCGTTGTCGTCGTCGTTGCTGTGTTCTCTTTCGCGGCGATTTGATCGAATCAAATTTCTTATTAACAAAATGACCGAGTTGTGTAGTAGACGTGCTCCACTCTGATTTGTTTTATGTGATAAACGTGAAGATACGCAAGTACGCGACTAGATAGATAGATACATTACCAAAAGTGTGTGCCATTCGATACATCCGCTGTAGATATTATTTCCCGCGTGCGCGGTTCTTTTTTTGTTTTTTTTTTTTGTAAGTGAAATGGATAAACTTGATCTCTACGAGGACAACAGCATTGAGGTGCAAACATTTGATTTTCCACGGAACTACACAGTTCTGATCAGCACACTGGAGAAATTGGCGCTCGGCCTGAACTCCGATCTGGAGAATCTTACGAATTTGGGCAAGAAACACCTCGACATCGCCTACAATGACACTTCCAGCGGTGAAGATACGGAAGTGATAAGTGCCGGGAGTAATGGTGCGACGAGCATAACTCACCTGCCAAACGGCATGACCGAAGCCGAATACAATCGTGTGGTCAGTGATATCTGGATCGGAGTGATATTGACGCTACTGATCGTGTCTGTGATCTTTTTCATCTGTTCGTGCTTCCTGTACCACAAGTTCCAGCAGTGGAAGAACTCTTGTAAGTCTAGAGATCACAAATATCAATTTCATCGGACTTTGACTTGTCGAAGTCGAAGAGTGTTGCCAGGGGATGTGGCGTACAGTACACATTGCTCGCCAATCAATTAAAATGTTTTTATTGTGCGCGCAGAGCGATGCTAATTTGTTGGCTAATTAATTAGCACAATTTATTCATATGAGATGGTGGTTATGGTGTTAAGATGATGAATCATTACAAGTTTCATTTCGGGGGAAAGAAAACAAGTCAAGCCAAGATGGCTTAAGAATGAACCCCGCTTTCATGTCAAAGTCCAGATTAATTGATTCAAATTAATTTGTCTGTGCAAAAACGTATTTGTTTGTTCGATCGGTAGTGGTTGTTGTCAAGGCTAATTAAAGTGGATGGAAAAGTTCGATGGGGTTTGATGCCCTAGGTTATGAACGGATCTTCACATTGAGTGAGCCCTTCGAAGGGTACTTACTTGATAAGAGGGCACTTGTGATCGAGCTAACTAACGCAAACTGGTTATCGAATAGTGATCGTTTGGCAAAATGTGACTTTTGTGGGAGTTTTCCATTGTGACACTCATTTCGGTTGGATATCCACGGAAATGTCTGGGATTTCCCTTAAAAAAAAGTGATCTTCAAAGACAGTGATGACTTTTATGTTTTGGTGATCTTCAGTCGATCAGTCCCCAACTGTTTTGTCAAATCCACTAATGCAAACCTTAACCTACATTTCAACACAAAATCCAATCGATCGTTACACGATCACTTTGTTTTTTGTTTTGTTTCTGCTCATGGCCAGCTGACCACGATGCTATTACGCCTAAATGATTTGTTTGTTTACATTCGGAAGTGAGATGACCGCAGATCGATTGATAATTTTCATGGATCGCAGCGAAATTCATCAATTTTAGGTGATCCTGTTAGATGGTCGGTTTTTATAGCCAAATTTTGATCTTGCGTTGGAAATGAGGTTAAAATTGTGAATTTTCATGAAAGGATCACTGATCGTGTTGCAAGAAAACTTAATTTTGTTCGATTCTGAACTGATCGTGCTGCAAGATCATTTTGTTTCTATGTCGCGAGACAAATGCAACGATCATTCGAACTTATTAGCTATCTGTACGTGACTACAAGGAAAGGATCTACAATCATCTGGAGACAAAACATCGACTTGTTTTGCTGAGTGTATCTCAGTGTATCGAAAGTGTTATTTCCTCTAGTCTTGAAGACAAACCAGTAAGTCAACATAAGAGAAATGAGTTTATGGATTAAACCATGGAGCCTACGAGTCTGATTCGTGAGGATCACCTAGTCAATGTGCGAAAAAGAAAACAACCAATACGTGACTTACTTAACACTTGTCCCCCCTTCAAATTTCCCATTCAATTCATGTTAGATACTGCGGTGTTAATTACATGATCACAGACATTGTTTGGCATGTTCCCAAACTAGATTTTGTAACTATTTTTGAGCACGAGGAGCAATTTCCCCCCTGTTAGACGAAATGTGCTATTATTTGTTTAGAATTTTCACAGCATCGGTGATCGGTGTGATCATAGCTCGAAACCGAAAAATGGTGACGTCTTATCCGGTTGTTAAGGCGCATGTTAACCCAATCAACTTTACTTTATCGACGTAGCCTAGTTTAACATGCTTATCGAGGCGATCGCAATCGATCGATCCGTTTTCGTAATCATAGGTAGAAAAAGTAGGCGCCACTATCGGAGTCTGATTCTTCGGTTCCAGGGAATACCAAAAGCTCGGTGATATCTTTGGCATGATCACTTGTTTACGTTGACTAATATGTGTGATCACCCGCACGATCACATATCGAATTCAAGTAAGATCGAGGTCACTCAAAAAGATCATAAAGTTCTAAACAGTTCTAAGCCTTCAAAACATCCGCAAAACAGACATGCCTCGCCATAAACTCCGGTGATCACTGTATTCGATTAGTACTCGTTTTCCCCTGAATTGACGTCTGTCAATGTTAGCCCGACGAATATATCATATTTTACGAGAAAATCCCCATAAAGTAAAATAGAATCAAACATGGCAGTTATGATCTTTTTAAAAACACCATAAAAATCTAACAAAGTACTTTTCTTAATTAAGTAAGCACAGAAAAAAGAAAACAACAAACTTCAACATGACGCTTACACACCCATCTTTGGATTCGTAGCAAACGTCAACCAGTTTACTATTTGTTTATACCATCCAGCAGCAATCAACATTAAATCAAATCCAATTTGCATATTTACATCGTTTACCTCCCGCCTAAAGAATTAAAAAACTCGATCAATTTAAATACAAAATTATTGCACAGCCATGTCAAGAATGCTCAACTAGGGCTTTACGTCATTTATTTGTCATTCAGTCAGTGTGTGTGTTCAACAAAAACAGGAGAAAAAAACAAACACTTTTGCGTACTTATGTTTGTTCTAGTCTACCAATGCATTGGTTTGTCTGTCAGTTGTAGAACTTATCCAAATGTCAGTTTCGAGATTATGGAACGTCAAAACACTTTGACAGTTGGCGTTATGGCAATCGATAACACGTGATGGAAGAGTTTTGTCAACTGTCTCTGCTAATGAATGAATTTTATATGTTTTAATATGATTATTAGTTTCAGATGGAGATTATTGTTATTTTTGGCAGATTTTTGATTTAATTTATACTGTTAACTTGTTGTGGTGTTGACAAACCAGCTATGTACGTCGGTGTAGGGTTTTGGTTTTTGTTTTAACGGGAATGGAGCTTCAATTAAGGAAAGGGGTGTGTATTTGTTTTGTTTGCGAAAAGAAAGAGACAAGTTTTCGTTAAATTTTTGGCCGCCGATTCGGAGCATATAAAAGTATGGTTTTTTTTTTATAGGTTTCCGGTTATTAAGTGTCAAATTTACAACTTGGTAAGGTATTTGGAAAGAAAACAGGTTCGGCAACTAATAAAACGTAAAAGGTTTTGCTCCAAAAAGCATACTGAAGTTGTGCATCCTGGTTCACTAGCGGGATCGTTGTAATGTTGGTGATATTAACGTAATGCCGTTTACGGGTTTTTAAGTGATTTTTAACTGACACTCGTGGAAGGAGCGGGGATTTACTTGACATTCAGGAGTTCATTGGACCGGAATATGAGAACACGACCCACTACAATGTCAAATGACCAAAAGTAGTTAAGTTTGTAAGTCACCCAGTATTTGCGGCAAGACAATGATACTTAATGTAGCAACGATTTGGGATTCAAAGCAGATTTCCAGTTCAAAGTAACTCTGAAACGAAATGGATTCTGTTGGACATGTCCTTTTCCAATCAGATATACTCCTGCAATTGTAAATGTCCAGGCTAGAGAAACAGTACGGGTTCGGGACTTGACTAAGAAGGTAACGCCTGGAGCAGCAGTGGCAAAGAAATATCTCGAGGCTCTGAATGGGAATATTCGCAAGAAAATTGCTCTTCCGCCTATTTGAAGAGAGCCTGCTATCTTAAAGGCCGCCCGCTATATCGTTGGGAAAAGGTAGCTTCATTAACCCTGAAAACGGTTCCAAAATAGTTCGAGAATGAAAAATTCCTTTAAATTTCTGTCACAAGGCTGAACTCTTTGACCCTTGTCTGGGTTCCAGGTCACACTGGGATTGCGGAGAATGAGTTCTCCGATAAGATTGCTAAGAAAAGCCCAATGGACGATTTTTCAGGACCTGAACCTGCATTAGGTTTCCTACAAACACAATTGTGTGTAGCACGAGACACGTTCTTATGAGACACTTTTGCCAAGCATCTCAGTGTGCTAAGCTTAAGAGACACCACTGTCTGCGATGGGCTGAAACTTCGGAGGATGAAATTTCGGATAATTTTCTTTGTTATAGTTCAGCCTTTGCCTGAATCAGTTAGCAGATCTTCAGTCCTAACGAGGCCAGATGAGTGTTTCCTTACTCGACAAACAAAAGCCACTAAATCCCGTCCAAATCACACAGACGGCTTCGTGGATTTTTCAGCTCGATCTCCTTTAGTTCATTGCAGAAAGGCTGGAGATTTTTCAACCATAAACAGAACCGCATGGAGCTCAAGAGTCGTAGTTCAAAGAAAAAAAGGGTATCCTCTACGAATTGCCTTCAAAAGAATGATCGAAACTGGATCTCATTATTACAAGACTTTGTCTGAACTTGTCCATTCCCGCCAGCAAACAATTGATACAAATTAGTCGAGCATTGTGTGGAAGGCATTCGAATTGGTGATCCAATATGTTTCGGTTATGCTTCTACAGGAGATACAATCTGTCCTTAGTTGTCCTTTATTGTCATGCCTGGCAGTGAGTCTGGGGACATAGTTGTGAGAAATATCTGTTTCATGAAGTGGCCAACAGAAGTATTGACTTCGATCGCTGATATGTTTCGGGACTTTCCACGCCGTCTAGAGAAATCCACATTGCGATGCCAGATGGCACTTTCAAAGTCTAAAATTTTCTTGAACTTTCAAGTACTTCAGGAGTTTTAATGTCACAGGTACTGGAGACCGCTCGATCTACATTTTATGAGAAAAGCCTTGGCTCAACAGAATGAAACTTATGATCTTGGCTGAGATCTGGCATTTCGAGCTTAAGACCCTTAGGTACACTGTCCTGTCTAGCTAAATGAGTTCAGTAACTCCCTTCTTTCTTCAGTGTCAACATTTTTGAATATTTCACTATGAAAGCAACATAGAACTCAAAATCACAAATTTTTAAGCAAACTTTTGCAAGTTGACGTCCCAGTTGGACACGCCCAGCTCATCTCAGAGCAAGAACTACATACGTAGTGATGCCCCACTATTCATGACAGTTTCCGACTACCTGTTCGGTGCCATTTGACATATTAAATTGAACCCAAAAAACCAAGACTTGATTGACATTTAGAACCCTGACACTTCTGTCTCAGAAAAAAGAAGTAGAAAGTAGATTTTCGAGTAGCAAAACTCAGCCATCATCAATCAATCAACTCGATGAAGCGCAATAGTATTCGAAAAAACCTGCTGTCAATCCATAAAAATTAACCTGTTACGTTTCAACACCTCGACAAAGGCACAAAAGGATATTAATTTCGGCTAAATGGCCAAATTAAACGAAACCCGTTTTGCTTTTTTGTTTTTTTTTTTTTTTTTTCTGTTTTGCTAATCATAATAAAATATAATTATCATCTAAACTACTGCTACAGGAGGGTGACATCGAATTGACATTTGTTTCGCTTTCTTTATTTTTTTCGAATTCATTAACACAATCTTTAATGTAAACAATTACGTTGCGGGATTTCATCATAAAGTTGATTGAATTGCGCGCATTTTATTTGCAAATATTAGTTTCGGCATCACAAGGGTGTTACCAATGCATTGGGATTCTGGTGACAGCTGTTCTGACAGTACTTCCCGGAATCCGTAGATTATTCGAACAAACGTACCTGCATGTGTGGACGACTGGGTAATCGCATGCGCAGACTGTTGATTTGATTAGAAATTCTGTCTGATGTCACACAGTTTATAACATGGAATCCACACAATCTGTCAGACATGTGTCAGTTTCTAGGATTTTTCAATGGCATCATTCGACACGATTGGAATTTCGCACGAAAAAATATTTAGCTAAGCGTCCTCGATTCGAATCAATATTTGTCACCCAAAAATGGTTGCTAAGTGTGTAAATGTTTCACCGAAAGACGTTCATTAATGAACGAAGAATGACTTTTGTTGTTTTCGAGGAGCTTGAACAGGTGGTTGGTTTCTTTTTGTTTTTTGGGGGCACGTGAGCCAGATGAGTTGCTAGGCATGGGGTCTAGGTCATGTGGTTCTAAAAACAAAACAAAAATATGTCTCGGCATTTGGAGACTACATGACTGGGGGAAATCTGTTTATCGGTTTCAATTAAGACACGAATGAGGAAGTTAAGGGAAGGCCTACAGAGGCGGGTTTAGACGTTTGTGGGTTTGCAAGGTTTTTGCAAAGAACTGGGGTACTTCGTCGAGAGATTTGCTTATGTTTCATAAAAATGTGAGAAGTATTTGTTTACCTAGCAGTTGGGCAAATCAGGGATCTGGCTTAAGTTTGTTTGGAACAAATGTGGCCCTTCAAGCTAACCCAAGGACTTTTGCAATGATAGATAGGATTGTGCCTTTTCAAATCGCTTTCCTTGCTGTGATCCGAGTGGAATTAGAGCCTATTTTTGGTCTAAGTGGGTTGGCTATAGGTCGGAGTCACTTTAAACCAAACCTAACCTAACTTACTTTATCCTGCGCACCAAATTTAAACTTTGAAAAATGTCTAAGGTAAGTATTAAGTAGACTTGAAGACATCCAGTCAAAGCAAAAGAGCAATTTTCGTTCTAGGACCCCCGACTCTACAGATGCGAATCTTAGCTTCCTTCAGTTAGCTACCACCGCACGAATCGCAAGTAGTTTCAATTGAAAGACACTAGCAGAGTCTGGGAGACGGAAGGACTTCGATATATTTAGTCTGTCAGAGAAGATGGCACGCAATTTATCTTCGAACCGGCCGTGTAAATACCTATTCTCCCATTCTTCTCTGAAAGGTAGTTCAACTAGAAAGGATTTCGTGAAATTGAATTTTGGTATCATGTACCCAGTTGAAGACGAAACCAATTCACTTGGAATCGCTTCCAAGATTCTACAAAGTGTCCAAAAGCCTAATCAGTCCACCACCCAGAGTCTTTGAGTTGGACAGCGCTACATGTAGCTGAGTGTCTTATACGAAAATCGAGGGAGATCAGGTGCAGGACCATTCTTAGAGCATCTGTAGGAAAAGACCTCAAAGCTTCGAGACATGTACCGGAAATGATTATGCAAAATCCACATCTAGGCTGCGTTTTACAACGTAAGCCTGATTACATCCCAATCTCACACAGAAGAGGCTAAAAATCCTTTCAAGGAGGTACAAGATGTCCTTCTCCATGGAGCCTACATCATTACGTTTTGACTTTAGAGTGCCCTTTGGTGTAATTCTCCGAGAGCTATTGATCTCGTTCTACTGAAGGCTTGAGATCCACATGGGGATATGCGTTGTGTCCTTAATGGGATTCCCAATGGCACAACCCCTGCCTGGTATTTCGAAGTCATGTGCATTTATAAGGACATAGGGGGTCCTTCAACAGTGTGATCTTTGATTGCTTGTGTAACATACGACTGAGTATGGCAAGTATAAACAATGACTGTTCGCAAGGTGGTGTTATAACTTCACTGCCTGTCTATAGACCTTCTGTTGAAAGTCAGACATGTGTGGATGATGAGTGCTGGCATGGCACTAGAAATTTTTAGGATAACTCTTTGAAAATTTAAATCAAATCCGTCTGTATCCACCTACTGTGTTGGTACTCTGCTTTGTGATGCTATCTAGTGTGAATATTTCCACCAGTACCTCTAGACAAGGGAATATAAGGAGTAGTTGTCCTCATATCTATCCAGGTGTTCCCTAACAAGGTACAAGTTTTTACATATTAATCCGAATGTCCCTGTTTGGCGGATTCAATTATTATTGATAACCTCCAGGTCTTCACTCTCAGAAAGATTATCCACAATACATGACCCAAAGTGGAACCTTGTGGTACACCAACTGTGACATTGTACGACAGCATGCGTAATGAAATGCAATATTTATGCAACCCCCTTCCGAACTATAAAAATGACCACAAAACAACTCAGCACTTTCAAGAGGTCTAACCCTGCTGATGGGCACTGGCAAGTCCAAATCTAGTTTCGAAGAGTTATTGCAAGGATGGTTCTGAAAGCTCGATATAGACTTCTGTTTGCTTTTGCAAACTACATCTGATACTGGCACCTCGAGCAGCTACATGGAATGTGTACAGTATCAGAAATACCAGTGATTTATAGAAACAGAAAAAGACGATTACTTCACACTATCAACACCAGAATTTGAACGGGTTAGTCATGTCTGAGTGTACTCCACTGTGCGATAAAAATAACCACCGGTTATGAAATCACCTCTCTAAAAACAGATCTGGACATCAAGCCGCTTTAAAGAAGAAAAAAGTACGTAAATAGAAGAAAACCGTGACAACTATATCAAAAGTCCGTCCACGTTCCAAATGTCAAACATTTCCATCAACTGGCAGTTCTCCCACCAACCGACACACGGTATATTTTTGCATATTTTTCCACTCGCCTTGCGTTGTTTACTACAAAATTCCAGTCTCTATTTGCTATTTTAGTTCACCAAGCCCCTCTAATAAGCTTCTTAAGCGCTCTCTCCCTCTGTCTCACAACCTGATCTACATTTTATTAGCACATCCCCCTACAAGGCTTTCAATATTTATACCCATAATTAGCGGCTTCTATTTTAGAATAATTCCTCAACGAATTGCAACAACAAATTAAATGAAAAAAAATTATCATAAACATTAATTATTATTCTCGTGCCGTCGTTCTTAACCGGAGGACAGCTGGTAACCCCACTCTAACAAGAGTGATTATTGTCGACGCCTGAAACTATGCCGCCAAGCAACCCTTAACGCCGAACGCAATCTCTTAGGCGGCGGTGGCGAAATGCGATTCTACACTTTAAAACCCATCAACCTAAATTTTTATGATTTGATTTAATACCTTCAACTGTTTTAGCCTCGTTAGTTAGTACAGTCGGTACAACCATAATTACCCGCGCAAACACCAACACCTTTCTAAATAGGCCTCCTCTGCCATGGTCGGACGGCCAATCCCAGTGTAATTTACACGGTAAACCGAGTATACGATGGGGTTGAACGCAGCACGGGGTGCCAATTGAATTAGCCGCCCATTGTATATGAGCCCCACCTGCTGAATACCACGTTGCTAATCAGCAAATTGCGTGGATGACCGGTGTCAGAGATTTCAAACAAATGGTTAACCACCACCGGCTTGTAGTACTTTTGACATTTCCTTCTGTCAGTTCCGCACTCGCATGTATGACATGCGAAAATCTAAATGAGTTCGACACGAAAAACTTCTTTTGACATGTCAATCAGGAAATTTAATGGCCATCTTGTGGGGGTCATTAAACTCCTGCACCACTTCGTGTAGAGTGTAGAGTACTTTTTCCCGTTTCGAACTAATGAATTGCATTTACAAAAATTTTGAGTGAGACCGTAAAAGCAGGCTTCTACTTCACTGCACGCGCCCACTTCCTCAACTCCTTTACGGTATGTAACTACACATGACGTTTAATGGCGCACTGAATGGTAATAAAACGATTTTATAGTTAATTTTATGTCTCAATTTATTTATGTTTTTTAACTCTTTTTTACCAACAAGAATGCAGAGTGCATTATGGTAGACAACAATGAGGTTATGGCCTTTTCAGGCAGCGCACACAGAGGACTTAATTTTAAATGACATTCCGCCAATAATTAGTTTATTAAATTAAAATGAATTTTTTCTCCGCACTCGTATTGTGTGGAGCATCCTGTAAATTGGGTTATAATGAAATTTTGTTTAGGCCAAATATTTAGACAGCCAACGGGAGGGGAAAATTATGTCAAAATTAATTTTAATGCAGTTTGGGCCTGGTACGAGTGCGAACAGTGTGTGTGGCATTGTTTTGTGGTCAAGGATAGGTATGTGTGGTTACGGATATTGTTTAGCGGGTGGTGACAGTAATAATGCGGATGGAGGGATCGGTAAATAACTTTGTTAATAAACTGTAAGTGGTTCCGGCTATTTGCAGTGAAAAGCGAGTAAGAATGGCGTAGGTTGACGACTTTGAACTTTTAAGTGCGTTACGTCACTTTGTCCAACTTTTCTGGTTGACCTCGCAACTTTAGATAGATAGCACTAGGTCACAGAGCTAGCATTCTATATATAGAAAGTCAGGCAGCTATAATGCCTTGGCAAGTCAGAGGAAACGTATCCTTGTGCTAGAGTCCAGGTCATAGCGATGATTGGAAAGCCGAAGAGAGTGCGGATTGTAACAGGGATAAGCCGCCCCTTTTTTCTAACACAGATTTGGCCAAAATTAAGGCATAGCCTCTTCGATGCGCATTGTCTGATAGAAAACATGCAATCGGCTTTGTAACGATCGGCAAATACTCGTTCAACGATCTAAGTGATCCAGAGCCAGACTTGTTGATGAAAAGACCTGGGTTTAGACCGAAACTGTGTCTCAGTTTGGTCGAGGACAGTCATCGAACCCAAACCCTACTTTGTAAAGGTGTTTAACAACGCTTCCATGGCTGAACAACCAAATACTCTTCCTATCGTCCGGTTCCAAGAACCTTGGTGTAGTACCAGATCCAAAACTTAGCTGGAAACTCAGCACTGAGCAGCGAGTCAAGAAAGCTAGCGTGGCTTTCTATGCTTGAAGCAAACTTTTCGGCAAGAATTGGGGACTTCGCCCAAAGATGGTCTTATGGATGTGCATACACCGCAATGGTGCATCCTATACATTTCATTAGATCGGTAGCCTTATGGTAACAACAGCATTCTCTATATATTATCACGAGATCTGGTAGCCAATCCAACTGACTATGTAACTCGATCAGATTCACAACCAGGAGAGTGACTAATGCGTTCGATCAAAAATATTCGGCGAAGGTTTTAAAATGAACTTTGGGGTAAGGGCAAGGATTTGATGATATCATAGCCTTTTTCGCTGAAAGCCAAGGCTGTTTTGTCGCTCACTACATCCTCTAAACTCGTAGAACAGTGTAAGCTGGTTTATCGGTTCAGTATTAGTCTCCTAGAGTGCCTGGTCAAGGTAATGTCAAGGGAAATGAGCGACTTGATGAAGTAGCAAGGCTCACTTGCGGAGGCTTTGAACTTCCAGCTAGAGAGCCTTAAATGTAGAATCTTTGCTATTAAAAGCTGATGACAGTCAAAGACAGCCCAAATAAAGCACAAGAACTATCCAATAGAAACCTGACAGAGATGGTTAGAGTTCTGGCAACTACTTAGTACTGCCCAATGGTCCATCGTGATGAACATTTTCGCCGCTCCTATATCCCAAATGAGACAATTCTACAATTCCTCTGCAAGTTGTCAAGCTCCACAAAGGGCCAGGCAGCGCACACTAGGTAAACTCTTTTTTTCGACAACCCACCAGAGCTAAAGGTGGTTAGCATTGAAGACATTATATAGAATACCTACCTACCTACCTACCTAAAAGTGTTTTACAAGCAGGTTTGACAATGCTTGAACATACTACTGCTGGCAGTACGTTCGTTTACTGTTCCATATACCATTTCTGACATCCGGTGGAGTTTCTACTCCCAAAACCAAATGTTTCCCTTCGTTTAAAAATGATCGAAGGATAGAGAACGAAAGAACGCATTTCAATCTAAAGACAGAATACTTCTCAGAGCAAAACAATCCCATGATCAACTACCCGCATCTGTCTGATTAGAAAGAAAATAAACTTCAACACCCCATCTCCTGTCAATTCCCAACCGCAAACCATTTGTCAAAAATCTATAAAAAAAAAAATTGAAAATTCCACCAAAGAACAGATCGGTAAATCACAGAACCAAGCAGAAAAAAGCTCACATACGCCACAGAAGATCAAAAAATCACCTACACATGCCCACAGGAGCCTCTGACAAGACATCGGGTCAACGTGACGTATACTTGTTTTTTTTTTCTTAGCATTTTCATTACTTTTTTGTTGTTGTTGCCCCTGGAACAGAGCGCTATAATTCCGGTTTTATTTATTTAAAAAAAGCGAAATAAATTCGGCAAAGAGGCAGCTTGATGGCGTGTACACTTATCGCGTTGTACACTTGACTCTCATTTTCGGCGCAAAATGTATTTTTGATTGGAATTTACGAGTATCTCATGTTTGGTTGCTGATTACGGGTGCTGCTGGGGTCCGGTTGCCCTTTCCGAGGGGTGTCGTCACTACTTTCAAGTCTGATTGCGAAATCAGATGACATCGTCTAAACAGATGTCATGCAAGTTGGTGGGATAAGAAATTTGTATTTTTGGTATCAATTTACGCAGTGTGACGTCAGTTAATTCTTTTTTTGATTCCAACGGATGGATGGAAAGTTTTAGACACTGTTATCGTGGAATGGTTTTATTTATTTTTTGTTGGATTTTATTATTTTGATGACATGTTTGGTGATTAATTGAGTTTGGATTGATTGAGATGTATTGGCGTGACATTGACAATAAGCTGATGGTTAAGGTCAATTGCAGGGTTTCGAGTGGAACATGGTTTTTTGGAAAAACAAATAGCTCGGGACTGTCAAAGCAAATCACATCAAATCAACAAAAAAAATAAACAACTTTGTCCCTTCGACTTTGGATGTACAGATCTACACTATGGTGACATGTCGATGATTCATCCATGACGGACATCCGGAGTAAGAACTCAAAATTGAAATATTTTTGAACATTTAACAAACTGTGGACAGAATGACAGCAGGGATCGTGGTACGAGTACCAGAGAATCAGAAAGTTGTTGGTTTGAAGGTTTATACACAATTTTCTGCAAGCATTTCAGGTTTGTAAGACAAGTGGGCGCGAGTTATACTACGGATCAAGGCGTTAAAGGTTCAATCCCTAGATAACACTGGGAAACTTGACAAATATCTAAGAATACAGCCTTCGGCCATGGCATTAAACAGTAGCCCCCTTTCACAATGGTGGTGAAAAGCTAAGCCCTGGAGCCCATAGATCTGTGGCACCAAATATTTTTTTATTTTATTTTTCGAGATATGCGGGAACATAAGAAGCATTAAGTGGAACGTAGAACCAAAATGTATGAAACCACGATATACTCTTTGGAAATCCACTTGAAGTACCGACAAGCTCCTGCTTCTGGGGATTTCTTTAACCTTATCTGTCTTACTGGGACAAACTTCGTCAGATCTTGTGTTCATGTCATCAACTACTCAGAAAAAAGTGGATACTTGCACTGTTTGTGAGGAACTACCTGGAGGGTTACTCTGAAGAGCATTTGATTCATTTGGAATCAGAAAAAGAACCGGGGTTGCACCTTGCAATAGTCAAAGACTATCTTCTATGAATCAATTGAACCAGATCGCCAGAGGTATGATGTGGTATTAGGAAAAGAGTCCATTTCTCCACCAATCAACTACGGATTCCTTTAAACTCACCTTCTCTGACAAACCCGACAAAGTTCTGGTGTCTGTTTAGCTACAATTCTATACTCGACACACGGGGGAGGTTTTTTGGGAAACAAATACCTCTCTTGTGGAAGTCTGAGAGTGGATTGCTGAACACTATCAGTTCTTTAGTTGTTCAAACCAGCCTCTCACTTATGACATTTTTTTAAAAATAAAAATAAAGAAGGGTTTCAAGGTACATACGACTTACAAATCCCAGTAGAGCTGGTCGGACTGAACTTAGTTTGAGAATCAACTCTGGTTGATTTGAAATCGACTACAGACAAGTCTCCCTTTGATTCAACTTCAAGGAACATATGTGTCTCCAAAGTCTAACCTGCATTGACTGCTTCACAATCCAATCTGCAAAACCATGTATGTGTATTCAGACGAAGACCAATTCCTTGAACTGGAAAGAATCGAACAAGCTTAACCCATTAGGGGTACCAATACCAAACATTTATTCGAACTTTACCTGGATTTCACTTTACTTTAGTGGATTTCATGACTTAAAATCAAAATACTGCTGGTTAGTGCAGAACTTTGCCTTGAACTGAGGCAGTCATCAGAGGAAATGCCTTCTAATTCAATTTACTTAGCAGTTAACTAATTGAAATCGAGCGCCGTAGAACTTGGCTATGACTGCAAATACCCTCCTAGTTGCATCAATAGTTTCGAACTCAGACGACGAACTTGGAATCGACTACCCATCAGCAGTGGTGACAAGTATTGAACTCTTATGGCACAATATCTCAGTTCAGTGCACTATAAGACAGAGAGTGATACGTGGTAGAGCTAAAAACTAATCTAGTTGGGTGATCGTTTCATCAAAGCTCCACAAGAACCCACTGTAGTGCTAGGAAAACTTAAAATTCTGGTGATACCTACTACAGGCGCTGTTACACATCCCAGGACATGTAACGCATGCTAAGCTTCAGCCAGTCCCAAGGAGAAAGAATAGATTTCAATCGGAAAAAAGAGTTCTCCATCCGAGTCTTTGTCGTAACAAACGTCTTACTTGCCGAGATAATGTCCATTCCAAGTGGTTACCTCCGAATCATCTGCAGAAGCGAGCTAGAACGAGCTGGAATTTGTTAAACTAAATGAACAATTCCAAAGCCATCTCAAGGACACCCGCCTGAAACATGAAAGCCAAATTAAAATCCAGTGTCCTTCGAGTATAAAAAATGTTCTCACGTGTATTTGTTCGCAGAAGCAACAATTCTAAAGAAATGTCTTAATGTTAATTTTTATTAAAAAAAAAAATTCGAAATCATGTCTTTTATAACTCATCTTCGTTGCACCTCCTGTCCCGCTACGGACTAGAGTTCCTAAACTAACTTAACCTAGAGGCGAGAATATCTTCAATTTTGTTTTGTTTGTATGTTTAAAGTCTATTAAGCGAGTATGAGTGTAGTAGAATATCTGACGCATCACTTGGAGGCAGCGGCAACTTCTGGTTCTGGTTGGGGTACGGGTACGGGTACAGGTTCAGGTTCGGGTGATTTGGACTTCATTGGATCTCCCGAAGGTGGCTCTTCGGTTGATGATTTTTCATGCATTTGCTTGATGTGCTTCCGCAGAGTGACCTTGGACGAGTATGTCTTGGGGCAGGCATCACATATGAACGACTTGTTCGGTTTCTTGGGGGCCTTCTTCGATTTGGCAGCTTCTTCGGCGGATTTCGCTGGATCCATGTGGCGTTTTTGGATGTGTCGTCGCACGTGTACCTTTGCCGAGTAGCCCCGGCCGCAGATTTCGCATTTGAATGCCTTTTCGCCGGTGTGGGTGCGATGATGGACACGTTTGTCGATTTTGCGCAGGAATCGCTTGTCACAGAAGTCGCACTTGAACTGCTTGTCGCCCTGGTGGACTCGACGGTGGATGATGAGGTTTTGATTGGCACGGAACGATATGTTGCAGATTTCACACTTGAACGGACGTTCGTCGGAATGGATGCGTAGGTGAGTCTTGAGATCGCTGCTTCGGACGAAGGCTTTGCCGCACTCCTTGCAGGCGTAGCGCTTGTCACCGTTGTGATGTCGCTGATGCAGGGAGTAGTCTTGGCGGGTGGCAAGACCCAGTCCGCATACTTCGCAGATGAAGGCCTTGTCTGAACGATGGCGTTGCTGATGTTCGGTCATGCGGAGCTTGATGCGGAATGACTTGCCGCATTCGTCGCACTTGAAGGGCTTTTCACCGGTGTGCAGCCGGACATGTTCCACCAGTCGCGAATGTTTGGCGAACGTTTTTGGGCAATCCTTACAGGAAAAGACGGTGACTGGGGTCTCTCCCTTGGCGAAGTAGTCCTTGATGGTCTTTTTATTTTCCCGACGTCGTTTCTTGCGGGACTCCTTAAGGATTTGCTTTTCAGAAGCCGCTGCTGCTGCGGCTGCTGCGACGGCTATGCTCATAATCTCTTCCTGAACTGCCTCTTCTTCGACCACCTGCTGGAGCGGCTTCTTCTCCTTGGCCGCTGCTGCGGCTACCGCGACGGCTATGCTCATAATTTCTTCCTCTACTGCCACTTCTTCGGCCACCTGCTGGAGGGGCTTTTTCTCCTTAGCCGCTGCTATGGGCACGAAGGGAAACATCTCTTCTTCAGGAATGATGTCTTCGCTGATATCGACGGTGGTCCCATTCGGAATGGCTACCATCGGCGGGGAATCTTCGTTGCTTGTATCGCAGGGCTTTATGGACAGAGGAATCTCCTCTGGCTCGTTTTTCACCTCAATTTCTGAAAGGACCAGCGGCTCTCTCTCCATCTCCGGCTCCTCCACCTCCTCCTCGTCCTCCTCCTGAAAGATATTGTGACTTTCGCGGAGATGCGACGCAAACATCTCCAAATTGGCATACTTCCCCTCACAGAAGCCACAAATCAGGAAAAGCTTCCGTCGATTCATCACAAATATGTTGCCACAGCTCTCGATGTTGTTCTCGAAATTCGATATCGAACTGCCGTCAATCATTGTGACGTCATCGTCGGGCTCCTCCTCCAACTTGATGGGGACATGCTGCAGCAGAGTATCATCCACAGATGGCGGTGGAGTTAGTATCGATGTCTCGCCCACCGTTAAATCTTCCCTAACGAAACGTATCTGAAACTCACCCTTCACTATCAGCCCCGTCATGGCAGATGTGTCCGAATCACTCTCCACTTCCGATGCCACATTGGAATTGGAATTGGACTCCTCTTCGTTTGTCGCGAATATCTTGTGACAATCGTTCAGATGCTTGGCGAACTGCATCATATTCGCGTACTTACTGTCGCAGAAGCCACAAATCAGGAACAACTTGCGGCGATTCAAGATGAATACGTTCCCACAACTCTCGATTTCGTTCTCTAGTTGCGCTGTCCTTGACGACGTTGAGGATGCACTGCTGGTGGTCGTTTTCTTTGTGTTTGTTAATAGAGAAGTTTCTGCTGACGCCTTCCACAATGTACTGTCGCTGAAGTGATCATCGTCTAGATTCTCCAATTTGATGGGCACATGCTCCAGTACGGTATTTATCATTCTAGTGGACACCCCCGCGAGTAGTTAAGCGATTTAATAACTATTTCAACTGCCTGATCCCTTGTTATCACCCCTTTTCTGTTCTGCCCCAAGGAATACACACAAAATTACACATAAAACTGCGTGCGCACAACGCCAACAAAGGAAACACTCTGGACAAAGTCCCACTCCACCGCCAGTGCGAACGAATTCGAGAAAGACGCGCGCGATCGAGTGGCATTTTTTGGCGTATTCCACTCAAGTAGTGTTGTCCTTGTTCCCTAGAATATTCTATGTTGTGTCTGTCCGTTTCGGTCGACGGTGCTCCCAACCGGCGGACAGCTGTGTCGGAGGGAGAGCACCGGATGCCAGGATTTGAAATCAACGAATTTTTGTTTGCTTGCCATCCCGCTTGTTGGGTATAGTGGTGGTGGTGGTGTTTTTTTTTCTGTTTTCGTTTTTCTTTCTTTCTTTTCGCGAAATTCTCTTTTTGCCGGCAATTCTCGATAATGGTTGTGTGTGGTGGACGAACACATGTGTTGATTATTTTTTTTGGGTTTCCACTGACGAGGCGAGTGAAGCCAGATGTTTACTCAGTTCGCGGAGGAGGAACAAAAAAAAAAGATGGATGATCGTGTGAAGTGGAAGGAAAGGAGGAAATACGCTGTGGGACAGTTACGGTGCAACTGGAGTTTATACGGTTTTTTGTTTGTTTAGTAACGAAGAGAGTGTTGAGGTGATGGAATGCTTGTAGAGGACGTGGAGGAAGATCAGAAGGGAATTTGGATAGCCTTCGGCCTTCTGAGTCCTCTCCTCTTACAAGTCCCCACGAATAGTACACTTGCTCTTGCAGTAGCCTCCTACATATCTTGTTTCTCCGGAAAATCTCAGAATGAGAGCCGGACTGGAACCCTGTCCCTATCTGATACTTGGAACTTGCCCAGGCTTTGAATTTCCTTGTTCGTCACTTGTTCCCTCAGAGACTTCTCTTTCTTTTGCACCTTCCCGGACTATTCTTACTCTGAATGGTGTTCGTACTCTTAGTTCCTATTTCGCTGCCCTGTGGCTTGCCATATGGCTTGCTATCCAAACAAGCAGTTGTTGTTCCTGACCAGATCGTTGGGTTTCTATTTGGATTCCCATACAAGTGGAGACCTAACACCTAGAAATGGTTGACAGGTTACTAAGCTGAGCTTAGTCGTGACTCCTGAGGCACTATACTTGAATTACTCTAAGAACCTTGCGTACTACTAAGTGTGTTACTAAGTCATTATCATGCTTTTGATGCCATGGTGCTGTAGGTTGTCAGCTTGTTTGGCTTAAACCAAACCTACTACAGGAGTGGAGGTGGATATCCTCAATCTGCTTGCGTTGGACATATTCCTTCAAACTTCTGCATCAGTGAGTGCCCTAAGAATAGGACTGCCAGTCACAAGCTGCGTTCCCGGATAGGAAAGAATGGAAAAGTGGTCGATGTAGACGTGGGCGCACGCTTATTCTCTGAACCGAATCGTCCGCCTACCTTACCATAGCAGTGTATCCAACCGGAGGTCCTGATAGCGACAACAACTGCCCCTGAGACTACGTTGAAGGCAACACCTCAAGAAAGTATTACATTTTTTCAGCGACAGCCAGGCAGCAATAAAAGCGATTACTGCTACTGAAATGAAATCCAATCTTGTGAAGAGCTTAAGGTTCTTGGAACACAGCACAAGGTTGTCCCCTAGGTCTGTGGACATGAAACTATGCCATTGAGAAGCCCTACGAACTGACTAGAAGAAGTTCAGAATCTACGTCAGAGCAGGTCTTGCACACTGAAAGTAAAACCAGGAATTAAGGTCCATAAAGAGGCGAACACTAGATGACCCTCCCTACACACTTGTGTCATTACAATAAGTTTATGACCTTGTTGCCACAAGAGTCCAAGAACTATGCTAAAAGATAGGAAGTCCCTCTAAACATGAAAAGACACACAGAAGGAGACATATGTCGTTGATATGGAAATGAGGAAGTCAGTGGGTATACAACCCTGTTTCCCTATCACTATCCAGGCCTTATCCATCTGAGATTTAAATTTCTCGGGCGACACTACTTCCCTTCATCAAATCTTCTCGATGGTTTGGTAGTTCAAAGGAATCACATTTGTACAGCCAGGGCGGACCAATGGGCAAGGGACATCTCCCTCCTATGGGTATCACAATGGGTCTGCATTGAGTGTCGCGTCGTGGATTCTTCCACGCACCTAACCTAAACCTAGCTTGTCAAGGACTTGTACCAGACTTCAGGTTAGGTGAGATAACACTCCTCCGGTGTTCAGCAGCTAACATATCACTTAGATGGTGTAGACTCCTCCTACAGGAATAAATAAACATCTCCTCTCCACACAGTCAGGGGTTGTGTTCAGCGCCATCTATCACCTTTCAATTCTGACAGTTCGAATAAACTGTCACTGTCAAACTGAACCCGATTCAATTGCAATCAATTCGAAAACCGTGTGACAGGCCAGGCTTTTTCAATTAACAACTCCGCCTCCAATGGGCCATAATTTCACCTCAAAATGTCACCACATAACCGATTCGCTGCGCCAATAAAACTCCGCATAAACAAAACATGCCACTGACATTCGTTTCCCCACTGCGGTTGGGCGAAATTGCGTGTGCAACTGTTGCCGACAGCAGATGGCAGCACACAAAAACTATTAAGACAATTGAAAAGGCTGCCTTTTCCGAACACCGGCTGTTCTGGTAGCACGCGGTTTTATTTCGCAAATATTCCTTCTTTCCAGCTCCCCCCTGACCTCTCATGCACCTCAATGCAGGCAGCGAGTGGGAGTGGGTTCCCATAAAATATTCGGGAAAACCTCACGTAACTCTAACGGTGTGACGCGTGTTTCGAAAAGCTACAAATTTCCATTCGCCACACAACCGTCTTTTGACACAATAGTCTTGTTCCGATCCCCGCCCCCCACACCACCCGCGTATGTAGACTTAAATCAAACAGGAGGGAGATGAAAGTGTCAGGGTTCCTGCACAATCATCCATCCTCTCTCCTGCTCGAGAATCGATTTAATAACAAAAAGTTCTTTCCATCTTTTTGTTGTGCAATACACATGGGGAATCAGGTTAATCATTCGGTGTGCTCACTCAGCATTCTCAAGGGGGTGGCTGCCTGGATGGCTGGCTGCCTGACTGACTGGCTATGCAATGGCTGCATCCCCCTCGATTCGGTTTCAGTATTTATTTGCCACAGAAGACGGTGACGCAGGATGCTGTAGTATTTAAAAAAAAAAAAAAAAGAAGACAAAACGCACTTGCCAGTCGGTTTGTACGAGCAGCTCACACACCAGAAAGGGGGAAGGATTGCAGAAGGACCTCTCGGCCTTTTGTGAAATTACATTAGAAATTCCGATGGGGTTGGGGGTGTGATGGTGTTTTATTCGAGGGAATTTACAGATTCATAAATAACTATGCTAAAGCGGAATTCGTCTTCTTCGAGAAAAAGGGGGTGGCTGGGTGGAATGGGAACAAGCGGTTTTATCCTTGACAGTGATCGTTTTTTATTCGACCATACGGCTTGGATGGCTGGCTGGCTTCAGAGACTGGGGTGGTATTGGGTTTTATGTCCTGGAACCGGGGGTCGACTCTCGTTTTTTAATGAAAATTTTTCAAAATTGCTTTGTGGAAGGTAATTTATGCAATATTCTCGAGTCGAATTGGAAAGTGTTTGGGTAATTAGCTTTTTTTTTCTCTCACCCCACTGCTGCCGTTTACTACCGGCTTGAGGGATGTTTGCACATTTATGAGTTTTAAGTGAAGGCATATGGCTAAGTATTGGAGGCTGTACTCTAATTCGAAAAAGTGAAGAAGTCGCGGTTTGTAACGAGACGAAAGACATGGATCTCGAGCTCCTTTTCCATTCGAGTTCTACACGACTTTACTGGGTTGTCCCTTGCTTGTGTGTTGTCGAGTTTCCAGACCTGGCTGTGGCCTAGGAAAAGAGGATTTAACAAACAAATTGTCTTCAAGAAAAGTGCTAGACAGTTGTACAGACTTAACCTCTTCTGGTTGACTGGGGATCGCCATGTCCTAGTGTCATGTAATTACCTACACAGTCTTGGCCCTTTCTGACAGATGGTTCGTCAACTATATGTCCCGAGTTTCTAGCACCATGAAGTTTGAAAGCGATTTTGAACGACTCTCTAGAGTCTAAGGCTATTCTACTAAAGGATACCAGACCCAAGAAGTGTAAATGACAAAATCTCTTCAAGAAATCGTACAAGATCATCTGAGTCTGGGTTTTACGGCTTCATTTCGGTCTGATGAATGGATCTCCGATTAACTATCCCAAGTTTCTGCCTCTATCCGGAGATTTTAAACCAAAGTTCCTCGACTTACGGGCTCCAAGCATTAGCTTCAAAAGTTCTACAACTCTGATCAGTCACAATTCATTCATTCATATGTGAATGTCCTGAGTTTTGAAGAGAAAAGTCCTCGCACGTCCTCCACCAAACATAGGCAATTGCTACTACTATTCTCTGCACTCGATGTCCTTTCTCTAAATTCAGTCCTCAGATGGATTATTCATCCCAACATGGTGAGGAAACGTACTATCTGTTGTACTGCACTGCAAAATGAATACCACATCCACACTCTTTAATAAACTCTGCCTAATCCATGGCCAAATCCAGCAGGTCTATCAAAAAATCCAAACAACAAGGGAATTACCACAGAAAATCCTCGTCTACTAAGCCCCACCGAACCGGAACCGTGTTCATAATAAAAAATAAAAAAAAAACGAAAGCCACGTGCAACTCGTTTTCCAAAGTTTCCTGGCCATCCTGCTCTCCTTCCGTGTTTAGCCTCTTCTTTGGCATTTTAAACGCATGGACAATTTTCTTTTCAATTTCCGAAATTGTCAACCTGTTCATACACACACACACAGCCAGCAAGTACACAAGAAGGACGACAATGAAGAGGAAGAAAATTCTCATGTAATAGTTGGCAAATAATAAGGACTCCCACTTTGCGAAAGGCAAGCGCGCCACATGACACGAGTAATCCACAGGAATCATCAGCATCATCATCATCATCATCATGGTCGTCGTCATCGTCCTCGTCGTCCTCGTTGGTTCGCTGGGCTTGCCTTCCTAGTGTTTGTTCCGATCCGGGTGTGCGAGTGCGGGTGCCTTTTACATTTGGTTGCAGAAAAAGGGGGTTGAAAACACCCCACCACCCCAATGCAGTTTTCTCTGAATTTTTGAAAATTACATTCGCTGTGCGAGCTGAGTAGTGTGTACAGCAGGACGTGGGTGGATAATGGAATTCCACAATTCCACTATTTTCTTGTATCTGCATCGCTTCACACCCTTTCTGTTTGCTTTTCGAATTAAATTCGATCTTTTCCATCTCACCACCGGGGGTTGCTCGCTCCATGGGTGGACATGGGTATTACACAGCTTCGCAGGCTTAGGTGGATTTTAAAATGACACAGGGCGGGGGGCGCCCAGCAGATGTTTATCTCGTTCCCTCTCCCGACCCGGACAGGTTGAAAAATGACACAAAATGATTGGAAGATTGGAGAAGTGTGTTTGTTTTGTGTTTCGCTTTTAATTTCCATTTGAAAGAGCTTTAAACAACCCCTTCGACCAAGCCCCCCACCCAGCGGCATCCCATTTCATGTCTGGGATTAGCTACGGCTAGGTTACTCGTTTAAATTAAATTCGTTTTTTGCGCCCAAAAAACCGATTCCCAAATGTCATCCACCCCCGGTGACATTTCTCCTGTCAATTTAGTCCTTTTTTCTGTATGTGTGTGTAATTTTCAATTGACTTTGTTAATTATAGCATTTATCTAATGAACAAAAAACCTGGGGGCTCTGTTCCATTCATGGGACGGGCGACAGAAAGGGTCTATTGACAGTGCACCGCAAGGATAGACTGGGAGGATGACACCCGAAATTAGATGGGAATTGGATTAAATAAATTATTTTCGGGGAAACTTTGGTAATTTTCGAGAGAAGGTGGCAATGGTAATTATTAATTGGAATTGATTTTTGATTTGCGTTGGCAGCGAAAGTGTTGGGAGTTCATTTTCCTGTCCTGGTTCGAGGAAGTTGAGAGCAATTATGATGAACTCGGGCGGTGGGGTGATGATTTAGTTATGGAATTGTTGGGTACTTTGATCGGGGAGGTACTGTTTTTGAGAAACTAGACTATGCAGTACCATCTGGGACTCATAGTTGGTTTCGAAAGGCTTCCAGATCAAAGGCATTCCTCAAGAGTAGATCTTTCCTACAGCTACTGCTTATTGATTTCCAAAAAACATGGATGCAGGAAGTTTAATAGTAAAAAGTGAGAGTACTTGGAGATACCCACTAGGTCACCATTCATGCAATTCGGAAAAGTTTAACTGAGAAAAACCGAAGAAGTCTGCTTCAGACTTCAGACTTACCGATGACAAGGCAAACAGATTCTTTTAAATTCGAATTCCAACACTCAACTCGATATCCCTGGATAGTAGATCAAAAAAGTTCAGAGTATCGAATATTCTGCTCATCTCAAGCCTCGCAAGTTTCTAATCTTCGTAGACAGGTGTCTACTTAGGATCCAATCAAGAATTTTCATCAAAAATTAATTTTTTTTACCCAAGCAAGGTCCAAAGCCTTGACACACAGCAGATATAGGAAGTCAGAAATGGGCGTGTCTGATGTAGAAACGGCAGTAAACTGAAAGGACGCAGGGACTACTAATTGCAACAGCCCTCGTGCCAAGACTTTGATTAAGAAGCTCACTTAGACCTATTTGACTAGAATAAGACTTTGATTTGACTGAAGTTTTTGAGAAGGAATCCCTGGGGAGTGTTGAAACACATTATAGATAGAACGAGACAGTCTTCGAGGAGCAAGAATTCATGTAACTATCCTTTGATTTAAGTAGCTAGTATGTCTGTGGGTTACAGTCATAGGTCGTCCACATTTTGACATTGAGACATGCAAACCATTTGAACTCTCAAAGGAGCCATAGAGCTTAAAAAACTTCAAATGATTCCGCAAAAGCATGTCCCTTGGGCAGAGCAAATACGCCAGTAGAGGAACACCCCAAGGTGGTGTCATTTCACCTTTCCTATGGCTAATAGTCATAAACAGAGTTCGGCAGAAGATGAGGACTGTAAACCAAAAATGAATCGATAGTATGGTGGTCGAACCTAAACAAAGTCTGTAACATAACCAAACTGAGTAAGATGCAAAGAACAGCGCTCTAGTACTCAAACAGCCCAAGTAATGAACTCCGAAGTCCTTGGACATAGTAGTATTCTGAACAACAGACTACAACATCCAGACAATGAATCTCACAAGGTGTTTCGATGAGCAATTCCGTACAAGAAAAGCGAGGCAAGATGGACAGATGATTAGGGATTTCGATCTAACGATGCACTGTGGGGTGTGCAGACCCCCGGACGATGCCACTATCTTCTAAGCGGAAGTACTTGCTATCCGTGAAGTCTGCCGCTAAATCAAATCTCACAGAGGCACCAAAGCCATTGCTAGCATCGCTAGATGGGCAATATAGGGTAACTCTGATCAGGGTTCCAGGCCACAGCAACATGCTGATGAAGTGGCCAGGCGAGGCTCAACCTTCCACTGCTCTCTTGCGGAACAAGTTCACAGCCACAAATCTCTTCATCTATCTTAGCATGCCCAACCTGAAATGGTCTAAGCTGATGAGTCACGTCATATACAGAAAGATGGGGCCTAGCTATAACAAGGTTAAAGCAACCGAAGGTATTGCCAGAATTACAGGGATCCTGCACGGGACATGGGACTATATGAGACCAAAATGGCCCAACTGTGGCTTCAGTTAACAAGACCACCACTTCTAGCTGTCTATCTACATGGACCAGCAAGCAAAAACGTAGAAAAGTAGACGCGCTACTAACATCAAATTACTCTACGAAATGTCATAGTTTCTCAATTGACACTGACACCTGTCAAACAGTAAGTGACATCCCAAAACAAAGCGCCCAATTCAAATCTAACTGATTTTTTCACACTCCTCGTGCCATGTGTGTATACAAAGAGTGAGAAATTTGCTTAATCATTCGGCACCCCACAGCCACAGCATACACAAATGTATTTCCCCGAAGTGTTTGCTTACCTAAGCACACAGAAGTTTGAACGGAACCCAGCTTGGTTTTTCGAGAAACAAAGAAAAGCATTTACGTCAGCGCTGAGATTTCGGAGTAAACTACAATCATGCCAAGCATTTCTTTCGACACAATCATCCCAACATGACGTGACCATCGCCACGAACTTCGATTGGGATAACCAAGCTTAAATCTTCCTCGTTCGTCTTTCCATTTTCAAAAAAGTAGCCTCAACCCAGCCGGGACAGCGTTATTCCTCTTTTTTTTCGAATTAAAACTTATCAATCCCATTAACTCCATAGGGGCGTATGAGTAATATCAATTTATTCCCCAAATTCTCCAATCTGGGGGCACATGTCCACTCAAGAGTAACAAACAGCAAAAAAAAAAACAAGTTCTCCCTTTTTGAAAAAATCCACTCAAAGACCCACAAGTTGAGTGCAAAGCCGCTCAGAATCGAGACCGAGAGTCCAAACGAAAGGGATAACCATTTCGACGCAACGGGAACGAGAGAGAGAAACATAAGGAATTCCTACGAAAGGGTGGGCAAGGCATTTGAAATTCTTTGCATTTGCAGCCTACTCCTCTCACTCTATCGCGGAAGAGTAGGTAGTCGGACGAGCAAACGAATGAAAAACTCAAAACAAAACTCAAACAACCGGCAAACCGCATAGATGTCGAAAGAACAAGAAAATGGCAAAGACGAAGGAACAACAACAACAAAAAAAACACGTTTTCATTGTTTACACTTTTCCCTCTCTCACTGGGTACTACACTGTCACTGATTTTGTTGTGCGGTGCCTCACTTGAGGTAGCAGGTAGCATGGATGAGTAATTTGCGTTGAAAAATTCCACCTGAGTCACCTGCGTATCTTTGCAGATTCGGATGACGAGGACAAAGGACGATTTTCTGTTCATTTTTTCTTCTACTTCATACCCCAGGGGTGTAGTCGCCACTCGAAAACAGGTCTCGATTCACTCGAAAATGGACAAAAAATCCTTTGTCTGCCATTACACAGGATGCCGTCTACCATCTCACTCTGGCAGGCTGCGTGCCACAGTACGAGCCAGGTAGAAGCATCCTTTCCTTGCACGATTGTGTGCAGAAGATTCTATGTTGGCCTAGGTTTTCGGAATCTATTTGATGACAGATAACAGCATTTGACATGAAATGTCAGCTGAGCGAGAAAATGTTGACTTTTGAGTCAGCAACTGACTGGGTTCCTGGAAATTAATAAAATAAAATCCAAACTCTCCCTCGTCATGTCCGGATTGCTTCTCACACGAACGGGTTGGGCAGATGTGCGATGGGTTTTTTGCTTTGTTTTGCTGCGGACTACGTGTGTAAGTGCGAGAAACAAGGGTTAATGGCATAATGGGCAAAAAACAAACTCAAATCCATGATTAATTCAATGGCGTTCACTTCTTGGTTTTACTTGGTGGTGGAGGAGGCAGTGAATGGTGGCACTTCTCACACTGTTTCTGTCTTTTTAAGTATCACGTTTCACTCCAAAACCAGGAAAGACGTCATTCATTCTTGGGATATATATAATCGGTCCAATATGGCTCCCTTGAGGAACGCCAAAGAATGCTCTTTGAGAAACTAAGCACGTTTTCATCGACGATCTATGTAAGCCTGGCTTGAGACTATGCACTCGATGAGAATGTTGGTTCAAGTGGTTGCCAGAATGTAACACCAACACACTTAGACCAGTAGTAGGACCATTGTGGTACTACTCCCTACCTGCACGTTAAAATCAGTTCCAACGTCTATTGAAGCGCGAGAGACTGTTAAAGTCTACGTATTTCAGTTTTTAAGGAAGAATGCTCCTCGGTGAAGCTAGTGTGGGGGAGAGCTCCGCAGAAACAAAGAAGGTGGGAATGGTTTCCTCCTCTTCTTCATCCATGCTTACTTTGGTGGCGCTACATCTCGGGGTGGACCTGGGCCTTTGGCCAACTGCCTCTAGTTGCGCACTCTAAATTGATGGAGGTCCTCTTCCACTTGTGCGTGTCACCTACGGTGAGGCCTTTTTCATCCTCATTCGTCAAGGTGCGTAGCCTTGTGACATGCTTGCCTTTAAGACAGAATCCCATGACGACACCTATTGTCTGGTAAAATGGAAAGAGTTCTTCCCTATTTGGCAAGTCTATCGGCCTTTCAGTATCCTAGTTAATGTTGAACCATCATTTCCATAAGAGACGAACGGCAGTTTAGAGATACTAAATCGATTCCAAGGATCAAATAGCAGCGATAATGCGGATCAGGTTTTTTAAAGTCAGGATAAGACTTCTTTGATCATCTTAAGTTCCTTGTGGAACACGCTACAGTGATTTGGAAAACAGAAGAAGAGTCTAGCACTGGAACCGTACTGGCTTTTTGAGTTTTAAGAATCAGAATGTTATAAAGGGATCACTGATATCTGTTACAACAGGATCAACTCACTTACCCTCCTTAGAGGTTTGTGGCATCTATGAGCGAAGGAAATTTCGTTCACAAAGTCTTTTCTGCATCTGATAGCCATTCGTCTAGTATGACTCGAAGAGTGATTAAGTTGATCTTGCTGATCTACATACCATAGATGACCAGGACGATGTACCGATACATGACGATGATCGTAGAATACTGCAAGTTCTTGGGTGAATCCTGAAGATCGTACAATGATCTTACAAATTTAGTTAAGTGATCTTCACCGATCCTCGCAAGACGAATGATCGATTCATTCATTACAAAACTATCAATGAATTTTTAAGCCTTCTCGAGGCGAAAGATGGGCCTGATAGGAAGACAACACGGAGCCCTGTGGCTCAAAGTTTTAGAACAAGATCTGGGCCAAATACAGAAACTGGGTTTCACTCATAGAATGACGGTATTCAGAGATGTGTGCTAGTACACTGAATGTCTTTTAGTACATGATAGAGCCACAAATGTTTTTGTGTCTATCAAGCGATGTACTTCACACCCCGAATCAAATTGTCACCCACGGGCTTGACAAATGTGTGTCAGTGGATTTCAAGTTCCAAATACCAACCAGAATGTCTGTCATCTTCATCCGAATCCTTGGAAAACTACTGACCCAATGTCCCTAAGCTATAACACAGAGACACACTCTAATAGGACATTTCTCCCTCTCCATTAACATCCGAATGAGAATTCAAAAATCCATTCCCCTCACAGTTCAACCACCAACCATCCAATCCATCACGCAATAATTACCGTCTTGAATATTTAAAGCCCAAAAATTCCATCAAACCCTTTTCCACCCCATCGGGGGCGGCACACCCATCACGATTCATCGCTTCCATGTTTCTCCGGCACCAGCACCGGTAGCGGTATACACACCCAGCAATCACACGACTCACCGCCCCTAACCGAATGCACAAAACGCCATCGCCAGTACCCCCCCCCCCCCCCCCACAAGCACAGCTCAAACGACCCCAAACAAAAAAGAAACCCCTCCGAGGAACACTTAATTACCTTCCACCCACATCCACAACCACCGTATTCCAGACGCTGGCTGCCGCCCCAAGAAAATTCAACTTGATGCTCAACTTGCTTCGCTCCGGCAACCGTTAGGGCTGCCGCCCCCACCTTCCTCAACCCACAGACGCACACTTCCTTTTGTATTGTGCTGCAGCAACCCCAATCCATGGGAGCAGATGCAAAAAACTTTCTCTAAAGGAAGGTCTGGTGAGTGTGTGTTCTTTTGTGTTCGCTACTGAAACACTGTTGCTTCCCCATTGAGCTCGTTCCAGCTCTCCACCCAAGTCCATCACCACTCCCCATCTGCTCTGGAGCAGTTCAATTATGTTAAAAGCGGTAGTGCCTTAGGCATTCCTTTTCTTTCTGGGCGACTGGTAATTAAGTTATCGACATGAAATTGAGACGGTTCCACAGTGGGCGGGGGGAACGCCATCTAGTTAATTAGCACCGTACTAATGTATCGCTTTGATGTCTCTTTGCAGACCGCACAAATGACGTATTGGATCCCGCAGATGTCATCCGCCGCTATGACCTGGACGTAGAATCTCTTCCCAGCTACACAATAGTCTCAGGACTCCCAACCTACGACGACGCTCTAGAGGAGTTCCGCAAAGCTGGCCTCATTCTCAAGCCACCATTACCGATAATAAAGTTCTTCGAAACCGAAACAAAAGAACCACCATCCGGAGATGGTCTGCCCGAGTATGTGGCCCCAGACAACACATCCACCGCATCGACGTGTGCCTGTGGAGCTGCACAGGCTATGCAGCAAAACCAAATCATCGAACTGAACCCAGAGCACTTGAAGATTCTCAGCCAGAAACGCTTGTCATTGCAAATCTCCTTCGGTGCTCTGCCAACGAACATCCGCCGGAACAGCAGACCCAGAGTCGACCTGTACCAGCAGGTCAGTCGGAACAATATGCTGCGAGCGCAGAGGGACCTGACACCCGAAATCCACCGCTCATCATCGATGACATTCGACAACGAGCGCAATGCGATTGAACATCGACTGAGGAAGTTGGAACAGCATCGGGGGTCCATTTCGTAGCCGGAAATTGAAACAAAAAAACTAAGCAAATGGTGTTGTGTTAGATTCCTGCCTGAACTAGATTCCATTTTGATTTTTTCTTATCCTTTTTGTTGGTGTAGTATTACTTATGTGTATGTCAACTCATGTGTCAGTATTAGAAAGCGTAGGTTTAAGACAATTTTACTTTAGTAAATACATTTAAAAAATTTTATCACGAGGACGGGTGTGTTTGAATCTGATGCGGGAGATGGGGTGACATCTAGGGATGAGGTGGGTATTCGTATTGTGTACACGAACCAAGGAGCGTGGAATGAGGTGACACCTGCCGGCGGGAGTGCTCATGAAAAGGAAACGGTAGGCGGTGTGATTGGCATTGAAGGTAACCAAGTCTAGACTGAAAGTTCTCTTTGTGGTAAGCTCTAGGAACTAGGCATGAAAGGAGAAGGCCCGTTGATTAATAGTTTGTCTCCGGCCAAACAAGGAGGATGGTGGAGTCCACAAAGTAATGTTAAAGCTCTACCAAGGATACCGTTTGTTCTTACTATCTGTGGGCGGTTAAAGTCCATCCCTATTTCAGCAAAGTACAAGCTAAAATCAGGACCTAAAATCCAGCATACGAGATAGGTTTTCAGTGTCAGCCGGCAAGGAGTACTGGGTTTGAAGTCGAAAATGGAAAGATTTGAGTTGACTTTCCTTAACCTGCGAAGGATTGATTCGTTAAATGGGTCGGCATCGTATGAGGGGGGCAATGTAGAAGAAAACAGAGCTTGTAAACGGAATGGCAATCGATTGGAACGTAAGAGTAGTCGGATGAATGCAGGGAATGTCAGCTGGATTTCTGCGAATCTCAAAGCGTAGTGAGGGCAAAACGAAGAAAACGACGTTCTCAATTCTGGATACATGAATTCGCCGAAATGGGGATAAGGATTGAAAAAGGAAACAAAGAGAGTGTGGAGTAAACGGTTGGAGGATTCTTTGAACCATGGTTCGACGAAATCAAGTTACCAGTTAGCTTTAAGAATAATTTCAGCAATATGCGACAAGGAGCTCATTGATGGAATCTTCTTGGTTTTGTCAAACGATAGTTCAAAGAATTCTGCCGGGGTAGCGAAGACTGGTCACCAATGATGCTGGTTAATATTTTGCGGCACTTTTTATTCAAAACATGGCATTAGGAGTTGAAGAGATCTGTTTGATCTCAAATACAAACTGCAAATCGTTTTTTAATCCTGGTTTCCGAGTTAGAATACATTCAACGGATTGGATTCTAGACCATGAAGTGTGCTGTTTGCTTTGAAAGCCTTCTGATTCACTGGTGGACATAGAGATCTAAGCAATACTCGTAGTTCACGGTACTCATCCTCTGGCGGCAAGATTCTGGGTTACGTACTTAGTTAGGTGGAGCTACAGTCCAGAGTGAACTTGGGGCTCTGGGTCTGGGCCAAGAAGACAAACAGAAAAAGAGTATAGGTACAATAAAACAGTTGCTATCATCAGACCATTATTTCGAGACACTAAGTATGTATTCTCGATGGAATCGACGGGCTTACGAATGACCTTATAAGAGCTACTTCTACTCATTTGGAGAAACAGATCTTTCAAAAGAGACTATTCCATCCACATGAAAGGATATCGTGTTAACTGGTTTAAG
Source organism: Xylota segnis (assembly GCA_963583995.1). Classification (NCBI taxonomy): domain Eukaryota; kingdom Metazoa; phylum Arthropoda; class Insecta; order Diptera; family Syrphidae; genus Xylota; species Xylota segnis. The sequence continues at coordinate 4,205,636 of OY757238.1, forward strand.
GCCAGGAAAATCTACAGTCCATCAAATTTTCATACTTCTTCAGATGGAGTAGTAAAGCCATATCCCGGAAGCCTGGTCTACATATATCGAAAGCTAACGAAGAGCATCTTTCGTTTCGAGAGAAAAATTCAATTGAATTTATCCTGCAGAGTCCTCGAACCCATCTTAAGTGGCACGTAAAAGTAGATGGATTTTGACCTAGGCTTCAGGAAGAGTGGAGACACTTCTTATTTGAGATTCAGGCCCACCTTGAACTGTAGTGTTATAGGAAGGATGTTACTGCAGCTGGAGATATATTCGGCGAGGGACTCAATATGTACTACAGTCAAACGGAGTCATTCAAACAGCTTGCGTTATTGGTTTCTTAAACAAAATTGCATATTTCCTATGTTGGTACATCTGTCATCTATTTTGACGCTGAGCAGGGAGTTCGTATACAATTTCGTATTGTGAAGCGAATTTCTGTTTTCGTTTCGTAGAAAATGTTAGAGAAAGCCTGCAGGGACTCTGTAATATCGAGAACAAGAGAACAACATTTGATAAAGGCGTCGGTATACAGCGTTCAAAGGTGGTTGTAAAGTAGCCTCATCCGAGAAGGCCTGGAACGGCGGTTACTGAAATTATGCTGAAAAATCATCACAAGTTTGAGAGAGCCTTCCACAAGAGCTATGCATCTCTAATGACACATTTTAGGTCATGTTTTTGCATGAGACGCGTCGCAGCACGGCTTGTTCCACAAGAGATCTCCCAAATCCATTCTTTTGCTCGAATTTTTAACCAAAAACCAATATGATGCAGTAAGCACAGTATTACCACTTCGTGGAGTCCCTTTTGAGCCGATTGGAGAGATAAACTAAAGGCGATGGACAAAATGCACGGATGACTGGATTGTTTATTGAAATAAATACATCGCTTCAAATCGAGCCCACTTTGAAGGAAACAACATAAATTTTGATGATTAATTGAGCGAACACAGTCGCTTATATTTTAAGGCGGACCTGTATTTCGGCTCAACAAAGCTCTTAAGAATGTCCAAAACTTTATAATGCAACATCAACTCAGCATTTACTCAGAGCGGATGGACAAAAGGAGTTCTTCGACACTGTAAAAGCTAGAAGATGTTGAATAGACAGGTTTTCTCCGGAAACGAATGTTTTTGCTTCTTTTTTAGAAATATCCTTGAAACTTGAATCTAATAAGAGATTGAGACCAAAATTTACATTCACTTCTTCCTCGGGGAAAAAGTATCTAAAACCGAATTCACACCACGAACACAGCCCTCTGGCAAAAGCAAACTCTCCGACTGTCACTCGCCAGCTGTTGCCGCACACGCGTTGCCATGCGACGCTCTCCGTCCCACTGTCAGTTGCCTTTGAAATATAACCCCGCGTAGTGCATTTCTAATTAAAAAAAAAAAAACCCAATTTCCCGACACCGGACAAACAAAAGCATTTTTTGTTTCGAATTTAAGCGATTTTTGTGTTTTTTTGGTTCCGCAAGTGTCGCCAATGAATTAAGTCACAATCGGCCGTTCATCGAACGTCAGAATCCAATCGATTTTCGTTGAAAAACTTATTTATTCTGTTCTGCTTCGGCGAGTTCTCTTTGTTGGTGCTGTGGTTTTTATATTTTTTTTGCTTCTAATTTGTTTTGTAATTTCGTGAGTGCATTGTGTAACCAGGTGCAGCAGCAGATTCACCCAAATCCGAAGTAAGTCAATCGAAAGAAAAGTCAATTGAAAGTCTAATCTAAGTTGTCGAACCTCTGTCGAGATAAAACCAGAATTTCAAGGCCGCGTCGGGTGGAGCAGTGCCTGTCTGATTAAAAAAAAAACATGGAATTTCATTTGTTTATACGATGGCGATGGATTCGCGCATATGTACGATGTCTTTGGTGAAACAATTATCCATGGATTCTCTGGAATGTCTAGCCAGGCACACGTGATAGTGTTCAATCGATTTGTCGGTCTGAAGTTTTAGTAGGAAGACGTTGTGTGCCAGCCACTCACAGCAGCGGCTATTGGTCATGGAGCTGTGGGTATTAATTTTGCGTTGTTTTGACGATGTTTCCTGAATCGGAATGAGTGCTACTCATGCGATGTTTGAGTACGGAAATTGGGCCAAATGGCAGCGCGTTCTGCCAATGGCGCAGAAAATACTTTCCGCTGTTTAACAACAAAAAATTAACATAACGACGAAGACAACAATGAAAGTGAAACGAGAAGGAGGGCAGGGGGAGGAGGAATAGCTATTAATCGAGGAGGGAGCACGAATGCAGAGGAATTCCTTGAATGCCTGCTCTGGGATCGTGTCTCTAAAATTAGAAGAATGCGTTTTTAATAGCACCCGGCATAGTGGGCGATGTAGGTGGCGGCGTTTGCCGCCTTAGAGATGCGCCTGCCGCCTGCCTGCATCTTGTGGGAGTGATGTATGGTCGGGGATGTGTCTATTTAGATGGGGAACCAAGTGGCTGGATGTATTTAGTCGAGAAAATCACAGATACTTTAGCTAAGGCCCTGGGATTAGTTTTCTTTTCGACAATTAAGGTGTGAAACAGATTTTATATTGCCATATGGTTGGCTAGAACATATGGACGGCCATTCTGGGAGACAAATGGGACAGATGACGCAAGAGGGTATAACAAGCTTTGGTCATAAATAAGGAGATTAGGCATCCTGTTAGGTGGTAGAGAATTCAGATGGTAGGAAACCTCTTCGTACCTAACTCAGGAAGAATGCAGATGAGAAGAAGGAAGATTCTTTTATTTTCTACGAAGGAAGCAGTACATCCTTTCCTCAGTTGAGACCACGTAGTACTAAGTAATCGTCTTCTGATTAATCTTGCAAATAGCCAACAGTCAGCATGGTTAGGTAGCGACTGCCCATTTGTGTTGGCAGCATGTATGGCCAAATTGCCTGCCCTCGTACTATATAGTCATTTTTTAAAGGTTTTGTAGTGTCTTTGGGTTGCTTACGTTGCTTTTTAACGAATGTGTTTAGCCACCAATGGGTTTCATTGCTGACAATGACTTAGGAAGCCACCTAAAGTTGTCGCAGCCAAATGTGAATTTTGAGAGAGAATTTGGATGATTTGCAAACGTTGCTGAGCGAGAATTTCTGCAAAAGTTAATCGCAGACGAGTTGCAATTTGAAATTAGAAGCAGCTGAGTCCACGCAAGTCCAGAAAATCTATTGGAAAAATGGAATACCCTAACTGAACAACTCTATCCTCTTCTTCTGATTGAAAGTTGGAAGACATATTCTTCTGCAAAATAGCAGCCTGAACGTAGTCTTGATCGTTCTTTCTAGGTTCGCATAGGAAAGACAGTGAAAAACGGAGCACAATTGCTTCCTAAAATAAAGTGACGGTGGGGATTGACACTGAATTCAGCTTAATACATATCAATGCAAGTAAGTAGACTAAGCGAGAGTAGGAGCAGTAGAACCATCCCTCTTCTAGCTGCTAGATGCACAAGATACACTTGTTCCTTGAATGTGTCCAAACAACGAGGACACGAATCTTGTTCGTTTTTACAAATAAACTTTGCTGGTCTTCAAGTTATCGATGGACAGAGAATCAGCATTTTCATACGTAAGACTGTTGAAACAATAGTAGGAGATGCCTCGTCCGTACTCTACTTGCAATCTCACTGGAAATCATTACTAGGGCGGGGTATCCAGGTCAGAAATAGGAATCTAGGTCTATGTAATTGGAAAATGAGTTCCTCCATGCATGAGAAGAAAAAAGTTGTCCCGCCCCATGAGATGTCCTCGACTCGATGGCATTTGCTTTGACCGTATACCTCATCCCAAGTAACTCCTTTGACTCTAGGACTACTAATATATCGGAATAACGACTTCAAGACCGATGTCTTCAAAGAAAATCTTTGATGAACCCTCAAGTCTAGGTATCCCCTTTCTCCACAAAACCCGAAGACAGTTCAGTCGTCAGTTTTAGAAAACCAAATGTCAACCCAAATTCATGTGAAGGGTTTTTCAATAGGGACATAACAATTCTATATTTTAATACAAATGCAGCCTTAAACTTTTTTTCAAAATCTGTCAACGCCAAAACGTCAGTCAAGGCTTACATTTTTATCACCGTGAGGCTGCCTGAATTTATTAAAAATTTCTACCGAAATTCTGAGTCGTTGGTCGCAACTTTGCTCCAACACTCGATCGCAGTAATCTTCCCACTAGACAGGCTCTGCGGACTATAATGGATAAACTCGAGTAAACAAATTCACTATTAAATGTTCCTGTCCCAGTAAGACAACGCACCGTACGTGTTTCAGTTCAAGAAGAGCCAAATCAATCGATTCCACAGGAAGTGTGTATCTCTCAGTCCACATTGTGGCGAATTTTACGTAAAGATTTTGGCCTACACCCTTAAGAGATCAAAATAACTGAAAAACTCAGCGAAGCGCCGAAACTTCTCTGACTGCGTTGTGCTAAAGTTTGAAGAAAATCCTGAATTTCATCGAAAAAACCATCTTCAGAGAAGAAACTAAATGTTGGCTTAATGGCTTTGGATCGTTCCAAGTTGGAAGACTATTTTTGTCCAGAATTGGATGAGCTTCCAGTAATATATATATGTGGTTCCAAGAAGATGGTTTCACGTGCCACACAGCTGGTAAAGGGAAACTTCAGAAAATCGTGTAGTCTTGAGAAATGGTCCGGTTGAATGGCTATCACGCTGAAGCTCACTCTTATTCTAGAAAAATGAGTTCCATTGGTACGACAACGCTAACAGGAACCTCACCTCTGAATAAGTTCTGTAAACTAAACTAATCCTTGCAAAATTCAACTCACTCAGGATTTGAACCGCAAGCCATCTGATTCATCAGTCCAGTTGTTCAATGAGTCAATCAAACGTAAACTCATGAGGTTTTCAATTCTTCAAAAGAACTTCAAATGGTTCACAGGTCTCCTGGATGAGGGCCAAGTATCCAAGACACAAAATACGACTTCTCTAAACTCGATCAGTGTCGCTTCCGTCCTCGATCGGTTTATGGATTCAAACCACAAGCTACAAGAACGAGAAGTGGGTAAAATTTGGTACACCTCAATCTCGGAGGAATTCGATGGACTCTGACATCTGAATTCAAACACCTCGACTACGCCGACGACGTATGCCTGCTGTCACTTAGAATTATGGACCTTCAGACAACAAACGTGGAGAGAGAAGAAGACGTCGTTGGGCTGAAAATTAGCTCGGCAAAAACAAAAATGATCAGCCTAGGACCTAGCTCATCAGCTCATGCTTGCAACGCTGTACAAACGGTTGAGAGAGTTGAGAATTTTCAATACCTTGGGAGTATTGTCTCAAACGATGGCGGAACCGAATAGGTAAGGCAACATCTGCGTTTGGGATGCTATCCACAGTTTGGTGTAGCAGTGCGATTAGCTTAACCACCAAGCTACGACTGTTCCGTTCCAATGTTGAATCCGTGCTCCTATATGGATGTGGTACCTGGATGGTGACCTCCACTATCACGAGGAAGCTACAAACGTTCATCAGTAGGTGCCTATGATATACATATCTTTAGGATTATCTGGCCAAACTGTATCTCTTACGAACAACTCTATCAGAGATCGGGCCATGAACCTATAGGCAGAACAATACGACGACGAAAGTGGCGGTGGATTGGATATACTCTCCGAAAGGGTGACAGGTCCATAGCTAACCACGCGATGCAATGGAACCCGCAGGATACGCGGCGGTCCAAAGAGTACGTGGCGCAGAACAGTTGAGAAGTAAGCACGGCAACTGGGAAACAGTTGGGGAGAACTGAGACACATTTCCAGAAACCTCACACGATGTAGGGCGTATGCATTGTCGAGGCCGTAGATTTGTCCAATTCTTAGAGGAAATACATCACATCTCGTCCATGTTGTCTTGAAAAAACTACTGAATTTGAACTATCAGCTCAAACAACCCAAAAAGTTCATATATTCTCCAAAGGAAACGAAAAAAAGATGTCTTCCCATACCGGGAATCGAACCCGGGCCTCCTGGGTGAGAGCCAGGTATCCTAACCACTAGACAATATGGGACTTGCCAAAAACCTGTTCAATTCGCAACTCGTTGTCGCAGCGAATTAACCGACCAATTAAATACATTCGCGTGATAACAACAAACATACATTTAAGCGGCAAATTACGTTTAAAAGATAAACAACCGGGATTGCGAATATGTACAAATGTACATAAAAAAAAGAACAATTTCCGCCAAGAAACTCTGCGATAAGGCAGCAACTCGTAGGAGGGATTCAGCGTCAATATTTGCTGGAGGAAAGCACTTAGCAGCTGGATTCATTTGTTTCGTATTAACCTAGTCGAGGTAGATTCGAAACTGGGTTATACTTATCAGTTTATCAAGAATTTATTGCTGGATTTCTAGCTTTAATTGCATGTTGGTGACATTCCTACTGTCACGTATGGAGGGACTCTGTTTAGGTGGTATCTTGCCCAACGTGCTGCAGGAATTAGAAGAACATTCCAAAACTGTAACCATAACTCCATCCAATCCCATAATTTACAATTTATCCCACCATTTCATTCCACTTAAGTGTCTTCAATTAAAACGAACGCTATTTGCCACAATAATCAACCTCAATTTGCCCTGCCACTCTACCAGACGAGATGCATCTTTTTCTTTTTTGAGACGAAAGACCTCTTCAACTCTTGACAGACGATGCCTGCTGTTCCACTGAAACTTGTTGCCATCCACATGCATATCCACTTTGTAGAAGAGCAAACAAATTTTTCATCTAATACTGCATATTCAAAAATAAAAACTGCAATCGATTCTCTCAGGCAAAAACATACTACATCTCTCGGCGGGCCACCAGCACTTGGTGTGCATCACATCACATCCACAACCTTCTCCGTAACGTATCTGTGTCTCCAAAAGTTCTAAAAGTCCATTCGTCCATTCAGTCTCTGTAACATAGACTTCTAGAGAGCATCATTCACTCGCTCTGTTTGAACAGAAGAAAAAGTTATTTTGTTTTCTTTTTCAAAAGAAAAAAATATACATTTTGTAGAAAAATAAAGAAAATTTTCTTAGACAAGATCTAAAAATACCTCGACATCCGCGCGCACGCATACATAACGTCGTCTGTGTTGCATCGGGGTGTTGTTTGTTTCAAAACCTTTGAGTTATAACATTTGTTTCAAAATTAAAATAAAGTGGAAACCAAAACTAGATCAAAAGTAACTGAAAGTGAAAGTGTTGTGTGATTAGAGTCCACAAGAGCGCACAGAGGACACCTTTCCTCGAAAAGCTCATTTGCATTCAAATTTCAAACGAACCTATAGTATATACATAGCCCCCTCCTATCCCTACTATTGCCGTCTCTGGTGGTGCCCGCTCGTGATGAACTATTTTTGTGCAAATGGATATGCTTAGTGCCACAACGAACAATCTATATGGCTGGGTATGTGTTTTTGTTTGAATCGTTTTTTTGTTTTTTGAAAATAACTCATAAATCAAGAGAAAAAAAAACAAACAGTAGGTGCACTGCACCCCCATATGGTGGCCCGGAATCTTCACTTTCGATTGCCACCGATATCGTGTTGAGATGTTTATATTTGCGGCAGATACAGCCTGTGGATCGTATGTGGAACCCATTCATTGTACGAAACAGTGGTGCATGCACAAGCCAATTATTATTGCTTCTTCATTTGGTTTTATTCTTCGACTTCTTTTACTTCTTCCCTATCAGTCTGAGTGTATGTGTGTGTGAGTTTGTTTTCTTCGATGCGAATTTATTAATAACAATTGAGTGGCGGTGGAAGGTAGTACTACCGAAACGAAGAAGACACAACGCACCGAGGAGACACCGCGACACGAGTCTTCATTTCGAATCAATCGTGTGTGGTGTATGATACGGATACGGTCTGACTGAGTGTGTACAACAGCGTAGTTCGGTGCAATATGCTCGAATTGTGTATTTATTTATATTTTTTTCCGGTGAACTTTTGAAAAACAGAAAAAAAACTAATTTATGTGAACGGAGTTTTGAAAAGTTTTGCATTTGAAGACATGAGAGAGTTCCATGTAAGCAGATTTTGATTTTTTTTTTTTTGTTTTTGTATTGATTTTGAAAGTAGTATCAAGAATAGCTGTGAAGAAATCGTAACCATTTCTGGAAAGAAAGAAGGAACGTCGTGTGATCGATAGGAAATATTATTTTTGTACCTCACTCTGGGTAACGCACCCAAAAAAGTATGAGAATCAGAAACGTGATGAATGTGAAAGTGGTTATACTATGTATTTGGGGCAGGGCTTGAAGGTCATGCGTGTCCTTTGGAGAGATTGGGAGGACTAAGTTTTTTGCATGCGATTTTCTTTCGATTATCTGTTATACATAAATCAGGTCATCATTTGGAACTCGTGCAATGTGTCGTTACTTGTGTATACTACGTACTCGTATACATTTGTTTTGTGTTTCTTTGGTTAAGGGTGATAGACACAAGTCCTTGGATGGTATTTATGGAAGTTCAAACGGATATGGGCACGTTTCAAAGTTTTGTAATTATATTTTATTTTTATTACCATGTTTGGGGAGAGTTTAGCACCGAATTGGAATGCAGAACCAAGTTGTTCCACTCGGCAATTCCGGACAACACTAAACAGGCAGTTTTATTAGAATAAAGGGGTAAACAGAATCTTCATCCTGGGTAAGGTTGAATGGGCGTTAAGCTCTTCCAAGCCATTGGAAGACCCCAGTGGAGATGGTAAATTTTAAAATTTTGGAGAAAAGTGATTGATTCGAACTTATAGACCCTTCAGTCCTATCTGTCTAAGATCCTTTATAGTGGAGACTGAGAGTTCAAACTCTGTCTCTCTGTAATCTTCCCAATTTGTGTACAAAAAAAAATAACAAGCTCACGGAAGGTGTCCTCCATCATTTCTTCAAAATGTGAGAAGGTACATGCGAGCCCTAGAAAATAGCCATCATTTTATGAAGCCTATTGGCCCCTGTAGACTGGTTCCTCTGGTCTATTTCATCGTTGAATCGAATTCGGAATATGGAGTTGGAGATGGTGTCTTTTAACCCAAAAGCATGATTCAGTGTCCTTCATGAGACAGAGTTTGGATCAATAAGATCCCACTCAGTGGAATCCAAGTCTCTTATCGCATAGACAGCAAGGGCTTTGGGTGACTACGTTAGATAGACAGTAAGTTTTGCAGATAAATATGCTTTGGTTGGCAACACTGTTTTGGGGACCAGTACTAGGCCGGTGCTATCTTAAAGAGGATGAAGTCTCAAAGTATATTCTTTGTGATCGACCTTGTAAATCGACGTCAACAGCATCCACACTACATATTTCACGTCAAAAGGAAGGTAGGAACTGTCCTAACATGGTTGAACTTTTGACAGAATAGTTCTTTAAGATCTGGTTTTTCAAGAAGCAGTCTTATGAGCTGTATGTGTAAAATACAGATCACCTTTGAATAGAAGTACATAGTTATGGCCTAATGTAACTTCGTTGTGGTACATCAGATGTCACAGAGATTTTCGGTCAAATATTTCGGATTTATGAAAGCAAGTGTGGGAGGGAGCTAGTCATCGAGTCGAGAAAGGCTTGACCTAATCGAACAAAGAATAAGCTTCACAGAATGAAGAAGTAATGTGATAGTCATACGAATTTGGATAGAATGGGACCCCCTATGCTAAGATAGCTAATAAGAGCTCGAAAGAACTCTAGCCTTCTTCTAGCAAAAACACGAATTTTTTTCCCACTAAACTGCTAAAGAGAGTACAGGGCCAAGAGTTATCTCTAACGAAAAAGTCTACCAGAGAATTTGGTCGGAAACCAATAAACGCAGCCATTTAGCCGAAATGTGGAAGTGCATTGGTTTTTAGATTTTGAAAGGAAAGAGTTCCTTAGACCACGATGATCAAAGAGTCACAGTCGAGTCATTCGACGAGAAGTTGACTTGAACTTGGGTGAGGCAATACCTTCAACAAATCTGTGCTTCTGCTGGATACGCAGACAGCATCGAAGGCGAAACGAGTATCTGTTGTCAACAACAAGAAGCATATGTCCATCGCTTAGGACAAAACGTCACTGTTAGCACCAGTAACTCCGAAGTGGTTAAGGAGTTTAACTCCACGAATGATACTTCAGTGGAGAGTCGGCGAAGACTCTACCCGATGCTACTTCAGCGAAACAATTGGATTTTAAACACCTAACTTGGAAGACGAAATAAATGCCAGTTCTACTATACCGAGTCGAGCCCTATACAAGCAGGGAAGCAGAACAGATTTTTTGCATTTTCTAGACAAAATTTTCGGTCACGTATGAGAGGAGAGCGAATGAAGGAGAAGATACAGTCATAAGCTGTACCAAGAAGCCAAGACACGTCGAGTACATCTGCTCGGGCACATCGAGTGAATGGACAACAACGCTACAGCAAAGGGAATCATCAAATGACGACAAGGAAGATGGAACCTCTGTTTTTAGGATCAACCTATCGCGGATGATAGAGTACATGGTCTGAATATCTGGGAGCATCATACCCAGGATCGAAGGAAGTAGAAAGATTCCGTGTCTCAGGCAGAAACTCTTCACGTTCAGTGAATAACCAGACGCTGGGGTAACAACAGGATAGGCAACAAGGAGACAAGACAAGCCTGTCTAAAAAATCCATCTACAGATCCGTTTCCCTTGTAAGAAGGTACTAAAATGTGGCCTCGAGTTTCTTGAATCCTTGCTGTGTGTTGAACGTTTGTAGTAGCGTCTTACCTTATATAAAGTTGAGGCGAATACATTGCTCTTAAACTTGTGGTTGGTAACTCAAGATCTCTCCTTCTGATGTAACAAAACAGATTTTCCGAGAATAGATTTTCAACATCGAAAGCCACCGTGAAAGAGGTCAAGAACCCTTTGATTGAAGATTGCATTGCCCCTGTAAAAATCACTGCAATTTCGGGCCACACACGCCAAAATTTGCCACCCAAGCTCTAAAAATACACCGTGGGCGCCCTAAAAGCCCGAATCCCTTGCTCTCGTAACCCATAAATGTCATCGTAAAATCAAAATCCCGAGGAAATAAAAAACAACTCGAGATATTGTTAATTTAAATAAAATATTTTACTGCTGCCCTAAAAAACAAACGACAGTGCACATTGAGGGCACCAGCTCGGCTAATGGCCCACAGCCAGCTGCCCACTCAGGCACACCAGCTGCTGCAACGAAATCATTTCCCAAACGCGTCTCTTTCTCTGTCCCCTGAATGTGCTCATCATAATCCGTGTATCTTTGAGGTGACAAATAGATTTCATCTAAGACTACAAGTTCTACTATCCAAATGCATCTGTCAGCACCCGATGTATCTTTCACTGGATGTCAGCAAGGCAGGAAATCCGAATAAAATATTCGAAAAAAATTACACGAAATCTGGAAGTCAATTAAAGGGTTCCACTGGGCTCTATCAAAGCTGTCCATCAAATCCAATGGATTCGGGAAGTGTTCTAAATATAATTAAAACACAATCCACATCGGACGGGCGGGCGGATAGTGACTTGAGTAATAGTTCAGACGCCTCTGCAACCGTAGCCCTAATTTGTTTGTAATTCATCATGTGTGCGCTGGATAATCCAGGTCAGATGCTTGGTACTAATTGAGAAGAATGGACAATTTGTGATTGTCTTCTTAAGTGGTTCCGTCTGAGGATTTGAAATTCAAATTTGGTCGTGTTCCACTAGAGATCCATTCGGTGCTTCCGGAGGAAATCAAAAGAAAAAGTATTCACTGAGTTGGTTGTGGTTTTCCCTGACTTCTGGGTGGCGTCAGGGGTTTTCCTATTTGCTTCGGTGGAGGGTGTGTGGATGCTATTCAAGAGGTGAAGGAGGTTATTTTTGGAATTCGTTGTCTTCGGTGTTTTTTGGGGGGAAATTCCATTCGAATGGAGCAGGGGTGGTCAACCTTTGGTTGGATAAAGTGCTGGGAAATGAAGTGAATAGATGAAGCAGGGAATTGGGCGAAGGGATGACGCCTTTCAGTACGAATCTGGAAAATCCTTGCATTCAAACTAATTAATGTCTAGCTATCTGGATCTGGATGAAGTTTCAAGGCTCCTTAGATCACACTTAATCTCTTGACTTTGTTTCTAAATAATCTCCCTCTTCTCTTTCCAGTTCACATCACTGATACGTCGCCGTGGACGCTACAAATCCACATCAACCGACTCCAGCCCTGAGGAGGAGACACCGCCCCATCCAACAGGGAATGTCGAACTTATACCAAACCTCACGTTTGTAGCAAATCACCAGGACAGCCGTGGTCAGCATGCAAGAGCTGGACCATCCTCCGCACGGACAGATCAGAGAGATATTTCAAAATTCCTGAACCGAGGTGTTGTCATCGAAATGGAGACAATCAAAAGTGTGACCAGTGTCAGCGAAGAGGCGAGCATCGAAGAAGACATCGAAGAGGCCATCTCGGCTGGAAGTAGTCTGGGTCTTAGTGAGGCCCGGGGCGGTGGAGATGAAGATGATATAGCAATCAAGCGGAGGAATTTGTTTAGTTTAGGTGGAAGTGGTGGACACGATGAAGATTTAGTAGAAGCGAAGAGGCCTAAACCCTTGAACTTGGATTCGAGTGAGGTTCGACAAAAAGGAGACAAAGGGCCCCCACGTAGTCAAGACGACAATGTTGCAGGAGGGAGTAGACAAAATCCATATGAGATTGATAGTGGAGAGGACGATGAATTGTTCAAAATTGATGACGACCAGCTATCTGGAGGGAAACTAGCACAACACTTTGTGCTGGAAGGCTCTGACAAGAGTCGAGGCAAGAAGAACGATGAGACCTTCGACAAGGAGGAAAGTGATGACAAAAGCTTGACAAACCAGAGCACAGCGAATGACGTATCGGAGATAAATGACGAGGTCTCGGGTGAGATCCAGCAAACCTCAAGTTTGCCAACGAGACCCACTCTGGCCGAGGTAGAACCAGAGAGAAGGGCATGCAAGAGTTTAGACGGATCGATGAGATCCATCACGCAAGAGGACAGTTTGGGATCGATGCATTCGGAGAAGGACCATTCAGTGGGAGAGGAAGTGGTCCATGTGAACCAATCAATCGAAGTGACCTTCGACGATAAAGATCTGAGTTCACTGAATCCAAGTTTGGCGAAGAATGAAAGTTTGATTGATAGACTGCTGGCTGAGACTCCACCACCGAAGGAGACCGATCTCCACTCCTCCTCCTCATCAAGCCGGGACGATGACATGGAACAACTGAAACAGCGAATACTGGCCATAAAACAGCAGCAGCAAAGCGCCCAGCAGACCAAACCCCAGCCATTGGATCAACAAACCGAGCAGTCCACCGTGGTGGTCAAACAGATGGAACGTGTGGCCAACGAATTCAGCAAGGATGTTCTCGAGGATATCACAGAGGAGTCAGAGAAGCAATCTTCTCTGTCACCTTCTAGTGACAACCTAAGGAAGCAGCCTTCGTCGTGTGGCGTTGGTGCACCACCCGCTTCCCCTGTTAATTCCATTCACGGCGAGACAAGACAAGACGAATCATCGAAAGGTGACTACGAGAGCATTGTCAGCTTGAACATGATCCAAATGCTTGAGGACAAAGTGTCCGAATTGAAGGGACTCGTTGCTGTGAAGGACGCTTGCTTGGCGTCCCTCAGTATGCAACTGGATTCTGCACAGCGGCGGGAGCAAAACTCAAATGGTGAGCAACCTCCTTCGGGTCGGGATTCCAGCAGCTTGATGACAACTTCCACGGAATACAGAACCCTGCAAGAGGAATTCGGATGCGCGGTAAGTTCTTCAAACAATCCATTAAAACAAGTCATTATTACAACTGATTCCCTTTCAGACGATGGACTTCTACGTGGAGCTATCCAGACGCGATGAACTCATTGCGAAGCTCACCGATTCCCTGCAGCAGTCCCTACAAATTCGTGAGAACCTCCAAAGTGAGAGTGAAAAACTAACCACCGAAGTGCAATTACTCCGCAAACAACTCACTGAAACTCTGGAGAATGCGCGACGCACCTACTGGCCGCGTGACCAGGAGAGTAATGGTCAACGGATCTCTGAGATCTCAATTGATTTGGTTAGCGAGAGTGATGACGATCTGGATCGACACTATCTGACCGACAACGAGGATAAAACCTCCCGGCATTCACGGAACTCCCGTGAGAGACAACTCTCAATGCCTCGGACGGTTGAAGCCTATGACTTCGCCGACTCGGAAGTGCAACCGATTAGCAAACAGATTGAACAGTTCCAGAAGTACCTGACACCAAATGAAGTCCGCTTGTTCTTCATGGTTCAGAAAAAGTTCGACGATTTCCTGAGCCAAGAACTGGAGAAGGCACGCATGAAGTACGACGGTGAGGTGAAAATTTTAACCGATCAGATGGATACGGAGAAGGTGGAACGCGATGTGGAGATCAATCGCCTTCGTCAGTTGTTGACTAGTGTCAAAAATGGCTCCACGGAGCTCATACAACTGCGACAGGAAATGGACGCAGTGCATGCCAAAGAGATGGAGGATTTGAGGCAGTATTTCGAGAAGAAGTGTGCTGACCTGGAGAAGCAGTAAGGTGATTCTGTATGTGGAGTTGGACGGTTAATGAGCTTTTTTGGTTTCTAGGTATTCAGATGAGATATTCTCGCAGAAGAGTCAGCGGCAAGACTGCAGTTCGTCGGAAGCATCCGATCAGGAAGGCATGCCTGAGGAGATAGCTCCGCGGTCGAAGGAATCGAGTCCAAGGAAGAAAACTAGAGCGGAACTCCTATCGAGTCCGAGCCACAGGCAATTGACACCGAATCTGTTGGATGTCGGAGCTGCTGGAGATCCGCAGGGAGTCGATGCCAATGCTAATGATGTGGTAAGTGAGTCGCGGGCTAAACGTTTTCAGTAATACGTACCGAATTAGTCGAAAGAGGTCCAAGATTTCAGTAAATACTCACTATTCCTTCAAATGAAATTGCGATTTAAGTGTCCTTCGGACTGAAGAGCCGCTCTAAGCCGTCTAGGCACATAACCCTCTCGAGAATGAAGCTGTCAGACAGCATTTTCTATACCGGGAGGGTTTCTTTCTCTGCCTCACGACACAGAAAAGGAATGCCAATGCTACCCAGTCTGTACATTTTTCAGAGGCACTCGTGTATGTTGGGAAAAGTACTGATCCTTGTGCAGATTACCTAATTCAGGGGAATGGTACCCTCTTCTGCTTATCTTTTGAGATTCGTTTTATCGGCATTTGCTGCCTAGTTGTGTTCCTAGTTCTTTAAAAGTGGAACGTAGAAGGTAAAAGTTTCATCATTTTACTGGAAAAAGACACCACAATGGAGTTGGTTGTGCCAATGTTTAGAAACAACATTATCTCCTACTTCTGAGCGAGATTGTATGATACAATGTCATGAAATATTCCTTGGGACTAACGCTGTTTGATCAATAGCGCAAGTTACCACTATCCAGAGCTGAGTAGGCGAAAGTGAAGAACGAAACTTTGCACCTCAGCTCTGGGTTGCCACATCATTTTTACAGAGCAACAGACCCATCGCAGTAGGCCTTACTTTTATTTGAATTTCCAGAGAAAGCCTTGACATAATTTGAACGTTTATTTCAGAAAACAAACATCGATGAATTGAAATCCTTCTATCAATCAAAAATCAACGAAATCAACAGGAATCACGATGAGACTGTGCGCAAGTTGAACGAGAAGCTAAAGCATTACGAGAGCAAGTTCCCAGAAGATGACTTTATGGTGAGTTCCGCCAGTGTTTCCATTAATGTACACTATGCACGACATAACTCGTTAAAATTAACTCAATTAATGTTTTTCTCTTTAAAACAAAACAAAAAAGCAAGTGTTTTGCATTTTATTGGCTGGGTGAAGGTACAAACAAAATCTTTATTTTGATTTCATTTTGAGGAATCATTGTCATGGACTAAGTAACCATCATTTTGTGCTGACATGCTTATCATACTGATCACCGGAGTGTTTACTTATTGTGTGGTAGTTAAGTTGTTTAATATTAAATAGACATTAGCATTGGGGTAGTCCCTAGGGTAGCCCCTAAGAATATTTGACTGAAGTTGATCTCCATCTGGACTCGAATGGAACGAGGAGGAACACCTGCTTTAAACTTCGTTGGACTTGACTCATTTTCCGAACAACCTGCCTAGTATTCACATGTTTGTAACAAGAGTCTCAAGCTGAATATGAAAAGATTTCGATGCTGGTTATGGGGGGACGTAATTGTTTCATGGTTCGTCCTATATATTCGGAATTCGTCTGTTCATACAGAGCGTGATATGCTTTGAAGAACCCAAACTATGTAGACCACCTCTCAGTTTGTGTAGACACTATTGGAGATTTTCCAAAGCAACACTAATTGGCGGATGGAATACGACTTTACACTGATGGTTATAGAGGTTAATACCTTGGTCCCCTAATACTGTCGTAGACACCCAATGCAAGGTAACCCTGGTTTGGGTTCAAGGGCACAGTGATATTGACAAGAACGAATAGAATGCCAGATGGCTAGACAAGGGTTTATCTGCTATGATACACAACTAAAGACAAAATCTTGAATATTGCAATACCATTCGGCTTCTACGATCTTTTTTCAAAATACTTTGGCATAAGGGTCCAGAATCCAGAGCAATTCTTTTCATTCTCCCTCGCCGTATCAGAAAATTAGCAGAGTTTCTAGGCGACGGGTAAATTGGGGGCAGAAACTTCGAAGGACGAAAAGAGAATAAAAGACCATGACCATCAAACTATAACCAATTAGGTGCCTTGGCATCGTAGAATCCATCTATTCCTCATCAAGTAATTGTACTTCTGGTGCTCGGTAGCACAGTAAATCTGCAATATTTCATAAAATAAATTACTTTCTTAGTAGAGATACCACCCATGGAGTAAATAATGAAACAAATTTACCCAATCTCCTCGTTCAGTGTAAGACTATTTATATATTTCAGAAGCTATTATGCTCCACTTGATGTTATACCCTTCTCAGTCTATATTGGCCGAAGGTTTTGAAGAAAGCCATTTGAGACTAGACAGACCAAACTTGCTGGGGGTAGTATACAGATAGCTCCAACATTTTGAAAGAAGTTTTTAGTAAAACTTGTTCTAGATAACAATGACCCCCGAGAAGGAGCACTATTTCATTCTGAATTCAAACAAACATAATCCTAGACTCATGTGGATGGTAAGAGTCCCATTCGAATTGATGAAGTCCTTACCAATGCCTGCCTTAATCTACAGTACTTGTCTCTAAAAGACGACTTTTTTGTTTGACTTTAACAGACAACAAAAGGTTAGCCTTTCTTTCGATAGATTCTGAAGCATTCGGAATCTTTTGAAGGCAATGACGTGTACTACGACTGGTAAAGGAAGGAACAATTCCTTACGAAACCACACTTCTTAGAGTCGGTAGTTAAGAGAGACATCTCCTAGTCTATCTCTGACATCTTTGCCACAAAGACCATTCTCGTCTTCCACCTTCACCCAACCAAGTAAGACAAAATGCCAAAACACAATCCACATGATTGTTGTGCTAACTGCATGAATTTTTCTTATCTCTCACCAAATTCCGTTCCTTCCCAATGCGCCTCCTCATAGGTAAAACCAACCACCCCTCCTAAGTCTCTATCTCCTGTCCCAGCACCCACAACACCCAACAACACCTCACTCCTAATCATCGATCAGGATGAACTAAACAACGAAGAGAGTCAAGTGATACAGAAAATCATCGGAGAATACGATCGACGTTTACAGGAACAAGTGACACTGGCTCGAGAGGACATCGTACGTGAGTTGGAAAACCAAATCCAGGTAAGCGTTCTTAACCTCTGTACATATATTTTTGTATCTGTGTTTGTGTGTATTTTTTGGTTATGTAACTACAACATGGTGGCTGAAGCATCGATCGTCTAACACGCCTCTAATCGCAAACTAATGATTCATTGTGTTGCTGCACTTTTTTGTTTTGTACTAATTCACTTCGTTTGGCCAAAAGCCAATAGATGTCGCCACGACACATGGCCAATTGCTGTGCCCTTAGGACTGTATATTGGGTTTGGCGCTGATCCCTATCCCAATGCGGTACGCATTGGCTAGAAATGATCTCACCATTCTGGCAAGAAATAGAAAAAAAATGAAAATGTGTATATTTTTAGCCAGAGAGCTAGAAAAGTGTTTGAAGGAACCGTTTTCATGCCACACGCTTGGTCGACATAAAATAAAAAAAATTTTTTTTTTTTGCTTCTTGGCGGAGTGTGGTTCGGATGGCGACAAGCCCTCTTGTCGTCGCGCCGATCGAGTGAAAGTGGGTGATGGGATTTGTTGAACTTTGGCAAACGATCATGTTGCACATTGCACCCCAGTACTGACGGTGGGGTTCGGATGCGGATGGTTCGCGCAGTGTGCAGCATAAGCATGATGGGTATTTTTGGATGAGAGGTGCTTTAGAATTGAATGTACATATGTGTGTATGGATGGGAAAAGCGTGGGCTACTTGGCAGTGGGATCCTCATAAAATATTTTTTATTTTTTTTTTTTTCGCTGTGGAATGTAAAGTATGGCTAGGTGTTCTGGGAGGGTCTAGGTTGTCGAGAAAGAATATTTAGGTAACATTGTTCTCGTAGACATAGTAATTGAGTGACTCAAGCATGTCGGACTTTTAATGGTCGATCGAGATACTTGAAAAATGCAGAGAGCAGCTTCGAGCAGCAGGCGAGGCTGGGAAATCTCAAGATCACTAGTTAGTTCCCCATACTCAGACTAAGAAAACCATTTCATTGTACAACTGGACTGACTGACGACCTGAAACGAAAGCAGGAACAATCTTCATCAACAGATGTGATGTACAGAACTCTGAAGCAACTGATCCTTGGTGTTCTAGTAGTCACGGCTACAGCATCGATAAATCAAGCAGATGTAAGTCGATCGTACTCTATAGAGTAGCTTATGTTCTAGACTCTAGGTCCTGAGCCAGCTTCGAGTATAGTCCTAGTTACACTCTGCAATGCCTATAACATTCTTCAGAATGTTCTTTAACAGAGGACTGCTCAGAGTTATATTGTGGAGCCCAGCGGAACAAAGTTAGCATTCAGCAAGGGGCTGGTAAGGATAGATTTCTCGCAGTAGTCATCCTCAACACTGAGGACTCGACTGGAGATCTTTGTCACATGCAGCAGTAGACGAAGATGTGTTTTACTATACCAGTGTTGCAAGGAATGGCTAATTTTAACAGCACAGCGGATTTATCTAATTTTTACTAGAACCTACCAGTCCATTGCAGTATTTTGCAGGGAGCTACCAACTCAGTAAAATCTAGAGCAGTGTAAGACAGTTGTACCTGCCTTCTGTTCATGTTCTGAAGCGAATCGTTAAGGGACACATCCAGACACATTTAGTGGCAAACCTAGGTCACACTTCACTATGTCCTCGGCACTCATGCTCAAGGCCTAGATATTGTAAGGAAAAATTCGAGTAGAAGCTACAGAGATGAAAAACTTTCTTGATTTTTCAATGTTGCTACATCGACGAGTTAAATGTTGATGCGGCTCGAAGGACCAAGTTCGAGAAATGCATTTTATTGAGCTACTCCTTAGAGCTCAAGATCTCCAAGATCGTAAAATGCCTTAAAATATTCTAGAGATTCGTTCAAATTTGTCTTATCTGGTCTCAGCGACCATTCGTCTTCAAGGTCTATCCATTCCTGACAGTAGCATCGTATCTACATCAAGATTCATGAACCCATTCCGTTTGAACGCAATCCCTATGAATCTCTTTAAGATTCCGTCATCGTTTGCCTTCTTCCTCGGCCTACTTGTAAGTTATTTCCCCCCACTAAGCCCGATGACACTTTCTGATGAAAAGCTGCAATTCCAGAGACCCATTAACACTCGTTTAATCCAATTCAATTATAATTTCATCACATGTATGTATCTCTCTCCCTAAACATCACCACGCTTCACTGTATCGCGCCCCAACTTCCCCCCAATTGTAGTCCAAAAAAAGAAGACTCGTTACGAGTAAGACTGACATCCGAATGTACCGCATCTCGAACTATGACCAGCAAGAGCACATTGAACTTAAAATAGATAAAATTAAACTCAACATGCGGATCAGGAGAATAGAAGTGCAACAACCAGCCACAGACATGTCAAGTTCTTCCCGCATTGTCTTCTTGATCTGCTTCTGCAGCTAGCTCTACTCTTCCCTTTAGGTTGGCTTTTTTGTTGTTTTTGTAATGTAATTGTTATAATTCCTTTGGGGAGGAATAAATAGAAATTTCATTCGAAAATAGAACTAAAATTAGAATTCAATTGAATTTATGACTACAGAGTTGTGTTGATGTTGTTTGTTGGGAAGACAATGTTGTTTGGCGGGAGAAATGTATCTATACTGTACGCGGCAGGAAGAAATTAGTGGATATTGGATGGAGTTTCCGGTGACAGAAGCAATGGTGAGGTAATAATAGGTGGGTGTTGATGGTATATAGTCATGGTTGGCCAAGAGGATACAAACCATGAGGATAAGACAGTCAAAAGAATATAGTTAGCTTAACTGGTATAAAGATTGTTATGAACCTTAGTATGTTCTGAAACGCATACTGGAAACACCTAACATCCCATGAGGAATACTGATAACCTAGTTGAACAAACCCACTGATAAACCCACAGAACAAGTGTTTAGGTTAGTAAGAATCAGGTAATTCAAGGATAAGGGTTAAGATAAATGGTATAAAGAAAGTATGAAGGAAATAGTTTTTTTAAAGAAAAGAAAATTAATATGAAAAACTCACCTGAAGTGCTGACGATGATGCACTGAAAATAGAAGAAAAGACAAACGGATTAGTAAATATCCTAAGTAGACAAATGGTATAAAACTTTGGACACATTTTAACCACAAATGGAGGTGTTGTAGTAGCATAAATAAAAATATACTTGAGGCGCCATTTATTCATGTACATAGATGAGACCAATAATAAGATGAATACAATAACGCCTCAGCAGAAATAAGACGAAGAATAACTCTTGCCAATCTCTGTTTCTTTGGGCTAAGAAGGCAATTGAGTAGCAAAGCCCTATCCCGAAGAACCAAGGAGACTCTCTATAAGACCCTGATCATCCCAGTCCTACTGTATGGAGCTGAAGCATGGACTCTATCTAAGAATAAGCGGATGAATAGATCCTCAGTTGCTTCTTCTAATTTTCGGTCCCGTTTGCGTTGATGGGCTTTGGAGGAGAAGATTCAACGACGAACTATACGAGCTGTACAGCGACAGCCCGTCTTTTTCTGGTCAGAAAAATGCGCATCAGTCGTTTAAGATGGCTAGGACATGTAGAGCGAATGGACGACACCAATGCTCCGGCCTGTAGAGTCTTCGAATCAAATCCGGAGGGACAACGCAGTAGAGGAAGACCTCGCCTTAGGTGGCGCGCTCAAGTAGAAGGGGACCTCAACCGACTTGGAGTGCGCAACTGGAGGCAGTTAGCTAATGACCGGGCTAACTGGAGAGGCTTGTTGGTTGAGGCCCAGGTTCACCCCGAACTGTAGCGCCACCTAAGTAAGTAAGTAAGATGAGACCGCAACAGCCGTTAGATCCTTTCAGTTCAGATTAGGTACAAGGATGTTCTTGTTCACAGGGATAACTGTCGAATTTGTTTAAAAAAAAACCCCAACAGTCTTGAAACGAAACTATTGCCTCGTTTTGTTCTTCTTTTCATTGTATGGATGACTCTACCTCGTAAGACCCTTTAGCTATCGATAACTTATTTCGCCAGTTTTTCATTCACGTCTTCCTTAAAACCGATCACTATTTTTTTCCACATATGTGTGCCCAATTGTGCCCCAACCTCCTTCAAAATTACTTGTCGAAGAGAAGACAAACAAACTTAAGGGTGATTATTCTCCTGGCCCCGATGGAGTTATGTAGAACTCAATGTTTGTTCAACGTAAATCGATGATACCCAGGTTTGGTTCCCCTACTATTGAAGCTACCAATCGACAAAAATAATTTGTCCCCTTATCCCGATCATCCAAAACTTATCCGTCTTCAGTCCCTCGAGAACCGTCACGAAATCGTCGATTTACTGTCGTGGACTTCTCGAATCGGTCTTCCTTATCCCCCCAACCTAAGACTAAATGGCATGAGCATCCCCGTCATGGAATCAGCAATGGTTCGAAACTCCTTCTAACTAACCTTTTAGATTGTAAGATCTATGAACTAGGTTTATAAGTCTAGTTGTCTGCAGTGCTTCTATGTCTGTATATTAAGTGAGCACTACATTAGGCTCAGCTACAGCCTTTAAGGAAATCATTTAAAGCTTGCAGATACCTAGGTAACTTCAAATTAATTTTCCGGTTCTTGAGACAAGGGCTACTCCGTTGATATCTCACTCAGTTTGATTCTTATTTCCACCGAAGTAATGAAGGAATTCTAGAATATCGTGAAGATTAGGGCTTTATTTCTCAGAGCTTGATGTTGAAATAGGTTCCAAAGACTGATCGTTAAAGTGCCACAGAGACGCTGTGGCTGTTGTTTATTACATAGAACGAACTTTATACCAAGTCTTGATAGTTTCCTGAAGAAATTCATACGAATTTCAAAGAACAACCCGGATGCCACACCATTTAAACTCACTGTTCTAAGTATTAGGGCACACATCTCATGAATCAGGTAAGTACACCCACCCAACAGGGTTAATTGAGTCAGTTACCCTACTTAGCCACTTCAGGCACATCAAATCTGACAATCCACTTGAGGTAGGTATAGGTTTGCCGTGTACCCGGTGATTCTTCTGTTCTATCAACTACGGCTATCTTGACTCTCGCCAGGATAGCCACCTTACCTAAGCTAACTACCTTAAGTTAACGAAAAGAAACTTTCATGGCTAGTGGGGCCAGTAACTTACATTAAGAAAGAGAACCACTGTCGGGGAAATAATAAAAAAAAAACACCTGGGAAAGGGGACATGGGAACCCTTCTGTTTACAAAAAAAAAAAATTGAAATATAGCGCTAACGATTGTCCCCACGTTATCTACTTGAAAATCAATGTTTCCCCATCGATTTATTTACTTAATTGGGTGGCACTACAGTCCGGGGTGAACCTGGGCCTCAACCAACAAGCCACTCCAGTTGACGGGGTCTTTGACTAAATGCCTTCAGTTGCGCATTATAAGTTGGTTGATGTTCTCCTCCACTTAAAGGCAGGTCTTCCTCTACCTACTCAATTGTCCCTCCGGATTCCCTCTACATATCCTTGTTATCTTAGACGGCTAATACGTAATTTTTTGATCAAGTCCTTGTCGCTGTACAGCTCGTAGAGTTCGTTCTTAGATCTCCTTCTCGAAAACCCGTCAACCGAAGAATTTTGCATTCGAAACAACCAAGGATATCTTCATCCATCTTCGTTTACCTCCATGATTCTGCTCCATAAAGCAGAACTGGAATGATGAAGGTCTAATACAGAGTCTCCTGGGTGTCTCTTGACAAGACCTTCCTACTCAATTGCTTTCTTTGGCCAGAAAAACAGCGTTTAGCAAGAGTAACTCATCGTTTGATCCCTGAAGTTATACTGTAGTCAGAGTTTATAGCGGAGCCAAAGTAGACGACGCTCCTAACTACCTACAAGTTATAGCCATCTATTGTGACCTTTTGCCAGATTCATCGATGCTGTGTGTCCCTATTTGTTGACACAGCTAAACCCATCGTAGCCTCTTCTATTTCAATATTTAAACCGATCAACCTATCTATGTAAACTGTCATCATAAATCCCAGACATGTTGTCAAATTCTACAAACGTCTTCTTCATGAACCATAGAAAAACATAACCTAATTGGTCTAAAAGATGGTCTAAAATGGAGAACAACCCTCAATCGCACTTCAAAAGAATCAAAATCCAAATCCTTTCCACGCCAAACAATCAAAATGCAAAAATGTTTACAAAACTCAAACAAAACTCGCGAAAAACCTCAAAAATCATTCTATTTTCCATCGCTTGTTCCAATTTTTATTCCCAAAAAAGCCACAAACTGATTCATTCATGCGACATAGCCGTGTACATCTGACAAAAATATAAAATCCTCATTTCGCAGCCAATTTGTCTCTCAAAATATCCCGCGGCTCTCATAACTTTTTGTCGAATACTCTTCTGCTTTTGTGACGAAATCATGCGAAATATCCGTTGTCGCCAAAATTTCAAATTCTCCACACCACCTTCTGTGTGAGATCTCAATTCTAAACAAATCTCACCCGTCCATCCAATCCAGATACTCTTGCATTTGTGTATTCACCACACTCTGGGGAGGGGTGTGCCATGTGTGCGTGTAGTCAAGTTTTTCCCAAACAATTCACTTGCCGGCTCTGAAATGGTTTTTTCGGATTTAGTCTACAACGGGACTTTTACGCGATCACACATCGTAAGTTTGTCGGTTTTTCGATTTCGAAACCAAAGAAATCGCTCGCAATCTATAGATAGATACACAGTATCTCACAGCATATGTAAGTGCGTCATAGTTGAAGCAATTTCACGCTGTCGCATAACATTTTTTGTTGTTTTTGGTGACACGTCTGACGCGGTGGAGATACATTTGGTAATTTGAAAAAAAATCGCGCGCGCTAAAGACAAGTAAATAACGGTCGGTACAAAGTACATCGGTTTCGGTGTGCGGTTTGAAAATAGATACACCACTGTGGCGGATGTTTGGAGATCTGTTGTATCTGTGAAATTGATGGAACCTAGTGGATGCTAAAACATTTATTGATTGAAAGTTGTTAGCCGTTTGTGTGTCCAGTCGAAACGTGTAATTTTGAAAATTCGTTTCAAACGGAGAGAGTGGACAGATACGGAGATATACTTTAGGCGGCAACAACACATGGTCTGCAGATTGATTGATATTTGCAATCGTTTCTGCTTCAATTGAGGGTGAGTGGCTATTTGCAGTTTTTTCGGTTGAAATGGTCGCATTTTCAAAATTAGTAAAATTCTGGGTCTTTGAGACATGGAATGCGGAAGCATCGGGTGGGGTTGAGTTTTGGTAGGACACATGTGGATTACTCGGCAATTGGTTCAACAGTGGGAGAGCGATATTTGGGTTAATAGGAGTGGAGTCGAGTGTTTTATGACTAAATTGTGGGATGTTGCTACACATTAGACATTCACAAGCCTTGGCATGGTAGGCAATGTGGGGATGCAATGTGCTTCACAGGATGTTATGATTATGATTCACTTCCTGGTCTGGAAAGCCGATGCTTGGTGATAGAGAGAATTGTTCGCATTCGAAAGGGGTTTGTGATGAATGATTTTGATTACTGAAGCCTCAATTCAACTCCGAGTGGGTTTCACTCCAAACTAAAAAATATGAACGTACATGGCCTTCGATACAATAAAGTGGGTGTAGTTCAACCTGATTCAGGCTGTCAATGATACCCGAAAGACCATAACTCGAAACTGAGTTGATTGCAAAGGAAAACGGGATCAAATGGAGCTCGGACAGAGACTGGACATTGTCCGATACATCTAGAGACTGTCAATGATAACCGAAAGACCACAACTCGAAACAGACTTGCTTGCAAAGGAAAGCGGGATCAAATCGAGTTCCGACGGAGACTGGACATTGTTCGACACATCTTGGTTTTGTTTTCTTTTTTTACCTGATGGTAGGTTCATGTCTTTTGATGGATCGATGGTGTATCTTCTGATATTTGCATCATTCGCTGGAGTCCCTCAGGGTTCTATACTTTTTCCCAATCTCTTTCTACTACGGCAAATAACAAGAACTATAATTTTGGTTTGAAAATTTTGGTAGACACAATCGTCTCACAATTTTAAAGAGCCAAACCGGGCATTTACGAATCCTAGTTCGAAAGCTGATAGCCCGTTGAAAAGTCCCCGCCTAGAGTGTCTCAATTACATAGAAAAATGGTGATAGTCTCCTATCCACCGTCCATTCTAGCGGAGAACGTGGAGGTGTTTTCTCTGATAGACTTAATCTTAGTCTTTCCTTCCGTCTGTCCAATCATTGTAGCGTATTCCTGGCGGGATTATTGGCGATTAAAGAGGTCATTTTTTGGCTCAAGAAAAAGTGGTATCCAACACAGATATCCCCATCTTTTCAGATAGCTATCAAGTCCTTCTCTAATAATACGAAGGTTGCCCTAGACTGCCGCTGGTTTTTATGAGAGATATCAGAACGGGAGCATAGGGATATTTCAGGGAATCGTAAGGCCGATGAACTCACCCCGTAGTCCAATCGTTACAACTAAAACTCTTGAGAGATCAAGTTTTTAGATGGACAAGTGCCATAACGTGTCTACCGACTAAACAGATTTCCCCTAAACTGTATCTGAATTCTCTTTTAGTAGAATGCATATCAGGACCATAGTAGGTGTCATCACTGGACATTGTCTAACGCACGCAACTAGATTTGGTGTGCATTTTTGCAGAAGTTGCACAGATGAAGAGGAAGTCGAATCTAAGCTCCAAAAGAAAGCTTCTTAACGCCTTAACGCCGACATTAGGAGTCTACTACGCTTCATCATTCAATTGCTTTCACTAGTAGGCATGGAGGATCATTTAAGCCCTATTATTGGTCTAAGTGTGCTGGCGATAGTTGGCAGCCACTTCAAACTTAACCTAACCTACCTATCAAGCAATGCTCGGTCAGAGGTTCTTGCTTCAACTCCTCTGTCTTTGCTTAACTTGAACATACGTATCTTGAACCCCAAAGGGACGACAGAACCTTCGTAAACCTCCATAGAATACATTCCTTGGCAATAATCTCTGTCTTACGTCAACCTGGATACGTATATTCCCTCCTGCCGCATGGATTCATTTCAAAACGTGGTGAACATAGGTTAGGTAGTCTGACTTCAGACGCCCAAATAAAGGGATTCGCCTATGAACACTTGAAACTAACTAGGTCCCGCAGTAGTACAGAAACATAGACCTAAATTTAGACTAACTTCCAAGTGATCGTGCATAAGAACACTTGGAACAAACTAGGTGTCGCAGTCGTACTGAGAGACTAACTCTAGCATAGTCTTGAAGTCATACTGCTTCTCACCCACAAAGATGTGGATATTGATTCGCTTTACCAGCTCGAAAAGAAGCTAAAAGTCTTCACTTCTAAGGTGGAAGACAGTATCAATGGAGGAATATTCCAAAACTTTGCTCTTTTTCTGTATTTTCAAAACAGCACAGGTTTTCATTCTAAATTTCGATATTGTGTTGACAAAGGAGCGAGTATGGGGATGTTCCTAATGGATTTTATATTCCAACGACTGCTTATAGCTTTATTACTTTTGAAAACCGCCCACACACGCCCACTTTGTTGAAAATATTATTTTGTTTAGCATTTATGTTAAAAACCATTAAAAAGTCGCCATAAAAACATGAGTTCGTGATGACTTATTCTCTTTTAAAAGGGCCATGGCTAGCCCCTCTTCAGTTTCAAAAGGATTGTAGCTTGGTCTCCTTTGACCAGAGACTCGAAAACACTGCAATGGTTTTCAAAAACTCAATGGAAAATCCCACAAAAATTGTTTTGTTTCCACAAAATGAAGTCATTTCCACATTCAGCGGGGAATTTTTTAAAAAATATTAAAAAAAAGAAAGAAAGAAACAAAGAAGGAAGGCAAAAACATAAAAATAAACACCGCTCGTGACTTTTTCGAAATATCTACAACAGAGGTCAGTGTTAGAAGTTCATATCTGGAGAAATATTACTAAAAATGTTGTACAATTTTGTTTTTTATTAATTTTTGTTTATTTTTTTGCGAATGACGAGTATGCTTAATGTGTCACCTTGCGTGACATGTCGTGTTATCTGCGGCTTATGCACATTTATTTGGGCTTCCAAATCAAAAACTCAATAAAGCGACGCAAGATTAAACTGCCGGGGCTTATCAATGTTTTGAGAATAAATAAACGAAGTCACCCCAAGTTGATGGGCTGAATTGTTTGTTTTCTGGTTTTACAGCGATAACATTGGTGATCGATTGCAAATACCCGTAGGAACGTGGAATCAGCGTGTACGTTGTTATTTGCATTTAGTTGCTATTAACAAATATTACGGATGCTTTAGCTGGAATTCAAATTGCGATAAGAATTCACTTGGTGCTTTCGATGATGACAAGCTGGCGAGATTGTCGAAGATCAGGAGAGCATCGAGTATCGAGCATCGGTTCGGAGACTGCCAAAGTCCACCTTTATATTTGGCAACAGACAGATGATGTCATCGGGCGTAAAACTTTGATGACTTCACTGGTTCGGTTTGGAAAGAAGAAAGATTTTGGAAACACCTCTGTCTCCTGGGAGTTTGCTGAGTTTTCTAGTGAAACGATTTGTGATGGAGAGACTTTCGCAAGTTGCGAGCTCTTAGTGACTGTCAGGCTGTAGGATAGAATATCTAGTAAACGTCGTGTCTGAGGTCTTCAAAGTTGGATTGTTTGCTTTATAAAATCACGGGGCAGGATGTGACTATAGAAAAACCAAAAGAATGAGTTGATCATACCCATTGTGTTGGCCGACAAACCATGTAATGGAACTCGCTGGCAGATACAGAGATCAGTCAAAATAAAAGCACATTCCCAGGGACCGAATTCGATGGTATCTAGGTGTGACCAAAACCTTAAGAAAAAACTGGTTCAAAGGTTAACTAAAGCCATTATCTTGGCCCTGTCGTACAGTCTATTCTAGATTTGAAGAGAAGAACTCGTTTGAGGATGTTCTAGTTTAGGAAATCCTACCAGGAGGCGTGGAACCTCTTCTGTGGCAACTCAGACTAGATTAAAAAGTTTTACTGAGACTAGTATGTTCTGTGAAGGAAGACTATATCAGCTTTTTTTTTGGTAATACAATTGAATCGCAAGTAGAGGTAGTATGGTCTTAAATCTTTGACCCAATAGACTCCATTTATATTTTTAATGGTTAACCTAGCTCTAGGATTCTAAACGTTTAGGCTTATCTTCTTTTGTTGTTGGCGCCCACAGGGGGCACTGGGTGTGCAGACATGCCAGAAGGCTTGATGACCCCTTCAACTGTTTCTATAGAAGCTGTAGAGAGGAGGAAGAGAAGCTGCCCTGTCCTATCGATTATGGGAAGTATTTCACAGATCTCAACTATCTAGCTAGACTAGAATTAAGCAGAATAAAGGTATATCACCAGTTTAAACCTAAAAGTCAGGCCTAAACGGCGAAACATATGTATGCACTTCGGCATGGGTTTACACCGAAATCGGGTATCGAGCATCGAACATTAGGTTATTCAGCCTCCTATCCCACGTGAGGAATCTCCATGTAGGGGTCCGGTGCTGGTTATCTGGTTATTTCCCATAGTGGTGTCACAATGGACTTTCTTTTGATCTAAGTGCGTCCCTGCTGAGCGGAGAGAACCACCTAACCCAACCCCAATCCTAGTGGGGTTCCAAGAGGATGCATATGTTATGCTTTGTTTTGCTTTGTACCGACCTGATTCAGACTACCATGTGACTTCTTCAGCCTTGTACTGAAGTAGTGGACAGTGGACAGGACTGTATTGTCCGTGGAGCAGGGGATTTCAGTGAAACTTTCCTTAGTTTTCTGAAAGTCAAATGATAGAGGTTGCTTGTGCTTGAGCATTCTAATGGATCAAAGAGTGGCCTGTTTGGTGGCTTGATTAAGCCAGGTGAACATGTATACCTACAAGAAAATCGTTGGTGTCTCAGGGTGTCAGCTGTCCTTACTTCAAATGAGTTTTCAAGAATCTAACTAAATCCCACTGAATCAGCACTGAAAGTACAATGATCTTACAATACCCCTGCGCGTTATTTCGAAATCAATTTCAAAATCGATTTCAAAATCTCATTTTATCGCCTTATATCGTAAACTCTTGCGGAATAGCCCGCCTCTAAACACCCACTGTTTCACTGTTTAAACAGAGTTTCCTAACTTTTTTTCAAATTTTTCAAAAAATCACGTACTCGGGTCATAAAAAGATTTCACAGAAAACAAAAAAAAAGTCATAAAAGTTCAACGTACCCAGGCATATGTAGGTACAGCGGATGGCGTCTCGAAATATGTTTACAAACAAAAACCAGAAAAACAAACCAATGACCCATTTATTTAGGTAGACCGTCCCTTTTAGTCCTGCAAACGGATGCGAGCATACGTGCGTCATATCTTGATGCCTTTCGGTTGTAAAGTACACAAAAATTGAAAAACAAAAACAAATCAATCAACGACCAGCTCTTCTGCTCTTCAACACGCAACAATTGATAAACAAATTGTTTTCTCGGGGCGTTAACGACTGCCAAAGGATATGCAAAAGTCAAGTTTGTTCTCCGACACTTCCCCGCAATGTAAACCTTTATTTTCCACTCCGGGGTATTACGGAATTTCGTTTCCCAGAAATGTAAAAATATCCAAATCCTAAGGTCAGACAGCCAAATATTTCGAAACTCACGAAAAAAATAATAAATAGCTTCCAAGTGAAGGCGAAGCGTTTAGAATTTTTCAAAAACCCTCCTCAGAACGTACTATGTGCACACCTCCCCTCGTTTTATTTTTGAAAAACAGAAAAAGTAGAAAAAATCTCCATCCGTTGCCCTTCAAAACGGGGGGAAAAAAATATCGAAAGAAACTCTAAATTTACTGTCAACGCCGAGCGAGAAAGCTCCTCTGGACTCGACACAACAAACATAAATAGTTTCCCTAACAAGGGGCATACCCCAGAGACATCTGGTAGCGTAATGAATGAAATTTTTCAAATTATGACGGTTGCAGCGTGTCGTCGCGTTTTTTTTTGTATTTGGATACAAAAAACGCGCTGCATTTGTAAGTAAATTGGATTTAAACGAGGAGATGCTTTGTGTCACAAGTTGAGGAGATGAATAAATTGATTGGCGCGTCAAAATGAAGCGCTTGGGGCTTCCGTTTAGGAATAAATTAATTGATTTGTGTGGAGCGTTGTGTTCCATCTGCGAATTGATGTTTCGATTAAGAGTAATTTGGGCGAGTTGTGACGGTCAATTGGTTGCGAATGAGACAGAAAGCGGCGGGACTTGAAAACAGCAAAGAAATTCGCGAAAAGATACGAAGAGTGTCCGAGTAGTCTTCGATATCTTTAGGAACGTTTTGTACTGAACAAGCAGAAGGTCTTAGCTTAACTTATACTCACAGGCTTGTGAGTGTCTGTATCTGTTAAGACACACCACTAGCGGGCAAAATGTTTAGTCTACGATTTGAAGAGAATGGTGTAGTCTAGGTTTGAAACCCAGGTGTAGTATGTAGTCCTTACTAAATGAGGACATTTTTTATGAAATTTTGTATTCGTCGCTCTTCCCGACATTCTTGATGAATCCGATGTCATCCTCGGTACCCTGAGGGAATCAATATACCCGGAATCGGAGAATGGTGTAGTCTAGGTTTGAAGCCCAGGTGTAGTATGTACTCAAAGGTTGATGTCTGCACTAGGTGGGGACAATTTTTAAGAAATTTTGTATTCGTCGTTCATCCCGACATTCTTGATGAATCCGATGTCATCCTCGGTACCCTTAGGGTAGTAATATACCCCGAATCGGAGAAAAGTGTAGTCTAGGTTTGAAGCCCAGGTGTAGTATGTACTCCAAGGTTGATGTCTGCACTAGGTGGGGACATTTTTTAAGAAATTTTGTATTCATCGCTCTAAGAAAATCATTTTCTGTTTTTTTTTATGAATTCTGTGACATCCTAGATACCCGGAAAGGGAGGATTGGCAGACGAAAGCTGTGTCTCTACAAAACGAGATACGGGCGTTTGCAAAGCAGGCACTGGCTCAGGTATAGACTGCAGAGACCTAGACCAGCAAATAGCCCTAATATATCCCGACACTAGCAGTGTATTCCAAGTAAAGGATCTAATTGTGCCTATAGCTGCAGAGTTACTAGAGATGTCATGAATAGCCGGTGACAGGATCAGGAGTATGTGGCTAAGAGGATTATTCTAAAGACATTCATCAACACGGATGACTTAAGAAAGGTACAACGCAGGCGGGTTTAGGATGCCTAACCCCTTGTGGCCCATGTTAGATCAGAGGAAATCTGAGGGAAATTTGAAACATAGCCCGTCGGGGTTAAGAATAGTGGTAGGGATTTTCTCTGGCCATTGCCTTCTGGGGAGGCACGCAATCAGACTAGAATGCGACCTTTACGTCTCGTAGGATATCATTCATCGACCCTATGGATGCCGGAACATAAGTAGTTCTTAGGACTGCGAACCAAGTCAAGGAAATGTTAAAGTTTTCAGGGACATCAAGTGCATGCTAATGGTTCTCTAGTGCTATGCTGCCTAGTACTTTGTGATAAATTTGTAAACCTACACCACCTACTTACCTATGTACCTACCTGCCTACCTACCTAGTTTCAGCTCATAGTTTAAGCTGATCTTGGATGAAATTTCTCTTGTATTGACCATAAAAATATTCGAATGAAGTCCACCCGGTCATTTGGTCTCGAGGCGCTTGCAGAAGATAGACCATCTCGGGTGTATGACAGTATGGCAATGTACATTTAGCTCGTAGAGAGCTCGTACAAGAGCTTGAGCTCTACCATCTATCATGACGGCGAGCTCTACAAAGCCACTTGGAGAATTTTTCAAAGAAGACAAAATTAGGGCTACTGACTTACTATCTAATGACGAAGATGTTTTAAACCACGACACAGAGCGAGAAGTAGGGGCAAAAACCAGGTGGCTAACGATCAAGTTGACCGAAGAGGCTTGTTGCCTTTCAATCTTTGGTAAGTTGCTGATAGACCGAATCATGTTCATCAGTTAAACTTACAAAAGGCCCGGCCCTACATAAACGGACAAGAGTATGGTTTTTCAGATCCGTTCGCCATCGTTTATTGTTAGGGTATAGAGATTAGAGGCCCTAAACGACTACCTTGTGGGACATCTGAAATAGCATCATGTACTGAAAGTTGAGCATAGACTTCGTGCTTTCGCTCGTCTAGTCATGTCATGACGCAAACGAAAACTCAGAGGTATTGGCTTTTGTTGCCTTTGATCTAACCATCTTCCATGATCTTAAGATACCGTCAAGATCGATTGTCCAGAGAGTAAGAATTTCTATTTCAACCAAAAGTACTGCTGGATAGTCGTCTTGCTTAGATGGGAAAAGGTCTTCACTAGAAATCTAGCTACTACTCGACCTGCAGCTCAAGCTGAACTCAGTTTGTTTAGCTTGGGTGTGAGATCGTGGCCAAATCGTTGAAAACTTCCTAACAATCGGATCATGATTGAAAGCCAAGTTCAGTAAAAGATCGCTGGCAAGCCTGGAAAGAGGGACGTAGTAATGTTGGCCATTATGGTGTACCATCTAGCATTCATGGTTTAGCTCAAAACTCTTAGAATTCCCAATAAATCAATAAATAATGGACTCACTTATCTAAATATTCTCGAAACAAACAAAAATAAATACAAGCAACGCGTTTTATTGCGGCCAACAAATATACAAAAATCAGAGAAACCACTCTACACTTGACCATGAGTTGGCGGAAAAGTAAAAATAAAGCAATTACCACCATCGACCTCGCTTTCCCGAACCGAATTCACTTTCATGATCTTTGGGGAACAGATACCACATGTCTCGCTTCTCGCCAAAAAGAAAAGTTTATTACTCTTGGAGTGGAGGAGGGAAAAACCATTCGAGAAACCGAGGGAGCACTACACATGAATGGGGGAACGTATAATTAGCCTTCCATTTCCATTTTTAATTAGCCTCCCCGATAAGTTTTATCTCCTTCTATTGAATTTTAATTGCCAGACGACGTCTAATACCCTTTCTTCCCTTTGCAGGCTCTACTGTCGGAGACAACAACCGACGATCACAATTGGCCACCAGAGTTG
Source organism: Xylota segnis (assembly GCA_963583995.1). NCBI lineage: Eukaryota > Metazoa > Arthropoda > Insecta > Diptera > Syrphidae > Xylota > Xylota segnis. Next base: position 4,239,521 of record OY757238.1, read on the forward strand.
ATACTCCTGCGCGAGAAGTTCACGGCGAAGAGTCAACTAGAGATAGCCCAGCTGCAGATTAAACATGAGGAAGAGGTAAGTGCCCTGAGATCTCCATGCGTTCCATTGGTTTGAAGTTCCCCCCTTTCTTCTTGCAGATGTCGCGACTAAAGGCTGATTTTGAAAAACAATACAATCGCAAAGTAAAGCGAAGCTCCGCCTTCGATCTGAGTCGAGACTTTGACCAGATAGTCTCCGAGCGAGATGGATTGCGTGAGCTGTCCAAGACCTTCCGCAGTATCTTGGCGGAGTTGGTTCGGTGCGTCAACATCTGCGAGGACGATCTGAACGCAACGTTGGTCGATGAAATTCAACGAATAATGGCCAATCGTACGCTGGACGGGGATGACACCGATTTGAACAATTCTCTGATGAACTGTTCGGTACTGTCCAAGAGAGTGAGATTTGCTCCGGATGTGTCCGGTCTCCTTGGTGTCATTGAGGATCCCCAGCTAGTGACCTATGTCTCATCGAAATCGATTGGAGTCTCAAATTCCACTTCAAATTTGGAAGATTTCGACTTGAAGGAGTGCCTGGAGCGCCTGAAATCAGAGGCTGCCCACCTCCTGGAGCTCTCGGAAGAAATTCACAAGAAAAACGGTCGTAAAATAAGTGAATCCAGTGGAGCTGAGAAGGTCGATAGCTGCGAGGAGGATGGCTTGAAGCACTATTCCTTCGTTCGTGCGAACTCCTTCAACGACAACATGTGGCAGTCGAATAAGGCCACCAGCCAGCAACTGCTCTTTTCCTTGCCTCCTGATCTGAATCGTGTGCATCAGCTCAACGAATCGATGGATGACTTCAGCTCATCCATCGCAGCTAGTGAATTGAACTTCCAATTCCACGAGTTCAAGAATCGCCTGGTCAAGTCGGAGAACGAACGACTGCGAATGCAGCAGGAACTGGAGCGTGCTGTTCAGAGAAACATCGAATTGGGCGCTGAGGTCAACAACCTACGGGACCAACTACAGAATTTCGACCAACGTGAGGACTACCAGGGTTACGGCCTGGGCCTGATCAAGAGCCCCCAGAGAATCGATGAGGAGAAACCATCGACGTCGTTCACACAACTGCAGGAGAAGGCGCGCCACTTGTTGAGTAGCCCCACCCAGCAGACAAATGATGCAACGTCGACGTTGCTGCAGATGATTGAGGACTTCTGTCGCGAGGGCGATAAGGTGGTCGAGAGTGGCAAGAAGGATCGAGACGACTTGCAGTCACAGGTGAGTTGGGAGTTGTAGACACGAATGTGTTCATTGTACATATGTAAACAATGATGTTGTTAGATGTTGTTATTTTTTTTTTTGATTACCCATCTAACGGTGGAGACTTTAATTGCATGCACTGTTCCAAGTAGCTAAAGTGTTTCGGTTTATCATCGATCATTCATTTCTAGAATTGCTTACTCAACAGCAACAGCAAATCATCTCATGAATCAGTCTTTCTACACGAATCAGCTCAACAAAAATGCATTTTCTAGCAGAAGAATAGGACTCTCGGTATTCGTAGAGAGAGTTCTCGGTGGAAGCAGTCCTTGGATATTGAAAGCAGATCGCCATTAAGAATTCTTGAGAGACCTGTGGTTAGATTCACAGAAAAAATTGTATTTCTTGTTTGGAAGTCCAGGGATACAGTACTTTTCAAAGAATGTCCATCAGTTCTTGTTTAGATGATCTTGGACATGGATTTGTTGTCTGATGTTTGGTTAGTTTTTTCCAGTTTCACACCCGCCATCGGAAATAATGTCTTCCACTTCTGGTATGGATTCTATGATTTTCCAGCCTAAAAATCCGTATATTGATAGAAGAACTATTCAGTCGGCTTTGCCAAGTTCAAGCTTCTGAACTGTGCTATAGGGCATCGATGATGAGGGTCCTCTGCACTGCCTTTTTCTTCTTTTCGCCTGGGATCTTCAATGGTTTTCAAAGGCAGGATTGATATTCGTATCGGCTATGCTGAGGTATCAGTGACAACTTCATTCCACGGATGATGTGAATGTAGTCCCTGTGACTGCCGGCATATTAATCTGAGAATTTTGAGAAGCCAGCGTGATGCAGCGTTCCCCTCTCCAAACTTCAAGTTTGTGTTGAAGGATTCGCGATTCGTTTGAGGTCCTCCATAAGATTCATCATCGATTTTTGGAACTAAATCCGAGTTAATCATTTGAAAAAAGTTTTTGTTCACAACAAGCCCAGTAGTTGATCAAACGATGTATCGGACTCGCTTCGATATCATCGCAGCTGTCTTCAGAGTTTTGTCTCTTCAAAGAGATTAGAAGGTTTGTAGTCTGCACTCTGTGAACCAAGTTTTACATTCGAAACAGTAGTTGTAGACCAGACGAAGCCACTTTTGTGGTTGCAGGTGCATAGTGTTCTATTGATTCAGGCTTAGAATTTCCTGTCCAGAATGACCTGCACGATGAATTCATACAAAAGGATGAGTACTGCGTACACGGCGCTCATTCCTAGCCAATTTTTGCTGGGGTTTGGAGCCTTCTGCCAGCAGACTCTTGTCCTCTTTGTGAAGCTTGACGAAACCTTCAAGTGGAGTTCCTTTTCAGTCGTTCAAGCGTTCCATACATTGCTGAGCTTAGGGGGGTCCTTGACGTGAACAAATGTACAAAGCATGTATCAAGCATCTATAGGACCTTAGGAGCTAGTTTCTGAGTATCTTGTGAATCATACTCTCAGAGGCGCTTTCTTTTCATTTGGTGATGGTAGTTTAAGTCGAAATCGTTTCTTTTTTTATCATTTTAACGCCTTTTTTCCAAGCGTTTCCATATTTTTTTTGTTTCAACTCGCACGTTTAGCATTAGTTTAGCAATTTTGGTTTATTTTTCTTTCGAAAAAAACAATGTAATCTCCGTAACGTACCCCTCTCTCTCTTGTTACTATTTATCTCCACCCGCTTCCAACAGATTGATACCGCCGACAAGCAACTAAAGGCAACGCGACAATTCCTCGAGGATCAGGCCGCCGAACGTGAACTAGAACGCGATGAGTTTCTGCGAGAAATCGAAAAATTGAAAACCCTAATCCGTGACAAAGAAAAGGAGAGGAATTCCTTCGAGAATGCCTCTAAGGAGGTGAGTACACAAAGCACCCAACCGCCGGGGTCTCGTCATACCAAAACTAGCATACATACACTGTAGTCCTACTAACAAACTCTGTGTTTAGCGGTTAAATAAACAAAGTACTTAGCTTACACTTAATAGACAAGAGCTGTGCGCGCTCAATAAACGCCTTATTAACTTAGTTATGTACTAATTCGGTTTCTTCTGTTCTTTTCTTTCACACGCTGCCTAATAAACAAATAAAAATCAAATCATACTCAAAAAACACTGCACACTCACTCTATCAACCTTGTGTCCTTGAAAAACTTTCACCTTCACAACTACACACTAAAAAACGCATGTATTTCTGCCCATTTCATGGTCCCACACCCCCCATTCATGCATTTTCAGAAATACGAAAAATTGTTTCGGAAAACTGTAAGTTTGTTTTCGTTTTCTTGCGCTGATTTATGTTCTCGTTTGGCTTGTTTCGAAAATAGCGTTTTTGAGTGATTTTTTCGTTGTGTTTCTCTTAGATCGACCACTTGGAGCAACAAATCAAAGATCTGACGCAGAAGTTCAGCGATTGCTCGGCGAAAAAAGATAAATTCGAAGTGGAATTGAAGGCGTCCATCGATAAGATATTTGTGTTGCGCGAGATTATTTCTGACTTGGAGACACAGGTGGAGACAAAGGCCTTGAATGAGCATGTTCTGGGCGAGAAGGTTCAGGTGAGTTATAAATAGACAGTGGAGTGTGAGACGGGGATTCATGAAATGTGTTTTTTTTTGTAGGAATTGGAGGCATACGTTGGTACACAGAATCGGTCAAACGAGACTCTTCAGCATGAGGTTCAAAGTTTGAAAGCAGAAATCGGCCAAGACTACCAGGAGAGGATACGTCTGTTGGAGGAGAAACTGCAAAATACTCGACCTTCGGCGGAGCAGGGCATGATCGTGGATCAAATTGTGGAACAGGTGAGGAGGAACTAGCTAGGCTATAAGATATGCATCCATCTTCGCTGGAGCGGATGAAATAGACTGAAAGTAGGTTCTCTAATCTTGGCGGTAACAAGATTTAGCAGACTGATACATTCTAAGGCAAACCACAACAAAATTATGCTAACATTGCATCCTACCAGCTGTGACATCCGTGTAGTTTTCAATTTTTCATTCAAAATATCACAGAACAGTCATTGGTCAAAGGATCTTTGGGTTCATTTTCTTTCAGAACATTCTCTGTTCGTATATCAGTGGGTGATTTAGCCATAAGTCGCGATTGAAACAAGATCCAAGGTTCAATGGAGGCAATAGGAGTAAAAAAATGCTCTCTATACACGTCCATTCCGGTAGTTGCGAATGTGAAAGGACATAGATTTCAGTTTTAGTTTGTTGGTACCTCAAGGAGTCTAAATAAGGCAATCACCATCAGTTTCAGCTCGAAGAGAATGTTAAACTAATCATGTCTCATGGTAAACTGATTTTAAAAAAATAATTGGATGGCCAATGTCAAGATGGTTCACTGGTTTTTTCTTTAGATTTTCTGGCAAAAAGTGTAGTTTTGATGGGTAAGTGCAAACCGTCCAAATTTTTGGGTGATGCTCTGCAAAGCATCCCACGACCCACCTCTGACACCATTACGCATGGTGGTGCTCTGAATGACCATTAAACTGGCAGCTGAAGATTCTCAATGTGATCCCTTCGCTGAGCAAATAAACGGAGACTCATTGATTTCTTGCATTCTTCTAACAATCCCCTCGCAAAGTTTGGGGAAATAGATCCGTAAAACGTAAATCATTGTGATTACAGTCGGTTCCCTACGGCTTCAGTTTATCCCTACCTGTCTTAAAGAAACAGTAGCCCTGAGCACTCCATTTCAGTGGTGACTCCCCGAACATATTCAAGAACAATCTTTCCACTCGAAGTCACAGTTTCACGGCCATCCATACAAAGTAGGGTTCTAGCCACTTTCATGCTATTAAAACCACCAGGAATTGATAGCACCTTTCACTGGCTCTTACCAACGAGACAAAATTGACTGATACCCTCTTTTACATCAATCGTATCCAGTCTCACATGTGGATGCATATACCTAAGAGACGAACCAACCAGAGAAGGCCTGCTTAGACTGTATAGGGTCAGGACGAACTCCTAGAAATAGTAACAAAGCCTGGTTATATGATGTAGTCGTCAAGATTAAGACGTCTCCATTGATCAGTCCAGAGAATAGAGGAATAACTCTTTCTTGGAACTCGCACCTAAGTAAGGCGATTAGAGACCAACCTTCAGGTCCTAAGACAAGCAAAAAAGTTCGTCAACCTTAACCTTAATAGAAAGTCAAGGTGAGACCTTAAGAACCCCTGTCGTGGGTTAGCCAGAAAATAAACACCAAAGTTGTCGTGTACTTCTTGAACTACCCAAAGATTGTTCTAAATTTCAGGATGGTTAACGTTGGGCTTCCTGACAGAGCCGTTTTCCTAACTCTGCATAGGCTTGGCCATTCGCATAAGAAGTGAGATATGCTCTCCCCTGCGTCTTGACACAGGTCTACAGTTTCCAATCGCATTCGGTTGGCCGCCACAAGGCTATGGCTTGGTTCTGTTAAGCGCCAGAATCTGTTCAGTTTTGGCATTATCCAGAGTTTTCTGGTGACACGACAAGATAGGAGTGCGCTCCATCTCCCATTAGCTAGTCACGCGAAAGCTTGCTCTATATTGGATAAATATTGGACCTTACTTGATCACTACAAAGCCGACTTAAGATCCGTTGGAACAATATCCAAAAGCCCTTCTCTATTTCGACCTGCTTTGTCAACAAAATCGTATCCCTTATGGAAGCCCGACATCATCGAAGCTACTGGAGTGAATAAAGAGACCTCAAGGGACCTTTTTTGAGTAATTTTACTGGGGACTGATCTGATTGAAGAGAATTGGGCTGAGATTTAGGTATCAGCAGCCCGGTTTTAGTATCTTTCGTTGACTAAATATCTCTCAAATTAATGCTTGCAGGGCCTATTAGAGAAAGACATGGCAAATCGAAACACCCTCTTACGACACATATACCAACAAAACCACTAACATTTCGCGTCTCTATTTCACAGCTGCGTGACATCGAAAGCACCCTCGATCAGAAGACCAAAAACCTCGAAAGCCTCCATCACTCATCGTCATCCGTATCGCTAAGCAGTAACCCAATCGAAGATGTATCTGTGCATGGTAAACCACCAGCAATGGCCTCGGCGCTCGTCTCACCACCACAAGGTTCACCTGTTCATCCCTCGCCACGTGCCCAATCGTTGCCAATCGAAGGTCTCCAGCGTGTACTGGAGAAACTCTCCAAGCACACACGCATGGAAGAGGCTGCAATCAAACGGATCCGCGATCTCGAGATGCAAGTCTCAAGCATTCGTGGCAACTGTCTGGTAAGTTATACAGTCGTACATACATATGTACATACCCAACGTAAGTGGTATAAATTTGGCTAAAATTAAATAATTTTTGACCGTTAGCGTCGTCCGTCCTCAATTCTCGTCTCGTCTAATTGAATTCCTCAGACAATCCCGCCGAGATGTTTATTATTACGTATTTGCTTCCCCTTTTCAGCTTGATTTTCGTTGTTTTTTACTTTTTTCTCTCTGTTTTGTTCCACTTTAGGGTGTCAGTTTGTGTTCGCCGCGAACAACCAGAACCACACGAGATCATTTCGTTCTCAACTTAGTCGTGCGATAGTATCTAACCAGAGAGCAGTGTGTATTCGTCTATAGTGTATCTGCGCCTTATAAAAGCTTGATTAGGTCAATTTATGTTGTTTAACGGTCGATGGAGTTTTGAAATGTGAATTATTTTGGACTTGAAATCAATTTTTGTGTTCGGAAAGATGATTTCGAAGAACCGGCCAAGGGTGAAGAGCCCCATCAGGGTGAGTCTGCTTTCCACGGCAATTAGATGTGTGTTTTCGGCTTCAGATTCGGTGTCGGTCCTCCTCTTGTCACCCCATTAAGAGAAATTAGAATTTAGACTGTGTTTCCTTCCAATCTCTGGCCAGAGGTGGATATAAATAGAACGAGGAAGAGGAAATTTATTACACAGACTCTGGTGTACAGAATTTGTTTTTTTTTTTTGTGTTTTCTAGGAGGCCCGCATATTTTGGTTTCCTTGAATTGTTTTTCGAGAATTTTTCTATTTTTTTTTGTCGGTTGTGTTGGGAATCAAAGAGGCTATCAAGGTTTGTCTGGAGATTTAATTGGTTTCGGTTTTATATGGTTGTGGTTTTATGGCTTCCGGATGGGGTTTCGGGATGTTTTCTTTAAAAACGAATATTCCTCTCTCGAATGTCTTGAGTGTTGACTCAACTTTGGACAGACTTTGGTACAAAAAAAAACGAATGATTCGACCAGAATTGTTTCATTGAAAGTCACACTGGTACGTGCTCAAATCTGCTGCCAATGAATATAATTTCAAAGCAATTCCCAATATGAACGATGCAGACGTGACCATGTAGTTGACATATCTGACGCAAGCCACCCACCCCATGGCGGCCAAACACGAGGACAATTTGTTTTTAAATTCTTGTAACACAAACAGAGCGAAGAGAGAATGCAAATTTGTAAATTCCCCACTCGTGGGGCAGTCACTGCAGAGAGACTGAAAAACTATTTTATCTTTCGCAGTTTTTTTTGACTTTATGGGAATCCAGAAGGTCGTGTTGATATCTCTGGGCCTTATTCATGGAACTATACAAAGTTTATTTATAGAATTGCTCAGATCGTGCTGAGAAGACGGGGCAGAACAAGCTAGATCACTGATCCTCGTGACAGGAAAGATCTTGGAAAATAGAAAAGAAACGTGAAAAGGATCTGCGAAACTTCTATATCCACCTTTTTTCTTTGACTATCAGTGCCTCTCCAAACTGAAGAATTTAAGAGCCAGACCCGTCCTTCCCTTAATAAGTATGCTTAGCTGGATCAAGCAGTACTTGGATACCTTGAGATATCAAGATCAGTGGTATACATAGTCCCTGTACCCAGTCAGAGATCAGTCGTGCTAACCTAACATTGTATACTGATCTCCATGCAGACTACACGGCACCAAGGTAACTTTCGAGCTAACTGATCATTCACTGATCATGTCAAGATCGTTCGACTAATTCTGTAACAGAAATGAAGGAATTTGTGTACATTTTCCTAAAAGAACACATGGAACGCACTTAAAACAGAAGATCTTATCCAAGACCAGATCCCAGCACGATCAGGAGTGCCGGTGGGGTACCATTCTCTTTCGTTAATGATCAAATTCTGGATGCTGATACCATATTTTTCGGAAACCTACCGATCAGTCGAAGATCTTGACGTTCCATGAATCCGTAGATCATTTGATTTAGAGCAATGTTTTGTATGCCGAAACTTAATGGCGATCGAGGAGGATCTGCTCTGACGATCTGGTAGCCTTTGCTGCATTGCCATTTCGCTAAGGATACGCTGTCATCGCAGAACATTGTTCCACAGACTGTCAGATAGTTAAACACAAAATCAGCCTTAGCTATCATGAAATTATGCTCATTTTGAAGAGACTATGTCAAGTGACGACTAGTGACGCCAGTTCGGCTAGATTGTCAAAGAAGGAAACTCCTAGATAGAGTAGTCTTTTGTGGGTTAGAGCTGGGCAAGTGCATAGGAGGCGGGAAGCAGTTTCTTCCTCCTTCTCATCCCTACAACTTCTCCAGAAGTTATGTGAAAGTAGGTCCCTTGGCCTATCAGGCAGACGTCGAAAAAGAACGTCGATAAGATGCCTGAACTGTGATCGTTGCAATAGAACCAACTCCGGGCAACATTTCAGATCAAGCCAAGGCCAAGTCTGTCTTGAAACGTTGGAAGTAGGGAGAATTTTGCATCTGCAGTTGGTACCACTAAACGCGTCCAGCCTTAACAAGAGTTTGCAAGTATCGAGGATCATACCCAGACTCCTCAATGTGCTCAGTCTGACGAGTTAGTCAGTTTTGCAGTTTTCTGTGGCCCAGCATCCAGCATAGGTGATCGTGGAACTGATCAGACATTTTCAGGAGAGACAACGAGCAGTTTAAGGCGGCCCTTGAACTAGATAAGTACGATTCCAGAAATTTGATTTCCACTTGACTGTCAGTGACAGATATTCTATTATATTTCAGCCAGGACAAGGCTTCCTTGATCACCAAGATTTCTGGCTGAAAAACGCTACTAAACACTGAAAGACGGAGGGAGATGCTCACATTGAGCTTGTCGGAGCAAAATACCGGATCCCACGGATCCCATTGGACGTGTAGAAGTGGTCTGAACTGTCCTCAGGATAGAGAGCAACGACCCATTTTCTATGGTCAGGGATGCTCATGCTTCATGATAGCTAGACCACTCTCTAAGTAGACTTTGAGTCAAAAAGTCGCGTTAACAGCCAATTGCTCGCCAAGAATGTGTAAGGGGAGCAGGTAGAGGATAAAAAGTTCTCCGTGCACCACTGATGCACATGCAAGCAGACCTTTGTACCTTGGTTAGGAGATAGTGTAGACCTAATGACGGACATGTACAACCATAGGAAGGATATGGAATCCAATTGGGGAACCAAAGACACAGTGTGTACCCTTTTGTAAAGCAATAAACAACCGAATCCAAACAAACTATTGCTAATTGCGTTGAGACCACACTGACCGATATTCGCGTTTAACAGTGCCACCCAAAGAAGCCTAAAACCATGCACCAAGCATTAGAGCTCCCCACATACACAAAAAATGGTTCTCCAAAATATTTACATTTCCCTCCGTAAATTTGCTGCAAATCATCTAAACAAATCGTTTCCTCGTGCAACACCCATCAACCCTTTTGAATGGGATGCTTCCCAAGAGACGGCATCCATTCGGATGCATCTATACTTCTCGGCTCCCTCCGAGTCTAAACAAATTTATTTCGTTTTCACCTTTTTTTTTTGTTCTGTTTACATTCAATCTCACCCCCTGGCAGGAGGGGGAGCACACCAGAGCAGAACAATCAAAGATTCACTTTCATTCGCGTGCATTCGTTACCATAACACTTCCGACAGACACAGACGTGATCCGTATCAATGGGTTGCTGCATGGCGCGCACATAACACCCGCATTCAGCGCGGTACTCAGCACACAATGGCAGACACTTCAACCGAGCGAAACAAGGGTGAGAAGAACAACAACGATCTCTTTCCGTGGAGGTCCGCCATGAACGAACAGAGTGTGTCAGGCGAGGCGTCTTCCCGCTTTCAAGTGGATTTTGTTTATCATTTCGTATTCATTATGGAAATGTTGTTTGAGGGATAAACAATTGGAGGTGAAACGAGAGGGGGAGGGCTGCAAGTGTAAAACGATGCAAAGCGGATGCTACCTTAATTAATACTCTCTCACTCTCTCTCTCTGTTGAGTGGTGGATCGGGGCTGAGTTCTGAATGTCTGATCTGGGAGATAGGACATGGGAGATCTAATTAAGATGTTTCCTCTGCGAATGGTTTACTTTTCAGTTGTGGTTTGAGGGTCTTGGGAGGATGTTTAAGTGGCTTGCCAGTGTATTCAGCGGGTTGACGAATGTGCTGAGGTGTAGTTTGGTGGGTTTTTGTTTGGGATTCTTGGATTTCTTGAAGCCTAAACTGGTAAGTAGGGTGGAAGTTTGTGAAAAATTTAAGGATTCTTGGAAATATTTAAGTTTTTGTGTAAAATTTTCAAATTTTTTTTGTAAGCAATGTGCTCTTGTTCGTGTTTTCTGTAAGCAGATCCTGGAAATGTATTTTTCTAAGCCGTCCATTTCATTAAAGTATATTCAGCGAAGCAAATTCAGTCAGAGGGTCATAAAAGTGCCCGAGATGTACGAGAAACTATGACTACATTTCTCTTCAACAATTTGTGTGAAGAATTTAGTAAAATATCAAAAATTTGTGCAGCTGAATTTAGAAAGAACCTCGCTTTTTATTTGAATTCAGTCAGAGAAATATAAATATATCCATAAACACCAATTCAGCTCGTGCTGAATGATGTATTTCATGTTTTTGTTTGTTGTTTCCACTTATTTGTGTGATGACTCGTTCCTTAGATAAGGCAGACGGTTCCCTTCCATTATCTTCTCCCAAAATAAATCGCATTTTATCAAACCCTCACCAGTAGGGAGTCCATTGTCCCTGACACTGACTTCACGGATAAAGTCCAGATAAGACATAAACATACCGTATTCACGCTGTCTCTCATCATCCCAAGATTGGCGTCAATTTGCATCCGAAGCAATTAAGCAACACAAACCATCGTGCGTGAGTGCCTTCCTCGATCAACACAGTTTGTTGAACTCTCTCTCCCTCTTGTGGACTGCTTTTCTCGGTCAATTAATCAACGTTCCTCGCCCATTAAGCTGATAACAACTATGGTGATAGGGAGTAATGCAAATTTATTCACAAATTGATGACAATTGAGGGCGATTAAGTGCAGTTGATCTGACTAGCTTAATCAAATTTGCGCTATTCAGCGTCATTGTCTGCATTAAATTGATAATTTTCACTAATTCCGCATGTTTTCTTGTAGGAAATCCAGCATGAACGTGATTCACTTCAAGAGAAGATGTCAGAGCAGATGCAACGCATCTCAGCGCTACAATCCCGCTTGGAGGAGCAGCGTCATCGTGCGGAAGAGCTACAGCGCCAGGGTAGTTCAGATCTGAATATTCGTATCCACGATCTGCAGAACGAGGTGCTGAATTTGAAGGAGACCCTTGAAACTCGAGACAAGCAAGTGGCAAATCTCAAGAACCATCTGGAGAAGAGCAAGGCGGCTATAGATCGATTGGACGCCGAGTTGGCGGTTGGAGTTCACAGTGACCGAAGCGTTGTGGAACGTTTGGAGGTCGATTTGAAGGCGAAAAATGCGGAGATTCAGCGGCTGAAGGAGAAAATTAAGACGGAGATGATCAACAGGCTGGCACTGCCTGATCTCATGGAGACCATGCTGGCAGACAAGAATGATGAGATCGATCATTTGAAGGAGCAACTGGAGGTAAAGGAGAAGGAGCTTCAGGGTGTTCTCGAGCTAAACCTGAGCGAGGGATCGAATAAAACAAAGAATGAAGGTGGCGTTGCTGCAAAGGTAAGCGCAAGAACCCTGAGTGATATTGTTTCCTTCTCAGAGTATGACGAGCCGGATGTGATCCGACGGGCTGTTGCAGAAGTAGATACTCCACTCGTTCTACCCGATGGAATGAGACGCCCCGGCGAGCAGACTATGGAAACGTCCAAGGAGGCTGTAGCCAATCTTACCGAGAAGCGGACTGGAGATTTGGCTATTTTCAACTCACTGCACCCAGCGAGGACCTTCGATCACCCTCACTACTTCCAAGATCCATCGCAGATGGCCAATAAGACCGCCAGCACGATGAGTCCACCGATTGTTCCGCGGCAAATCAATTTCTCTGAATTCGGCGATGACTCAAAGATCAAAGAGTCGACTCCCAAGATCGCTGATGCCGACAGTAAATCCCTTCCGGTTCAACTGAAAGCGGCTCAGTTGCAGCTGGAGGAGATGAAAGCAAAGCGAGATCAGATGGAGAGTGAAAAAGTCTCAGAGATTGACCGTTTGACCACGGAACTGTCGGTCCTCAAGGAGGACAATAAGAAATTGGAAGAAGATATTGCCGAGCTTAGGCAAACTCTTCACGTACGTGACAGCGATTTCAAGCAACTCGAAGAGGAGTTCATTGCCACTCAGCTCCGTCTCGGCGGACTCCAGGACGAACTGGAGAGAAGATCAGCAGAGGAGCAGCGCTTGCAGTCCCAGATCGAGGAACTTCGACGTGAAACCAAAGAAAAAACCGATCTTCTCTCAAAGCATGAGAAGAATCTCTTGAACTACCAACAAAACGAAGAGAAATACCTCCTCCGCATAGCTGAATTGGAGGCGCGCATTCAATCCCTGTCGGAGAATGCCAAAGAAGCCGAGAACACTGCAGAAGAACTCAGTTTAGCGCGTGCTGAACTATCCGAAAAGATCATTTTGTACGAGAAATGCCTTCTCGACATCGGCGGCTACAAGGAGCAGATAGAAAACTTCAATTCCAATCTCTCGACCAGAGATCGCTGCATTGAAGAGCAGCGGGACAAGATTCTCGCTGGTGAACAGCGTATCAATGAACTCCAGGATCTCAATGCAGCGCTGGAAAAGGAAAACGAGAAACTGCGAACGCAGACTAGTGAGAGCTCGAAGCCGTTCTCGTTAGATGAAATCGCCCAGCAAGTTGAGAAGGAGCTCAATTACTCAGCCCAGTTGGATTCGAACATCCTGAAGGCCATTGAGAGCGAGGAGGAGAATAACTTTGATGTCCACACCAAGACTGAAAGTGAAAAACTCATCGAGAGAGATCTACTGAATCAACTGGAAGCTTTGCGTGCCCAGCTGGATCTAGAAAGAGAACAAGCTGAGGAAACCCGCAAGGAACTCACCCAGGAGAAGCAGCATTCACAGGAGATTCAAGAGCAGGATGTGGCTATAATCGAAGCTATGCGAACCCGTTTAGAAGGAGCACTCAGCAAAGAGGAGGAATTACACAAAATGCTCGACGAAGAGCGAGACAAGTGCGAAAGGCTGATGACCCAGATAACTGTCTTCCAAAGGTCTGAAGCCCGAAAGTCCAGCGCTCTGTTGAAATCACCCTCTGATTCGCCTAGGAAGAGCCCCCGTGTGTCTGACTTCGAGTCAGAGCTAGCCGATCGGCTGAAGAGTGAAATTAAGCTACTAACCGCTCAGAATGAACGCGAAAGGGAGCGAGTCACTGACCTGCAGCGGAATTTGGAAAGAGAAAGGAGTCGCTTCGACACCGAACTCAATGATCGCATAGAGTACAGCGAGCGCCTAAAGAAGGAGATGGAGAAGGTCGCTCGTGACAAGGACATGGCTGAACAGGAAGTGGAGCACCTACAAGAACGTCTCACCTTGCAGTCACAGGAAATCGAAAGCCTAGAAGCCCGCATTGCCACTCTCCAAGAGGCCGAAACTCGCCGTGCCAATCGTAGGGACCGCCAAAGAGCTGAGAGTACTCAAAACGCTGTCGAACTGCAGGAGCTTAAGGCCAAAATTCTATCTCTCGAGTCCGAGAGAGATCACCTCAATCAGACCGTATCGCTGCTGCGTTACGACATCGATCGAGGGGCCCAGCGCGAAGCCAAACTGGCTGATGCTCTGTCCAATACCGGAGCAGATGCATCAATTCCACAGCAGTTTATGCAGAAAATGAAAGAGATCAACAATCTGCTGGCAGAGAATACCAAAGAAAACCGTCAAATGACCGAAACTGTCCAGTTTTTGGTGGAAGAACGTCGTTCGCTGCAAAAGAAATGCGAAGAGTTGGAGAGTCAGGCGGGAAACAACGTTAACGCTGTCGAACTGGAGGAGAGGGCCAACCACTTGCTGGGACGGTACCTGCGGGTCGAATCCCATCGAAAGGCCTTGGTCTATCAGAAGCGCTATCTGAAAATTTCACTGCAAAGCTATCAGGATAGCGAGGCACGTTTGATTGCCCAGCTGCATGGAGGTGCCTCCTGTATGCCACCACCAAAGAAGCTGAGTTTTAAGTAAGCCCTTGAACTAATCGTGTGGAGTGTAAACTAATTGGACTTTCTTTTAACAGGACTGTAGCTATTGCAATCATCGCCATTCAGCGGATGAAATTCATCGGAAGACTGTGGTTCACTGGCAAGAGGATCGTCTCCAAATCGGTATTTACAATCACCCAGCAGAAGTGAGTATTCGTCCAGTTTAGGACCAACAATCCTCATTGATTCTCATTTTTTTGTTTAAAGACGCACCCAACCCATCTCCATTGCATCTGTATCAACATCGCCACCATGCCGGGACACCACATCCCAGCACAGCCCCTTCAGTCTCACCGAAATACCTCTGGGCCGTCCACTTCAGGCGCCTGCCATGATCGCCGATACAGCGCAGAAATTCGACTGGTCACGCATAAAACACAAGCGACCCGGACCATCAGCCCCCGCCGGGACATATGAATGATAGACAACATGACATGACTAAGATATAGTTTAAGTTCTTATTTATTTAACTGTAGACCTGCCTATAATTACAAAGTAATTTCTTTTGTTTTCTAAGTTCCAAGCGGAAGCGGAAGTTCCCTCCAGTATTGATGCAGTCGCGCACGTCTAGCGTATGCATGTGTGAATTGTATTTGTGTCTTTAGTGCAGTGTGTGTGAATGGAATTATATATTTTTTAACGAATTTCTTTAGTTTAGAATCAGCACTGTTTCACTAGTCATTCGATGGTTTCTAAATTTCCGGTCCACACGCCTCGGTTCTTCCTTCCTCATTGCCTGTCATTTTCTCATCGGAAAATCGTGTGCCTTAACGTATACAAAGCCTAGCTACTGTCCCTGAGAGACATTCTATAAACCAAACTTCAGTTTTGATACATTTTATACTCCAAGCTGTGCACTCTTTGCAGCTGAATTTATAGCCTCATTCATGTACCACGACGAGAGTTCAACGTTTAATCGGTCATAAGAAATTCGTTTGTAAGTAGAATTAATCAGTTTTAATGCCATTGGACGAGGAGATTGACGATGAATTAATGTAAATACTTAAGTTCTTAGTTTTAAAGTTATAGATTAAAAGATTTCTAGTGGTTAAGAGTTCAGATTTGTATTCGACTTGTAAAGAATGTTTTTGTTATTCTTTGCACACCTCGTGGTTTTGTTTTTTTATTCGAAGACAATAAGGAATAAAAGATTTTATGAAATAAATTGAGAGACAGTTTGGGGTTTCTTTGAGCACTAAACGAGTCCAGGTCCAGGGGAATGCGGCAACACATGGTGAAGAGTTACTGATTCACGTACGCGATCTGAGTGTCGTTTGTGCTCCTCTTGTATGAAAACGAGCTCAAGGAAGGAATGTTATGGTGTGCATGGTACTTCATCAGTATGAAGGGATCATTTAAGGTTGAACATGTGTCCAGGAGACAGCGTGTAGGTGATACTTGGTTGTTGATGATCACAATGTTCCCTTTTGCTCTCTAAGATGACCCTCAGCATGGCCATCATGGTTTTGTTTAAGGAGAGCTAACAAGGTGTGATCATCAACTATCTCCTTAGAGGATCCCCCTCCAGATTGCAGAATCCAGGATTAGTGATATGCTGTACAGTAAAACGCGATAGCTGCTCAAGTTATGAAGAAGGAGAACTGTTTGGATCTGAGTACTTTCCGTGGAGTTCGTATGCACTGCACAAACCATTCAATTCAATGTCAACTCGGTCGGTTGTTGCCCAGATCAAACCTTGTGTCGGCTGATCATTTGATCGATTGATGAGTTGAGGGACATGTCTTTCAACTCAGTTAAACCGTGTGTAGGCAAGACGTTTGACTAGTCGGGATATTTTGTCAGTAGAAGCATAGGGAGCCTCTCTACTTAGTTGTGTAGTGTGTGACCAAGTACCAATTGAGCTGACAACTTAGTTTACAATCGAATTGAACTGCCCATGGTCTATTCTACTGAAAATAACAGAGCCAATGTAATCGATGATTGTGACCATTTGGTCGAGCGATTGGCATCTGTTGTTTCCATAAACTTGCTGCAAGCCAGTAAGGCTGCAGGTGTATTATGCAAAGAACTCAACCTCTGTGGACATTTTTACAGAATAAAGTACCTTCTACTTCTGAGCTCCTTCAAGGATCTTCTAGAAGCCCGTCAGAGCTATGGTTCCACACAAAACCAACAGTGGCCAAGTTGCTTTCGATCAATTTTGTGTGTTCGATGGTATCGTGTTGGGTTGGTGTGCCCATAGCCTAGCCATTAGGATTTTGACACTCCGTTCAGGATGAATACACTGCAAGATCGGTCGTCTTTCAAACGAAGACGGATGTCATTACCAAGTGTTTAGAGAGGACACGCAAAGCTAAGTGGCATGTGACACTTAAGACCAATAGAATCATGAAGAAATGGACAGCCAAGGAACACGAGAAGGCTGTCGAGTCCTTTTATAAGATCATTCAGTCCTATATATGTATACGAATGCTGGTTCGTAGTACTATTTTGTATGGTAAGTATATTTAAAGAAGATAAGCTAATGTAGAACATGTAGGTACTGTTGGAATCTTGGCTACAAGAAGATAACCCATTGCCTAGCAATCCTAAGTCTTTGTTTTAAGGCCCAAACCGATAGAAGTTTAAGCAAATATTTAGGTAAACGTTTAGAAAAGGCTCTCATTCCTCGGGAATTTGATAAAATTTTTGTTTGTTGTACATATGAGGGCATTTTTTGAGTATTTTGGTGTAAGTAGGGGTCGCAAACGAATGGTTTAAGAGACAGAAGCGTTGCAAAACGCTCCTCATATTGGAATTCATTTCCTTTTATTCTTATTTTGTGGCGAATTCCATGTGCTTAAGCCTATTCGAAGAGAAGAAGGAGTAGATATTGCAGAAAACAAAAGGAAAGACTGAACTTCAAGGTGGATTTGCACCATGATGCGTGTTGCTGGGGGAAAATAGAATCGAAAAAGGCAGTTGGAAACGTGTGAGACTTGAGGAAGTAACTGTAACGGCAAAGTACGACTCAAGCAAACACAAAACAGAAACAAAGCAAAATCATCCGATTTTTAACACAAGCAAACCTTCGCCTTCCACACAATGTGTGTGTTTGAGTAGATTAAACGGTCTGGGTCTGGGGAATGCGCCGCCGAGAGTTGGAGAAAAGTCGGGCTTCGAGCATAGAAAACCGAGTTCAACTGCATGGATCATGGTCTCATTGTTTCAAAGGATGTACAAGGAATTACTACAGCTAATGGCTATGGTGGAATGGTTCCACTCACCTCTACATTTTCTTGATTAAACGGTTCTTCTGTTCCAGCCTGGAACCACACATACAGCATTCAGATCTGGAACCACACACACCAACACTCTCACACACACAAAAAGCACTCCCGATCGCGAGCCCGAACCGACGAAAACATGTCCAGACATGCTCATCAGCACATCACGCCACCGAGCAAATTTACGCGAAAAAAACACAGACACACACATCCACACTTGGAACAGACTTTCAAAATTTTGACAATTCGACGGGGACGGTACGAAATTTTAATCGATTTCGAACGAATTCGATTTTATTGTTTTTTTTTTTTTTATCGCGTATCAGCAAACTCTAGAAACGAAGCACAGGCTGAGCCGAAGACTGCCGCTGCACAGACACTACTGATCAGCAGATCTAGCCGAGTGATGTGAAAGCTTGAGAGTAAAGCTTAGGTGGGACGTGGGAGAGCTTTTTTTTAGAAAAGAGAGACTTGTCTGTGTGTAGGCGAAGGAAATTTATTTTCATTTCTTGAAGCCTTTCCCGGTTGTTTCCCCTCGAGTGGGAGATGTGGGATATGATGGCGGCTTAGTCTAGAATTGAGTGAGATGGGCTTAAGCTGGTTGGAGATTTACTGCTTTTGCATGGTATTCGTATGTATGTATGTGTGTACGTGAATTGGAGACATTTTTGCACAGATTTCGAAAGACTCAGGAGGAACTGCCCAAGGAATGATCTAATCAGGTAGCTTCTGCACTACAAATGACACTTAAGACAGATTTAATGGACATAAATGTCGAGCACCCTCTTTCAAACAGTCTATAAGAGTCTATACTTCGACTCCAGTCATTTTAAAGGGCAGATATACACAAGGTTTTTTAAAAAGTGCTTTTTTATGGAGGCGGAGAACTTTAAATTGAAATAAAACATAGAAAAATGTTCTGAATGTCCATAAAATTGGCTTCGTTTGACAGACAATTCCATGGCATTCATGATTTGAATACAATTTCAGGCATGTAGGTGCCGTGGCTGGGCGTACATGGCGTAATCCGGAAGCCCAATATCCACACCACCATCAGAGTATATTTCGGCAATAAGGAGTCGAATTTTGACTTCCAAGTACTCAAGTTTTCTATGTTTTATTGCAATTTAAAGTCCTCCGTCTTTTTTTAGAAAAACAAAACATCCTTTAGATCAGATTCTTCCGGATTTCTCATCTGCATTGCGTTGGACTACAGAAAAAGGGTTTCCAGGTTCAATCCCCAGACAACACCTAAAATTTCTTTCATGGTTCCACCTGACCTGTCATGAGAAAGCTTCTCAAATAACAATATTTTCCTTCGGATTCAGCACTAAACAATAGGACTATTCCAACCGTGTAAAGAATGTAACATTCACAACACGAATGGCTATGACCGACAGACCGACTAAGTAGACAGTTGGTCTAGCAATCAAAAACTGAAGGAGAACTCGTGGTTGATACTTCACTTATCGACGTGAATCATATGAACTTGAATGTGGAGAACAGTGAATCCAGTACAGGACTGTGCCTCACTTGCTATATATGGGTTTCGAGACACCTTTCTTGAGCTCTTATCTAAGGAGGTGTACCACAACGTTCCAAACTTACATCACGTTTCTTTGTGGTCGAAATCAAAGGCATTTTTCGTGTAAAATGACAGTCGCACGCAATGTATAATGAAATCCTATGATGCATAGTCTGGAAGTCGAGTTAAATACATGGGGACTGAGGATAACAACATTTCCTAGAAGTTAATATTGTAGGATGCACTGGCGCTACCAATGCTCATACAGGGAATCCTAGTTTGGTAGACAGCCATCTCTCTCTCTCTTATAAGGAAGATTCATAGAACGTCATCAGCACTATCCCGTCAACTGCTACCTCTGCGCTAAAAACGATGCTGCTCCTTTGGATATTTTTATGGACAAGAGATAGCACTGATCTGTATGACTGAGGGTGTCATCGCTATAGTGCCTCAGCGATAGAGGGCATGCATTCGTTTTTGAAAAGAGAAACCACGGATTCCTATATCCTGTATCTGGACTTCAAATCATGCCTACAGTGTTGGGTGGGGAACACGATACTCTGTCTAAGACAGAGCAGGGCGTAGGATTTGGCCATTTCTTTCAGTCGTCTTTATTGCTGTAATAATGTCTACCAGACTTTTGGAGGGCATACGGCTATTCGTGAACCCGGTGACTGGATGTCGATGAGATCGGTGTCGAATACGGATACCGTCATTTCATCAAAGCACTCTTATCACCAACAGTAAGATCTGAATTGGGAAAGCAATGACGCCGATCTCTGAATAAGATATCGAGGACTGGCCACACGGACGCCCAAGAAAACCATAAGTCAGAAAGAGGTATCGACTGGCAAAGGGAGGCTGCAGGAGGAAGAAATGGCTCTAGGAGAACGGAAGCGACCGGCTCGTGTGGTAGCATAATGGATCCTCTCCGGTCCAAGTGAGAATAGCCACCTAATCTACTACCTAAATTAATGCAGGATAGAAGGTAAGGAAAATTGGTAGCTGTTTTGGGACGGGACATCAAGCTCGATGTAGGAAGCAGATTCAGGAATACACAACCAAAGTTTTTCAAAGATTAAATGGTTTCAGTTTAAAGGTGCGACTACCTTCTGCTCGTACCTTGAGTCAGTAGATATACCTCTTCAAGTGGAATCTGTCATTTGCAGGTTACAAAAGGTTTTGACCAACTTTTTGATATTATTCTCGAGATTTTCTAGCTGAAACTTGTCTTAAGGACAAACCCATACAGACATCAGAAAAGTACTACCTTCCAGCCAAGACTCATCCCATCCCGAACCTGAACTCTGTCCACTCCTCAGAACCATTCCCTTTCCATGGAAACTGCTCATTTTACCATAAAAAAACCGGAACCATCTCCACACTTGTGTGCTGTTTCTCCATGAGAAATCGGAATCAATTTCATCACTTCCTAGCATTCAATTACTTTACTCCCCTCACGCCATCGATTGTCGAATTGAAAATCAAACAGAGATACCGACCGGCAACCGAGGCACACAATCGAAGGAATCAAATCAAATTTACCAGCGCAAAACTTAATTTGATGTGTGTACTCGTACTTCGTCCTTCCACCGGAGCTGGTGTGGAACCTATTTTGCATTAGATAACCCTTAGCCTTTGCGCTGCTTCGCATTTGAAGTGGCCTTTCTTCTTGTGTTATCCTTTCGTCTTTCTACTTTATTCCATTACCACCATTAGTCATGTGCGGGGGCGGGGGTAATATCCGTAATTGAAATGCCCTCCTTTTCAAGGACATAACTCTGGAAGGCGTTATGATGGTTCCTCGTATCCTTTATCTTGTAGCACTCGTGCTAAATATTAATTATTTGTTTTTTCTGCTGTTTTTGAAATGACTAGTGCAAGGATGCCCATCGTCCTGGCATTGCTTGATAACAGCAAACAGTAACGTTGTGGCGTTGACCCACATAATCCTGTCGGTTGTTAGCTGCAATTGTTCCTTCAGCTGTTGTCGGTTTTTTTCTTTTCTATCCTCTCTCACCTGTTTGTGTAATCTGCGGTTTATCCTAGTTTTTTGTTTTCTCCTTTTGACTTTGTGTGTGGCATATCCTGGAAATGGCAAATTGCCGGACATTATAAACGGAATTTACACTTGTTGGTGGACCGGAGCCTGGCTTGGCAGTGTGTGATAACATTATTTTCTGATGACAGGGACAAGGGAGATGCAGAGAGCGAAAGGACTTTTCAGCTGTTTAATGGTTACGGCCAGGACTGCATTGATTGCATTATATGCGTGTGGGTGGAAAGAATTTATGTCAAGGATTCTTGCAGAAATTGCCGGAAAGATTGTGGTGCTTTGATGGTGTGTGCCGGTGGTGAATTGGGACATTAACTTGTTTTTTCTTCGTGTTGGCTATCATTGGTTTAGTACGTGGTGACATTAAGGTTTATTGGAAGGGGATGGTACGTAGGAGAAATTTGGTAACTGCTTCTAGATGGTAAGTGTCACTTGAAGACAAAGAAGCTAATGGCCGATGGTATCTAATGTATAGTACATGCGCTACAGCCAAAGATAGTCAGGGCCAGTCTACGACAAAAAGGACTCACGAAACTCAGTCGTAAGCGGACACTACATGGTAGACCACCATGCAGCACGGTTGGGACTACCCCATAACGACATCTGTAGGAACTGGCTATGTGATTGTCCAGCACTTGCCACCAATAGGAATGACACTCTTGGGAGCTACTTCTTTGCGAAACAGGATGATGTCCTTAGACTCATATACTTATCTTATTCAGACATCGAAGACTGAGATTAGGTTCTCAGGGTCTTAGAATTGGGCACAATGGACTCACATTTCTTTTTGTCAACCAGGTCACCTTTAAACCTAGATTCCACAAGCCTAGCTTTACATTGAATAGAATACTCCAGTCCCAGAGAGACTCAGCATCGGATCTCACCCTAAGGAGGGGACATTTGTCCTCGAATAACTGGTTTACTGATACGATTCTAGCGAAAGTCAAACAATTAGAACAAACCTCTGGCAGTACTCAACGCTAAAAGGGCACCAATATGAGTGCATGGGGTTGCATTCCACAAGGTTCCATTCTCGAGCCCATATTGTGTGAAAATGTGGAGATATACTCAAAGTGACAGTTCTAGGGTTCATGTAAAAGGATGGCTTCACAGATAGAGCACGAAAGATAGTTTTTGGTATGATTCTCTCATCAGCAAGACAAAGGGCGAACAAAGGCCGTTAAAGCTGTGAGTTCCAAACCATGGATCAAGTGTCTGGACCACGCATCATGAAAAATAGTTCATGGACGTCAAACAGGAAGTTCTCAGGATCACTACTACTTTTGGATATATTAGTCAAGGATGGACAGCGGGTACCAACAAATTCTGAGTTGTAGGATCCTTGGGTGTTAAAGACGCGTCCAAGCCACGATTAAACCTTAGAGTTGCTTACAAAGACTACAGAAACAGTCCTTGTGAGTACGGAGTGCAGAAATATCTTCTTACGTAAGACGTCCCACAAGGTAGAGTACTAGGACCCCTACTTTTATATCATATCATTGGATAAAGGACTGAGCAATGAAAGTTCTGACATTTTCCAATGATTTAGGGCAGATCTACGAAGGCGTATTTTCAACTACAAAGAACGAATTAAAAGGGCAGAGCAAGGTGTCCATGGTACGGGAAATAAGGACACAGACTAGACGAAACACTGGGACCTGTCTAACACATCACAATGCAACAATGTAGAGAACTAAGAAGGTGAGAAACACGCTTTGGCCTTGAACAGACGATCGAATCAGTGGTACCAATCCTTCACTATTTTTCGATGATTCTCTCCTTTCCAACCAAAAAAAGAACCCGATAGCATGTATCTAACCACACCCTAGCGCCTAGATTTCGTGTGAGCAAAATTATGGGACGTAATATGGCTTGATTTTGTGTCTCAGTTTCTATGCTAGCCCAACGTCCTAAGATCCAGGCGCTGTGAGTGCCACAATGCTCAACCACCTGAACCATTCTGGAGATATATTGCTGTGTATACCATGTTATAGACCATAAGACATTCCCCCTATCGTTGCACAAATGTATTTCTTCCTATCCTCGCTGCAGCCGATGCAGCCGACCCTAATTTACAAAATCCCTTGAGTGCGTCCCTCAACTAGTCCACAGTCTAGACCAGAGAGTTCCACTTGTTGCAAGACCCCTGATACGCGTCCATAAATCTAAACTAATGCTCCTTCCATGTACATATATCTACACCCACTTGTCCGATTTGTAACGCCTATCACTTGGCACATCCTGAAGAAGATATGACGTAAATCTTATCTCCTCCTAAACAAATACATCCCAAATCAGCAGCAACAAAAAAATTTGGTCACGCTGATACCAGTTGAGCAGAAAATCTCCCCATGACAGTTTTCCAACTAAAAAGAGGTGCCCTCCTTATCATTTTCGTTCCACCCTTCCAAAAAACCACCGAAAACAACCACCCCCAACCCCACTCCACTGGCGCTGATAAGGATGTCTGCAAACCGACATCAAAGTTCAAAGCTCCACCAAGTCTGCACACAAAAAGCTCCATCTCTCTGCACACGATGGCATTCCTTTCGGTTCTTGCAAACGAACCATCGCACTCAATACGTTTCCGACACTTGTCGCATTCAAAGAAAAAGCCGTTTCGCTGTGAAATCCCCTTCTGGTCTACGAGTAGACGAAGAAGAACAAAAACCAGTCCTTCGCAGGATCCTCTTGAAGACAGTTCGCCAACGGTTGTCCCGCAAAGCGAATGAAAAAAATCTCCATAGGTGCCAACACCTACGTAGTTATTCAAAACAAACAATAAATTCGCCCTCTTTTCGAAAACGGTTTTGACTTTTTGAAAAAAGTCCTCGCTCCTGGTTCGGTTTTCTCGAAAAACCCCATCAGATGATATTGTCGAGTCGGGCTGACGTGAAAATTTCGCCACCAGTTACCCCGATAAACTATGACATATGTTCGGTGCTAGATAAAAAAGATTTCAATTTGTTGTTGCTGCTGGTGCGCGGTGTTGTACTATTTTCCAAAACCCGTTGAGTGATTGTGATTTTTTGGTTCGGGCGGACGTTGGAAACACTTTCGAAAACCAACAGAGGTAAGTGAATGCGCTGCAATATGGTGCTGGGCACATCCTTGTTGGAATCTATTTTTAGTTTGATGAAATCATAGAAACATAAGGTGTCCTATTGATTTTTTTTTTTTTTTTATTGTTTATTTGTTTGTCTGTCTTCGGTGGGGATAGTTCGGATGGGTGGGAGGGTGGTAGGGTGGCCCGGCTTATCGCGGGGAAAACTAGAATTATCGTAAATGACACTTATCAATCGATTGATATAAATATTCGCTGATTAGATGCCGAGTGGAATCAGAGATTTGGTGGGTGGGGAATACATTCCACAAGTTGGTTGCGCCGGAGGAATGTTTCTAGAAGAAGATGAGTCTGGCTGAATCTGGGTTTCAAGTGAAATATGGAAGAAGATGTCTGTTTTTGAAATGACTGGCACCTCCGAGTAAGTCGACAAAACATAGTAATTACGCATCTTCTGCTTCGGATGAAGCACAAGACTGTTAGAGGATGACTGACTCCAGTGTCCCTCATTTGAAAATTTTTACGAAAAGTGGTTAAACAGAAGTCGGTATAAGTACGTAGGGTAGACCCTATGGGTAGACTTTACTACGCTTTACTACTACGTATGGTCCTCTATGAAGAAATATTTAGAAATTTTGAACTCTAGCTCCTGTTCGAGTCTGCAAATAATCTGGGAAGGAGGAAACTGAATCAGGAATCCACGCAGATCGAGTACACTCCCTTGATCCCTTGAGATCAATCAAGTCGTAGCCCAAACCTTTTTGGTCAGAAAAGACTTGAAAGTATTGTCCAATCGCGACCTTAAATGTTATGCCTAGCATGCTGTTCATTTAAGTTAGACTTGTACCTACAGAGCCTGGACCGTACAGGTCTCTTTACTGTGTAAGATGTGCTCAGAAAGATATCCCTGTACAGTTGGAAGAGATCAACTTTCTATCTCATCCTTCTGCGAGAATACTATCAGGACAGTCCCTGAAAAATTAGTCTTACAACACTCGAATGCCAAAAAATTAATATTTCCTGTAACCCTGACGACTTACGGATCAAGCCATACCTTACAGAGCCCTACATAGCCTCTGAAAGAAGAGTCGAATCCTTATTTCGAATTCATTGCAATGTTAGGCAGAGCCTACACAGCGAATAGATGCCCATAACCCAGGCCATAGAGTCCCCAAGTTTGCTTTTTATCGAGGACGCATATGTCTAAGAAATATGTGGAACATGAAAGGTTTTTCAATAGGGACATAACAATTTTGTATTTCAACAGAAAAGCACTCTTAAACTTTTTTTACGATCTGTCAATGCCAAAGTCAGAGCCAAGATTGACATTTTTATCATGATGGGACTCATGAACAAACAACGTTTGAAAATTATTGAAAATTACTACTGAAATTCTGAGCCGGTGGTAGCAACTTTAAGAGCGCAAACTCCAATTTTCGGTCGTAATGAGCGTCCTACCAGACAGGCTGTGCGTAGTAAAGTGGGTAAACTCAGGTCAAGATATTCATTATTGAATGCTTCTGTACCGAAAATATTGCAGTCGTAGGTCCTTCAGTTTAAAATGAGCCAATTCAGTCGATTTCAGGCCGCCGTTCAAAAGAATATAGAACCCCCCAGTCGACATTGAGGCGAATTATGCGAAGATAGCTTGGCCTACATCCTTACAAGATCGAATTAACTCCAGACCTGAAGCCTCTTTATCACTTGAAGCATCGAAATGTTAACAACGTTAGAGGAGCTCAGACACAAAATCGATCGCGAAACTGCCAACGTTTCGGGTGATATTTGTGGAAGATTGATGGAAAATTGGCTCCAAGGAATCGTTCGCTGGAAACCTCTTCTCGGCGGTCATATGAACGAGAACGAGTTCCATACTTAAATTTAGCATGTGTACTACGCAGTACGTAAATTTCAGCCCGATATCCTAATTATTCTATTTTTTATTCAAATACGAAATTATTATGTCCTTATTGAAAAACCCTTCACATGATCGATGCCAAACGAGTTGAAAATCCCCTGCATGTTGTTATAGCAAGACTTCTTCACTTTAGATATCCCAGCGAGGATCAATGCATTGAATATTAGTCGTCAACAGTTTATCGACTTCGATTTATCGATTTGACGGGATCAACCGCGCATAGGACGAAGGAGAAAGTGTTACGCTTTCCTTTAAGGCAAACTAATTGTGAGTTCAGTTTCACTCCTCATACTTTCCATCTGAAGCATTTGGAGACAAGTTTCCGTACAGGAAAAATGATCAGCTAATCATGAAACATCGGTGCTGAAGCCCATGATGCATCAGAGTCAAGTCATTGATTTGACTTCCCAGAACAGAAGTGGATCTAGATGGCCACCTTGAGGAACCCCAAACTCACATCTTACTGAAATTGAAGTCTGAACTTCTGAACTTGCAAGAGGGCCGTTTAAGCGGTTTTTGGATGGACTTTACATGAATTTGCAATAAGTTTCAATGAGAGTTCAAAATGGGCAGGAAATTGTGGAAGCTAGCTTGTCAGATTCGGAGTATAAGTGGCAATGAAAACAGGCCTTTTGGGGAGGAAATTTTATAGAAAGGCAAAGTTGTCTATCTTTCCCTCGAAAGCCACGCCGATAAGGACCATTTAGTGGACTGATAAATGGCCTAAAGCTAAGCGCCACACCCTATAGTTTATGAAAAACTTGTTAACTCTTAGGCATCTTGGCTTTCCTCGCCTTTCCATCAGGCCCTACAACACCATTTGTACTCCTGGCATCCATTGTTTGGCTAATAACGCTTGTCATTCTAAAAAATGACTTGGACTTGGATTCTAAAAAATGGCTTTCCAAGGTCAGGTCAGATTAGCCCACACACTTGTACTATCCACTAGAAGAACAAGAAATTTCCTTAGCAATCTGTGGGTACCTCTGGACTTTCAGAAACCATCCAACAAGACTTAACATTTCCTCCAACAAAGGTTGACTTTGAGGAGAACTCTCCCTGTTTGACGTTCAGATTGGAATCGAAAAGTATTCTACTCTCTACTTTCCGTCAATCTTTCTCGGGGAGTTTCTGGAAAATGTTATCCTTCCCACAGAAGTGGATGAAGCTACTTGAGAGGGTTTGTGGATAGTTGAAGCCATCATCTTACAGACTGTTTTGAAAATTAGTCTCCCAACCGATATTAAGCGATTCCTTTGCTTGCTAGAAGCCTTTCAATGGTTTTTAGAGTCTGGCTTGGTGCAAGACACTACCACTCTGACTGACTTATCTGAAAGGACTGTGGAACTAAGCTTTAACTTGGTTTTTCTTTGACACTCATGTCGCAACCTCAGTTCGGCTAAATTTAAAAAAACTCGACTTCAGAGTTTCTACTCATAAGAGGCTAAGAAACTGTTGCCAAGTAGGGGTTTGAGTTCTCATTAACCCTGGTCCAAAACAACGCAACTAATGGCACTGAGAAAGATGAGTTCTAGGCAACTTTGCCCTCCACATACGGGCGATACTTCGACCCCACAAAAGGTGAACGGCCCCCAACATTCAACCACTTAACTCCTAGGAGCGTAGCGCCATAAAGCACCGAATCTCCTTATTCCAAAAGTTGTTACTTGAAATTGAGTCTGACGCCGTGTTGTTTTCCACCCCCATGTCCCTAAAGGATTCGCCCATCCACACACTATAGTTCAACGATGTTGATTACAATTTCCACCGAACGTGTGGTGACTACACCACGTACGAGTATCTCCAAATTTTGTAGTTTTCCTATCACGCTACGAGTACATATGTACAAATAGTTCAAGGCCCCAGACATAACACCATACACACACCCCGAGGGAATGGAGTAACCATTCAATGAGAAATCACACACTCAAGCTGCCAAGGCGAACCAACTACCTCTGGAGCCAAACTGTCTCCACATGGAATAGGATTACACCTGTAGGCGGACGGAAATCCGAACCGAAATCCTCAGCTGTCCTAGATATCCATCCCATCGGGAGAAAATCCGCCTTCAGGGAAGGATATTCGAATTAAGTAGATGCATAATCCTGCAAAATGAAATGAACACCTTCTCGTATAACAGCGAAGGACTGACTAAAAGGACTACCTGAACCTAAGTACCATTTCAGAGCGCCAGGAAAGAAATTCCGATAAAGTGCAGTCCGTACTTAGATTACCAGTTTACCCTTTTCCTCGAATAAAAAAAAGTCCTTAGCCCTCCATTATGAGAATCAAATTAACCCTCAAACAAATTCGCCCGAGAACTTTTATTACAGGCTCATCCAACACCGTCCGATGGCAGTAAAAAGTCCTTGCTCCAAGTTTAATCAACAGGCGTCTGTTGTTTATGCTTTCCTTGCCATATTTTATGATTTTCCAGCAAATCTACCCCCACCAGCTCCGACTATTTGTATAGATAATGTATCCTCGTTTCCCCTTTGCCGAGGCCAAAGGACATGCTACTGTGGTTCTGGCAAAAACCAGCAGGACCACGAACCAACAAAACAGGATACTCTCAACTCGATGAATAAAATTATGAAATAAAAAACAGACTCACAACTACTCAACAACTGAAAGGACATACACATACGTAGCCGTGGAAGCCAGCAGAACTAACGAGTGGGTGTCACCACCAGAGCGTGTAGCGAAAGGAAAAAAATCACAAAATTTTATCTATTAGATCCCCATAGGGACAGAGATGGAGATATAGGAAGTCGTCTGGTATCGGTGGCTATGGTTAGTTATCAGCTCCTGCCCAAGGGCTGCTCGTTACGAGCCGATGTAAGGTCAAATTGATGGCCCTGCGTTGGGCGCCATTTTTCAGTTTCAAGGACACAGCCATACGGTCGCGATTTACAAATTTAATCTATTGAACAACTGACAAGCAGCGATGGGGATGATGGCGGCGATAAGGATTATAAGGACACGACTCACGACGATGGTGGCTATGATGGCTTGATGATGTGTTTTGATGTGTTCAAGGGGAACGTGTTGCGCATACATATTGCCTTCTAATTCTTTGTTCTATGCTGTGCTGTGAAGCTCTTCATCTAGTTATCGCTCAGATTTATGGTTCTCACACTTTCCATTTGGGTTTGTCTCTGTTTAACAAGGATACATGTGCCTTATGTGGGCGGGTGCGCAAAATTTGTTTTCCATGATTGATAGGTTTGGGATGCTGCGACACAAGAAAATCGAAACGAAAACCCAAAAAAAAAAGGATGAAAGGACCAAAAAAAAAGGTGAGGTTGTCCTTAATTTTATGTGTTTTGTTATATTTATTGAATTGGCAAAGAAGAAAACACAAAAATAGGGCGCATTTGGGTAGCATATGGTGTGGGTTATGTTTTTTTTTCGGTAGGGACGCGAGCCCGGTTTGCCCCTCGTGCCAGGACTTATTTGAGGATTAGGGGACAATTAAAACGGGAGACATGGGACTATAATGGAAAATGATTCTTAATTAGGTTAATTGGTTGTCTGTAGGTGGATGTTTTTTCGCTTTGTTTTCCTGTAAAGCTCTATGCTAGATGTGAGGTTAGGGGACGGGTTTCAGCAAAGGTGAAATGGTTTTGCAAAGGTCATTTGCAAGAGGATGTTTCACTCTTGCTGTAGTTCCTTGAATTCGATGGAGCATGGCATGTTAACCTTCAAGAGATGGATGGTAGACGATTTGGGGAATGTGTTTCAAATTGCAGGATCTACTGAAATATTTCCAAGAAAACTGCAACAGTTGGTCGGAAATGGAATTGTTTGCTCAACTAGATGCGATGGAACGTCGTAGAAACCATTCGAAATGAAAGTAGAGTCCAAGTGGAGAACGATAAACGAAGGAAGGGTGTTTCTAGTTAAGTGTCAGAAGTGGGATATATTTTGTAATAATGCTCTACAAGTTACAGACTCATCTACGGAGTCCTAGAGGTGTCAGAAGTGGGACTACACAACATTGTTTGCCCTCCACAGTCTTCCTAAGAATAGAGAAATGGGTATACATTGATGAAAACTGAATTCCCGAATGTAGTGGTGTGCCATATGAAACGAGAGCAGCTGCAAGAAGTGTCAGAAGTGGAATATCCGTCCTAATGATGAGAAGTTTTGTTTTAAGTTTGGCGAAACGAAGTTTCAATTCCTAAAGAGAAATGGTAGGACTTGCCATGTAAGGACATCGCAAAGTACTGTCTGGAAGGTAAATTTTAATGAAGTGTCAGAAGTGGGGTTTCAAATTCTTTTCTAGTAGTTGAACGACTAATCGCTATCGAAACCAGCGAGAGTTTGGAAGAGAAAATATCCAGAGACTGGAGTGTCTGATGTCCTGGTGTCCGAAGTTCAATGTACAAACAGTTTGACAAGGACTTCAAGGACTACATCTGGCTGTCGGCTTTGAGCTGTGCTGTATGCAAAAGCGAATAAAACTCGATTAATGCGATTGTGGATCGTGGATGAGACAAGATTGAATGTATACGAGGAATCCTAGTTTGAGGGCACTGGTAAAACCTTAGCGTTGATCACTGAAAATCCAATAAAAAGTATGGTTGGCGGCAGCAAAGAAGTACAGTGAAGTGCTAGAATCAAATTTTGACTCAATTTTTGACTAAATTGGGCTTTAGGTGGCATGGACTTTGTTTAAAGCAAAAACACTGAAGAAGCAAGGAAAGCAAGTGGTCATCTGGTGGGAAATCAGAGTGACAGTGGGATGTTAGTGTGAAAGAGGATTTACTCTACAGCACTCTCAAGGACCCTTCTGTAAAGAGGGCTGCTTCTTGACGATATTTCAAATGAAAGACTGGGATGATATGACACAAGGATAGCTTCCACAGAACCATGAAAGGCCTCTTATACGTTGTAGACTACAGCTCCTTTTGTCGGTGGGCAGGAGAGGGCTTCCTATATAATAGAAATTTGCTGATGGATTTCGTAGAGATCAAAAGACAAATGGTACTTGTATCCGACCATGATCCTTAGCGCTCATCTTAGAAAGTGGCTTCATTGGATCTATGGCTACTTGCTGAGAAGATGGAACCTTTTTCAGATGAATATCTGCAGCTTTACCTTCCTATACTCTACCTGCCATGTATTTCTGCGTACAATACCCCCGACGGGCTGTGAAACTCCCGATCCCACACGACCACCGATAGATTAGCATCACAACCACCTCACGCCTAATCCCATTCCCCATACTAGTTGCTCCCTAAGTACTATTCTCGTGTCTCGTTGCGACACGACACGAGGATTAAATACTTCGACGAACTGTCAAACTTTATTAGTCCTTCAAACTTCGTCCCACAAGCGTTCGGCAACTTCCACTACACTCCCTTCTATGTGTCTAATTAAATGTCAATCAACTGAGAAATCTCAATTTCCCCAATTAAGCCAAACAGCACCCAGCATGCACGCTCCTCATTGTCATCTCGTCTGACGTCTCCCCGTACATTAACTCTTTAACACGCCACAGAGTAACCCCGTTAAAGTTCATCCCTGTCTTGCTTGTTTCCACAACATGGCACTGATTAACGCTTCGATTTGAATGATGTCCTCTTCACCAACACACACACACACACGCGCGGAGTCAGACACATGCATACCATGTCCCATGCTATCGATTTAATTCACTCATCTGGAAGTGAAGTAATCGAAGACAAGAAAATCAACAGCCAAAGTGTAGGTAATCATCTTCCACACATCCTAGCCATCCTGAACAGCACAATCCTTCCAACTTCGCTGATGTCGTGATGTCCTTTTTTTTGCTCCTCCGCCAGCGGAAAACCAATTGAAGGAGTTTTTGTTTGAAACTAGTCGATGCACACGATACACACGGTTGGTAGCAGGAAGGACATATGGTTTCGCTGGCTAATGATGCAGAAGAATGAACAACAGGAGGAGGAAATAAGCCATAACAGCGCAATCACAGAGAGAAAGAGGATATAGGACGGGGTGGCAGCAAAGTGCCGATGTGTTGAGATAAAATTCATTCGCTTCCTGTCTTTATGATGAATTGGAGGGAATTGTTATGGCTTCATTCGAACTTTGAGTGATGGCTAAGAGGTCAGGCGAGGAAGGTAATTGAATGTTGCCAACGCAAGTGGTGATAGTTTTCGCAGACATTTTTCGAACCAGATGTGACCTTTCAAAGGTTTTCTGGGAGTCAGTTTGTGGGGGAAAACTCAACGTAGAAACGTAGAACGTAGAGTTCCTTTCGTATTTCGTTAACCCTGGACATGGTTGTAGGGTCTGAATGTCTGGAGAAGGATTACGGAATCAGAACTTTGGGGAGAACTCTTTGGTCTGATGCAAGCAGGGTAGCACTAGTTACTTTGAATCTGTAACCACTGATCCGGACTTAGAAACTCCGACGTGACGACACGAAGAGAGGACGCAATTGACACTTCTTTGCCAAAACTATGAGTGCCAGTTGAGCAGGGATAGGACATGAGCCAAAGAATTCATGACATTGGCATCTCCGTCCATTAGGACTTTGTCCAATGTGTCATGTGAGCCAGACCCACTGGGTACAGAGAGCTACAAAGGCTACAATTTGCGAGGAAACTGGTATTGTCCGACTAAACTGGCAGCGAACTACTTAGAAAAATTCAGAGATATTTGCAAGGAAATAGCCAAGCACCGACTTGCATTAGTCAGGCTAGAGTTTGTTGAATAAAAAACGAAGGAATCGATACCCAGAGGAGGTGGAATGCTAAAAGTGGCACATCAGCAACTCCAAAGAACCCGAAACTAGACAGACAAGGACAAGGGTGCTAGAATGTGGTGCCATATACACGATCTGAAGTTTTTAAACCTCTGCAGGTGTCTTGCAAGATGGTGGAATCAATCCTTAACAAGAGGAAGCACTAGTTATCCTTCAGCACTTTCAGAAAGGAGAAGCTTCGGTAAATCAATTAGAGAGATTCACACTCAAGAAATCCCGACAACATCGCCGCATCGTACAGCTAAATACCGGGGCACAGGGTTGAGGCAGGAAGGAAACGAGCTCAAGTGGAACACTAGTGTTTAGACTCAAGTCTACGTCCGAATCCTCTTTAGAGTCCACTATGGCATTAGAGTGCAAGGCTTATCCCAAGCCCAGCTCAAACCACATGGTCAATTCTAGTTCAAGCCCAATTGGCAGTTCAACAGTCTGAAGCCAAGCCCTAATCAAAGCTCAAACCTTAAAAACAACGAAAAGCCCCTCTCTAGTCCCAGCAAAGTCAAAAATTCAAGCCAAGCTTGAGTGTAATTCTAGTTTCAGCCCAATTGCCTTTAGTGCACATCTAGTTCAGCCTACTTTCTGGTGTAAGACCAAGTTTAAAGCCAAGTCCAAGCCCATGTTCAAGTTCAAGCTCAAGATAGAGTTTCGTTGAAGTCCAGTTCAAGTCCATTCTAAGTCCAATTGTAGTTCTTTAGAGAGTTCCACCTTTCCCCGATTGAAAAAGAGACCTCGTTCCCACTGAGTCGGACCCACCTAACCCCGGCTTAAAACGTGGTTTTCCTAGGTTTGAGTAGGACAATTAGACTTTCGTTCAAGAAGTGACACTTAGGAGTGCTAATAGATACAACGAATCCAGACCACTAAGCCCTCTCCTATAGAGGGACAACTCATCCGCTTAGAGGTCACTAAATTCGGACAAAAACAGGTCGATGAAACTCTCTGGGAAATCCCTAGGACCACAATTGTCATATTTCGCCTTCAAGTGTAATTGGCTGTTCTGTGATTCCTAGTGACGCACACTTCAGCTCCACCTCCTCCACAGATAGTCATTAACAAGGCAAGTATTTCACTCTGTCAACACAGTCGAAGCTCTCTGTGAATACTTAAGTGAAGCCAATTACCAAATTTATGGTCACAGTATCTACTCCCTACGAATCTAATAAAGCTATTCAGCGCACAAATAGAAGCCCACTCTTGTTTATTTACACAGCCCTCCCGCTCCCGTCATCACGTGGGTGTTTCATCAAAGTCACAACAATATACGCCGTCCGTATCTAACCTCAAAAAAAAAAAAAAAAAACGAGATCCCAAACCACTGAAACAGAAACCAAACCCAAAACCGAAACAATAGCTAAGAGATACGCTTGGTGAAAAAAAAAAAAAAAAAAAATGGTTGGCTGAATAAATGAAATTCAAAAACTTCTATCTGCCCTCTGCGTGGCTTGTGCTATCTAAAGTAAATCCCCGACGACCGCCACCACTACCGTGCGACAGTCAAAGCCTACCTGGCGGCGCAGTCATTAGAAGAGATTTAGCCAGCCTGTCGTCACCGCGAACCTGCGGCCCACAGACCGACTGAACTTTCCGCAGCACACGGACGTGAAAGTTTCTCAATTTGATTAGCAACTACTTTGCCTGGCAATTAGCAACTTTCGTGTTCCAATTTATTTCCAATGAGACGATCATTGAACGCACGTGTGACCAATCGGTCTGACAGCTGTATCTGTCAGTTACATGCAGACGGAGGAGGAGCAGGAATCCTTCGAAAAAGCAAAAAAAAAAGAAAAAATATTCAATTAAACGAAGGAAACGACGATTCACTTTTCTTTATTCAATTTTTTCCTCCCGAGTCCTTGGGGAAGGGCGGGGAACGCCCACACTTTGATGCGGAAACACCACTTTGTGCGAAGAAAGGAGAAAGGACGAAGGCAGCTACGGCAACGGCAACAGCAATGGCAACAAGTGAAAAACGGATATTTGATTACTGTAAGTGAAAAGGTCCCAGAAACTGCATGGCCAGGAGATTTCTATGAAAAGGAGACGAGTCCTGCGGAGGATCACGTAGATACTTTTCGTTTTTAAAAGAAAGCGCAGGAAGGTAAAGTAATTAGAAGGATTCTATTATTTTTTTTCCCCATTTTAATTGAATTTGTAAGGACGAAGCAGGGAATTCCTGCTGGCTGAAAGGAGATGTCACAAAATTTATGCTTTGAATGCAAAGCAAGTGCGTCTAGGGGGGGGAAACAACAGAGAACAAGATAACTCAGAAGGGAATAACACCTACACACGGCGAACAGGCAGGGGAATCCTTCATGTGGAAGGTGGACTGGTAAACAGCCAGGAATAATTTGCAGTGCAAGTTCTGCTGCATGTCCTCCAAACGCACAATGGAGACTTAAGGATATATCTCGCTTCACAGGAGTCTGAAGGGTGTGACGATTTTAACGAGTTCATCAGTCAATAGCAGAGGTGAATGGCAAAATTCAGGTCCACATGCATCCTGGTGGAGGGAGAGGCACCTGGATACCGATAGACGTCCATCGCATGGAGAGTTTGAAACAATTCTATGAGGAAGGGTTCGGATTAATTGGGAGCAAACACTCTGCAACTTGCCCCTTAAAATGTAGAGCAAGTCAGCCTTAAAGTATTTAGTAGACGAATTGGTTGTAGGCTTAGTAGTCCTGTGTAAGGATGGAGGTTTGTTCAACCCCGGCTTAGACCGATGGAATGGAACTGCAACTCAAGACTGAGACGCTTGTGTTCTTTATGAACAACAGACCAATCCCAGCTTTAAAGCCAGTTTCAAGCCAGGCTTTAACGATTTTAAGAAAAAAAAAGAAGAACTTCTAGACGAAGTCGACCCAAATTCGAGTCAATCAAGACGAGATTAGGACGAGCTTGAATATTTGTTCAAATATTGGCAAAGTGTCCAGTCCACATCAGTCCTAATCCAGGCTTGACTAGTGCGGTGAAAGATTGCTATGGTTTGGAACATGTCAAGTGATTTAGAACCTCGGTTCGAAGCTAGCATCCTTTCTAAGTCGATGTCACCTTGGCAAAGTGTCGAGTCCACATCAGTCCTAATCCAGGCTTGACTAGTTCGGTGAAAGATTGCTATGGTTTGGAACATGTTAAATGATTCAGAACCTCGGTTCGAAGCTAGCATGCTTTCTGAGTCGATGTCACCTTGGCAAAGTGTCGAGTCCACATCAGTCCTAATCCAGGCTTGACTAGTTCGGTGAAAGATTGCTATGGTTTGGAACATGTGAAATGATTTAGAACCTCGGTTCGAAGCTAGCATCTTTTCTGAATCGATGTCAGCTGAGGTCGAGAGTAGAGAATTTAGAAGATTAGTCAGCCTTTAGGCGAAGAGTGCATGACGATAGAGAATGTTCAGGAAACAGAAGCTTTGACGGTATCGTTTTGAAATAGTTTTGTTTGGACGATATCGTCCTGACGAATCAACTTGTGTTTCAAGGAAAGCCAACAGTGGACAAAGACTATGACGATGACGATCGTCTTAAGGGTTACATGATGAGGGTCCCAGTATCTGTACATATGTACATGTTCTCTAGCTCTCACTAGGGAAGTTTTGAAATCGTTTCTAACGTTGGATACCTTAGCTTTCTATCATAAGGTGGAACGGAATGGAAAGTGACTTATTTAACCGAGTGCTGGACCAGAGTTAAGACCTTGAAGTAGACGAAATAGCTACAAGATCTCAAGAGCGATGAAGTAAGGATCTGAATCGACTTTCGGACAAAACTTCGTCCACGTAGATACCACCTAAATTAGATGTCTTTAAGGGAGTAAACTGCATTAGGTGATCATTTGGTTTCAGGCTGTAGACCGTTTGACTCGTGGGGGCATGGAATGAGCTTAAGTCTTCACAGGAATCTAGGATATGAATAAAGTTGACACAATGGAGCTTTGGGCGTTCTATGTCGTACAGCTTGAGTATTATTTTTTTGAAAATGCAAGTCGTTATCGGCAAACTATGTGCGGTAGCTGATGCCATCTGTTGGTGAGAATGTACAAAGGAAGGAGAAGGATTGACTATAAGTAGACCGACGTCAGTTTAGGGATTCATTAGAAAAGTGGAAGGACTGAATTGGTTATGGATCAAGAGTCCGTGGGTACCATCAGATGGTAAGTCTAGGACTTGTTATTCGAAAACATAAGGACGTTTCAAGGTATAAGAATAATGTACTTACAGACTACAGTAGGAGTAGAAAATGTGAACAACTAACCTGAAAAGAGAAGAGAAGAAAATATTAATTTTGAAATTCAAAAGAAAAATAGAAAGAAAAAATAGAGAAAATATTGAAAAAAGTAAAGTAAAGACCAACAAACAGTTTCCTTCTGTTCGAACCAGAAAACCTAGGATTTTCAGATGACAGGTCCAGTCTGCCAACATACATATCGTCACCATTTGAGAGACGAACTGTATCAAGAACTTTTCCAGTTCATTCCTCAGGAACAGTCCATTCCTTTTCGACTGTTTTGCTGTAACCCTGTTTGCTGTTTCTCGGAGGAGCTGAGATGATTCTATGAAAGAGCATGGTTTGCACTGGAGTTGACTTCAAACCGTTAGGTGTGTCCGATCCATGGATACTTTTAACGAAGTATGGTACTGCCTTTAAGATCTTGATTCACTCAGAGATGATTCGGTTTGACAAACTTGAAGGGCAAAGTCTAGGATGGTTTGAAGCTCGAGAGTGTAAGTGATGCTAGCTAAACTTAGACTGTTTCTTGAATTTTCGCGAAGCATTGGAAATAGTATAGAAAACAGGACAGGAACTAGGACAAAGCTTCCCACAACCATGCAATAAGTTTTCCTTTAAGAGGCTTCCGCCCAAAACCATGAAAAAAAGAAATGAAATTCCCCATTCAGCGATTCAATGAACCAAATTGAATGGTAGCTAGGACATACTAAAGGAAAGGATTCCTGTTTGACTCTAAGAAACCTCCTCAATCATAAAATATTTTTGATGAAAAGCTCTTCCCCTTCAAGAAGGAACTTTTCAACTCTCCTTTGGCCCTTTCTCGTAAGTATAGTCAAATCCAAGGAAGACACTTTGAATATTTCCAATAAACATTTTGTAAAATGATCCAAAAAAGGTCCTTCTCAGGACCACTAACATTTTTTTTATCATTTTCGTCTGACAAAAGATGGCAGAGGTAAAGCTTTACTTAAAAAAAAGTTTTCTATTAGAAAAAAGTTTTGAGAAAAACGCATTTTAACAGAAAAATGTAAACAAAAAATTTTCATAATTTTGAGTTTAAGGAAAAGACTGTTTGGCGCGATTAGTCCGTGGGATCCAAGGTTTAGCTTCTTAAAGGAGGCTCTGTATCCGAAGGGCAATTTGTAATTTGAGAATCTTTGTCGTGACATATGTACTCTCTGATGTTTCTCAGGCGTTTGTCACTTGAGTCTCCGAGCCTTTTTTGTGGCTGAATAACATTTGACAAAGTTTTCAAAATTTCGAAATGAGCTTTTGAAAATGTCTCTTTGAATTGTTCAAAACAGTTTTTGTAGTTTTCGTCAATAGGTTAGGAGTTATACCATTCAAATCAGAGATGACCCACTTCGTCGGGGTATAACTCGAAAAAGAGTAAAAGAAGACCCCCGCTGCCATTCGATTTATTGTTCGAAGGAACTTCAGGAATCTCCCATAAAAGGAGTTGTAACTCTTAACCAGGACACCCAGTATGTATAGCTCTTATCCTATTTCTAATGAAACTTGATGTACCAATCCTTCTTTGAGAGAATTGGCAGAGTTCGGGGAATCTTGGCTAGAAGTGTGATTTGGGTCCAAAGTGGACACTATTAGACCAGAATACTTACCAAATACAACTTACCTTGTAAATGCAAGTTGATAGGTATGTTTCTACGCTACACGTAGGTTACAAACCCTTTAAGACTTATAGATACTATGCAGATGGTCTTGAGTAGTAGGTCCATTGGATTTAAGAATAAAGTTCTCCTCTACCTGTTCGAACTACTAAGGGAGCTATTTATGTCAGATCAGTTAAGTCGTTAAAGAAGAGGGCTTTTAAGTGAAGCTTGGCGCTACAGGTCGATGGGACCCAGGGCCTAGCTTCCATTCATGTTGTGCGTGTTATATTTTCTTTACACGAATGGAAGGGGCCTACTGTTTAATGCCGCGTCCGAGGGTCAATTTGTGTTTTGAAAAGCTTTCTCAGGACAGTTGTACTCTCGGATGTTTGTCAGACGCTCGCGAGAGGTAGGGCCGCGAAAAACATTTAGGTGTTCCCCGTCTGGGATTCGAACCTTACCATAGTCCAAGGCACTAACCACTGAGCCACGGCGCCCTTCGAGAGAACTGGGCAGAATTGAAGAAGGTTGGGGCAAAAATCATTAGTAAACAGGCCCAGCGTGAATGCCTTTAAGACAGGACAGTGTCTAGCGATGACACCTATTGTAATGCCTATGTGCAGACTATGTGCGGGAAAGGGGAACAGTTGATCCTAAGACAGTAAGATTGTGGGTTTTTGGACCAGAATAGGCCTAAAGTGGAAACCACAAGAAATAAGTGCAAGACACGAGCATTGCCCTTAATTTTTCGGTTCATCCAGAGCTTTGAGCCCACAGATCTCAGACGTGAAGTTGGAAGGAAATCGATCATGTACTCGACCACTTTGGGTACTTGACCACTTTGGGGAACTCAATCTCGTTCATATGACCATCCAAGGACGTTTTTAGCGATAGATTCTTCGGAGACAATTTCCCATCACTCTTCCACAGATATCGCTTGAAATGTATTCAATTTCGCGGTCAGTATTATACCTGAGCTACTTTAACGTTGGATTGGATTGTTGGCATAAACTGACGACTAAATGTAATG
Organism: Xylota segnis; assembly: GCA_963583995.1. NCBI lineage: Eukaryota > Metazoa > Arthropoda > Insecta > Diptera > Syrphidae > Xylota > Xylota segnis. Next base: position 4,279,639 of record OY757238.1, read on the forward strand.
CAATCCAATGAAATGGGCGAGGTGGCCATTCGGGCGAACCATTTCTCAAGACGCTTACCGAACTTCCCCATCAGTAGATGAATTGTTTCACCAGCTGTGTAGCATGTGGAACCGTCTTGTTGGAACCACATATGCAATGGAATCTCTTGAAGCACACAAGGGGGTTTGTTTCTGTCCAATCACACATATTTTACGTTTTGAGGCATTAAGCCAGGAAGTGAAATTCAGGATTCTATTCAAACTTGTGCAGACCCCAACCGGAGAAGCTGCGGTGGTTCATATGATCGAAAAGGCATCAGTTCCTGAGTTAATTTGAACTTTTAAGGCTGAAAGCCAAGATCCTTACACAAAATTCGTTGCAATGTGGACTGAGGGGTTCCTTATGCTCTTCAATGGCGTGGAATCGACTGATTTGGATCATTTGGAGCTGAGACACAGAATACTGCGATATTTTCGGTACTTCAACCAGTGCGTTGCCTTACTGACACAGGAACCTTCAATAGTAGATATGTTGACTCGAACTTATCCACTATAGCGCGCATAGCCTGTCTGGTAGGAAGCTTATGACGAAGAATGAAAGTTGGAGTACGTGCTCCTAAAGTTGACCTAGGATTTGGGTAGTAATTTTGTATGGTTTCCAAAACATGCTCGGTCCTGAACTTCCCAGAGATAAAAATGTAAGCCTTGACTGACGTTCGGACATTGACAGATCATAGAAAATGTTCAAGGGTGCGTCTGTATTCGAATACAAAATTGTTATGTCCCTACTGAAACCCCCCTTGAAAAGCATCGGAAAAAGTGTTGTTATAACACGGACCTTGGAATTACAATGTTAATCTTCCAAATGGAGGCCTTAGCAACTTAGCAATAAATAAAACATTCTCGGTTCCTAAAAAATATTCAATCAATCAATTCAAAGTGGGTGCCTGGCAAACAGAGAGGCGATGAGCGGGCGACTGGAGGATTAACTCTATCGACAAAAACGCCTGTCCTCCTCACTGCAAGTTAGAACGGCAAACTCTGCGGGCCACCAGTCGTTGTTTAAATTTTCTTGCACTCTCTGTCAATCAACACATCCAGTTCCTTACTGCTTACAGTCCCACAAAAAGCAATTTCCTAAGGACCCACTCGTGATAAAACCAAAATCCATTCAACCAAACCGAAAGCCATAAATCACTTATCGTTAAACTTCTCCCTGTGTTTACAAACTGTCAAAACATGTTTTCCCTGTCATCCAGCCCACACAGAGTTTTTTTTTTTTTTCAAAAGGACACTCTCGTACGTATGTACACAGGAATTTAACAGTCCTTGAACTCATTCATGCGTCGTTTTTCCTTGAACAACACTTAAGGGAATCGAAAGCGTCACGGACTCTATATAAACGCAATTGCCTACCTTAAACGTGAATGCTCACCTCGATGTGAGGTGAGCCTTCCACCTTCCCCTAGATAGTCCCCAAAGCAGACGTATAGTCGCGCATTTACATTAGTTATGCGGTTCCGCGTGACTCCATATGAACTTCAATGAACTTTTGAAAAACCATCCGCTATCCTGCTGTTCAGGGTTGTGCTTATGAGTAACCCCGACGACAGCAGCGAAACGCCATTCACAGCTGGACGAATGTAACCTCACCATTATCCTGTCCTATCGGTGGCTGTTCCTATTGATTTTGTTTGCTCCCTCACATCGCCCAGAATAATAACAGAAACAACTACTAATGGAATTCCAAATGGATTAGGTCCAATCAATCGAAGTAAAGTCAACTGTTGGGCTTTAAGGCTACGCGCTTGCTGGCTTTTTCATCCTCTTTCCCTTGTTGGCACTGGCGCTTGTGCCCAGTCCTTTCGGAGCGTAGGTCGACACGAGCACAAACAGAATTGAAGAAAAATTCCACAAGATAATCGTTTAGGATCACGTCGTCCAAGACAAGGATAATTGAAATAAATTTATGCTAATTTTGTTTACATCATTCGTCCTGGCCCTTATCCCTTCGGACGGTGCGGTGCGGCGCGGCGTAGGACGAGAGCCTGTTCCAGGGAACTAATTCCATTCATCGCCCGAAAGATTACTTATGGCTGATTATTTAATCAGGCGAAGGAGAACAAGAAAACGACGAGGAATAAGAAGGATAGTGGAGGCAATATCCTGCGGTAGATTGGGAATACATCACAATGTAGGGGTGAGCAAGGCTGCTTCGATCATACATACATATAATCACCATCCTGGGTGTCGTCCTCATCATCGTTATCATCATCATGGGAGCTCGACTGCGATGACCACAGAACAGAAACTTAATTAAAATGTCATACACAATTCGGAAGATTGAACGCACACCATGCTGGCCATGGCCTGGACAATAGAATGGCCAAAATCACTGCTTCGTTGTGGGGAATATTTTCTGTTCCATTGGATTGGCTATTTTTGTTTTTTTTTTTTGTTCTGCATGCCCAGTTGGGGGGCCTGTCTTGGGTGAAAACAAAAAGTGTGTCCTCCGATTAAACCACAAAGATTCTCTCGAAAAGGTCAAACCTGAAGCGGGATTGAAGTTTTCAAAAAGGCCACACTAAATGGATGGTGACTGTGGTCGAGGAAGGAATGTCAAACAAAGCGGTACCGCAACATTTGTCGGTCAGAGACAGTGCTGAATGTCCTTTGAGGGGATTTCGAAATACGACAGTTTCTGCTTGACATTTCAGGGACCTCTGTGACGGCAAATGTACTCTTGAGACTCTGACTTTGGTTTTGTCAGTCTCTGGTCAAGTCTGGATAACCACAAGAGTCCCATCTAGGACCAGTTCTTTTAAAAACCAGAATTTTTTGAAAAACCCTCAGTTTCTCGTTAAAAAATGGGTCAATAGCTAGGTCAGAACCAACGATAAGGTCGTTCCGATCCATATTTGATGAGATGAAGGGCTTAAGGCCCTGATAAGGTAATAAGTCCTTGACAGGGGATTCCCAAGTAGAAAACTGACTTTATCGTTCGGATAGGTACGAAGGAAACCACTTTATAAGGACCAATTCGTTCCTAGTAGCTTGCCGGACGATATAGTCTGATTCTGGTCGAGAATCCCCTGACAAGGACGTATTTTGCGGGACAACTTGTCTGATGGTACGAGTATTGCACAAGTAAGCCCCAAGCAAAATCTCAAGGTGTAAGGGTGACTTTAGTTGCTTCAGACTATAACAAGACAGATATGAGTTTTGGAGAGTTTTTCAAAAAAATTGATTCATGTTCTGTGACCGCCGATGATGGATGTTTCCAGCCCTAGCCTTCTGGCTATGGAAGTCTGTAGAAGTCGAAGCCGAACTCAAAGAGTAATTATAAGAAGCCATGCAGAGTTTTCAGAGATCAGTTGACGATCAGTTCTTGATCACCGATCGGCCTCCAATATACATGAGTTAGGGCCAAATTTCAAGAGATATCTTCGACTTCATAAGTCACCGGCTGATGATCAGTGATCGGATGAAACCAAACTCAAAGAGTAACCACAACAAGCTGAGGATCACAGATCTGTTGAAGACCAACGATAAGCGAATCGCGGGAGCTCAGTTCGTGATCACCGATCGGGTGACGCACTATCATATGAGACAACGAGTTTCAAGAGATGTACTCGATTTAATGATCATGAGTCGCCAGCTAGTGATCAGTGATCAGGTGACGATCAGTGGTCAGAATAGCTTCCTGTTAGTGATCGGTTGAAGTCAGTGACCTATCGATCATCAGCGATCTATCGATCGTCAGTGATCTATGTTTGATACGCGATCAGTTCATTGATTTGGAAGACAAAACAAAAAGAAACATTCAGTCTTGATAGTGATGAATCAGTCACTGAAGATCACTGGAAAGGATCTCGCCAAATCGATGGCACAATTCAATGAATGATCGAAATATGCAAGAATACACGATCACTTGTTAAGAGAGCTGCCCATCTCAAACAGATTGGTTTTGTTGGACACTCAATACGGAGGAAGTACGTAAGCATGATCAAGTAAGGGGCTTCATGTTTCTCAGTTATAGGTCTCCGATCTGGCTGATCGTAGACTATTCTTTTCTGTATCTCATTCCACTTGGAAGTGGCTTATTCTTCTCTGCATATGGTCTGTACGTCCCTTTGCTGTTCTCTGAATGTCCATACAATATGTTCTTTTGTAGTACTAGTACGCTCCTGTAGTGACTAGTGCCACGCCCATTTTAGATTGATATTCTATGAAGAAAAAAGGGATAAAGTTGCTCAAGAAGAAATTTTTATTGAAAATAATGACACCCACGTCGGCTGTCTCCTAAAAACATCCCAAAATTTTGTCATAAAAACTCTTCCTCTTCAGAACAAGGATTCTGTATCTATTTTTGTATCTTTTTCTTGATTTAGCCAATTTGTGGCAAAAATTGAATCGCACTGCTCTTGGAGGGGAGGTACTATCCATGAAAAAGTTTTGCATTTCTTGGAATCTCTCCCATCATACCCTTTTCTTGGAAATTATGCAACAAAATAATTCCTGGTGTGCTTTCCAAGGAATCCAAGGTTGATGTGACTCAAATAAATGCGACTTTTATGAGGTGTACTTGGAGTTGGAGTACGATTCCATAAAAACCATTTGAGTTCTGTGTTCTCATCGAATAAAGATACACAATGAGTTCCACTGCAATCGATGGTGCATTGTAGTCAGCGGCAATCGGCTTTGGAGGTAGTTGTCAGCAGTTGTGTGACGGGGGAGTTGTTTTTGAATTTATTTCATTTTGGCAGTAAATTGAGTGGTTGTCGACAGCAACAACCACGCCGCACTGCACCCGCTGTTGTAATTATGGATACCACAATGGCTGGCTTTAATTAAATATCTCTGATTGGATAAATGAGTTTTATCGTTAAGGGATCGGTAGCTGGCACACCTTTATTTATTTATTATGCTTTTTTTGTTTTCGTTAATTAAGGGAGTCGTACATTCAGTGTGATGAAATGAAGTGAAATCATCCCCAGAGGAGCACACATAGATACATGGCAAAGTTTTGTATCTATGAAAAGGTCACATGTCTTGCATGACAGAAGAGTTTGTGCACAACCTAATGACAATGGTTATCTGATCTTGGCACCTAACCAGGAGCATGGGTTTAATCTTCGTCTGAGAGGTAAGGCATCGTTTTACTTGGAAAATGTTTTGCAAAGTTTTCGCATGAAGTTCGAACCAAAGGGTTGAGGTGGATGACAGACTTGAGGATGATATGAAAAGGAAATACTTGACAGATGTCATAATGTTTGTGCACTCAACCTAGGCATCTCTGTCTGGGACCCGACGGGCTTCACAAGTGCTTAGTTCAGAGAAATCAATGTAAGAAATCAGCACTCTCCCATGCCCTGGTACTCTTAACAGTATCTGCATCCAATACATAGGAAATGAGAGTGCAAAAGTGATGAGCCACAAGGTTGTGTATACTCTACTGAACTCTTTTTTCTTTCGTCATTGATGGCAAGCCGAACTTACGCCACAAATCACCGTGAATGACTTGCCTGTCGCCCCTAGTGTGGATGAAACTCTACGTCTAGTGTAGGCTTTCACATTAACTAATGGACACGGTGAGGTGGTTTAGCCAGGAAGCTGGAAGACAGGCAGCAAATCAATGGTCCTTGATCCATTGAAGTCTCAGGAATACTTCTCTGATTTAACTAAGAAGCCGGGGCGAGAAATCAACTCTACATCCTATCACAGTGTTAGCTTTGCTTTGCTGGGACTTCGAACATTTTAGCAACGAAAGGGCTGAACTCTGTTTCTTCAGCCAGACGGAGAAACTAAGAACACTGATCTTGAGCTAAGAATTGAGGTCCATGCTCTTTGTGGGATTCAAACTAAATATAGTGCCGACGATGTATGTTCCCAGCCTCAGTCTTCCAGTTATAGGAGGATGCGAGGATCAGCACGAAATTCAGTAAAGTTCGAACAACGTCTGTACAAGTAGAACTAAAACTCAAAGAGTTACTACAAGAAGCCATACAATGTTTCTAGAGATGAAGATCAGTGATCAGTTAACGGTCAATGATTAGTCAATCTTCGGCAGTCACCTCGTGATCGCCAATCGGGCTCAGATACAAAGGCTATGATAAGAGGTAACGAACTTCAAGAGATGTATTCGATTTGATGAACATAAGTCTTCAGTGATCTGGTGAAGTCAAATGTTCAATGATCAGGTGAAGATCAGTGATCAGTTGGCCATCAACGATAAGTTAATCGTGGGCGATCAGTTCCTGGTGACCGATCAGACTCAAATACTGACTGTAATTCGATTTAATGATCATACGTCGCCAGTTGGTGATCAGTGATCTGCCGAGGATCAGTGGTCAGTTCAGTACCAATGACTATCTGAGTTATTCGCCAAATAGTTGCTGCTAGTGACCTACAGATCATCAACCATGGGTAGATCCTTGATTCGGGATCAGAACAGAGTATCAGGAAGCATAAAGTCTTGACAGTGCTGCATTTGTTTCCGAAGATCGATTGACAGAATCTCGCCTAATCGATGGTGAAGTTCGGTTTCGAAAGTTTTGTTGGTGAAGACTGATTATCCTGTGAGACAAGTGACTACGTATCAAGAATTCATGTCACTTTGCGGACATTTTAGCCACTTTAAGTGGCCCTTGATTGAATGCGATTCAAACGTTCGTAACTTCGCAGACAGCCAGTTCAGTCGAGAGGACAGTTCTTAGAATCCGAGTGTCTCCCACCATTTTAAGTGAAAAAAAAATCCTAGCTTGTTAGCAGTTAGTACTTCACAGATTAGATCCTGTCACTCGAAACAAATTCCGCGAAATTCAACTGCAAAAGCCATCTCCCTCAATTTATTTTTCGCTTGAAATATTATGCAACGTAAACATGTCCTTTCGAGTAAATAAATAAAAGCAACGAAAGAAAAAATTACCATTTCCATTCTCAAGGACACTGCGACAAGAGATATAAACAAAAATTAAAGTAAATAATGTCCACGCAAGCAATCAATAAAGAAAAAATCAAATCGAAATGTCCTCTCAAAGGATACTCTGACATTTGGCCATGCATTTAGTATGTGCTTAATTTTTCAGGCGCGAACGGAAACATTCCGCCGCTGTAATTAAATTCCGATATCCTGCTGCTGGAAGTCCTGCAGCCCCAACTATTTAGCTTTATTATTTAATCTGACATTTTAATGACCAGCTATTAAAGTGCATATAAAAGATTCAGCAGTACAAAACTCCCAGCAAGGATCATGTCCCTTCGTGTGCAGCATAAAATCGCCAAAGTCACATTTGATTATATCGAATGAATCCAGGATAAATCGGATTATTGTCAGGAAAAACAGAGAAAAAAAAGGCAAAGCCTGTAAAATCCACAAACAGAACATGCCACGGATGGATGTCCTTTATATTTTACATGAAGTCATGACATTTAGAGGTTTGTGCTTGCCCTCAAGGATGCTCCATAATTGAATGAGAGGTTAAACTTCATTCTTTGTTGTTCCCCGACGTCCTTTTGTTGTAAACCAAGTGAACTCGGATTCGCATTTATTTTTTTGAATGGTTTCCGGTTCACAAAAGGATTTTCGAAAGAGAGATCAGGATATCCTTGTTTATTTTGCGGAAAATGAATTTCATCCTTAAGGCGTGTCTTTAAGAAAGTGTGCGGATGAAAAACTTTCCCCAGGACATCAGGACATCGTTTGTTATCGTTGTAAACGATAATTATTAGAAATATCTGATAGCCGGGTAGGGAGTGGGACGAAGTGGGGTGTGTTTACAGATACTTGATACTCGAGATGATATCCTTGGTACATTTGTTTGCGGAGATAAATTACTTCAGACATTGATTTCGAATGGTGAACGCCTTGAGGGCGCACTCGCATTAGATTGCTTGGATTGTTGGAGGAAAGCTATTTTCGTTTTAAATTCGAAATCCTTCCTTGACTATTAGGCACGTAAATAGGAAAAGATTCAGTCAACAATTCGCCTTCCCACTTCTGACACTTTCTTCGAATAGCAGTAGGCCACGAATGGGTATCAATGACGCCATTATAGGACTGTTTGTGATCCCTAAAACTTCATTGTCTCGAGTGGCTTCCGCTTATGCTGTGAAATCCACTTCTGACACTCTCCGTACTTCAAAATATTCACGACCTACCTAATCATTTGAAAGCTGACCTGATTCCTTTGACATGTTCATGCGTTTAGCTGAATCAGAAAGTTGTAACTGACCACAAGTGGCCACACCAAAGGCCACTTCTGACATGTTCGCGGGATTGCTGGATTTGCAGATCAAAGTATCTATCGAAGTCAATGGGTAGCCTCTCTCTTTAGTTAGTCAAATTGTGTGGAAGCTAAACTGGGAGTCCCACTTCGAACACTTCAGTGCATATGGTGGCTACTAATCTCTTTGGTTTAAGGACCTATCCTTTCAAAACAACATGAACAGTTTAGAGAGAAGGATCTTGAGCTGCAGTGTCTGATTCAACGAGAGCTCTACTTTGTGTAGAAGGTTTGGTAACCCCACTTCTGACACCTCTACAACTAACCTTCCAAAACTACGTGCAAAGTAACTTGGTGATCCCACAGTTTAGAGAGAAGGATCTTGAGCTGCAGTGTCTGATTCAACGAGAGCTCTACTTTGTGTAGAAGGTTTGGTAACCCCACTTCTGACACCTCTACAACTAACCTTCCAAAACTACGTGCAAAGTAACTTGGTGATCCCACAGTTTAGAGAGAAGGATCTTGAGCTGCAATATCTGATTCAACGAGAGCTCTACTTTGTGTAGAAGGTTTGGTAACCCCATTTCTGACACCTCTACAACTAACCTTCCAAAACTACGTGTAAAGTAACTTGGTGATCCCACAGTTTAGAGAGAAGGATCTTGAGCTGCAGTGTCTGATTCAACGAGAGCTCTACTTTGTGTAGAAGGTTTGGTAACCCCACTTCTGACACCTCTACAACTAACCTTCCAAAACTACGTGCAAAGTAACTTGGTGATCCCACAGTTTAGAGAGAAGGATCTTGAGCTGCAATGTCTGTTTCAACGAGAGCTCTACTTTGTGTAGAAGGTTTGGTAACCCCACTTCTGACACCTCTACAAATCACCGTCCAAAACTACGTGCAAAGTAACTTGGTGATCCCACAGTTTAGAGAGAAGGATCTTGAGCTGCAGTGTCTGATTCAACGAGAGCTCTACTTTGTGTAGAAGGTTTGGTAACCCCACTTCTGACACCTCTACAACTAACCTTCCAAAACTACGTGCAAAGTAACTTGGTGATCCCACAGTTTAGAGAGAAGGATCTTGAGCTGCAGTGTCTGATTCAACGAGAGCTCTACTTTGTGTAGAAGGTTTGGTAACCCCACTTCTGACACCTCTACAACTAACCTTCCAAAACTACGTGCAAAGTAACTTGGTGATCCCACAGTTTAGAGAGAAGGATCTTGAGCTGCAATGTCTGTTTCAACGAGAGCTCTACTTTGTGTAGAAGGTTTGGTAACCCCACTTCTGACGCCTCTACAAATCACCTTCCAAAACTATGTGCAAAGTAACTTGGTGGTCCCACAGTTTAGAGAGAAGGATCTTGAGCTGCAGTGTCTGATTCAACGAGAGCTCTACTTTGTGTAGAAGGTTTGGTAGCCCCACTTCTGACACCTCTACAAATCACCTTCCAAAACTACGTGCAAAGTAACTTGGTGATCCCACAGTTTAGAGAGAAGGATCTTGAGCTGCAGTGTCTGATTCAACGAGAGCTTTACTTTGTGTAGAAGGTTTGGTAACCCCACTTCTGACACCTCTACAAATCACCTTCCAAAACTACGTGCAAAGTAACTTGGTGATCCCACAGTTTAGAGAGAAGGATCTTGAGCTGCAATGTCTGTTTCAACGAGAGCTCTACTTTGTGTAGAAGGTTTGGTAGCCCCACTTCTGACACCTCTACAAATCACCTTCCAAAACTACGTGCAAAGTAACTTGGTGATCCCACAGTTTAGAGAGAAGGATCTTGAGCTGCAGTGTCTGATTCAACGAGAGCTCTACTTTGTGTAGAAGGTTTGGTAACCCCACTTCTGACACCTCTACAACTAACCTTTCAAAACTACGTGCAAAGTAACTTGGTGATCCCACAGTTTAGAGAGAAGGATCTTGAGCTGCAATGTCTGTTTCAACGAGAGCTCTACTTTGTGTAGAAGGTTTGGTAACCCCACTTCTGACGCCTCTACAAATCACCTTCCAAAACTATGTGCAAAGTAACTTGGTGGTCCCACAGTTTAGAGAGAAGGATCTTGAGCTGCAGTGTCTGATTCAACGAGAGCTCTACTTTGTGTAGAAGGTTTGGTAGCCCCACTTCTGACACCTCTACAAATCACCTTCCAAAACTACGTGCAAAGTAACTTGGTGATCCCACAGTTTAGAGAGAAGGATCTTGAGCTGCAGTGTCTGATTCAACGAGAGCTCTACTTTGTGTAGAAGGTTTGGTAACCCCACTTCTGACACCTCTACAACTAACCTTCCAAAACTACGTGCAAAGTAACTTGGTGATCCCACAAGTTTAGAGAGAAGGATCTTGAGCTGCAATGTCTGTTTCAACGAGAGCTCTACTTTGTGTAGAAGGTTTGGTAACCCCACTTCTGACACCTCTACAAATCACCTTCCAAAACTACGTGTAGAGTATCTTGGTTTAGAGAGAAGGATCATGAGTTACATAGTGACATCGACTCCGTCAGAATCGTAAGATATAACAAGATTACTGCTTTGTATGCAGGGGAAGATGTGACCACTTCTAACACTTCTATAAGTCCCTTTCGAAAGAATGTATAAAATCATTTGTTGTCGTCGCAGTTTAGAGACAAGGATCATGAGCAACAGAGTGATATTTACTCTCTCAGAAGCATCAGATACAATGGGAGGCCTGTTTTTCTTGTGGAAGGGTAGGTGGCCCCACTTCTGACACTTCTACAAGTCTCTGTTTAAAAGTTCGAATAAAGTAATTTGGTGCCCGCTACAACTAAGAGAGAAAGATTATGAATTACAGAGTGATTCAGCTGCTTTGTATCTGAGGGAAATGAACCCCACTTCTGACACCTCTCAGAACCTATTGAAGGTCGTTACTGTATATTAAATTTACTTAAAATTTGTTTGGTCCGGGAAGACAGCTTGTATGAGGAAACCATTGCCCAGATTACATCGCTACATCGAGGCCAAAGTTCAAATATACCCTGACCGTCTTAGGTAAAGTACATCTGTTAACGTCTATCTCAACCATCACGAGGGTACACTTTCATGTCGTTTTCTTTACATTTGTTCCTTTATCTCCTGGGAAAGGCCGACAGGTAAACAGTTTTGTCTTTGCTTAGGCTCTGCCTTGAAACCCTTTTTTTTTGTTTACACCTGAAGGAATCGTTGAACAAACAACTGTCATTTCACTTAGTTGACCTTGTCTCCATGTCACAGGTCGGTTGGAGAGCAAACAGCAAACAGTTAATAGGCTTTACGATTTAACTTTCAAGGATATTAAATCCTTTCAGTACCATCGGCACCGACGTAAGCTATCACTTCTCGTTCAGATGCCGCAGCGTGGCTCCCCAGAGAGGGTGGTTCCACGAGTATATGTCCTTCGATAATTGGACGTAAATTGAGTGAAAATTGAACCCAGTTGTATAGTTTAGAGTGTGAGGACGTACAGCACAGCACATGCAAGAGATTAGTATCGTCCTCGACCATAATAATAAAGAAAAAAAAAAAAGGATGAAACAGCTCGTCAGTGAATAGCATGAAATTGGAATCATGCTCGTGGGCGGTTTCTCATTGAAATCCAGATGCGGATAGTCGACCAAAGTTTGGGATTTAATGAGAGACTGTGGTTTTTGTAGGCCCTTGGCGGCTGTTGTTTTTCCTTGGGATTTTTTCTTCTGATTTTGAATTCGAGAGATGAATTGAGGATAATTTGATGGAAGATACTTTCTCTGTTCCATCATGGAGGGATGGCTGAGTAATTGAGCGAATTTATTGGTAGATCGTGGTTAGTCAGCTGGTTCTGGGAATTGTAAATGCCAGAGGATTTCTCAGAAGTGGAAATGGAGTGAATGCTACGCTTGAAATTGACAGGTGGAGACGGACACGTGTAACTCTGATGCACAGGAGATAGGTCGAGAGATAGAATGAGAAACAAACTTGAAGGCACAGGAGACTGATCGACTGCGTTCCCATGAATTTTAGCTGAGACATCAGCTGTTCAGTGAAGACAATCACCATTTGGGTCTGTTTATAGCAAAGACACGCATCTGTGCACCGTTTTGTCAGCGAAAATCTGTCTATTGATTATTCGCCACCTAGTGGGCGATTTATCACCTTTGCAGTACCTGTTGCTGGTAGCAGGGCGAAGTGTTTTGACAACTTTTTCAGCCCTGGAGTGGAATTCTGTAAGATAGGATGGATTTCGAGATTAGGATAGGAAAGGGGTGTACCTACGATTTCTGTGGTTCAAGTGAATCCTACACCATTACACCAGAGAAGGGCGTCATTGAAGTAGTGTGCCTGCTGATTGGAAGTGTCTCAGAAAACAGAAGACTGTCTGAAGGTCTCAACATCGACACCAATATCTGAAGAGTGACTGAACCAAAGCAGGCGCCCGACTTCGCCTCCTTTGAAGTCCCCGAAAGCAATCTAAAAGTTGTGGTTACCCAAATTGGTGCATCAAACCCCACCTCCTTTCGAGACTCATTGTTCGTGTTCCAATTACCCCATCCGACATCTCAACGTACGCTTTGATACTAACACTATTTGACACGAGTTCTGAGTCCAAAAAACTCCGACATTTGTAGACAAAAAAAAATCCACTCCAGTCCTAGACCAGGACAAAGAAACGTCGACCTTCTTTCAGGACATTCTCGTTCATAAAATCAATAACATTGCTTCTCAGGACAGCAAACGCACACAGGTGGTTCCTGTTCAGAGTCACGGTGAGTCGTGTCAAAGTCACGAATAAAATTGTTACCTGTGGTCGCCAGAATACCCTCTCTCCCCCCCACACCTGAGTGTATTTGCTAATATTTCAGTTATGTCCTTGGTATCTTATGGATTCATCGAAAGAGTATCGATTGTGGCACCTCTTCTCTATGTCTGTCTGGTTGCCATAGTTCAGCTGTGCGATGATGGATGATATCCTTTTTTTTTCGCCGCTTAGACTGATTCTAATCACCGACTGTAGTGTTTCGACCCCTTGGCGTGGGGATGAAGGTTATGTACGAGAGGAAAAATTGATTTTTGGGTACGATGAGGGTTCTGGGAACGTGCTGAGGGATTTCGAGAATTGTCAGCGTATTGGAGGGATTCATTGGATTCGTTGGATTCCATTGGGGGGGAGGACAAATTGTGTTTCTTTTTTTTTCTTTCGTTTTTCTACTTTGGGGAGAGTAAAATTTGCGTTTGAGCAACCTAATTGGAGGGCAATTGAGTTAATGGCAGTTGAGGGTTCGTGATAAATTCTGTTGACCAAGCGGATTTGTAGATGATGTCGGTGGGTGCTTGTCAGTGGGTGGTGGCATTTTAAATGACATCAAGGGAATGGTTGATGGATTCGATGATCCAACAACCGGCGGCATCTATCGGAAATGTTGTCTAATTGGTTCTGACATTGGGTACGAGTGGTTGCATCAAGGTTTCTTGATCTTTTCCACAAAATGTGACTCAGGTCGCAAGTAACTACACACTTGAAGGGTGCAAGAGACATTTAAGTTTGAAATGCAAATTGGTTTTGCTATCTGTTTGGCTTACTATTCAGTGGCAGTTCGCCCATAAATTGTATTTAAGATGAACTCCCAAGCACACCATCGTTTGGCATTCATCGAATACTTGTATTCACTCCGACGAGGGCAAAGTTTTCCACAACACAGTGTGTTAACTAATAGGAATGGCATCTGGCCATCCACAACAAACAAACCAGTCTAACTCCCTGAGCAGGCTATCCATTAGAAGTATGTATTTATTTTGGGAATAATTGTTGGATACACGACGATAGATAGATCATCGAAATCAGAGGTCGTGCCACACACGAGAATGCAGATAAAATTCGGGAAGAAGCGAAAGTTTTCTCACGAGGATATGCAGGAATTATGGCAAATAGTGCACTCGAGCTGGCGGTGATGAATGGGATACACAAAAACTTTGTTGAGTGGGAAAGTTTTCGTTGGGAATGTTTTTAGATGTGGGATTACACAAGGAAATAACTTCCTTGTAAGTGGGTGTCGTATCCTTAAAGTTGTCTCGAGTAGAAGTGTGGATCTAAGCAAAAAAAAAATGCAATTTGTGGTGTATGCTGAACATGATGTGGTTTAGGGGGTTAGGAGTTTTCAAAAAGTTTTTATTGAAACATGGATACAGGACCAACCAGTGGGAACAAAACCCCATGCAGGTAGGTTGGTACGGCTGAAGATACATATGCATCCCGTCAACCCAGCAATTGTTGGGTCCATTGTGATGCCACGGATCGTACCATTTGGCTACCCGGGACTAACGAAACGAACCGAAGCCAACGGCAGTTCACCTAGATACTCAAAGAAAGGAGCTCTTAGATGAAGCAACCTTTTATGGGATAGGGCTGAGTAAGTATGAAAAGAGGCTCATAACACTTATAACGTGGCGATAACTTCAGACTAAGCTAAGACCATTTTTATTTTCAAGAAGTGGGAACTTCTATTTTGAGGAGATCTGCTCCTAGTCCACGATTTGGAGCCAAGTTTTCCAAAGGCAGCGACAGCAAAGTCATCTGAAGAGGCAACCACTTTACAACCAGTCCCTTCCACGTTTAATACCACCCCGTTAACTACTTGATTCCACAAAAGAAGGGGAGTTACGCAACTCACTAGTTGGATCCTGGTCGAGGTGCCACTTAGCTGTGAACTGATAATCCTTCGTGGAAGTAATCGATTGATGAGTACTCCAAGCGCAGGATCGACTTTCAGGCTTGGAAGCAGTGGCAGTAAAGAAGTGGCAAATTCCTTGGTGCTCTGTGATTTGTTTGTGGAATGCATGTTGGGACGCAGAGAGCAGAAAGGGGCTAATGCTCTGGATATCGATTAGTTTTTCTAAAGTTTTCGGTAGAAAGTGCTGATAGGTCGAAGATCCTAAGGATCCATAACGAGCTTCTGCATGATTTGGATACGAAAACCCCTTCAACAACGGCCCATAAGCTCAGCGGGAATGACACCATTCATATGGCTTGAAACTGAGCATGGATCAAGTATTTCCTTGGAGTTACTGTACCACGAAGAAAAGGTGTTTTTAAATCGAGGTACAAGGTACTGAGGAGTTACCAGGAAAAACCGAAGGAGACTACTTGAGCCGAGGTTTAAATTGCACCAAGGTTTCCTCTTGTCTCGATGATTGTGAAAAGTACAAGCCAACGACATAGGGTCCTTGAGTGGCGACGTAACGACATGCACCATGCAATCAAGTTCCTTAGTGATTCTAGCTTTCGTAGACGAAAAGGGGGATAAAGCCTCGTCAGACGTTCCCTAAAAAGATCCCAGTTGGGGTGTAACTGCTAGTTCTACTGAATTTCACACAGAGCCCCAAAAAAGAAGGCGTGGTCAATGTACACATAACACCAACACAAATGAAAAATAGGTGTCCTTCAACACTTGATACCTTCTTGAAACCCTCATTGAACTTTTTCTAAGAACAGAGGTTGTCCAGCACTAAAAGCGGGCGTTTATACCAAACAAATGCTAAATACTGACTATTTGTACTCGGTTTTCGGGACTCCAAAGTTGTACGAGCCTTCTAGGATTCCAATTCTGTTATTTCATTCTACGACCAGGACTCGTACAGAAATTAACAATTCAAACGTACATCAGGATAATTTGTGCATTCTATTTCCATAGAACTACCGACCAGCAATTGAGTGAACTATTCGTGGATAAGTGCTTTGGGAACTAAGTGCTTCAGGAAATGACTAGGAATACACATGAAAGTGGGTTGCTTTAATGTCTGTCATGTCTCTGATTAGACTTGTTTATGGGAACGTAGATGTCTGTCACAAATCACAAGGGACGTCTCCAACCAGTTCATATAGGGAAAGCATGCATGCAGGACTCCAGTCTGGTGTTGATTGCATACAACTTTCACTAATAGATGATACAATAAGGATATCATATCCCCTTTTGAGTGAAGTCGGGACAGCGTGTGTCCCTAACGATAGTGAAAATAGGTGAACAACGAACTGAACTCATCTGAATTTTGAAGGTAAACCAACCAGTACTGAACGGGCTTTAGTCCGGGCCTCCAGTACCGCACCTGAAGTTGGTTGCTGTCCTGTCTAGATCGATGTCACTGTGCAGCTCGTAGAGTTCGCTGTTAAATCTTTTTCGTCAAAGTCCGTCAAGACAAACGGGACTGGCAATCTTCCAACGAATTTTGCGTCCAAGACAACCAAGTCCATGCTTTTGCACCATAGATCAGGACTGGGATTATGAGGCACTTCTGTACATAGACTCTCCTTGGATGTTTCTTGACAAGGTTTTCTACCTTCTTAGGCTTAAGAAACAGTGATGTCCAAGATTGACTCTTCCTTTGATCACAGAAGTTACGCTGTTGCCATACGAAGTCCCTAACTGCCTAAAAGTTATAGCTGTCTACTGTGACGTTCTGACGACGCTCCCATCCACAGGTGAACTCAGTTTAGGCGCTTCTGTTCCAATGTTTGGAAACACATGAGTGACAGCTCGCCTCGTCCTGCCGATGATATCAATGTCATCAGCGTGTGCTGCTAGTAGGACATAGTTTTCAAAGCTTGCCCTGAAATCAGCTCGTTAACAACTGGTTTGAGGGGTTCACACTGTATGACCGACAGGATCTTGTGTGCAACTACGGTTAGCTCAGTTTAAAAGGTCTCCGTTCTAGTGAATCTGGCAAACGATGCTGATTTTCGGTTCATTAGACGGTAGATCTTGGAAATGACTTGATGTAGGCTCTCCACCAAGTCATACCGGATCGCCTTCGACAGTTTGGTCTTCAGGCTTCCATCAGCCTTGTTGGACTTAAGTTTCTGTATTGCTTGGCGTTCCAGCATAAGCTCTTTTCACAAAAATTCGATTCAATGTGATGGCGCCAGCAATAGTCTTTTGCTTTGCGAAGAAAAGGTAAAGAAATTGACTTCAATGACCACTTCATTGACATCAAAGTTTGGCAACCAAAGGATAAGACGTTTCTCCTTTTACTCTTCGGAATTTTATAGCATTTTGGGTCGAAAAATTTGTGACTTGATATCAATGAGAATTTCATTGACATCAATGATCCCAAAGTTTGGCAACCAAAGGATAGTATGTTCCTTCTTTTACTCTTCGAAGTGATATAGCATTTCGGTTTGAGAAATTTGTGACTTGACGTCAATGAAAACTTCATTGACTTCAATGATTCTCATGGTTTGCTCGCATTCCTTACTTAAATTTTTCCAAATTTGCATACTTCAAGGCGACACATCCTTGCGCTTAATGTTAAGGTTGACACCGAACTTGAAAACGTCGCAGATACATCGCATATTCGGCAGAGAGAGAGAGAGAGAACCATCCCTTCTCGTCTTCCTTTGGAATTCTAAAGAAATGTACCAAGTCTGGGAACTGTGTTCGTGTCAGTTGTCAAAGAACGAACGAATTCTCACCTCCTTCCTTCAGATTCCAAAGGAATATGTACTCTGCCTGTGTGTGTGGCTTCTATCAAACGACACAAACATCAATATTTGCTCGGAAAAATTCGAACCGAAATAGAAAAATAAGGAACTACCCAAGCCAACTGGCAAATTACGCCACAACCAATCGTTTCAAACAAAAAAGCGATTAATCACACCATCGTCCCACACAGATTCTTCACAGCCATCAATCTGTCTTCGAAAAAGCTCCACAAACGACAGTCGTCCTTTGACAATCTTAATTATGGCAAACAAATTAGGAGCAAGGATAATGATGTCACCATCGTGTTTTAACTCCTTAACTGCCTCGTTTTTTTTCTTTCTGCTTTTCCTTACACATAATCAAAGTAATCACAGAAGCATAAGGATAATATCCTGCCCTGCGCCTCCATCCTCTTGGGTGGTGGAGGAACAACAACCAAACTGCTACCTCCACAGGATCATCTTTAATTAAGTTTTCTTCACTCAGTAACTGTGAATTAAACGCAAATTGAACGAGGATAATTAAATTCTTTGGTTCTTCACGTTTTATCCGTAAGGATGCTGCGCAAAAACCCAACTGTGTATCATAATCGGTGCGTCAGAGGAGCACACGATTTAAAGTATCACCAAGGGAGTTACGTGTCAGACGCAAAATTTCTGCGACCTTGAACGAGGTAGCATTTCAGCTCCTTGGACGCTTGGTGCATTAAATTCGGTTACGAGGACTATTTCCATATTTAACGGGTTAAGTAGTTTCGAATAGCTGCTGCTATAAACCTGGGGTGATGAATCGGTGGTATCCATATCCATAAATTGGCGCCCAACGTGGGTTTTTTTCTTTGAATGTGTATGGATCCATCCTTCAGTACAGCACCTAAGTAAACAGGATCCTTGAAGGCAGGCGCTCTTTAAAAACAAAATTATGTACATCCCCCTCGGGTTTTATCGTTCGTTATCCTTTTTGCGAAAACCTAGGCAAGCAGATAATATTATTCAAAGTAAGTACAGTCCTCTCTCCCCCCCCCCCCCTTCCTTCCTCAGGACAATTAATGCAAATATCCTTAAAAAAAAAAGGAACATTTAAATACATACTCTAGGGCGCCAGCACCAGGAGAGAGATTTCGAGACGAAAGAATGCAAAATGCGCGATAATAATTGCAGCAATTGACGTGCTTGTGCTCGTGTTATCCTGCAGGATGTCCTTGCTTCTCTTTCGTTTTTTTTTTTTTGTTCTTAGATACCATCTACCCACTCATTTGTCATACTTTTCTCGCTCGTTTCAGACACGCGGAGCAGAAAGAACAGTGCACACTCCTTTGAAAGGACATCCGAACTTATTATCCAGAGGCGGAGGGTATCCAGGCAATGGTCATGGTTAGTTCAGCGGTACTGGGTGCTGCAACTGGCACGGGCCTCGCTCTATTGCTAGCTGTTACCATTGTTATGTATCGCTACTATTTGCTGAGGAAACGCGGCAAGGAATGGGACGAACTGGATCGCTGGGAGGAGACGAAAATCATGCGAAAAGTCAAACTGAAGGTAGGTCCTTCCATCTATATTTGATAAAAGAAAAAAAGAATCCTTTCTGGTTGTTTGGTTTCTCATTTTATTGATGTGATTAAAACGGGGTGGGGCTGACGAAAGAGATCGTTCATCCGTGCCGTGCGGCGTGAAAGGAAGATGAAAAGTTCGTGTCTCGGTTGCGTTTGGTGTCCTTTTTTCGAGAGGATGTAAATGAGATTTGAGTAATGATGTTTATAAATAGGATTGAGGCATGTGTTTCGGTTTTTTTTGACACGTGGTGGGGTGGGGTCTTCCTTTATTCTAAGGATGTGGGGGTTTTCTGTTTTTCGTGGAAAGGGGGTGACTTTATGAAGGATCGCCTCTAGGGATGAGCGGAATATAACACGGATACTTGGGCGAAATGTCAAGTGTCACAGTGTGTTGATTAAATGATATCGGGTTTGGACTAGCCAGGACGACCATTTAAAAGGGTATCTGGACGGGAGAGCAGGTGACAAAATGCTGTACGTGAGTGTTGGGAGTTACTCCATCTCCGTGGCAACACACTTGGGTTGGATTTATGTACATTTTCTATTTAAAGATGGAAAGGTAGTTAAGATATGATGATGGTTGGTATTTGCAGAGGTCTTAGGGGTTTGACTGCTCCTGGTGGAAATAAATCGAAGCTATTTTCGTCATGAAAGACTGTAATTCGTTCTCTTGGAAAATACAATGGCACTGCTGTGGTTCCTCCTGAAATAGAATCGTATTCTATGCGAGCTGTTGCCTCTGGTGCTATTTGACCTTTCTTTTCTGGAAGGAGGGAATCGAATACTGATACACTCGTCCTGTACTCCGAACCTGGTGTCCTCCTGCAACAAGTTGACATAGAAATGGAAGCGTTTGCACAAGGACACTCATCGAAGATAGAAGAGAATGCTAGAGAGCGACTGGCCGTGGCTGACACTGAAACGAGACAAGTCTTAGGTCCCACGTTGGGCGCCAATTTATTGGTATTACGTCGTACGCTCTGTGAGGAAAAATGTCATGAAATTCGATGACTGTCACATGGTTTGCAGCTGGAGAACTATATCAACAGTGAGTGATCCCATAGTCTGAGCAATTTCTCAGTCACTGTCCGGTACGTCTATACCGACATCCACTAACCTCAGAGGTAGGCACATCAGAGTCGAGCAACTTCTATACAAATCATACCCCAACAAGGCTCTAAGTCCCTAATTTCGACCTCCCTACACATAACCTCCCCAAGCCTGATTATATTCCAGCAGATTGCGGGTACAGAAGCTCGCCAGAGAGTGAATGGTTGCGTTGTCTCAGACTCGAAAGCCCGTTAAGTAAGTTAGTAGGCTTGCCATCCATATCCACCAGCTATTCATTTCCTATAGCCCGCCCGGGTTGGGGAATGGTGAGTTAGTTCTCACTCCCCCATGGGACAAATTCCCTCCTACGTACAGTACTAAGGGATGTTTCCGAATTCCCTCATCGAAAATCCACCAATGGTTGAGTAATTGACTGGGATTTTTCCATCCTGACAGCATGGCCATGGTATAGTTGGTCCACAAACCAGCAGAAGAGCCAGAACTTACCAGAAAAAGTCCATTTAACAAATCCCATTGTGGGAACAGATACAATTTTATTCCTGGTGGGTGCAGTTACTATCTAACGTTATATTGGGATTTTATATTGTTCCCTAGCACCAGAAATTTCCCTCGGTTGTTGGAGGAACTATGTATTGTGTCCTGCTGTGGATTGGTTCAAAGCTTTGGCGGATTTTGGAGAGTTCATCATCCCTTTGCAGTTGCCTTCGTTTATTTTCAGTTTGTTGGACGAGTCATGAGTGTCCTGGCACAGTATCTTCATCTTTCAATGGAAGAAGCCGCACAAATGGGCAAAACCAAGTACATGCTGTAAGCAAGAAGGGACACCCACATTTTGGAAATGACATCTCAGCAGAAATGAAATTCTTGCCAATCCCTGTTTCTAAGAAGGCAAATGGCGAGCAGCTTGGACAGTGCTTAGAATGGATGGAGACAACCTCGCCCGCTTCGTGAGGAAACTAAAATTTGCGGTCCTGTTTGCGTTGACATTCCTTAGAGGAGGAGATTCAGCGACGAACTATACGGGCATCAGTGGCTTAAGATGACTACGATTTTATAGAGAGGATTAATACAAATGCTCAGGATCCTAGAGTCGCCAAATCCATCCCGGAGGGACTACGGAGCCCACCTTAGGGAGCACGCACAAGTGAAAGAGGACCTCAACCAACTTGGAGGCAGTTGACAAGGGACAGCTTCAACTGGAGTGACTCGCTAATGGAGGCCAAGGTTCACAGACATCGATTGCAAGTCCTAATCCAAAGTGTGTGCTCTTTTCAAGGAACTTTAGAGATCTAGGATCGATGGTCCCCTCTGTGTTTTCCCCACAGCGTGCCATAGAGACCTAGAAACAGCTCCTTCTTGAAGCCCCTAACCTGAGTTTCTGTCACAAATTCATTGCCGAAATCTACAAATCAAATCAGAAGCAATGATAAAAATAAACCACCCCACCCCTCTGGGATACACGACGAAGAAAGGATTCACCTTCTCATTGAAGAGTTAATAATCAGATTGTCAACCGAATTGCCCCGAGCAACGCAGTACCAGCAGCAGCAGCAGTAACTACCTCATTAAAATCATGTTTTCTCCAAATCCAACAAGCGAAACTCCTGGCTGTAGCCCAACCTCTTTTCCCAGCGACAAGGGATGCTTTGTCTCGCATCCCCTGAATAAATAAAATTCGCTCCACTCTATGTGACAGGGACATGATGTATGTATACATACGAGCATGGCTGCACCAATGGTTCTCTTATTATTCAATAAAGAAGTACTTTATCAATCATCATGAAATCATTCGATTGAAAGGCATTAAAACCTCTCTCTCCAATCGCCGTAGCTATGAGGGATGGATGGCTGGGGTACAACCCTCGAAACCCTCTAAACTCGAAACTATGGCGGCCGCCATCACTTCGGAACACGACCCTTGTCGACAAATTAGAAAAAAAAAAGTACACACACCGGTGTGTCCCGGATCCTTTGTGTTTCGTCCTTGTTTTCCTTGTGGCAGATGAATCATAATAATAATTACAATTACTTCTTGTTATCCTTTTTGAATGAATGAATGGCAAAGGATACAACTGCTTAGCCATGCGCGCACTTTTTTTTTTCCCTTTCAAGCATTTATTAGCTTTCGGGTTAAATGGGCTTCCATTTGTTTGTTGTGTGCTTGTGTTTGTGTTTCTATTCTTGTTTTTTAAGGATAACGACAATGATTCGATGTGACAGGACTATAAGGGGATCAGTATTTGCATAAATGTTTGTTGTGCTCGCGAGGAAATTGATATCAAAAGGACGAATAATGGAGGGATAACAAGGACTTTTGTTTACGTTGTGGGCAATTCATTAGTTGTTTTCCATTTTCGTGGAGAAGGATACCCGTGAACATATGCTTGGCATTTTGATTGAGAGATACAATGGTGGCTGCGATGGAAACGACAAAAATCACCAACAAGTACAGGTACTACCTGCCAACGTTGTGGTCCTCCATAGGATTTCTTTCATTATTTGTTTATCGAATAGATTGGGGTCACCCAAAGTGATAAATTTTGTGTTTGTTGTTGAATTGGAAGCGCACCCACTATCCAAACAAACCCTAAGGACATTCGCTACCTCGCATTGTGGCGGCGACCCACCACAGTAAGCGACCGCAAAATGACCGATACACCGGGCACCGAACCCCTTGATTAATGATCGTAAAGGACCCTCAGAGGTGCACAGGTATAGTGTTACAAGTGTTGCCCACACGATTGTTCCCCAAGGACAAGGATCGCAGTTCTCTGTGTCGGCAAAAACGTTTTTGAAGCAAAAATTCCAATCTTCCTTGACCCAATAAAAGGATCTTCTCGGATCGATAATATTTCATTCACCAGTGAGTTCTTTTAGGTTTTTTTTTTTTCCAAAGGACTTGATTCCTTTTTTGTTTGTCTATGCAGAGCTACGTGCGCCGCAGCAGCGTTTCATTCAGGGCCAGGACTCGTCTCCTTTTTTTTTTGTGGATATTGTTCGGCCAGTTCTATGGAATTATAGTGTGTAAATAGCACACCGTATAATGGATCCTTTCTTTTGATCCTTATTTGCCAGTATTTTGTTACTTTTAATGAAATTTTCGTCCTCTTTCCTTTCGTTGGTCTTTCAGTCTGTGTATCGATCAGTGTTTGTCGCCTATTTGTCTAGCATTTGTCCCTCAATCCATCCGTCGAGCCAGAGAGTAGGTGTCAATTCGATAATAAAACGCACTTAAAGGACGATAAAATCGGAATGACAAACGACTTGACAGTGTCAAGGATTTAATTGTTGCTAAAGAGTGGATCCTTAACGAACCTTTTTATGGTTTTTAATGCTTCGCTTGGAACGCATCGAAAGGAAGAAAAGGACATTAGGTTTGTGTGTTACGATTATTTAATGGGCATTGTGCAATGTTTTTTTTTTCTTTTTTTTCTTTTGAGGATCCTCTCCAGAAATGTTATGCTTCTGGGTAATTGATTTTGTTTGGTGAAAGGAGGTGTGCGATGCGGAATTTGGGTTGAATTTGTATCTTTGCTTGTTGCGAGAGGAATTTACTGCAATTTTTGCGGATTTTCGGACGAAATACTGCGGCAAGATCCGGCAGATGGACGTGTTGGACAGTGGCCGGTGGCTGGAGGTGAGCTGTGTGCCCAGTGGTCAATGAGGGGTCTGTGTGTTTGATGCAATTTTTCAGTTGACTTCACTTTGTTGGGTTAATTTCTTTTGAGAACGAATTTCATTTCTAAGAAAGTGGACTTCAATGAGCGTGAGGTTGAGTTCATTTTGGATGGAATGGCTGTAGGTATAGTTGGAGTGGCAACACACTAAGGAGCGCAAATGTGATACATGCAGGGTTGCAGGAAATACAGTGGATTGCAAGAGCGATACTGTAGTCAATAGTAACGAGAGAGTATCTCAATAGTGTTGCTTCCACCTGCAGCAGGAGTTTTCTTACTTCTGGGACATTGGTCCTACTATTTCTGTTTTAGGACCTTGGATGTGAAATGTACAATGCTGTCGCCATTTGAAACAACTTCATGCAACGTTGGACAGAAGTCTAAAAGTGGTCACGAGGATCGTGCAGTGATTAGGCTCTAGGACTGTCCTATGCTTGTGCTATGAGGTGTGCTCTATCTGCATTTCCCTTTTGATTTTCACCAGGAGTCCGTTTAAGCCCAAATGCAGGGAAGTGTGGAAACCACCTCTTCCTGTTGATAGGATAGCACAGATCATGGATTTTACACAGAGCAGGATACCGAGACTTTGGTATTAGATCTGAACACACCAGCTCAAGCTTCCATATTCTATATTCGATCTGTCTGTGTACCAAACTAGATGATGTACTGCCTCCAGAGCAGTGTCTGATGGTGTAGATATGATGGTAACCATGATGTCGGGGATAGTGCAGTGTTGGCTATGGAGTCTGAGTCCCAATGCTTGGAGAGACAGACGTAGGAACTAAAAGGAGCCTGCTGGCATCATTTTCAATACATTTTGGGCGGAACGTTGGCAAATTTAAAGACAAAATTGTTGATGTGATTAGAAACCCCTTTAGAATACTACGAGCAAGGTATCTCTTACATTCCAATAAACGTTTTCGAGAACAGAACTTCCTCACAACATTTATTAGGATTTCAGGATCCTTTCCTACCTGAAAATAACCAAAGTTTATGATCATAAAGTCAGCAAACTAAACGCCTATGAATGGGTTCCACAGATGCCAGCTTTTCTACCCAGGCTACCTACATACCTGCTTTCGTGACCTCAATGAAATAGCTTCAGTGACTACCTAGACTGTTTAACTACTAGAGATGTACGTAGGAGTGGATAGATACACCCTTTTGTGGTTAAGTCCTCCGAAGGAGTTGTTCCCACCAACACGAGTATGTCCCACAGCGACCCAGAACTGAACACAGCGATGACTTAACTGCGTGACCACAAAGGTTGTAAAATAAACAATTGTTCATTGCAGGAATAAATCAATAAAACAATTCCATTCGCAAGGCACCTGGGGCAGTTTATGAATGAGACATCGAAGCTAAAGCAATCCCCAGAGGGATCGAAAGAGACCACATAATCACGATGTATGGGCCATGTCTCTCCAACTGTCCGGTCGTTTTTGGGTCTAAAAATCTGAGCTGGGAGGGTGAAATTCGACATTTTTTGAGTGAAAATGTGAACATTTTTAGAATCCGTCCACAGACCCGCCTACTTATTCATAATTTTAGTATTTTGTTTGAAAAAATGTTTAGAAAAGGCAACATTTGGATTTAGAAAGTGTGACCACTCCCACTTTTAGGGGGCGTTTCCATCACAAAAACCGATTGGGGTGTAGTCTTGCATGAAATTTCATCAAACATTCGAAGATATGGTTGTAGTTCGGCAGTCAAATACGCCTTGCGGCCATGCCCACTTCATAAGAGCTGCTACGTCATGGAGGATAGGCTATCGCCTCCGTTCTAGACGGCTTGTAGCTTTTCTATTTTTTCGATTTTTTCCAAAACGGTTCGATCGATATCGCTGTATTTTCATGTACAGACTTCCTTCGTAAAGTACAAGGTGTCTCTAAAGAAAGCTTCCTACTTGAAGGAAACGAGTCCGATGGCCGCACGGGGTATGCCAATCAGTAGTCTGGCTCTGGGGAATTGCACATACGTACGAGTAACATGTAGCAGATTCTGTGGTATTCGAGGTTTCCACCACTTAATTCGAAAATGGGTCCAAAAGTTTGAGGCGACAGGAGTAACATTGGAAAATAAAAGTCTGAGCGACCAAGATTACCAAAAAAAGGTTCCAGATCATCCGAACCTTTAGATTCGTAAGCTCGCAAGCTCGTATGCGCATAGATCCTTATTTCAACGAACTTTGTACAAGGACCTAAGATTAGGTTAGGTAGGAGCAGTCTCACTAGGATCTCGACGGATCCACTGTGTTCGCGGAGACCTAAAGCTGCATCCCTATAACCATTCAAGAATTAAAGCCCCAGTCAGAGAGACTTTTCAATGACAAACTGATCAGGGATGGTTGACATCACTTGGTTTGTGTCTTTACTATTTTTTTTAGGAAAGTTTTAACGCCCAACGGGGTTATTAGGTAATGTACATTCCATACTCATTAATTAATGATTTTTACAATGTCATTATGGTCGTAGTATGCGGTACGGTACGGTACTGGGAAACCCCTACTGGAGTGAAGTTGGATGGGTCTCCAACTAAATATGTCCTGCTAAGGCCACTTGGTGCTGCGTCTAAAGTTGGGGACCTACTTCACCTAACCTTGATGCCGTGAGAGTCGCAAATCCATAGGACAACCAAGTATCCCAGGCGATCTGATGAAATAAAGACTAAAGTCGGCGAACGGAGGCAGGAAAGGATCGTAAAAGCAGGAATCCACCCGCCGGCTTTTCAACTGAGTCAAGGATTATGTGCCAAAATTACATGAACTTCGAAGGGGCCAACTGAGAATGAAGGAGAATGTGGGAGAAAAGTTTAAAATTCCTTGGAATGGACAGGTTGTACGAATGAGAGCTTTTCTATGATGTGGAAGTCAATACAGCTGAAGCTGAGCTACAGAAAGGTGGACTGCATATTAAAAGACAGTCGAAGAGAGCGTCAGAGAAGGGCTCAATTGGATCGGGTACAACTTAGGACACAAGGAGTACAAGGTACTGTATGTGTACTCTAATTTGGATAGACATTGCATGGCCGCCAAACCTGTCAGATACACTCATCGATGGTAGATGGTCAGACTCGACTACGAGCCTCATTTTTAGACAAATTTGGCTCAAGCTCGAGCAGCAAAATGGTCCAACTTGGTGATTAAGTAGAAAAGTTGGCTCATAGCAATCATACTAGCTGGCATCCATACTTTACCTCCAATTTTGAGTGCCAAGCTCTCTTCGTTTGTAGAATATCTTATAGCAGTTAGGTACCAACTTTTTTGAAAGTTGAGTCGGACTGGTAAAGCCACACATTGGCACAACGGCCGCCAGGGGTTTTTATTAAGCTTTTGTTACCCGATGTACTCTAACCTAGATGGATCAACCCATCACTGTTCAAAACAAAGTAAGCTCGTTACGCACCCTTCACGAGCCTAGATAAAGCCACCCTCGGTAGGGATCAGCTTCTGTCATCACCTCGACGTGACATTGGTGCAAAAAAGTCGGACCGTATTTCGGACACTCTAAGCCATGAAGTGTGGTATCTACAACTTCTGCAGAATAGAAGAACTCTAGCATTCTGTCAGTATTCTCAGTGGAGTTGCTTGGATTTCAGATGGGATCCGTGATTTGTGATCCGTGATCCGCGATTCGTGATCCGTAATCGGACAAAAAAGGTCCCGAAAAGACGTCAGTGATTTGAAATCAAATTTCTTGGGGAAGGGGAGCAACATTCACTGGATTCTCTTCCTCGAAGGAAGGGTTTGAATCAGATTTTGAAAAGTAATTTCTTCAAAGTACCGTTAGGTCATTTTTAGCTCATTTTGCTTTATTAACGGAGCGGAACGGAATTTTCCTAAAGCAGAGTACACACTATCAGTCCGTAGACACAGTCTGACCTAAATGACATTTTCCAGTCAAGAATCGTTGAAACCATAAAAAGTTTCGTAAATTTGGTCACCAAAACCGCGAAATATTATGGTTTTACAACGGTTTTTTGGAGTCGGTTCAGTTAATTGCCGTTCTGACGATATTCTGACGACAAATTGCAGACCAATGATGAATTATTTTCCGAACCAGGATCAGATGAATTAGTGTCAGATTAATGTCATAAATTCGGTTCTCCTGTGAGTATCCTGCAATAGGAATTATTACCAAACAAAAGGACCTACGGCACGAACCGAAAAAATGAAAGAAAGTCTTCACTCATTGTTGCAGTAGGTACAGAGAAAAAAATGCATCCATGTATCTAACACCACATTGGCAGAGATACCAGGTATCATTACCAAGAGGCGGATACATCTCTAAGTAATTGAATGGCAAACACATACAAACACGCATTCTGGGCAGACTAGGGTAGCTAATTGTTACCCCCTCTGCCTGGTATCATTTGCTGTTCTCAATGAACAACCCTCGTGATGAATGAAAGCAGGACTTTCCGCCTCAACAATGGCCAAGGGATGGTGGCTGGGTATATAAACTCCGATCGTATACCTAGGTAGCATCAGTTTCTAACCATTTGCGATCGAGTGTAGAGCGCTCTGCGTAAATTTTGAAATCCCAGTTGAAACTCCAAGAAATAAAGAAAAAGAAAGGAAAAATGTCTCGATCCTTTCTAATGGAGTCGTTGCTCAGTGATATTCCCTTGAAAAAAGACAACCTGGACGTTCGTCATGTGCCCCCGGTACCGATAATGCAACATCCCGCGTACTACGTCGGAAGCTACCTATTCTCCCTGGGCATCCAACAACAACAACAGCAACAACAACAGAGGCAACAGCACGCCATCCATCAGCAACAGACTTTTCACGGACACTACCCGCCCATGTTCCATCCGTACGCAGCTGCGTTGGCCGCCCGACGTGACCATTCCCCATACGACGAGTACACCTCGCCAAAACGACGAAACAGTAGCTCTGGCTACACGGATATCTGTACCTCACCGAGTTCCTCGACCAGTCAGGATTACTCCGTATGCGACGAGGTTTTCATCTCGAAAATGCCAAAGAACTCACCAACCACGTCACCCTTGAAGCCGGCGGCGGCGCCGATTTCACCCACAATCTCCGACTATTCCGACTCGAGCAAGAGAATTCGAACAGCGTTCACCAGCACGCAGCTGTTGGAACTCGAGAGGGAGTTCTCCCTAAACGCGTATCTATCCCGCTTGAGACGGATCGAAATTGCCAATCGACTAAAACTGTCCGAGAAGCAGGTCAAAATTTGGTTCCAAAACCGCAGGGTCAAGCAAAAGAAGGGCGATTCCGAGAGTCCTACGTTCAGCTTCAGTGTCAGCTCGCCGTCGGAGAGTGAAAGGAAGGAATGCCACTGCAAGTCGCCGTCGTCCAGTGCCAGCTGTGCCGACACCTCGTGCCAGGGACTGGAATAGTGTTCTCAGTGCTTTGAACGTTTTGATAATACTTCTCTTCTTCTTCTCCTCCAAATGTACAGATGTTATATTGTTATCCATATTTAAGAAAAAAAAAAACCAAAACATTGTTAAAAAATAAACGAAAAACCACTTAAGTCTGAAACTCTGTTTTCGTATTTATTTCATGAAACGTTGCAGTGCATCTCGAACGTCGAAAACTACCAGTTCTTGGAGTGAATTGTGGAGTCTTCTCACGTAGAATTCAAAAGCGAAGAAGAAGATACAAGTTTACATATCGAATATGGGTTGGGAGGTAGCCCCGGTAATGGGAGAAGTCTAAGAATTGATCATCTCTCTGATGAGTGGGACCGTGAGTCCTTCTTATTGCCTTGTAATCGATGTCAACAACGTAGCAGAGGAGGCCACGAAGGAACATTTGTTTCTAAGGAGAGTGACTTTAAGCCCAGCTCACCGTTTTGCAAACTTAGACAAATCTGGCTCCTGGTTCAGATTGGATACCAAGTTCAGGCCGATTCCAATCCCTCGATTAAGGCAAACAGAAATTCTAGTTTAAATCGGAATCCAAAGGCAATTTGAAGCCCAAATTCAAACGAGTAGTCTAATTCTAAGTTCAGCTTAAGGTCCAGGTTTAGCCGAATGTGAATATGAATTCAACTGAAACCTAACTAAGCGCCCTGCCAGTCTCAAGCTCAAATAGCAATTCAACTCTAAGTTCGAGGCTAAGTTGACATGGATTCCTGAGCCTTATGGCGAATTCAAGAATAAAATGAACTCCTCGTCCAAGTAGAAATCCAATTTGAAGTTCAAATTGGAGGTGAAGAGCCAGTTTCACTCCGAGTCCAGCTTTAAGTGAATGCCACGACAAGGACAATTCAAGCTTCAGATCCGACTCCAATGAATACAAAACTCAAATGAGTCTCAGTTGACAAAAATTTATTCAAGACTAAGACTAAGTTTAAGTCCAGCCCAAGTCTAAATGGAATCCCAAGTCCAAGTCGAAGAACTGACCTAATTCCAAGATTCGTCCGAATCACGAGCACTTGGACTTGACTCTTAATAAAGGTTTAAACTTCAGAATAAGTTAAGTTAGAGAGCCAAAGCCGGACTTGGGGTTTGAGTTTCAACATTTAAGTCTTAGATCAGGATCAATGATTATCGAATCTCCAGCTCAGATGAAAATACTCCATCTACTGTTTGAAGACTAAAAAACAAGTTCAAGAATTTGAGACCACAACTAAGCCCAATTCGCGGCTCAAAACTTATGAAAAGTGAATCTCCAGTGCAAGTATAAAACCAAAACCAAGTGCAGGCTTAAACAGAAGTCTGAATCCAAGAACTTAAATCCTAAAATTGTTTCAAATCGTGTTTAGGACAATTTTCAAGTCCGAAAATCTTTTCAATTTTTATCATCAAGTCGAGCTTAAGGTCTAAGATCAATCTAATTGAATCAAGTTAGGTTTCAGGATCTAAAAGGAGGTCCAATTCAAAGTCCAAGCATCTTTGCTGTGG
Source organism: Xylota segnis (assembly GCA_963583995.1). Taxonomy (NCBI): domain Eukaryota; kingdom Metazoa; phylum Arthropoda; class Insecta; order Diptera; family Syrphidae; genus Xylota; species Xylota segnis. Next base: position 4,310,470 of record OY757238.1, read on the forward strand.
GTGCCACGTTCAAATATACTTAAAGTGCACATGCTTTAAGGATATAATCAAATCCCAGGTTTAAGCTCAGCTTGAAGTTCAAAATCTAAGTTAAATTCATTTCATAGTCGAGTTCTAGGTCGAGCTTTAGATCCAATGTCACATCGAGTCCAGTACGAATCGTTAATGCAAGTCTCCGTCTAAATTCAAGGACCAAACTCAAACCTTGGTTTAAGTCCTAGACCGAGACCTGACCTAACTGCAGTCCTGAATTCAAAGTAGAATCAATGCCATCCAATTCAAGTAGAAGTCGAAGTTAAACTCAGACTCGGTTTCCCAGTTCAAGTCTGAGGTGAAATCCTCAAGCACGACTTGAACATCAATTCCAAGTCACTAAGTTCCAAATTGAATTCAAAATGTAAGTTCGATTCCTAGTTAAAGTCAAAAACTAGACTCAAGCACAAGCCCAAAACCGATTTAAGTGCAAGCCCAACTCATGATCTAAATTCAAATCGAGGCCAGACTTTCCAAGTCTAAGTTAAAAATGAAATGCAAGTGCAAGGTCTCCAGGGGTTCAGGAAAAATTCAAGATTAAGCCAGGTTCTGACTGTAAGAGACACACGACTGTGCAACAACTGCGGAAGGGCTAAAGGCTTAGACCTAGGTTCGTGTGCTGAATAGGGCCTGGTCTTCTGAAACACCTCTTGAGTCACAGAGTAAAGTCTCTTCCAAAACATAGGTAAATCTGAAGACTGACTAGGCTGTCAGCAAAAAACAATTAAAAACTTAAGTCACACGCGTCTGTATTGAAAGCTCGTCCGTGCCCAGCTATTAAAAACACGTCCCTGGAAAGAAACGTTTAACTGTGAAACCTGCTACACAATATAGCCACATTGACGACATCCTGCCCCCCCCCCCCCCCCCGCACTCGCTCGTCAAGGGCGCCTACGAACCGAAGCAAGTGTAACAAGTGTTTAATTAAAATTCAATATTCAATCAGTGACACCAGCTGAGAAAAGTAAATTGTCTCCCCTTAGCTGTCACCGTCACCATCGCCATCACCATCACCATCACCGTCGTCGTCGTCGTAGTCATCATCACCATCACCATCAACAGCAGCAGCAGCAAGGGGCTAGAGACGCGCCACCTATATATACCCACCCACATCCGCGTGGCACTTCTAGTGGAATCATCTCGTCGCCGCCGCCGCCCCTGACGACCACCAAGCACACAATAAAGCCTTCTCCCCCGCTCACCAAATGGGGCAATTTTCATTTTATCACTCCCATGGGTCTATAATCAAAAAAAAAAAAAAAGGACACCACCGAGAAAACACAGGAATTATTCACTCACACGAGCACAAGCAAAAGCAGCAAAAGGATAAAAAGCAATAATAACGTTAAATGCTAAAGTTGGTTAGTCTTTGGCTGGCTCTGGCTGTGTTGCTGCCTTTGATTCCCGACAGGAAAGGAACAAACGCGAAGGATATAAATGGACATCGGGGATTTGACAGTTTGACTTAATTCACTTTAAATGGCGGCACAGACACAAGGATGGCAGGAGGAGTGTGTTTGTTTGATGAGAGGATGCAAATGCAATTTGAAAGGAAACAATTTGACATTTAAATGGCAGACTGCCTTCCACACAGGCTGAGCGTGAAATCCTTGTAATGTACATGGGAAGAGGAGATGGGATTATAATTTTCCATGCTCGCCGGATTAAAGCTGCAACGGCAGAGGGATTTAATTTGGAATGAATCCTCGGAAAATGTGATGAGTTTTTTGGAAGTAATTTCACACTAATTACGGCGAAGGATTTGTCAATCAGCCCGCACAGGGATTGATGGAACCGGGGTGTCGCACAAGGACTGATATTTAGCCAGATATCTGGTTAAACGGTAGGACTCCGGGTTCCCACAGAGAGGAGACTTGAATGGCCATTGTTGTCATTCGAAAGGACGATAGAAGGCCTTAGGATAGGTGCTGTCAAAAATGTCGGACAGAGCTTCATAGGTCTCATATCAGATCAGACATATCCGACCATCTAACGATGATTCTCCTGCTGGAGTATCTCTAGACAAGCCAAAGAGAGAAAAGGGATCTCGAGATCTCTAAATTCTGTAACAGATCCAAGGACATCTGCTGCAAGTAATGATATAGATGCTCAAGCTAGGAGCTCCTATTGTGACTTCCAAGTCACGACTTGAAAGCATTTGCTAAACCAAAAAAAAGAAACTCAGAAAAAAAACCAGAGCTCTGTACAAGAGAGTCCTTGAATGTACCTCAACAGAGCGGTAAGACGGGGAATATCTCAATCGGATTAGATGCCAGCCAAAAGCTGAAGATCCGACTAACGATCGATGGAATCAGGAATAATGCTGACCACACACGCTGCACGGTTATGGAGATACATGGAGTACCACAGGGGAGATCAACTACAACTCTACTTTTAACTTTTTGGCAAATTTTTAAGTTTGCTCCTAAAACTAAAGCCTGTACACTTGAAAATTCTCTGAAAGAAGTTCCGAATGCGGATTTGTATGTTTGTTTGTCAAAATTCTACCTGACAGACCACGAATGTGGTTCAAAGTTTGACAGGCAAGAGGGAGTTCTTTAGAAATGAAGCTCTACTCCTCGTTGGAATAAGTGTGAAGATCCTATCTGGACGTGAAGGAAATTAGGAAATATTTTCTCTCCCGGATAGAGTACTCCTGACGAGAGAGATGTATCTGCATAGACGGAAATTGATTCGGAAATTGGTAGATTGTTCGGAATTATAATTTTTCTTCATAGACTCGTTCAATAGAAACACAACTGTTTGCCTAGTAGCAGCAGGAAAGTAGATGCATATGTGTTTCTAAAAAGGGGTTTGGGTAGTTGTATGATGGATTTGAAGGCTGGCTATTGAAAGAGAGCTGCTTTAGTAGTAGGCACGACCTTTGAATCTACGACTACATGGTGTTGGAAATGAGTTCCTCATCCAACTGAAGAGTGAAACCATCAAACGAGCGCCAATTTTGTGCTAGGGTTGTGACAAATCCACGATTAGGCCATTGAAAGTTGTTGTTTTCTTCTGTAGAATCCCTGTGTGCAAAGTACTATCCCTGTTTCAAGTATGTGCGTCATACCAAGTCCAAGTCACCCCTCTACGCAATAAATAATCCTAAACTGCGTCAACAAGTCTATGAATTTACGCCAATTAAGCCAGAGATTGAGTATCCCACAAAAATATCCTTTCCATCCTTCTAGGATATTTATGAAATCTCCACACTCATATGTCATAATCAAATCACCGATATCCTTCTCCCACTTTGTCGCCTCGGTGTCCAATGGACATTTGGTATCGATTTTTCGTTTCCATTTTTTGCACTTTGCTCGCTTGCGCCCACTCCACCACCCCGGTCATGTCCTTGCAATCAACAGTGTGTATATGGGTTAATAAATTCAAATATTACACGTAGACACAATATGCTCCAGTGGTACACAGTTCCCATGGCCCCAATCGGAGGAGGAGAAGAAAAATGGAAGTGCAATTGCGATATAAATGAAAGCTTTCTCGCTCCCTCTCCTTCTCGGCGCTGTGTGTATCCTTGCCGCTGGCCATACGCAATGGAGTGCCTTTCAATTTGGTTAACACTCCCTTACTACCCCACCTTCCCACTTGTATACCTTTCGGACATATTTCGCTAATGGAAAATACTGTTTCGGACAGGAAAACGAACAAAACTCTCCCAGATTGGAGTGCGGGAACCCAAAGCTTTAAAGGGCAGACAATTTTGGTATATGAAACTCGCTATATCCTTTGGGTTCATTCCTTTTTTATTTAAAGGGAAAATAAACAGAGAAGGATACAAAAAATCAGAGTAGGGTTGGTGAGAAGTACGCACATAAACTTTGCCATCGCTCGACAAGTCAAGGACTTCGAGGCACTCGCCCCTGGATACACTTGGAGAGAACAGATGCCCTCTTGCAATTTTGCAACAGGTACTCCTCGTATATTGATGGCTGTAGACGGGAGCAAAAGCATTGTGGCTTTTTTTTTTTTTTTTGTTCGCCTTGGTGTGTGTATTCGTTGACCTTAAAGTCGGTTGATGGGAAGGAACGTTTTTCGATGTTCCATCTATGTTTGTCTATGAGTCAGGGAATGCCTGCTTCACTAAGTACCTAAGCCAAGTTTGCCCCTTAGGTCCTCTCCCAATCATGCCGCGAACTAAGTTAAACATGGCTGAGACTAAAAATTTGTCATTTACATGACATTTTGTGGAAAATCCCTGTAGGAAATGAATATCCGAAGAAGACTGCATTGAACTTTCACTCCAAAGATGGATGGACATGAAATTACTAGGAGTGCCACAGGAAACGCAGTGTGGGCCTCTACTTTTAGGTATTTTTTTAAAAATATGTTCACTTATGCGCTATTTACAGTGCGATTGTCTCTGTTCGAATACCTATTAGTTTCTTTCACTTTTCGTGGGCCCTACTGTATGACAGATACTTGATAGTCTCCCCTGTCGGCAGAAGCTCTCCGTAAGTCCATAATTATTTCTCGTATCCTTTGGAGCATATTTCAGCAAAAGCTTGCGATAATCTCAAAATTCTCCCAAAACCACCACTGTGTACAGTGAAAGTACACAATTTCCCCCTCTCTGGTCAGAGTTTAGCGCGCATGACAGCTGACTGGGAGTCTCTCATCAAAAGCTACCGTCGTTGAAATCATCAGGTGGTGGTTGGAGGTTCTTCCCCTCAACCAACAGGTTGAAATCCACAAGAAAATAAAAATCGATTTCTTCTTAATTTTCACCCAACTGTGATATTATACACACAAAGGATACAAGGACACCCTTACCCACTCCACCATCCGCCACCTGCCTTCAAGAAGAGGAACAACCTGCACAGCAACTAGTTCTGAAACTGAAAGGATTGCAAAATTGATTCGCATGGGAAAATTCTTGAAAATTCTTCGCTTTGAGGGAAAATCGACTGTTTACCAGCCAGCCTTGGGGGCTTAAGACTGGTAAATTGCTCCCAAAGGGATATTAAACAACCCTCGGTGTACATCCTCACATAATTGTAGGGACATCCACTCATATCAGTGTTCACGAGCACGTTTTGATTAATAACCTCGAAAATCCGCTCGTGTTTGACCACCAGCCGAATAAGGGATTTTCCTGGAATATCCTTTTCAATTATGGCGAATGCACATTATAGGGTTGCAGCCACATAATTTAGCCCACAAGCGTGTGATAGACACTGATGGTGTCACCACCCCGCTCCATGGTAATCAGAAAATGATAGGTTTCAGTGGTGACTCAGTGTTGAATGTATGGTTATTCTAATCACATCCAGGAGTAACCACAGGTATTGGATTTTGTAAACACACACATGCATCGTACTGTAATTAAATAATTTGTCCTTGAATTATGCTGTACTGTACGATGGACGGTAGTTAAGGGATTAGGGAATGTTTTTGTTTTGTGCTCATCTCATGGGCGTTAGTGGTTGACATAGAATGGTTTAGGTGGTCGAGAGCTTTGCGCTGGAGGTGATGTGGAAGTGCGTTTCGAAGTTGATTGCGGTGCCTCAGGGAAGTCAGTTGGGACCTGTACTGTTTCTTTTTTGTGATTTTTGAGAAATGCATCTGATTTTGCATCGAAATCCAAAGCCTTATGGTCTCAACTGCCGACTAGACTTAATTCAACATAGAGTTAGAATTTCCCACACTGTAGAGGCCTGTAGATACCTTTTCAGCAACCCACTCGGTTCAGATCATCATTAATTATCCAGGTCGTCTAATGATGTAACCGCAGACTCAAAATTGCAAACTCTCCCACGTTTTACCGCGTCTGAGGCACCACTTCAGCTCTAAAAAAAACGAACGATTGTCAAAGATCCTCACTCGGTGATGCAAATGCAATCCGTCTTGCTCCTGCTGTACTCCTTTGCAGACACAATTGATCATTCAAAGGACAACTATTGCATTTCATTCAATTGTCCGTGAAAAATTCATCGTTTTCTTCTTCCAGCACTTTCTCAATGGGCACTCGAAGGTAACAAAAAAAGAAGTGGAAAGATACGTTTCCAAATGATCCCCCAGGGAGGCACAATAAACACTTGTTCCCCCTGCGATGCAATTATTGTCAAGTCTTGAACAATAACTACGGGGATCGCCAGGTAGATCACTGTAGCGATCGTTGTATCTTTTCGATTTTTTTGCTTTGTTTTTGGCAAGATCATGCTGCGCAACTTTCTGGAATTGCCAAAGCGACCACTCTGGGCCTACTCCAACCGATCTATTCAAGTGGATCGAGTTTATTTGTTTGAGGGTTTCATTCACAACTTCGAGTGGATTGATCGCCTGCTGTTCATGCAACGATCGATTGCCAGATGGGCAACGTTTTTTTTTACCTGTTTTCAAGGAGTTTGCAACAAGTACTTCATGAATGAATCGAAACTGAAGATAGTGTAACCGATCGCAGTGATCGCAGAGGATGAAAGATCCTGCTGAAGGTCAAGTGCGATCAATGGGATTCTAATTGTATGGAAGTGGATTCTCAAGTTGTTGGAACTTGTTAAAAGATCATTAGCTGATTGTTTGGTTGAGGGGAAGAATGGAAAGAGGCATGGGAATGTTACGATCGGTTCAGAGAAGTGGGTGATCTGATCTACCTGTAGTTGAAGATCAGGTGTTCGAGGAAGGTTTTCGTTTTGTCTCTCGGTAAAGACAAAAGAATGCCTGTGCCAGACAGTTTGTCGCCAAATTCGTCTTCGAATCAGAGACTGTTTGTCTCCTGAGGATCTCATTCTTATGCGAGTCATTGAAGATCAATTTTAAGGCGTGCCGAATGGAAGCGTGAAATTGGAGAGATTTTGAATTATTTTTCAATATTCTTGTCGATGTGATCGTGCACTGATCGTACAATCGGAGTAAATGATCTCCGACTTTCGTGGGCCTTCCAACCAAATACGGCAGAGTAGATGTGGTCAATATAGACGCCACAGTAGACACGTATGTGAAAATCTTTGGTGTCTTAGACTCCATGAGTTGGGAAGGTGTTTGCTACTCGGGAAACCAACAGAAATTCAATGAACAGCATCCCATCAAAGGAAACTTGAAGGTATGATACTCCCTAGGTCCCTCAATCGAAAATGGAGGCTTGAAAACTTTGTATTGATAGAAGTAGTCTAGAGCCAGGACATCGAACTCAGCTTGACAGCTTTTTCATCACTATTTTGCTCAAAGCATTGACTCCACAGGGAAAATGCTTATTTCTGGGATTTGGCAGCCAGCAGACGAGACTTGAAGTTTAAGCTTACATCCCCGGCTTATGAGCGAACTGAGCTTGGTGATACATTTACGAACTTTTTGTTTCGGAAATTGAATTCAGAAGTATTTATTCAGACTTGCAGTGCAGTCCAAGCCGACTTTTTGCAAAAATTTACAAAGCCCAGCTTAGAAGGGCCAATTGAAGCCTCTTGGAGACGCTATATCGAAAGGTTTTAGTATGAATTGTGTCTATCCTCTCACAAGCTGTCTTCATTTCCTTTCCACTTTCGGTTGAAAGTAAACTCCCAAGGTTTTCATTTGAGAAGAAAAAAATTTGTAAAAACAACCATCGTTTCTCTTCAATTTACCTCTCCAACTCACCCGACAAAGTACCCCCATCTGAAGTCAAATCGACACCCAACGAATCGCACTGTCAGTCCCGTCTACCGAAACCCTTTTTATTTGCATTCCACGTCGATTTCTCCTCTGTGGAACCTATGTGGAATCCATTACTTAGCTTTCGCTTATCAACTTAAAAATTAAAGACAAACTGCCGCCATTACAAAGCTCCCCACACCCCAATGGTTATCTCTGCTAAATTGCCAAATACATTCAAATATTTATGAGCCAACCATTTATAGTCCTTTTCCACACAATCCTTGCACACACATACAGAGGAAGCATAAGGTAGACGACAACCTGACGGCTGCAATACCAAACAAAGAAAACAAGCAAAACCAAACCATCTTTATACAGGATTCAATAATATGAGAAAACCAGGATAACAAAGGACGAAGTAATAAAAAAAACCATCTCCACCTCTAGCCAAAGTGAAAAGTATTCAACAAGTTGCTTAGCACCGCGAAAATGTAGGCGCACACTGTATCCTAATGAAAATTAATGACAGACAGGACATTAAAGGGAAGAAATGCAAATTTTAACGACACAACGAAAGGATAACCATCCATCCGTTCGCATGACCTTGACTGGGGTTATTGTCATCATACAGGACCCTCACCATACGTGTGACATCAAGACGATAAAAAACAAAGCCATACCCATCTGCGGCGATTCAATGAATCACAATTTTCGCCAAACGAAAATCTGACTGGATTATCCTGGAAAATCATTTGAAAGGGGGGGGCGGTGGTTATGCCCCCAAGGTACTCTCCGAACGGGCGCCTGAATGTGTGTAACTCCTGATTACATCGCTCATTCCGTATGCACAGCACAAAGCGCACACTATGATACTCACGCAGAAGAATTTATTAATACGTGCCCGGGGAGTGAGCCTTTGATGAATCCTTACGTATGCGCCTGTGTGTGTGTGTGTGCGCGAATAATCTCTGATTCCACAAACAATAACATAAAATGTTTCCCTCGCATAGATGTCGCCATTAAGATAAGGCAAACGAAAACAATGATCCCCCACGGGGATGGCTTCCTTCCTCCAGGAGGGGGGCTGGCGGAACAACCAGGGAAGGACCTCCCTGTTGCATGCCTCAAATTGCTTAATTCCTGACACTTTTCTTCTGTGTGTGCACGAGAAAATTTATAATACAACCGAGGGACGAATAATAATAAAAATAAAACTGAATATCCATCATTGGGTTGCGAGGCCTTCGCTAATCTGGACGACTTGGGTTACACTTATCCTCGTGGGGCAGTCGTAGTGGCCGCCGACTTTTTCTCGCCTTTTTTTTTTTTAGGTCAATCGGACGATGGTGTGGTAATGTGGTTTAAGAGGTTTTTTCCTTTCGGTCTTGTACTCCTGGGTACGATTTATCGCCTTCGAGGGAATATAATTACTGCTTAGACGGTTTTTCGGTTCCTTTTTTGGTCCTTTCTTTCCACTGCTGGCCTGTGTGCTTCGGGAGGGTTTGAGGTCTTGAGATTGAGGGGTGGTGGGCGGCGGCTTTTTATTCTGCTCGGTCGTGTCTAAGAAAATGTGAAAATTAGGAACACAAATGGAGTGGAGTGGGTGTGGATTTTATTGAGACTAATATTTAATAGGAGAATGGAGTGGCAGCTGAGGTTGGGCGGCGGCAGCAGCGGCGGCGTGCTATTCATAGTTTTTTTGGGCAAAATTTTCTAAATGTTAGCCCAGGATGGTTGGTAAGAGGTTAATGAGATTTATAATTGAGGGCAGACATGGGAACAAAAGAAATGGAATTGATGGTGGGAGGCCTAAACGACGACGCGTGAATGGGTGACCTCTTTGAATGTTGCTTAGTCGTTGAAAGGCGGTTGATTAATGCGCAGAAGGGTTTGAGAAGTTGCTACACAGTGCGTGGCAATCAACATGAACAGTGCCATGCCCACTATGACTCGCACTCGCAGGAGAGCCTGATTAAGCCTGTTTTGAAGGTATGCTGCGAGTAGACCTTCAGATCCTACTATTTGCATCCATTTCCCACGACTTGAGTGCACGACACTGCACAAATCGATCCACTTTTGCCCCGCTATTGGGAAGAATATCGACTAACCTGGCAGAAATCTTATATCTACGCCCATGGCTTTGGTTTTGAAAGGCTTTCATAGATTTTTAACTAGCCTAGGGCCTAAGCGGACTCAGGAAATAAATGTTCGATACTAGACAGCGGCTTAACGAATTCTAATGGACAGTCACTGCAGTATAACGTTTCGTGTTTCATCCCAGAAAGAGTCATAAAGGGTCGAAGATGAAGTCGACGGAATCTAGTCGAAGATCGAGTTGGAAAGACTTGCTCCTTAGACTCCGCACCATTGCTGAAATCCAAAACTCTATCTTAGGGGCTTAGTCACAGAGAAGGTCATCTCCCGAACCATAGCTGTCTTTTCCAAGCGGAGGCCCTAGTAGAGACAATACTCGTCCGTGGATTACCTTTTTCATCGACAACCTTACTGTGTGCTGTCGAGAAGTTCCTGGAACATGGAGATTCAGCAGGTAATGCGGAGGCCAAACATTCGCTAGAAGAGGCTCGAGATTTACATCGAAACAAGTCGACACCTTGGTTTAAAAAAAAGACTAATCGCCAGGATTATGTAGCAGAAACTGACTGCTATCTCAACTGAGCTAAAGTCCACAAGTCTAGTTGTATTACTTTTCCCTTAGCAGATCAGAATTGGACATTTCTCTGAGGAAAACTATAGATCGCCCTTTTTTTAAGCGAAGTAGACTAGAGGCCCAAGTTTACCCCGAACTGTACAAGGAGTAAGTAGGACTAGAGTCTAAAGACTTTATTGAGATACTTCATCGAGTAGGACTTGCCATCGAGCTCTGAAGCTATGAAATAGTTTTGGCTAAAGTCCCTCCTTGGACAGACACCTTTTAACGATTTACTCATCAGTTAGCTCAGTTGAAACTCGAACTATTCTTTACTGGTTCGTGGTCCTCCTATTGTAAGCGACTCGTAGCTGCCATTGCAGTCCCCATGAACTCACTAACTCATCTGTTTACATAAAGACTCAAAACTGCTGTCTAAAAATCGTCCTAGCTCTCTGAATCATCAGCTCTGGGAGACCACACTGCAAGCCATACTATGATTCACAGCAAGTTGTGAGGAGAAACAAGGGTAACGTCACAAAATTGTGCCTACCAGTGGGATTGTAAGGTTCATACAGGATCCCTCGAAATGACAAATCAAGTTACACTGAAATTAAAAAGTCTGCAAAGAAGGAACCGATTGGTAAAATCCCAGCCGAAGACCTAAAAAAATGTCCATGTTTCTAGGCATCCCTCAGGGTTCCACTGTAAGTCCCCATCTGTTACCCAAACTCAATCAATTCCCTGTCACTCACAGTCACACACATATTTCCACTAACTAGTCCCTGATTTGTGGTGGAGTAAGTATCCCCCGGACAGTTTAGAACCCCACAAGGATTAATCCTTCCACCCTCTCCCTCTCCCCCCTGACTGTGCAAAAAATCTGTTAGTTTACCCACACCCACACGCTTTTAATTGCACAAATTAAAGAAAAGAAACAAAGAAACAAAGAAAGTATGTCAAATCCTTCGTCCTTTTTTTATTTTCACTTTTGTATTTGTGTCACTACGGTGCGAACACACAAATACACACGAAACCCCACCACCAAACCACCTGTGGTATCATGTGACCGTGAAAATAGTTTAAGTAAACCAACAACAAAAAATGAAACCCCAAAGCTTTTCACTGCTACGACGAAAGCTCCTCCTCAATGCCAATTGCGTACTTATTCACTTCACGCATACACACACTCTCTGGTGAGATTTTCAAGAGCACACACTCTATACGCAGTGTACGACCAATACCACTTCGACAAGGTATTTGAAAAACTTTTGCCAAAGTCTAGATATCCTTGCAAAAAAAAAAAACACGCTGGGGAAAGCCCGTTGGGGAAAATTCACACGCAAATCATTGGGAAAATTTGAGAAAACCTCTTCTTCGCCTCTAGTCGGCGGCAGAGGCAGCGGCACTTTCAGTATCAGTTCACTGGTCGGAGTTTTCGCATTCTCGCTTAGGTTCCATTCGATCGGGACGTGTTTTTGTTTGTTTTTTTGTTGTTTTACTCACTCACGCACGGGCGCGGTGGGCGGAAAGCGAGCGAGAGGGCTATACAGCGCGAGAGATCCTGTGTAAAAGAAGCGCAACAACTAGTCTCCTTTATGAAGTATTTATGAGTGTGAACGAAAATTCAATTATCCTTAAGTTTTTTTTCTTTTGCTATTCTGTACCCCCCTCCCCCCGCCTGTACACGCTGGCATAAGTGATATCCTTGATGGGTTTTTTTTTCTGTTTTTTTTTTTTGTTGCAAATCGAAAAATCAAATCCTCCAACAGTGTGTTGATATTTAATGAATGAGGCATTAATGTGAACACAAAAACAGGCTTGGAGGAGGTCCTTGTCGTCGCATGATGGATATGAAAATTTAATATCGAGTGAAATTAGTTCTCGGGATCTGTTCCTGTGTGCAGACGACTATACATGTACAAAGGATCAACTCTCTACCGCATGTGTACATGTTTTTCTTTTCACGGACTCGTACAACAGGACAAGAAATCCTCGTCTAATTGATGAAAATTGATTTTTCCCCCCCCGATCTGGTTGTATCCTTCGAGCAGATACTCGGTAGAATGAATTTTTATTTTCATTTTTATTTTTAAATACAATTAATCCAAAGTGAACGATGTACAAACAATGAAAGAAAAAAAAAAAGGATATATGCCAGCAAACATCGCATTTATATTCAACAAATGCACCCTGGTGTATCTGTGTCTGTATTTGGCGGTGGTGGTGTGTGCGCGTTTACAGTGATATAAATCTGTGAAGTGGTTTTAATTTTATTTTTTAAATTTAATTTGCATATCTGCGGTTGAATATCCGTGAAATTGAGATGAAAAATTCATTAGTTTGTGTGGGAAATTTTTTTAAAGCATTTCATTCGGTTAAGGACATGTGTGGCAACTGGAGTAAGTAGGAAATTTAATTTTTGCGTTTAATTAACGATGCGACCTTCACACAGCACGTAGCATGATTTTTCGCAGGACAATGGTTGTGAATAATGGCAGTGAAACGAATCAGGTCACTGGTCATCTTATTAAAATGAATTGAGGCTTATTTATGGATACACGAGCTGTTGGAACCGTACATACACATAGCCATGCCAAACGCGGTGGAGAGAGTTTTGTGCGGCAGGGTATACCCAAAGCAGCTGAGGGTTTAGGACTGTTCAAGGAGACAAGAAAAAAGGGCAAATGCGTGTTGTATGTCCTAGCCATTGACGAGCTGGCTGGCCACATGAAAAGATATCGAAATTTATGCAAACCGACTGTCTATCAATCAGAATCACTGTCTGACGAGCACTTATAGCAGACGCTTTGTTCAGCTAATGGCCAGAACGCATAGCTCTGCTGTTTTCTTGGCTCTTCCTTTACGGGGTATCTCGATGATTCAAAAAGAGCTCAGAATTGCTTTCTCTAAATTCAAAAAGCAGATGTGAACAGAACAGACTCCTATTACGCTACAAAGACTGGCATACCACCCGAATCCTTAATAATTTTTAATAAACAGAATGAGAAGCCAAGACATTCTGGCTCTCCGTCGACGTAGAATGCGAAGGAGATGTATGTGTACAGGCTGTGGGGACTGCGGTCAAAGACTTTTTCTTACCAATCGATGTTTCTTTTGGAACGAAAGTGAATATTTAAAGACAGCCGAACCATCACAGTCATACTTTTAGAGACTCAAGAGTGATCCCTGTCGACTGACGACAAAGACATCAAAATAATTCATGTTCCAGGTACAGCGCCAATGTTTTAATGAAAAAACTGCACATTGGTCGCTTGACCTAGTTAAGGTGTATACCTTACGCAAAGTTTCTTAGAACTAAGGGCTATGGAATGTAGCATTACAAAGGGCACTATCAAGCTGAAAAGGCAAAAACAATTCCCGACTGAGAGGTCTAAACTTGTATGACCTCACGTTGGGCGCCATTCGCATTCCCCAAACGCAGTAAGAAACACACTGATAGGCAATTCTTAGGAACTATTATGTTGAGTTCAAGAATGATAGACTTAGACCTGAACTTGTGGTCAACAACTGAGGAATGCTATGATCCCAAGTCCATAGAGTTGCATGGTAAAGCTCCACTTCAGTGTACAGTAACGACGTGAATCCAATCTTAGAACTTTTGTACAACCAGATTCTATTTTTAAGTCCAGTCAAGTGCTGCGTAAAAAAACGGATCAGATTTTGGTCCCGAAGGGTACATATAGCCTACTAGAACTGGGACTGGTCTCTACTGATTGAAGAACTACTTTCCCTTGGCATATCATGAATGGTAGTCCAACATAAAAGTAGTAAAAGCAAGAACCTCGTGGTCTCCTATTGTCCTTGAACCCGTCTTAGGTGTAATTAGTATCTACTTGATTTGCAAGCCACCATCTTTTGTATCTGTTTTCGAATCACTGGCTAAGTCAAAGCAGCTGGTAGGAAGACCTTAAGGTTCATGGTATCTAGCTCAATATAAGGCACTTTTCGGTTCTCAATTGCATTCGTATTTTGAGGACAAAGAGTGGTGATCAACTAGCACCGGAGCAAACTAGATACCCGTACTAGTCACTTACGGAATGCGGCGTGCGTAGCTTGAAGGACTGAAGGAATAGAAAGAGAAATGTAAGTCACTCCAAGGCAGATCACTTAAAATCTCATCCTTCGATCAAATTTCTATCATTTCGCCCATTTTTACCAAACTTTCAACGGAAAAATATTTAGAAGAGCAATTTTGTTAAAGAAAGTGCGTGTAGCTGCCACTGGTTTTAGCAAAAATCTGCGAATACTGATCAAGCCTACTTGTTCTCCAGCAAAACAGACCCCAAAAAGTGGACGCAACTTTAAAAAAAAAGCTGCTTTTCGGAAAGTAAGTCTGTAGGCCCACAATGTGTCTTAAAAAACTAAGAACGCAAACGTCTTGACAGTAAAAATGTCTAAAAGCTTATTTAATGTATTTTTCCTTTTGAAAGAAGTGTTTTTTTAAATGTCTATGTGGGCGTGGTTGTGGGCGGGTTTAAGTGAAGCCAGAGCTACGCCTTCTGTATAACGCAGTTTCAGTTCGAATATTCGAGTTTCAGTGCTCGCAGATGCGGTCGAATGTACATAGATACTTCGATTCGACTGTTTGTGTACTTAGGGTCCTTCAAGTGCATCAAAATATTTTCCAGCGAAACTAGTTTTAAGCCGATTCCGTTGCCAAGAACCGAGAAACTTTTTCCTACTGAAAACAGTTTACATTTTCTGGTTACAAACTTTCTTCAATTAATTTCCCTCGACTAATCTTTTCCCGCTTTCTCCTAGCACCTATTTCTCAATGATTAGCTTCCATTTGCAAATTGCCAGCAATGCCTTTGGGTAGCTTTTCTTTGCAAAAAAAAAAAAAAAACAAAAAATCCATTTGCAGACATTTCCCTCGAAACATAAGTGGAAAGTGGAAGTGGAAACATTCAAAGGAATTAACAACTCGAGTTAATTAATTCACGAGTGCATCCTTCACCTGTTCGCCGACGGATTTGTTGATACTCTTGCAAATCCTATCAAACAGATATTTGCATCGTGACTGGATAATCACTTGAGAGAAGGATAACACAAGCGTTTTATGGAAATCCTCCTTGCTCTGGAGGAGGATTATGAAATGTTTGTCTGCAATTTATCATCAAGTGCAATTCTTTGGCATATTTCTTACTCCATTACGAGTACCCCTCCTCGACCGAGTGGTATGCTGTTTATCTTCGTTGTTTGGCAATACAGTATGACACTGATGCATGGGCTCTCGCATTCACATAGTGTACGATGTTATCCTGTCGCATTTTGCAAGTAAAACGAGGATGAAATATCATTTCAGATACAATGGCATGGCAACAGGGAACAGCTTCCTAAGAACAGTGGATAATCGATGCTGAGTCGGAGAGGATATCTCTGGCATTTTTAAAGGAAATCAATCATTCATTGTGCAAAGCTTCGGACGGATGGTATTTCTGGGAGAATTTACGTCAGGGAGAATGTTAAATATGCATCAATAGAGATGAAGGAAACGATATGCAAGAGGAAGGACATGGTTTTTGACTGAAGAACAGCAAAGTATCTACTTACAGCGAAATCAGGAAATATGCAGCAGGACTCACCTGAAAAAGAGAAGAATAGATACACGTTAGCAAGTCTTTTAGTGAAAAATAAAATAAAATAGTTGTCTACATACTAATAGAGTGGCCCCTCGTTGGGCGCCAATTGTGAAATTTTACAAATCTACCTTGACACGTAAGAAATGACTTGAAAATGGAACGAAAGATAGCTTTTTGAAAAAGAAAAGCCCTCTCAAACTCAAAAAGCACGTCCAGCAACTTCCTGGAGAGGAAAGGAATCGATTTACCAGCCCAAACCTGGATCGTTTCGTCAACTTTATCCGCATACTTACCTTCGTTGTCCTACCTCCAGAATCCATACCCGATTTGGTGTTAAAAGTGCTTAACCAAGTCAATCCCTGTCGACAGTGAGTCCCTACCTAGAAATCAATGTGAAGCCCTTTCGTTGGGCGCCAATTATGAAATTCCACGAATCATACTAATTTGTCTGTCATTTTGGAGGAATAATGACAGCATATTGACTTGTATCATTCCAATCCTAATCCATTCACCTATCATTTGAATAATTCTCTCCGAAAGTCATACCGGGCATGATGACTGCAAAATTTGTAGCAGAAAACTTCGCATCCATGCGAGAGGATGAAGAACTCGTAAACAACATTTTAAATCGCTTAAATCCTACTCACAACTCAATGTGAACTTTGAGTAACCTCCACGGGCCGCCTCCGCACTCTCGAACACAATGGAAAAAGTTGAAGAGATTTCGAAAGCATTCAATTCCACTCCATACCATCATAGTTGCACTCTACACACTCCTCTCCTCGAGTTCTGCCGAACCTTCTGCCGATGAAGTGTGTCAATCCTGTCCCTGTGTCGATATACTAGATTGCCAGGATAACAATCAACAACAACAACTCTACACAGTAAGCAGTAACATCAGTAAAGATTCCTCTCAAAGGAGATAAAGAAAAAACAAATTGAATTGAAAATAACAGAAACGTAATGACAATAAGATCCTTGAAGTACATAAGCCCGTGTATGTACAGCGCCCGTGTATGGAGGCACACCAGTCTATCATCCCTACCTCTGTCCTCTTAGATATTTCATTTCAATTGTTTCGTTCTCTATCTCTCGTTTCACATTCGCATTGGGGTGTCATTAATTGTGACAAATTGTCGCCGCCGCCGCCGCCATTTCTGTGTGGATTGTGCTCTGTCCTGTTGCATGGTAACGTCGACACAAGGATATCATTGTCATCATCATAATTTTTTTCTCTTTTTGTATCCAACAAGGGTACACGTATGTACGATCATTTTGAATACGAAAAACTGCATCCTGATAAGTAACTGACTGCTGGACGACGAGAGGAGTCCTTGTGCGTGCCACTGTCACACAATTGTTGTCACGGCGACATATTGGCTCGTTCTACCTTTGCAACTCGTTCTGTATTCAACTTTTACCTTTGTGCCAAGGATTTTAACATATCCTCGTATCCTTTCTCTCTGTGTATGTGTGTGTGTGTGTGATGTGTTCCGCAGATGGCACTTTAGGAAATGAAGCACGACACAACCGCGCCGTTGTTGTCTCCATCTTTTCAGCTCGTGTTTTTGTCTTTTTGGAGAGGGTGTGGAGCAAGGACGATTGTATTTATTTATTTATTTATTGTTTGATGGTAGTTTTGTGTGTTTTTTGTTAGGGAAACGGAAATGCGAATAAGTTTTGAGGAACTTAAAGTTCACCAAACGCATACGTGAACACTCGCACGTTCGCACAACTTAAGTCCTTGTTTCAAGCTGACTGTGTGAGAGGATTTTAGAGAAATTCTGTTTGTGTTGTGGATATTGTTCTTGAAACTATTGAATGGCAGGATTCGAGCGAGGTTCGAGCGGATAGTTTCCAATGAACTCCCTGTACGTCGTTCAGAGGATTAAAAATTCCTGGGAATCGAAACTTTTTCCTTTTCAATGGAAGGAACAAAAAATTGCAAGGATATGCAAGAAGCTTTGCATAAACTTTTCAGTTCATACTTGCTTAAACAAAGAACCAAGGTAGGAAGGGTACCGTACCGTACCGGATTTAGACCAGTTAAGATCCATTGTGATACCATCCTTGGAAGCAGCAGACGCTTAATATAAAGCGCTGCAGACTGTTGATGTTGGCATTAGCCAGTCCGATAAGGTTCTGAGCGGAGAAAGTTTGGCACCTACAAGGAGGTGACTAGTGGTTTGTCCCTCTTCTTCGTTCGTGCAGTTTTCACAGAAGGTATTAGCAAGGAGAATCAGTCTGGCCCTGTAATGAGCATCCTTTTCTGTCTAATCAAACAGTTCCAGCTTGGGCCAGATCTATCTGCAAATGACGCCATTTATCCATCGAAGATTGATTGAATATACAGCATTGAGTAGAGTTCCTTCCCTTATCCGAGGAAATGGGTAAAGTTTCAGCCCCTAGGCGAGGTCATCAGCCGCCGCCTGGAAGGCACTACAGTGATTGGGAAGGACTCTGTTTTTGATCCATCTGTGCAGAAGGATACGAACCTTTTGTTGTGTACCCACAAGTCATCTCCTCAATCGAGTCTTGACAGGATACGTAAATCAAAGTTCTTACCGAACGGAAGTTAAGGAAGTAAGTGATCGGTGTCTTACGGAAGAACTGTCCTGTCCTGTTCTCAGACTGAGACCACTGACTTTAGCCTTCAAGCTATAAGGCTACCACTTTTTTTTTGCTATAAATGTCCAAAGACGTGAAGTAACATGACAACATGTCCAGAACCACTGTCGGTTCTTAGTCGGCTCACCGACGAAAAGGCAACTTTTAACATTTGTACCCGACTGAGCTGAGTTAGGTAAAAGGGTTCCTGCAAAACTGTCCACCAGACGACCATGCCATAGGCTTGATGGCGGATATATAAACGTATAAAGGGCTGATATTGAGTTTCCAACTCAATTTCTTACCAAATACTCAAGTTTATCGGAGAGAGTCAGCCTAACTTTGCCCAGTTTCGTGGGGTCGGACTGTGGAATTTTGTATGTCCTGGTGAACAGGGCAAGTTTTTTGGATGACACTAAGCCCATATGTCTTAGTTCAACCCTTAGAAGGCACCTACAAAGGTACTGAAATGTTTTTTGCATTACATACACAAAAGGACCCACAAATCATCCAGCCACCTGACGTTAATTTCTCTCTTGACGCTGTGTACACACATACATATGTATATTTGTTAATTTTAATACATACATCTACATTTTACATAAATTTTTGGACATAAATCGAATTGAAAACCCTGATAATGATTTTAGTGTCTTGACGCAAACGGCGACTCTTAATTCAGTTTGCAAGTGTTTTGTTCCTTCTTTTTGATTCTCATTGCTTCGAATCGCGTTTGCAAAACGACTCACAACGAGGAATCTGAATGAAATATGATTTTTTTCTTAAACTTGATGGCGGCAAGGTGATGCCATCAGGACAATCAATAGTCTTGATGAAGAAATGGAGGCTTAGCGAGATAATCTGATGAATAAGGGTCAATCGATCTGATAGACGTGAAAGCACCCAAAGTTTACTCGACACAGATCTATTTTAGACTCGATTTTGGTACTATTTTTCGGTAGAGTTCAGAATAGGACCACTCGAACCTGTTAGGCATTGAAGTCTGCTGAAAATGTGTCTCTCCGAAGGTGTCGTGCGACTTACAAAGGTCAGCAGATCCTCAGTTGAGTTCGTCTAAATGTTTTGCGAAACCCGTGTGGTAAGATTGATAAAAATCCATGATATTCGGCAAAAACCTTCACATTGCCAAAGTCTGAAAGAACTCTTGTTCAGGCTCGCCTTACGGGTTCAATTTTTCTTATGGATTTACGACTTGTGAGACTCATGTCATCCGATGATTTTCCCAGAGAATGCTGCTTGGTAAGGACTGCTCGCCTTCAGCCTCATAGTGGGTATCCGCCTTCTCGTTAGTGCGAGTTGGAACCGAACCGATGTAGTGAACCTAGAAGCCCAAAACATGAGAAGCCGTACAAGCCCCGACCCAAGATGTATGTATTTCTCAAAACTTCTAAGAACAGCAAACTTTTGTCAACAACTTCAAGTCATCCACACGCAAGCAATAACAAGTTCCCCACCTGCTGACGTCACATGTAACCTTCTGTGTTCACTGAGTCCCTGTTCCGTCGCCGCCGCACCGTTAAACGGGCTTTTAATCTCGCCCTGATAATTCCAAGAGAATTTTACTTTTTCCACAACAAAATTACAACTCCATTATTGCGAGACATGGAGTCTGCCGTTGCGTCGCAAAACACCGACACACAAGCCATGTTCGTTCCAATTGAAAATGTTTAATGAACCATAACGTTGGTATATAAATTTCCCACAAACAAAACACAAAGAAAAAAAAAAAAGAAAAGGGAATCCTTAAGAGCTCTCCACAGCTCCCTGTTGTTTTTCACTTTTTACATTTTAATTTCTTCATGTTGTTTACTTTAAAGCTTGCTCTCTCTCTCTCTCTGTGTATCTCTATTTGTGGCTGCCTTTAGCCGAGATCCTGAAAACCATGAAAACCATGAAAACCAAGAACAAAGGCAGCAAGACTTTCGTCCCACTTCTGGGGAACTTGTCTGTGTGTTTCAATAAATAACTCATGATGTGTTGACAGAAAGCCATCAAGACGCAATACGTTTGTATGTATAGCCCAGGAAGGACCTTCGAAGGAACGACGAACACACCCATCGCTTTGGAAAAGGTGAAATTAATTTCTCGACTAAGGAATTCCTCTTTACATATCCTTTTGCAAATGGAAATTCCAGCGATTACACATTCCGTACGCAGGATAACTTCTCTCAGTGGATGGGACATGAATTAATGACCAAAGTCAATGTCCTTAATATGGTGATTATGTGCGGCTGGCTCGCGCCAAACAGTCTGCATCAAATTAGGGCCTAATACACTTGTCAGGCCATAAAGAACATTCTTCGGCGTACATTTGTCTCCCTTTATCACAATCTACTTGCAACCGATACGATACGAGAGGAGAGGCCTAAAAGTCGAACAAGTCGTCCTCGTATCGATTTTTCGTCCTCACAGCCACCTCAGGAGGGAGTTTGTGCAAATCAGTCATCATCCCATTGAGAATCTATCATCGGGTAGGGATACGAATTTTGTTTTTGTTTTGTTTTTTTTTTGGGAAAAACTTTTGGTGTCAAAACAAAAGCGTGCGTTGTCGTCCTGAAAATTGAAAATCTCATCACTCACTCACACGCAGGGACCGCGCGCGCCGCCGCCGCCGCCGCCACGCCGAGAGGGATGATGGATAGTAAGTGCGAGCGATCCTGCTGAAAAATTCAAATCGACGGCAGGAAAGAAACTTCGCAAATGAGATTTTGTAAATAAAGTTTTCCCCAAAGTTGTTGGCGTCATTTCCTCCACCTAAAGGATAATAATTGACGTCATTCCGTCTTCCTTCATTTCTTTCGTATTCGCCTTCGGTTTGTTGGTATACAACATCGTCCCCAATCGTCGCCCACCAGCACCCCATCTCGCAATCAAAGTGGATTTGTGTATCCTTTAAATGAATGAAGTTGTTAATTTTAATTCTTCCTCTATGTGTGTGTGTGTGTGTGTGTGTGTGTGTGTGGCAAGGATAAAGAAAAAGGACCTTGCAAATGGATATTAGAAGAAATTAGTTGGGAATTTTATTTTTATTTCCTCTCCGCAGAATGAAAACTCGGCAAAGTATATGCGATGGGATATCGTTTTGCTGCATTTATAGTGCTCCTGCTCCTGCTGCAGTTGCTGTTATTTTCTTGAGTGGATCTGGTGTTGGTTTTATGTTGCTTCCTGTGCTCTCTCCCCTTTTTTATGGGCTTCCTCTGATGCAGGAAAAACTTTTAAAGTGGAAATTTAATTGTAAATTGGTGGTGGGGTGCTTGTAGTGATGGCGGTCGGAAGAGAGAGAGAGAGGAATTTATTTCGAGGATACCCACTAGCACTACTCGGTTTAAATTTTGCGCAATAAATTGAATTTTATCCCGCGAGTGAGGGAGAGTCCTTGTATTCCTTATAAGTTTGCGTTTTTATTACATTTGCAACTTTGTTAAACAATACTTTGTTTGTGAGGCAAAAGCGAAATGAAGTCAAGTCGTCTGTGTGTGGAGGGAACTTGGGACGATCAAAGAATCCTTGAACTGCTCGGAAGAGAAGGTCATGGTTTTATGTGTATAACTGATGAGAAAGGCTCTGCACCAACAGTTCCTCAGTCTAAAGAATGGGTGGACTGTCTCAAGCCTCATCTCAGTGCATCATCCTGTACAGATACTGAGACTGTACGTACTGCTATCTGTTACACAAGCGACTCGAAACTACATAGGTAAGGGCAAGTCATGCCTGAACATGTTTTCTCTTTCGCTGTCAAAATGTCAGAAAAAGAATTCTTAAAGCCTGGCTTTCGAACTTAATGCTGACGATTCTTAAGCCAGTGTTAGCCAATTAGTAAAACCAATAGTGTACCCATGAAACTATGAGAGAGATTCAAAGAAAAACTTAGTATCAAGCTCGGCTTACAAAAAATCACAGAAGGGGGGGTACAGATGTCACTTTGTGCCTTGTATTCATACGAAAACAAAATGGGATTCAGGTAGCAAGCCTACATTTAAACAGACTCATTTCATGCCTCAATGAACTTCTACTAATTTTAAGCCTAGACTGCAGTACATAATCTAGACTTGGAGCCAAATAAGTTGGAACGCAGTCCATGTCATGAAATTTTTAGCCACTAAGCTCATATTTTCCAAAGTTCTACTAACCCAACATGTAATCAACTTCTTTGAGCCTCGAGTTCGAACCAAAATCGAGACTTAAAGATGGTTTTCCTCGAAATATTTAACGTTGTGAACCCTAGTAATGACTTTCGACTTTCAGGATGGTATTTAAAGACTTGCTTCTTTCAAAATGAATTTATAAACAAGTTCCATTCCTTTAAGCTTGGCTTTGAATGTAGCGCGGCTTACTTGGTTCGTAGTTCAATAATTGAAGGAGTTGTATAGCCATTAGGCACTTCCTTCGTTAAGACAGTTCCGTTCCGGCTTGGACAGTACGTTTAGAGACCAATCAAACCAATCTCGAGGAATTCTTCACCAAATTCTTTCCAAGACTCCTTAAGAAGCTAGGCTTCAGCTTACAATCTAGGCTTATGAATATCATCCACGTCTCTCTAAGAAGCTAACGACTCTCTCAGCCTAAGCTTCAACTTCAACAATGGAGACATCATTTGCGTCCCTTTAAGAATTTGAGGACTCTGAGTCGAAGCTTCGAGTTACAAGCTAGGCTTGGTTGAAGTTTCCAGTTCATGGATTACTTGAAGGTTCTTTCTACCTTCCTTGCATGCTTTTCCTTTTTTAATCGAATTTCTTGAAGTCAGGCTTAAAACCCATTCATTGAAACTAGGCTTACGACATTCGAAAAGATCTAGAAAAACTCAGGCTTTCGACTTGTACCTCATCTTGGAGCTCAATACCTTAAAACTTGTGTCACGTTCTATGAACAAGACTTAAAACCTAATGAGACTTCCTGCCAGTTTTGGAGCAATTCTCTGGCAGTTATTCCACAGAATCAGAGAATCTTTAACCCCGGCTTAGGTACTGTACTTGAGCTGCAAAGGAACAGTTTCCCTATAGCGTAAGGTGTTTTGTGAAAAATCTCTCTCCTAAGTCAGTTTGCTTTTCCCATAACTCCCCCTAACCATCTTCAAAGGTTAATCAGCGTCTAAGCCATCCCTAAGCCTCCTTAAAAAGTGCAAAGCCATACAAAACAAAAATAAGGATCCCACCCAGAGGCATATAGTTGTAAAGAAATCCTCCCCATTCCCATGTGCGTACATAAACAATCCATCAGCGGGCATTTACTGTATCCTTTATCAAAAGGACACAAGCAAATAACAGCATAAATTGGTGAAATAAATTCCCTAATCCCATTTGCAATCAATGATCACATTATTCGCATTTTTATTCACTCCACCACAGAGACAGTGTTTCTCCATCATATCCTTCATCTGATCCTGTGAGTTATGTGTCTGTCCGGAACAATGAATAGAAAAATAATTGCCTCCAGTGGAATCGCAACAAAAAAAAAGTGAAATACAGAAATCGAAAGAAAAATTGAAGATAAAACTTTGCAATCATAATAGTGAAAAGCAATATCCTTCGAATGCGAACACACACGCACACATAGGAGTATGGTGAAGGGCTTCAACTCGATTCGAAAGGATAATGAGAGCACGTTGAGTCGATAGATAGCATTTATATGTCAATAGCGTCGTTGTCGGGCAATGAAAGGGTTATTATTGATCATTCGTCATAGGTCGTCGCATCTCGCAGTTCACATGAAAGGATTCCCTCAGCAAAAAAAAAAAACCGACCGACAAACAACTAAGCGGTATAAAAGGATACAATGGAATAAAGGCGAAGAGAGAAATATTCGCCATTGTTTGCAACGAATGTGGAAAGTCGCGTTGTTTATCTGTCTGTGATCACAACCGCAAATATATTGAGAAAGGATTCGTTTTTTTTTTTTTTGCAAGGATATTCAATAAAAGGATGATATTGGCAGACAGATATAAACTCTTTTCTTTTGCGTTGCTGTTACTGCAGTTGTTTGGGTTCGCAAAGTGAAAGAAATTGGAGCACATATTGTGGAAGGGACCTTCAGGAATGTCCTTTGGCTTCGGCGTGGTTTTTGATGTTGAAGGGGTTCCTCGTAGGACATATGCAAAGGACTTGAGTTTGTGTCAATGTTTGGAGGCAAATTGGAAATTCTTGGAAATTCCCTCGGTTGTTAGGATTTCATTTGTAAACATTCAGCAACTTGGAGTTTCAAATTTGAATAGAGGCCAGCACTTGAAGCCAGGCTTGCACATCACTTTAACCAGAAGAAAACGATTCTAGGCTGTTCAGTCTCCACCTTACTATGTCTTACTGAAGGCCCTCCTCTATCAAGTATTACGAGCTAAGCCTGGCTTACAAAACTCCCCATATTCAAGGCCCGCTTTAAGACGCTTTTTGCTATAAGATTCTCAGGATCAACACAAGCTAGAAGGAAGTTCAAAAAAATAACTCAGTGTTGAGCTCAGCTTAAGCCGACCTTAAGTCTAAGTGTGCTCCAGATATTTCCCACACTAAGCCAATGCCACACAAAATCGGATTGGAAGCCCTTAGCTAGTCCATTGCGTTGGAAGCACAAATATGAGGCTTTTGCCAAACATGAATCTTCAAGTCTGACTTGTTAAGATCAAACTTAGGACCCAATCCACGTCTTGAGATTTTCCTTACACAAGTTACTTTCTGGAAACACTTTTTGGTGAGGAGAGTTCCCCCTAGTCTTGTGCTCAACAAGTGGAAGGGTCGAATCTTTGACTTAAGACCGAGATCCAAGCCCGACTTGACTTCGGAAGAGGATTCTGTTTTTTTTGTCAAGATTTTGCATCCATCGGCCTGATGTCTTAATCAGATCGTTACAAGGACTCTTCAAATGACATTCTCACCCTCTTAAGAAATTCTGATCTTGGCTTAGACATTCCCGGCTTAACGCCTGCTTTCCAAGCTGTAGAATGAAATGTGGGGTTTCGAGGCTGGAATTTCATAAAAAACTGTGACCTTAGGAATACAAATTTCAGGCGAGGACTTCAAAGGTTTTTGTAGCTCCAACCCTAAGCCTAGTTTGAATGATGTGATGCAGTGTACTTCCACGTTTTGCTAGGCCACCACCATCGGCTATATTCCACTCAACAATTATTTTCACATAAATTAATCCTCTCCATCTCCATGCATTCGTTATCCCGAATTCAAATCCGGAAATAACAATAAATACAGGAGTTTTCGAATTTGCAATGCCGCAACTACTCAGGATGTCAGGACCAGCATAATACTATCATTACTAACCATTTCAGTTGGCCAGGTTTTGGTTAAATGCAATTGGCAATTGTTTTAGGGGCCGGAACTTGGCAAGTGGTTTTTCTGGATTCGAGAAATGCTAAATGGTAATCTCGTATGCAACCAACATCCGCAAATGCATTGGAATTGCATTTGCTTTTTCAATTATTTAAGGATGTGTGGGCTCGTGTTTTGAATTCATTGAATATCCTTAATGCGAGTGCATTGCATTCAGAAATATTTAAAATGGATGAAGTACTCTGTGGTGGGACTGAGAGGTGGTTTAGTTGAATTCGAAATAATTGGGAATTGGCTACAGGTGGTAGTGGGATGAAGTAAAGAGTCCTGAACAGCCGAAGTGAAGCTATGAACGGCTACCCATCAAAGAAGGATATGTAGAGCCATCATGCAGCTCTTTAAGACGATCTTCCTGTCTATAGAGACTGTTCTCCACCTGCTTGGGAAATTATTCGTAAATTCAAGCTTCAAGCTAAGCTACAGCCGGGGTGCTTCTAGAAATGTACAGGAATGAGAGTTCAATTAGAAAAAGTATCGGTGCCAGCACATAACCTTGTGGTACATGACCAAATCGATTGAATTTATTCACGCGAACGGAAGTCCCTTCAAGGACATACAGTTTTCGCTAAAAAATCGATGTGGACATCACAGATAAATTCAGAGTTGAGTGGTCCCCCGTTACTGTCTAAAGATCTTGAAAGAACCCCCTTTGCACGGGAGAGTTAACCAGGACCCCCTTGCCAATGTCTTGTAGTCTTACAAATGTTTGAGAAGATATTCGTAAAACGAGCAAAAGCCAGTTGCTTGCCTATAATGACAGCAAAAATGTAAACAACAATGGTCCTAGAACAGAACCCTAAGGAACACCACGAGTTACATCAGTAAGGGGATTTTTTTTATGTGAAGTTGGTGCGTCTGTCCATAGTGGATGCCAAGTATGCGTATAGGAACCACACAACTTTCTGTTTGCAAAACGAGCCTCAATTCTACGAAGTTATAAGCCAGGCATCCAGAAATATGACGCCGACGGGTATGCAACGAAATTAGTAACTCTTTGCATATTTCCAGGCACTGAATACTACCTTTTCAGTGACGGCTTGGAGCCACATAGCAAAGCTCCAATCTGTTGACCTGCATTCCAGAGATTGCGCAACCATTTGTTTAACTTGATCTTCTCCTTTACCAATACCATCGATTGGGACACCAAAGTCCTTGAAAGAAATTCCCAATTCCTGCAGATGCCGAAAATCAGTGAAAGCACATACACATCAAAAAGTTTAGATCTCCCATTGGCACTCAAAAAAGAAAAGTATTCTCCAAGGACAATACCAACAAATCCCTTCTGTAAATTAAGGATAATATAACTCAACAGCTACTACTGTGGCCCCACCATTCCTCTGGGAATTGCCACGTGCTGCACTAAAAATCAATAAATCATCGAGAGAGCAAGGAGACGAAAAATATGAACTCATAAAAAAAAAGAAGGAAGACAAGCATCTTCCCCACCATAAATATCAAATTGAAATCCAAACGCACATACACACACGCCTCTACATAGTTAGAAGGAAAAAGGAAAAGGAGCATAAAAAACCCCTAAGGGCATCGGTATGAACTCCACATCCTTGGATACCATGCCACCCGCAAGCCCTGTCCTGCCACACAAGTATAAATATCAATAATTGAATCAGTGAAATGAAAATCATTGCGAATTTGTATTTATCCTGCCGCTGAGGTTGCTTAGCAACAGGATGTTACAGGTATCCTTAATCCATGGATACACCATGGAAATCTATAAAAAAAAATCATTTCTTCTCCATGTATGCGCGCTCCGCCAAAAAGAAAACAAATAACAATCAGCAGTGGCACACAAAAGTACAAAACTATATGTATATCCTTAGCGCAAGGACCAAAAGTGTACAAAAATATGAATAAAAACTGAGATGAGAGAGGAGCACGCCGTTTATTTCACATAACTCAAACAAACAAATGGAAAACAGAAAACAGAAAACAACTCCTCCGAAACTACTAGGAGTTGTCGAAGGACGACACAGGACGAGATACTACGTATAAATAAATATTCTTTTTCATCTGGCCAGGATACGATAACAACACCGGTGTCGGTGTGTTTTTTCTTGATTTGATTTTCTTCATTTCGTGCTGCTGCTGCTGCTGCTGCTGCTTCACCCAGGACAACGACTTGAGGTCCTTTAGCAGCGATTATAAACACAGGCTTCATATCCTTTTTTGTGTTTTTTTTCCTTTGCCGGTGCTGGTGCGCGCAGTGTGGTCAGTGGATTCGAGGAAAAAAAATAACTAAGTAAATATTTGGTTCATTATTGGTTTCTTTTCTTTGTGTGTTACACGGGAGAGGATAAAGGATAATATGTCCTTTTGGAGGTACACCTCATCGTTCTTCTTTTTTGTTTTTTTTGATAATAAAATCAACTTTAAGGTTCACAGAAGAACACAGGTCCTTCGCCAAGGACATACATAGGTATACACTCGACGACGACACAGAGAGTGAAAGGCTGAGGGACTAGGCGGGCAATCGAGAGACGAATAAAATTGCTTATGCATAATTCACTAGAATAGATGTCTATAGGTATACACACATACATAGGGAGACAACCAAGGTAACGAGTACAAGTGTTATGCCTGAGAGATTTCCTTTGTGTGTTGGGTATTCCTGGCTTTGTTTCTAATTTTGGGTAGAGCATGTCGACAATAGGGAAAGGGGGAGAAGGGGGGCAAGGCAATGTCCTTTGTCATATCAATTTGTAAATGTAATCAGAAAATCGAATGTGGGGAGCCTGCTGTTCGAGAAATAGAACAGTGTTTACTGTGCGAATAATGGATGCATTACGATGGGGGTACTTGTTAGGTTGGATGTCGATAAGACAGTGACCCCATGGCAGTTTAATCGCCTGTCAGTTGTTTGGGAAGATTTATGGGAGGGTGTTGTGAAAAATTAATACAGACTGGACATTCGATCTGGTTTTATGTGCTAGTCACTGGTTTTCATTATAGCCACCAAAGAGTATGCAATGAAATCGGATTTGGTGGCATACTTTCAGGCATGAACCGAACTTTAAATCACAACTTTTTGACGTATTTGCCAGTCCTGGAGAAACTGTGAGTGAAGGCTAATGCAAGGACACCTTTGTTTTCAGAGATTTAATAACTGAAAACCTGTGATTTACAACTTGGGTATCCCTGAGAGAAAAGAGAACATTTTTGGAGAGAAACTAAACAGTTTTCGTGCAGAATCTTGATGAAATATGAATCAGGATTGTAAGTAAGTGAGTCAACTGCTATTCTGAAGGATAATCCAAGTCCTCGACTATAGACCACTGAACTGGACATCATGCATGGTTTTCTCGCTCCAGATCTTTGCTAAAAAAAAGCGTATTTAGACTTGAGTGGGACTGTCAAAGACTGGGTGGCTTTGGGTCCCAACAGAAGCCATGACTGAGGGATACAATAACAGATCACGATAGAGTTAGTTGCCCCTCCTTCTCGCCTAGAGCTACTGAAAATCACCGAAAAACTTAGCAACTTTTCATTTCACAAATGTGTTTGCTACTCTGACAATCTTCGAAAGAATTTTGTTTCAAAACTTAGGGAGCACACAGAGTTTCGATAAGTATTGCACAGTGATAAGTGAAAAGTTGCAAAGTGCCGGTTTCTAGGGCTTCACAAGGGTTGGCAAAAGTTTCCTGAGTCGTCTGCGAAATTTTTTATTCAATGTGGAACGTATGTTCTACGGAAAACCTTTATAGTTCATGGAGTTTGGAGCACTCATGCAAAGTGATAAGTAGTTCGGCTGAACTTTAAATACTATGAGAAAAACTTTGCCTCAATTCGTCTTTAGTCTCATGACACATCCTTCATCGCCATCACTCCCTTTACGATGGATTACTGCCCACACACATCCAGCAACAAACCCATCACAAATACCCGCCTACTCATCCTCACAAAAATATCGAACCCAGCGTCGGAGAACTAATTAAGATCGCAATATCCTAAGCATCTGACCTCGAGTATAGAATAGCAGAGAATCATTCAACCCTGAAGGATATACATAAATGGTTCATCTGCCGATTAAATGGAATCCACTCGGCAGCGCACAATGAAAACTGTTTCCAAGAAAACTCCGTTATTAAGTGGCGCATTAATTTGCAATAATATCCTTAAAATACATTGCCGCTCTTCTACTTATCCACACTCAATGGACCACTTGCTTGTGCCGCCCACAGTCGCCTGCTCTCCCTGTGGATATAAGTATGTAGAGATGCATATCCTGTTAATGGAAGCCATATCAAGTGATAGGCATCAGGGGGGCCACATTAATATGACTTCTCTCCATAGCCACGAAGCCATGAATGAAATGGTTAACCTTTGACATTTCGCCATTGGCAGGGATAACAAAAACAAAAAAAAAAACCTGTAATAGCGCGGGCCAGGATAGCAAGGATTCAGAAAACGAGAGCAATTTGTCGAAATGGAAATTTTCAGTGTACAATGCGAACGAAGAGAATGTGCGAATGATGAGACGGCAGGGCGGCAAGGATCTGAATCAAAATTCCATTTGGAAAATGCAAGGAAGGCAGGGTCTGGAGATGAGATAGAAATGACTTCCACGGGTCGGAGAAGAAGTGGCGAAGAGTTTACCCATTTTCCTGGTGACTCTCTTGAATTAATTGCTTTTCGGCTTTTGGACATACCCACCGAGGGATGCGTGTAAAAAGCGCTACACGGGTTTTGTGATACCGAGGATATACTCTTAATCCTGCCGCTGCGTTGTTCTCTGCTGTTGGTTTCGATTGTCCTGCCTCAGTCGATCGGAATCCAATTACATGGTCCTGTTGGCGCGTTGTATGTGTGACAGTGGTTAATATTTTCCTGATTAATTAATCATCCGGAATATGGAACATGCGGGGGAGATTAAGGACGATGTAGACATTAGATGTTAGTCTCCTCGTTGTGGGTATTGTTTCAATACAATTCCAGCTATTTCTCCGACTCCTGGCTACATGACTATCGCAGCGATATAGTGCCTTAGTCATTGGGACTAAGATGCAACTCGACTTTTTGTTCAATACATAGAAGAATTTGCGTCGAAAAACGTACACCAAAGGTACTCCGGAAACCTAGGCTTAGTTAAATCAATTTTAAGGACCATTTAGATGCAGGCAACTCGATTAGACTGGCCAATCAAAGACGTTTTGTTTAAGCCCAGCTTAAGCTTCCGAGCCTTAAACGCAACGCTAACATTGAAAGATATGAGATTTCTGGGCTCAGACAGACAAAACTTTGGTTTGATGTAAGCCTACGGAATGTTGCAGCCTCTAACTTCAACAATTCGGATTCAAGTAAGCCAATCAGTCTCAGTCAAACCAGAGAAGTGGTTTCCAAGCCTGGCTATAGTGATGCCAAAGCCATGAGATGATAGCACCATGCTTGTGGACGCCCATTCGGGTGTATAGATGCAATCACTTTCTAAACTCTATTGACAAGGATGGATGGGTCTATGAAGATGCACCCCTTTAGGCCTTGCTCAACCCTGTAACCCGTTCCCAAATAGCTCTTTGAATTTGGTCGCATGGCTGAAGTTTTTGACTCTTGCCTGGGTCCCTGGTCATACTGAGACATTCGATGAGATTGCTAAGCAAGGCTCAGAGAAGATTTTTCAATACCTGGGCCTTCCCGTATCCTCGGTCAGGGACTCCATTGATGATGGAGTTTCCTACGAACACACTTGTGTGGGGCCGACTCTCCAGGGTGCAGGGAAACGAAAAGTGTGCTGCCGAAGGGAGACCTAAGAGAACCGACTTTCATAGGTAAACCCTTGAGAATCAAAAAAAGTACTGGACTCAGTAATTTACCTTGCGGAACCCAAAGAAAAAATGAGACTTTTGATGATGGAATCTGTTTGTATCTGGTTGACAGGAGGCAACTGATACTGACTACTCTCTGTCCTTAATAATACCGCAGGACATAGGACCCACAACGTCGCTTTCAATAAATTCTCACATTTTTGTGCGAAAGAACTCTTCGTCAAACCTCGAACGTGACATTTCCCCACCACAACCCTGCTGACCATCGCAAAAATAACTCAAATCCTGTTAAAGGAAACCAAAAACCTGTCCCGTGTCCGGATTACAAAATCAACCACAGCGAGTCCTTGAAAACTCACATTCTCACTGATGCCCCCCCCTCTCTCTCTCTCTCTCTCCCTGTGTGAATGTTCAAATTTCATTTCGCAATTTTTGTCCCACAAAGGCGCATTGTATCCTTCAGATGTTAATGCTCAAAAGTAATTCGTGTAATCCTTAAAGAAGTCACCAAACTAATCCATTTAGCGTCTTGTCATGATTTTCACCCACAAAAGCGAATACATACACAGATAGCTAGGGGTGGCCGGTGACAACTGCGGTGACAGCACAGGACACACAAAAAGAACCCAACGAAGGATCAACAAATAACAAATATCGAACGATGATGATGGCACAAAACAAAAAGGACCTTCGTGCAATAATCGTAAAAGCGGATTTATTACACAGAAACATAGAACAACGGAAAGTATAAAACTGAAAAACACACACTTTAGCACACGTCAACCGCCATCTTTTCGGGATTTTGCCTTGTCGCCTGTTCCCTTCCATTGTCCTGTGCGTGTGTGTGCGAGCGGGGAGGCTGTGTCACAGTGCACCTGTTTGTTGTCACATTCAAATTTTTCTCCTTGAAATAGGATTAAAAAAACAAAGTCCTGTGTCGTGTCCTTTCGCCTGTGTTCGTGTATCATCATCAGGAAGTCATGTCCTGTCATCGCATAACAATGACTGCTCCTTGTGATGTGTTTTGAGATTTTTTTTTGTCATTTTTTTCTGAAGAAGATGATGATGTGAACGCCGCAGGATTCCAGAGACTCGTGCTGGAGAAAAACTACTTTCGATTAGTAAATTTACCGAAACATTATAATTTCCGGTTACAGCCATGTTTGTTTGTTATCCTGCCGACTTCCTTCTCACACCGCACATAGGTAACAGCGCTCCTTTGTGCGAATGGATGCGGCGCCAATGTGTAATTGCTTTCTGCTGTTCATGCAGATCCTTTCCATTCACACAAGGATAATCCGTACTCTCCTCCATCTTTTGCATTTATTTTGAATGCATTTACATTCGCATGAGTTACACGAAATTTAATTGAATTAGTTCATCCCTTTTCACAGGACGAAGGAGAAAAAAAAGAGGATATTGAGCAAAATTCAATTGTTTGTGGCAAATCCTGGGTGTGTGCTTTTTTGTTGGCATTTCTCTTCTTTCCTTGTGAATGGTGGTGTATCCTTGCAGAATATGAATTTGACTTATGAACCGGAATCCAAGTTGCTTTGTGTTTGTTTGGGTGCGTGTGTGTTCGTGTTTTCCTTCTCGCAGATTTGCATTTACAATTGGATCAGGATGATGAAATCTATTTTTAGACAAAAAAACAGACAGGAACAGGAAAGAGTTCTATTTCGTGTGACCTCGAACAATAGGGGCTTCCGCTTGTGAGTGTACCACTTACTGCCTGGCAGCGGTTGTTTTGTGTGTGAGGATGATCTCCTTTTGCGCATCCTTGCTGGTGGAATTGATTTTTCCCAAAATTCACTCTGCAGGTACGTCAGGAGTAGGGAAAATTTGGGAAAAATGAGAAGAGCCCAGCAAATTCTCCTGGAAATTGTGTGGAGAATTACTTAAGCTCGACTTAAAACAGAGATGGACATGACCCATCTTCGACATATTTTTCACATTGATTTTCCATTAAAAGCTAAGAAGGTCTACAAGGAAGTCCTTACAATTTGTAGGAGATCAAATCCTGGTCTGCCTTAAACCACGCCCCCTCATAAGTACGGCTTCGATATGTAGATTCAAAACGAAACTAAAACGATGAAGTCCTTAGCTTCAGTAATGCATTCTTCAATGAAAGTGAACCTTACCTAAGCCTGGCTTTGAAACAGAGACTTCAGCTTCTTTTCAAAACTTCCAGCTTAGTAAAATTTTTCTGTAAACGTTTGGCGAACCTAAGGGGACTCTGTAAGGTATTTGAAAATCTATGCAAATGCTGTACCTTTTCCAAAGACAGGCTTAGATTAGGCTTAGAATACCGCAGTCACGAGAAGTACGGTTCTAAATTGAAACAAATGGAGTCCGACTTATCAAACTTAGTGAACAAACGAAAGACTGTTTGACCTTTTATAAAATTTCGTTTAAGCTTGGCTTTAAGAAAGAAACTATGACTGATTCGGTTAGTTTCCTTGCGTCGAATGCAGGACGATTTGAGGACCAACTAGCTTCTTTCAATACCAGCTGAGCCCGGCATGAGCCTTACAAACCACGGATGAAACCAAAACACGTCAAGAGGCATAACACCTTCAATCTGAGTAGAGTTCTCTTCGAATGTCAGAGTATTTCGAAGGCAGTGTACCAAGCAATGTAAGGCGATTCGAAGTTAATACATAGTTTGTAGCTTCTTGACTCAGTGGTTACTAGCTCTTGCTAAATATTTTGGCTTCTAACCGCTCGAAGACAAGTATTTTCAATCTTGCAGACTGACTTGAATATCCAAGTATGGCTCACAGTACAAAGCTTGCCCTGGAAGTTCTGCCTTCGCAGGAATGAAGAACTACAGAACTGCCACTTCACGATAGTGAAAAACGCATAGTGTCTCGTCTTGAAGTCTAAGCCGTTCTCATGGGTTACTTTCTAAGTCTGGATTGTTCAGGTTTTAGAATTCTTCTTCGAAACAGTTTCGATTTGAGATCAAACAGGTTGAAGCAGGAGATTTTCAGAAAGGAACGTAAATGACTTAGTTTTCAAGCCAGGCTTGGCAGAGGCCAAACGAGTAAAGCCCTCACTTAAAGTTAAAGAGTCCATTTTTCTTCCCTCTCTCTGTAGAGCCATCTATACAGAATTAGATTGAAAATTCCATTCAAAGCCCAGCTTGCTGGCTTCCTAGTTCACTCAAAAATGCACCCGAAATGGGTACCACCATGCATTAAACCAACCCAGAGGACACTCTTTTCAACTCAAATTGACAACAACCACCACTTAAACAGCACAGCACACAGCAAACTGTTCAAAGTGCTCCTAACCCAAACATTATCCTCCCTGCAGGATAACAAGCCAAAAAAAATGTACAAAAAAAACCAACAAAAACCATGAAAATCCCATTAATCACTGCATTACCGTTAAATAAGGTGGAAAATGTTCCTATTCCATCCCATTGTCCCACCATTTAGTGTTCATTTGTCCAACAAGCTGCAAATGACACGTACTAAACTTTATACTGCAGGACATACAAAAAGGACACTGAACATCTGATTCATGTATCTATCGCGCAACCCCTAATTTTCGTCACACAACACCCCTCAAACGAGCAATTCTCTATCAATTGCGTAATGTAATTCATTATTTGTTGTGTATCCTGGAGTATGTCCTGGAGGGAGAAATCCTTTTAAATAGAAATTTAACACCAAATTATCACATGAGAATGGAAGAACTATGACAACGTAAGTGGCTGGTATGTTGTTTCATTGTTTTCGGTCTCTTGGTCCTCGGCCAACCCTCTTGAGAGATGCGAGTCGTACTCAGAGTGGGGTCCCACAGGGGTGGCTTTGTATGGCGCAACTATTTTTTTTTTTTTACGAATTAAATCACGGATACGTGTGTTGAAACTTGAACGATTTTATTACCTTGACTAATTTACGAAGGATGCGTATCGGATACGTAAGGACATACATAGATGTGTGTGCAAGGGGAGGAGATTTGCAGTTTTTAATCCCTCGACGTGATTGATATTCATTGAGAGAGAGAGAGAGAGAGAGAGAGAGAGATGAGTCAGAGGGATTGTTGCGCATGAAGATTTTCATTGCAGTGGCTTAGCGAGATTTGATTCGATTCGTCTTGGTGAAATGGGGCCGATCCGTGTCTGTATTGTGTATCCGAGTGTTTGGTAATGAAATCACAATGAATATGAAATTGAATTCAATTGAATGCGAGCGTTTTCGGGGCAGGAAGGAGAGGAAGCAGATGCTTCAGATGGAAGAGAGATTTATGGCTATGTGGAGATTGGTTTTGCAGAGGATAGTCGGGAAGTGAATTCGAATTGCAATGCGAATTTGGGGACCAAATCATGGGATAGGTTCTGGGAATAGTTGAAGGCCATAAGCCCTTACAATTTATGTCAGATATGCACCTTTAAATAGGACAGCCCTTGTCCAGGGAGTTTGTGGTACTCCATTGAATTGATTGCGAGGATCGTGGAACAAATGAGCAAAGAAAGACTTAGACTCAAGGTGCGACAAGAAACCTAAGACTCAATCTTTCGTAATGACACCAAAGCTAAGTAAGGCATTTCTATGATTCTTCGATTCCTCCTGGCAGTTAGGTTTGAGAAAACGAGTTGAAAACTCCTAAGGCACTACTTACCCTAAGACTCTCGACCCACAGGCTTCATCTTTAAGAATTACATCAAAGCAGGACTTTTTTGCGAAGATCTGTTGCTTCAACCTTGAGATTCTTGATCTCAAATCAAAAGGCTTTGAAGAATGTGCCTGTACACTACCATTTAATTTACTTTTAATGACTATTCTAGGGCTAAGCTAGGCTTAGGTTCTTTCCATCAATTTATATTCTTCTCTGAGTCCGATAGGAGAGATCATTTTTTGAAACCTTTACCTTCAAGAAGGATCTAGCAAAGCTGTCACAGTGTCCCAACATACACAACTGTGGGTAGATATGCTGTCAAGTCTGACTTAAATCTAAGACGAGCTCAGGTGTGTCGGTGAACTATTTACAGGAAATCCACTTTCTGGCTGAGAATAGTGCTAATTAGTCTGTGGATAGACTCCAGGAAAATGGCAGAGTACGGCCTTGGCATTTCATGAAGCCTAGCTTAATTCATCAAGAGAAGCCAGTGGATAGCGAATCCAGACACAGATAGACATAGAGTCCACATAGCCTGGAACCCGTCTGTTCATGTGCCAAATTGAGGATTCTTTGTTCAAGTTGTATCTGAAGGAAGCGGCTTTATGCTAGGATAAGCCAGGAACCAGTAGATGTCAAGGTCTTTGGCCCTCACTCAATCTACCAAAAGAAAAATTCGGAATGACTTTTTCTATGACTTTTATGAGATGCGCTTTCCACGAGGGGTAATAAGATGCAAGGAACGATTAACGAGTATCAGCAGGAGCACCACTGAATGGACTCCTAAATAGAAGGCTTGATTGGTAGGAGGCTTAAGAACTCTCTCCATCTCCAGTTACCAGGAAGGACTATGTCTAGGACTTTTATGAGATGCGCTTCCCACGAGGGGTAATAATATGCAAGGAACGATTAACGAGTATCAGCAGGAGCACCAGTGAATGGACTCCTAAATAGAAGGATTGATTGGTAGGAGGCTTAAGAACGCTCTCCATCTCCAGTTAGCAGGAAGGACTATGTCTATGACTTTTATGAGATGCGCTTCCCACGAGGGGTAATAAGATGCAAGGAACGATCAACAGTATCAGCAGGGGCACCACTGAATGGACCCCTAAAACGCTCTCCATCTCAAAACATCAACTCACGTACAAGACTACTTGCAAAGGGAGACAGAAGAGGCCGCCATTGGTATTCCTGTGGTACATAGCAGATACACATGCTTGCCACTCTCCAACCCAAGGACCGAAAACACTTAAATTTACAGCCACGTGTCTGTCATTTCCTCATCATTCAAAATCTTAGCGGAACATCCACGACCCCCACTTGTGATCCCCATCATCGCACGCATGCAGTTCCTTAATCCTTCGTAGCTATAAAAAAATCCTTTCTTCCTTCGTTTTTATTGCCTTTTAAGATACAGCCCTGTGATGGATGGGATGTTTTGAAACTGAAACGCCAGTCATTTACATACACATGTACATCCGAGCACACATCCTTAAAATCACATTAATTTCCGTTCTCAATGCCATGCCAAATGTCAGATTCCTATCATCCACCAACACATACCCAGTGATTGCGGATATTTCCCCCCTTTTTGTGTGGGGATGGGCCAGCCCGGCCTGGCCTGTTGGCTAAAATCGATGACTATTTCCCTTACACGGTCCCTACACCCTAACAGCATCAAAATTAAGGAGAAACACATCCTTAAATGAGTCGGGGAGGCTCCATGACAAGAGCATAAAAGGTTAACCAAATAACTTCCTAATGGCCAATATATTTGCCATTTCCCCCCACCAGACGGCGACGGCGACGGAGACAGAGTCATCTGGGAGCCTTGGGATTATCCTGGCCGAGCCGTGTATAGGTAGGTGGTTGGTATTCGCCTTATGACCACTTTGAATGTGGCAACAATGTTAATGATGTTGCCAAAGACTGCCGAAGACTAACTAATTTTGCCCCGGAAAAATCCTTCCTCCCCACAGAGCCCTTATGTGCTCGCTGGCTGTCGTCGCCCCTTTGTGGCTTCATTTTCGGGCGTTTTGTACCTCTTTTTATGGCTTTTAGCTACTTCGGCTCACATAAAATCAAAAAAGAGGCAAGGTGGCAGGACTAAGAGGAACTTTTATGGTTCCCACCGCTTACCGCTGCTGCTGCTGTTGTTGCTGCTGGTGTTGCTGCGTAAGGGAATGTCAAAGTACTTCACGTCAATCGGAGTAATTGCTGTGTGATCGTAAAAAGAATTTCCTTTTCCTTCGACTGAGGACGGGAAGAGCCCGCGTCTTGTTTTCCTTCTCCCTTTGCTTTGTTCCTTGTGGAACGTCAAACATTTTCATTGCGGTAAATTAATTTCGCGTACTTTTGATTAATTTAATTGGCATTACTTTGTGTGTTTTTGTGTATAAAGCAAGGAGGCGCGCACAGGATGTGGGGCAAAGTTTGCAAAGTGGTTTCCGTTCTTGGCTTTCCTTGGGATGAATGGCAGGTCAGTTCTGTGCGGGGCTGTGCCCCGTTGTGACACGTGGAATTAATTATAAATTTGTGGACGGGCTGGGGTATGACGTATGGTAGGGGGATTCACAAGAGAGAGTCCTATTTGACGTTCCAAGTTGTCGGAGACTAGACCAGATAGCTTGGACAAGGGCGACAACAACTAAGAAAAGTAGCAAAACTTGACCAAGTGTGACTGTCAAGGCAGTCCAGCTCTATCGAGATAGCCCGTTCAAGGTACCAGCGTCCCTTAAGATTCTCAGAGTGAATGACGGATGTATGTGTCTAGAACAGAGCTAACTGACCAAGCACTCGCGTTGGACACATATCAGTCAAACAGTCGAGCTTCAACTAGACAAATCCTGTGTAGAAGAACCTGTCAACCTGATTGACGGAATGGTTGCGACTTCTCTAAACCAAGTCCAAGCTTCGTCGAACCTGGTGATAGGTAAAAGTAAACTTCGGACCCAAACCAGGGTATAGGTCTAGTGAGCTGCGTTAATCCTACTCATAGACCTATGAGTCTAACAGCATTTGCTCTCAAACCTATGGAGAATCTTACTGACGCCAGCTAGGTTTGTCTATCACTCTGCACTCAAGCCAGCTGGCATAGAGGAGAGGTTGATCAACCGAAGGTGCTGTACACTACCTTCTGAAGCAGATAGAGCCCGTCTAGTGCCTTTTATGAAAAGAAAACCTTTGGAGACTGAAATTCTCATATCAAGCCCCGCCATCGAGAACGCCTCTGGAGTCATGTGGGCCAGTAGACGCCTTTGCGGCAGAACTTGGTGTCTAAATGATGCATTGGATGCACGCAATGATGGTGAGACCCATTATCACGTATGCGGCCATCGGTTGGTGAACGAAAGTTCTTGAACAGCACAATGGGAGTTCAGAATCTACAGAGAATTGCCTGTCTCTGCCTTCGACAAATCTTCACTAGGAAGACGGTCACGGCCACATCTGAGGCAGCTTACACATGTTGGACTCAATTCCATAAAGGGACATGGTTCGCAGTATCGCACCGACAGCATTGTCAGGGCGTACAGAAAAATTGCGTCAGGCCAGGCCTAGTTCATAGCTGGATCGAAGGTGGAATCTAGAGTCGAGGCTCGTCCCTTGAACCCTAATGTCTCGATACGTATAGAAAAGACAGTCAGGTGGGTTCCTGTTCATCAAGGAATTGAAGGCAACGAATCGGCAGATGACCTAGATAGGTCTGGCTCAGGGCCTGCATTCATAGGACCTGAATCCTACTCTGGTGCCAACTGGGCTGCTGCCACAGGGCTGATTAATGAATGAGAACACAAACGATCCATCTGAGCCTCATTCTCTATGAAAGCCCAGCTTCACATTGGATAAGATGGCGCATTTTCCATAAGGAAACGTGCTCGGTAGCAGGATTCATAAATTCTGCGGTAAATGACGTACTTTTCTTCATTCATGGTACGACTTTCATTTGTGGAGAGGCAATAGTACAAACAATGGGATTGGGAATATTTTATTCTGTTTGGACAGTAGCATCTCCGTTTCAATGATTGCTCCCAGTTCCACATAAGCCTGGTATCAGTAGAAAGGGGTTATAACGACGTGGAACGTAAGTTAGTAATTTGAGTCCTAAAATACACGAAATTTTG
The DNA here is from genome assembly GCA_963583995.1 of Xylota segnis. Taxonomy (NCBI): domain Eukaryota; kingdom Metazoa; phylum Arthropoda; class Insecta; order Diptera; family Syrphidae; genus Xylota; species Xylota segnis. The sequence continues at coordinate 4,350,826 of OY757238.1, forward strand.
AAATCTTCCTTCACTCGTTCGCAAGAATGCATTCAGAGATATCAAGTTTAAGTAGGTAGGACTAGAACACACCCTAACTTAGGACACGAACCTTTGTGGAACGTAGGCTGGTACTGAAACCTAGAAGGCTCTTTTCAAGAACACGGAACTCCTCAGATCGGCCTTCCACGTCTCTACTTTGAATACATATGTATATCCTGAACCATGAACATAAGAAATGAGTGCCAAGTTATGGCACTTAGCTAGGACACACACCTTTGTGGAACATACACGGAAAACCCCGAATCCCCATCACCGATTTAAACAAAACCAAATCCGTTATCACTACAATTGATCCCCTTGCCGTATTTAAACAAAAGCAATCTACCATCGACAACATTTACTGGAAATGTTCACATCCTTCCCTCGGGCTGGATACTGTTCCGTTAATACACCCCAAAGGGATAAAGCGCAACAAGCATGCCAGGCAACAGATTAACGGATATACGTACAAGTAGCAACGCTTCCAAGTATCCCTATTCGAGTTACAAGGACCACATACATTTGTATGTGTATATCCTTGTGCCGTTTTCTCTCCTCAACCCTTTTTACGCCCCGACCCGACCAACCCGACCGACCGTAATGCAATTTGATCTAAGAGAAGGATTTTGCCCGAGACTCGTTCAAGTCACTGTGGTGCCACGCAAAAAGCCCCCACTGCCCTGGATGCAAAGTTGTTGTTGGCAAACGTAAGGATTTTTCCATTTTGAGTTCAGCAAATCAAATTATGACTTCCAGGGGTGATGGCGGTGGTGATGGTTGGCCTGGAAATCTCATTTCAAAGGGCAGACCCCGAGAACGTTTCCACTAAATACAGGCCGAAGGATATTCTATTTATTCAACGCTGGCAGCTAGCGTAGTGTGATATTTGTGGTTCCTTGCGGCTTGGATTTTACACTCCTCAATGCATTCCAAAAGTATGTATATGTTGGTCCACGTAATCGCATCCGATAATCCTTACACGGATGAGAGACGGTGTAGGGTGTCACTCTCTCTGTATGAATAATGCGATATCCTTGATGATGCATTCCATTTAGTTGGGCCAAATTCTCTAAAGGACTCGGTGTGCATTTTAATTAGGTGAAGTTGCGGCTAATTATTGATTACAAGTGCCCCTTTGATTGGCTGGGGAGATTGGATTTCATGTTATCCTTTGAATTGAATTAATTAGGAGCGGCTTCTGGGAAAAGGATATGAAATTGTAGCCGTTCCATGGATGGCGTATAAAATAAAACAAACGATAAGCGTTTACTGTACCTAATATGACAACCCATAGTCGAGTTCCGAACCCCACTCTACTATCGTAAATGTAGATGGCACCAGAAGTCCAGGAACTTACGTCGCATCTATGAGGTATTGGAAGACTGCGAAGAAGTGTGTCAGATTCTTCACTAGAAGGTGTCTAAGGCCTCAACCGATAGACGAGTTTTTAGAGGTTTTTGCTTGGGACTTTCTTTAGTGATGTCCCTGCCTCTCGAGGGCAGAATTTGTCGTTCGGATTCTGTTGGTGTCGACAGGATCGGGTAGCTTTGGCCTTGCAGGCTCTGGACAGTACATCAAAACTTCTACAATCGATTTGGAGCCACTGAACCTGATGACAAATCGTGTCAGTCATGTGAGGTGGTTGCTAGTACGGAAGCCTATCAGTGGAGAGTGCTGTTAGTGGATCGGTTTCATCCGAGACTAGAGGCATCAGGTTAGATGAGATTTATGTAGGAAAGGAGGACAGATTTTGAGAATCTTCGCACTTAAAACCTCGGCGCTTCGAATCAGATACAAGCAAGACAGGAAGACTACAGTGAGCCACTAGAGTCTTGAGTACAATCAAGTTCCAGAATATACGGAGTTCCATAGGAGTGTATGCTTGGTCCTCTACTTTTAAGAAATTCAATACAAGGATGGTATGAACATTTTTAATAAGAAAAATACGCCGATACCCGTTGATAGAGATGGGTACACTAGAAACTACAGTTTTAGTTGATTTTAGGACTCAATAGGCAGACATTTTTCGATAGATTTTGACGAGCTTAGATACAGAAGCTCACCTCCCTTGACTTGGACCGCAAATGCTTTAAAATTTCCCCCAAACACCCACACCAAGTTGTTGACTATTTTTTCTCCCCAAACAGTGCTTGTAGACCCTAGACTGCATAGACACTAAGTAAAAACGAAAAAAAATGCTTTAAACTACGCGACTTGTGAGTCAAAAAGTTAAACACAAACCGTGGAACAAGCCCGTGCTATTTAGATATTAAAAATTAGTCCAACTAAACTCCTTCACCATTAACGAATCGCTGAGAGATAAAATGAGTGGCCTAGGCCCAGCCGCGTGCTGGCTAGCCCACAAACGACTCGAGTCTTGGTCCCGCATGGCCAAGGAGCGGGTCGGCGCGGTGCGGCGAATACCAGCCGACCGTAATTCAGAGGATAACCCATCGACGACACCACCACCGATGACCCCATCATCGGCTTCGTCGACCACCAGCGGTGGCACTGGTGGCAGCGTCAGTGGGGGTAGTTGCGATCTGCCAAACGATTCATCAGCGGAGGTTCGAAAAGTTAAGGGAAACCTTACAATTTTGTTTCACAGACAGTACAGTGAGTGTATTGGTTTTTTCTGTTCTGTTTGGTTTCATTGCAGGAATGCCAAGTAACTAGAGAAGCACAAGCCATCCAGCCATTAGCATCGGTTCCGGCCCATACAGTTAACACGGAGCTGCTACGCGGCCCATTGGAAGTCAGCCCTAGTCCATTGCATATGCATTTACAGCATCAGAGTAAATCATTCCCACCGCGACTGCAGCGAACGCCATCTGTGTCGAGTCAAAGTAGTGTAGATAGTGCACCGTCAAGACAATCGGTAAGGTCCAGCGCCCCATCCTAGTCGATAATGCTGACGATATCTATAGGATTACTTGTATTTTCAGGGACATCGTGGTTCTTCGCCACAGATTCGAACCTTTGGACCAGATGGACGTAGCTCTTTACCATCCGAACATGGACTACCGCACGTGAGTGGCATTGGACCTATACTGTGCATTTGTACAGACATTGCATTGTGTTTGTATGTGTTTTTAGATTTCCCGCTCGCCAAGTCCAATGCGCACAATCAGCTTAGATGCCCGTTGCTGCTCACCAGCAGCATCGACCGATTTAAGCGACATACGAACACCATCACCTTCGCAGAGTAGCTTGGCATCAATTGCTGGTGGCAGTGCGAGTAGCATTTGCTTGCAGAGTCCAAAGGTAGGTCGTTGTCTATCGCCACTTTTGATACCACCTCGATCTCAGCCAGGAGGAGTTGAACCGGGATGTGGTCCCGCATCACCATTGGGCGCTCTGCAACCAGATTTGTATACCCGACAAGATGGACCGATTTACTTGACTGCACCCGAATCGAGTCCAGCTCTGGGACGATTACATTTGAGGGTGAAGTATGATTACCATTTGTTTGATCTGACTGTGCATCTGATTGAGGGTGAGTTTGCTTTGGTTAGACCAGGCCCTGATGCCTTGACGATTCTCTAATCCTTTTGGCATGCTCTTGTGTTTAGCTCACAATCTTTGCCCCATCGAGGAGGGAGGCTTTCGTGATCCCTATGTAAGGCTAATGCTGCTGCCGGGGGTCGATGAACGTAAGCGACAGACGCACATCCATCGTGGCGAATCGAACCCGTACTTTGATCAGCACTTTAAGTTTCCCGTCTCAAGGGATCAGCTACAGGGAAAGGAATTGATTTTACAGGTTTTGGACTATGATCGGTATTCGCACAACGATATCATCGGTGAAGTGAGGGTTATGATTGATGAGTTGGATCTATCCAAGTCGGTTGAGGTGAGTTGGGAGATAGAATTTTGAGTTAGTTCTCGTTTTAAGAACAAAAGTGAGAAGAGTGTTCAGAAGCGTACTGTAGGGGAAAGCGGTTTGCTGTTTAGGGCGGAGTGCATCAAGGTTGATCGCTTGGACCACTACTTTTAATCAACGAAATGTTGCGCACAGTTATGGGACTTAGCAGCGAACTCTATACATTTTTGTAAGGCGTTACGGAGATGTGGAATCGGGGACAGCTTCACTGAGAACCAAACAGAAACGTAACTTCTTTTCTAAGCCATGGAGCAGCTACTTTAGTAATGACGGCATGTGACTCCGTCTTAAGCATTTCTAGCTGGCACTGCATCAGAAGAAATGTCGCCGGGAAAACTCTCTTAGGTGGATGGATTGGAACGAATGTATGCCAGAAAAGCCAGGAAGAACCCTGAGGACGATTCAAGAGAATCACTGAATCGTGACTTTGCATTCAAGCCAGTAGAATGCGAAGTTAGGAGCCAAACTCCACATATATCTTCGAATCGCTATCGCTATCTTGTCTGGTAGTTCTGGCTCAGATCGATATCTTTTGATGGAAATCCATTCCGTGTGCCTTGAGGCAGGACTTATCCGACCAGCCAGCAATCTGTTGCGTATCTCTTCCATACAAGAGTGATCGTATCGGAGCCTACTTGGAATACAACTAGAGCTACAGTAAGAGACTCATCAGAGAGGATTTTTGCAGAGGACTCATGCCAAAGACGATACAGCTGCAGCCACCTAAACTAACCAACATTTTGAGAAAAGCTTCAGATTCAAGACCATCGGGCTGAAAGGAGTACCTTCACTGGGAGTGTCTTCGAAATGTCCAGACTCTGACTACGCATACAAAGGCATACTCGCAGAGTATCTCCCATGAGTTAGAACCGAAGTTCCACAGGAAGGAAGGAAGAAACAGGAGTCCACCACATGATGCCATCTGTGTTCCTAGCTTCTTTTTTAATTTTTAGCTATTTTTCCTTTCATGGTTCTGGAAGCATGCATGAATCAAAGGGGGAAATAGTTAAAAATTAAAAAAAAAAAATCCGAAATCCTAAATGTGATCCTTACGCATGTCTCATTCCAGTTTTTCGCAGCTTTTTTCTTGACTCCATCGAACCCTTTAAACTTAGTAAACATTTTTTCCAGATATGGGGCGATCTGCTTCGGATCAAGAAGCCCCCAGAGGATCGTCCTGAACTCCTGCTGTCGCTGAACTACTTGCCACAAGCTGAGCGTCTGACCGTTGTCATTATGAAGGCGAAAAATCTCGACAGCATGCAGGAGCCCTACGTCAAGGTGAGTCCCACATGAGCCCCATTGCAAGTGTAAAGTGTTAACCTCCTCCTGCAGCTCTATTTGATTCAAAATGGCAAACGTGTCAAGAAGAAGAAGACCAGCAGTGGCAAGTCGGACGATCCATCGAATCCCATCTGGAATGAGGCATTCACATTCAACTTGCCATCGTCTGGTATGCCAACAGCGGCATTAGAGGTGAGTTACAGGTCGCTCCCACACCCAACACCACTGACTCTGCGTCTCTGTCTCTTGCAGCTATACATTGTAACCACTGGCGGTGAGGCAAACGCAATTGGCAGCTGTGGCATTGGACCACAAGAGAATGGTCCAGGACGTCAGCATTGGCATGATATGATCCACAATGCACGCAAACCGACCGCAATGTGGCATTATCTGAGATAAGGACATGCGAGGGAGTACAACAGCAAAAGGATGAAACTTTCAATAGAGAACCACAAGCAGCTACAACCAAAATAACGAGGATAAATCAAATTTTTTTAAAAACTCTTTTTTTTTTTTTTTGAACTGACATTGCACTCGAATGCTGGCAAGGACGCTCTGTTTCCCGTATGTGTGTAGGGATTTCTTTCTTTTCTTTGATTTAGCGCGCCCCTGCTTCGTTTTTTCTTTAATTGACCGTGAGAACATCAATCACGTGACACACCCCTTTCCGTTTTGGCAGTGGCAGTACGACCGACGAGAGAGTTGACAAATTTATTAAGGAAAGGAACAAAAAGGACATTGTATACACTGAATGCTAAGTAGATCAACGACTTTGGGTATGGAGTGCAATTATTTGTGGTTGACATGTAGGTATGTCAGTTCGGCTTGGGGTCTCAAGTGTCATTATGACGTTTAGGACTGCATAACTGGTGAATGTGACAGGGACACTTTGACATGCCACTTTCTTAGAGTTAGATTCATTGAACATCACAAGGGAACGACAGCGAAAGAAAGGATGCCTTTGGCGAGGAAACAGAAAACGACACTTCAGCCAAACCTTAGAATTGCAAACGCACCCAGTTGATGTGTAGAAAGTCGAATGAGTCCAGATTTTGACAGGAATAGGTGCAGAAACCCCTTTAAATCATTACTCAGACAGCTACAACCATTTTCCATTTTTATGACCAAAGAATGCAGTCAAAACTGGACCCTAAGTGGACGTTGAAGCCTCTAGTCTAGATTAGTAGGAAAGAACTACGAAGAAGGCCTCCACCTTTACTGAGAAACTGTCAATTGAATCCTCACTTCGGTATATTTAGTACTCGTGACCACACTATCAGCATTCACCTTGAACATGAAGCCGAGCTTGAAGCTCTAAGTTAAGCTCCAAGACCAAAAATAGGTGCGAAAACTGTCAAATTGAGGCCAAGAAAATGTTGCCTTAAACCCCTTTCACCGGTGTTAAGCCTGTCGATGGATTAAGTAGGGGATTCCTCCAGTTAATACAAAACTTTGCGAATATTAGGAGGAACGAACTACTCAGGACTCTGACGATTTACTATGTTTCGTCTGTACCTACAGAATTCGGATCCCTTTCCTCAGCTCTAGATAGCACCATTCGTCTGACTTGTCTGTCTGATTTGATGGCACTTAAGGCGTACAAACAGAGTGAGTGCAAGCGTAGTTCCTTGAGGTATTCCACTGGTTAGACCTAAGAAAGTGACGGACTTGCCTTCTGTCAGTCATGGACATCATATTTTGGTATAAAGGCGACCACCAGCATCCAATTTTACCAGGATATGTCAGGCTACCAGGATGATGGCACTTAAGGCGTACAAACAGAGTGAGTGCAAGCATAGTTCCTTGAGGTATTCCACTGGTTGGACCTAAGAAAGTGATGGACTTGCCTTCTGTCAGTCATGGACATCACATTTTGGTTTAAAGGCGTCCAATTTTACCAGGATGATGGCACTTAAGGCGTACAAACAGAGTGAGTGCAAGCATAGTTCCTTGAGGTATTCCACTGGTTGCACCTAAGAAAGTGATGGACTTGCCTTCTGTCAGTCATGGACATCACATTTTGGTTTAAAGGCGACCACCAGCATCCAATTTTACCAGGATGATGGCACTTAAGGCGTACAAACAGAGTGAGTGCAAGCATAGTTCCTTGAGGTATTCCACTGGTTAGACCTAAGAAAGTGACGGACTTGCCTTCTGTCAGTCATGGACATCATATTTTGGTATAAAGGCGACCACCAGCATCCAATTTTACCAGGATATGTCCGTGATACTCTACTCATGACTACAAGTCCTTCAGGCCACTGACACTGTAATTCGTTTCCTAAGCATCTGCGTATCTAGAGCAGATAGTGTCAGACTTTTGCGTCGTACTGTACTACTCACAAAGTCTCCAAAAATCATTGACTGCTTCTATATCTAGTACTTAAACCAAAAGGTTCCTGTCTTGGATAAAATTTCCCAATTCTCGATCAGAAAGGTATAATAGAGGGATTTCGTTCGTTCGTACCTGGAAAAGGAAAGGGAAGATCCTTCAGGGTGAGAAATAGTAGTCTGATTGGAATGTCCTTTGCTGAAAAACAGGGCCCTCATCACGTACGACGACAGTCGTCTAACGATATCGTTTTGAGGTCGCTTTGCCTTAAGTAACTCGAAAAACAGTCGAAACACTATCGATGGAAGAATCTACAGAAGACAGTGCTTGTTGGTATCGCTTAGACGACGATCGTCTTAAAAATTACGTGATGAGGGTCTAGAGGGTCTACTGCACCCTTTCTACTGGACCACTAGTCAACTAGTAGTGTCCTTTTCAATAAGGACATAACAATTTTGTATTCAAATAAAGTGGAGAATAATTGAGATATCAAACTGAAGTTAGTTCTAGCTGTGAACTGTACAAGTTAAGTTTTAGAATGGAATTCGATCTCATATGACCACTGGGAACAGGTTTTTTGAGACAATTTTCCAATTTTCCACGACCCTTCTACAGAGATCGGCCGGAACTTTGCCAATTTCGCATTCAATATTGTTCCTGACCTTCCGACCTAACGTTGTTGGCATAAACCAACATAAGTCCCATGAGCGAGGTCGGACCATTTCGCGATCCATGGTCTGTCCAACTGCGTGACATGTGGCACCATCTTGTTGGAACCACATATCAGTGATGATGAGTGGCAATTACAACTTCAAAAATCGGAGTAGTTTCGACTCTTTAAGTGATCGAGAGTCTTCAGTTCTTCAGTTTATTTGATCTTGTAAGGATGTAGGCCGAGATCTTTACGTGATAAACTGAGAGGTGGTTCCCTATTCTTGTGAAGTCTACTGATTTGGGTCATTTGACCTCAAGCATGTACGGTTGCGTTATTTTCGGTTCTCGACAGGTGCGTTGCCTCACTGGTACAGAATATACCCACACCCTGTCAGACAGGTCCATAATTTTGACTGAAAACTGGACTAAGCGCTCTTAAAGCTGCGACCATCGACTCCAAATTTCGGTAGCTAGTTTTAATGATTTTGAACCTCATGAACCTCACCATAGTAAAAACGTGAGTCTTAACTGACGTGTCGACACTAACAGTTCATAAAAAGGGGTTAAGGATGCATTTGGTCTAAAATACAAAATTGTTATGTCCCTATTGAACAACCCTATACACTGAAATCTAGAAGAAGGAAATCCAGACTAAAATTCGAGACTAAGACTCGTTAGACGGACTAACAAACAAGGAAAGTAAAGGACCTCCGAGACAATCGTCTCACGCCATCTGACCTGTCTTTGGGAAGACAGTACTCATGTCCCTTCACACTCTTTCCGAACTCAGTTTCATAACCTTGCCTGAATCGACTTTTGAAAACCATCCAAAGGGCTTCTTTAGAGAGGCAATCCGATTAAAACGACTAAGTTTCAGTCCCTAGAAGGTGTACTGAGTGCAAATTGCAAGTCTGTATGGTTTTCAGGCACCTTTCCAGCTTCGAAATGGCCTATGCTCCTCTTTTTTTTGGGACAAGAAACCCTAATATTCGTATAAGGTATTGCCAGGCTGCTCTCCATTAAGCTAGGCGCAACCTGTAATAAGGAAGGATTCACCAAAGTATCTATTTCTCTTTAATTTATTTGGAGTTTTACAAAGATTTTAAGAAAATCCATTCAAAGTACGATCAGCAGTCCCAATGGTGCCAGCATTCGAAAATGTCTAACTCTCAACAGTAACCACGCCCACCTACAACAGCCACGAAAGTCCTTTTTACACAAACAGTAATAAAAACCCACCATAACCAACAATTAACAACTAAAACTTGTTTACTTCATAGAAAAACACAAATTTTCTAATTTTACCAAAAAAAAAAACCAAAAAACCAAAAAACTTATAAGTAAAACAAAAAAAAAATCAAATTCTTATGAAACAAAATCTAACCAAAAAATATATAAATTTTAGTACATTTTTTAGAAACATAGAATGTATAGTACTTCTGTTTTGGTTTTCGATGAATTTTTTTGTTTCTTTTTTATGAAAATATACATAAAATAACGAATTTTTCAATTGCCTATATAAACTACTTATTTCCCCATTTAGTTCTCTATACAAACTAAAACTAATACTATGTGTGTACTGTAACAATTGAATTTAATAAAAGAAAACACAAAACAAAACACTATTCCTACTTTTGTAAAATTTTAGATTCTCTATAAAAAAAAAAACCCACACAGATACACACTAATATATCCAGAGATGTAAATAAATACAAAAAAAAAATATTTCAAGACATTGCTCAAGAAAAAAACATATATTTAATATTTAATAAGGTTTCAGGTGAATTTTGTTTGTTTTTCCTTTGGTAAAAAACCCATATGCATGTATGGATTCACTTAATGCGTGTCCCTAGAACATAACCTCTCACTTGTCCGGACAAACTTGAGAGAATAAAACATTTAAAGAGAAACGCTTCAAAGTACTGTGCTAAATATTTAACAAACACAAGTATCTGTGTACTATTTTCAAAATATTTAAAAAAAAATAAATATATATATAAAATGTTTATACATGTCTACGGTACAGTTAAGTAAATAATTGTATTCTATTCCTAACTGTCCGAACCAGAGTTTCTCATGTCGCTTTTATTCAAAACAACAATACTACTACATATACTATATAAATGTGTCCACTACTTACAGAAAAAACTATATATATTTACATTCAATGTATAAACTTTATCGTAGAGAGAAACACACAATAACAACCAACAAATGTACCTAAAAAATGTATCTTTTTGCGGGAAACACTGCAACAGAAAACTATTAAAAAAAAAAAAACAAACAAACCCCTACCCCATGTATGTTATAAATATTAAAAAACAAATGTAATTGAATGCATTTATTACTATTATTACTATAACTATAATTATCAATGGAGAGCTATATGTAGTACATGCTGTAACGAAATATATAGAGAATCGGTGTATTTTGAAATATTACTGCACTATAGAGAGTGTTTCAGTAAACAAGAAAATGTGTAAGAAATGTTACTAACCACTAATGGACAAATTATGCATTATACACACACAGATAAATATACTAATGAAAAATAAAAATAAAATAAAAAAACGTATGCGTTTCAAAGCCATAAATTGTAGATTTGAACATGAAGCCGAGCTTGAAGCTCTAAATTGGTCGCCTTCATGACTGACAGAAGGCAAGTCCATCACTTTCTTAGGTCCAACCAGTGGAATACCTCAAGGAACTATGCTTGCACTCATTCCGTTTGTACGCCTTAAGTGCCATCATCCTGGTAGCCTGACATATCCTGGTAAAATTGGATGCTGGTGGTCGCCTTTTTACCAAAATATGATGTCCATGACTGACAGAAGGCAAGTCCATCACTTTCTTAGGTGCAACCTGTGGAATACCTCAAGGAACTATGCTTGCACTCACACTGTTTGTACCCCTTAAGTGCCATCATCCTGGTAAAATTGGATGCTGGTGGTCGCCTTTATACCAAAATATGATGTCCATGACTGACAGAAGGCAAGTCCGTCACTTTCTTAGGTCTAACCAGTGGAATACCTCAAGGAACTACGCTTGCACTCACTCTGTTTGTAGGCCTTAAGTGCCATCATCCTGGTAGCCTGACATATCCTGGTAAAATTGGATGCTGGTGGTCGCCTTTATACCAAAATGTGATGTCCATGACTGACAGAAGGCAAGTCCATCACTTTCTTAGGTGCAACCTGTGGAATACCTCAAGGAACTATGCTTGCACTCACACTGTTTGTACCCCTTAAGTGCCATCATCCTGGTAAAATTGGATGCTGGTGGTCGCCTTTATACCAAAATATGATGTCCATGACTGACAGAAGGCAAGTCCGTCACTTTCTTAGGTCTAACCAGTGGAATACCTCAAGGAACTACGCTTGCACTCACTCTGTTTGTAGGCCTTAAGTGCCATCATCCTGGTAGCCTGACATATCCTGGTAAAATTGGATGCTGGTGGTCGCCTTTATACCAAAATGTGATGTCCATGACTGACAGAAGGCAAGTCCATCACTTTCTTAGGTGCAACCTGTGGAATACCTCAAGGAACTATGCTTGCACTCACACTGTTTGTACCCCTTAAGTGCCATCATCCTGGTAAAATTGGATGCTGGTGGTCGCCTTTATACCAAAATATGATGTCCATGACTGACAGAAGGCAAGTCCGTCACTTTCTTAGGTCTAACCAGTGGAATACCTCAAGGAACTACGCTTGCACTCACTCTGTTTGTAGGCCTTAAGTGCCATCATCCTGGTAGCCTGACATATCCTGGTAAAATTGGATGCTGGTGGTCGCCTTTATACCAAAATGTGATGTCCATGACTGACAGAAGGCAAGTCCATCACTTTCTTAGGTCCAACCAGTGGAATACCTCAGGGAACTATGCTTGCACTCACTCTGTTTGTAGGCCTTAAGTGCCATCATCCTGGTAGCCTGACATATCCTGGTAAAATTGGATGCTGGTGGTCGCCTTTATACCAAAATGTGATGTCCATGACTGACAGAAGGCAAGTCCATCACTTTCTTAGGTCCAACCAGTGGAATACCTCAGGGAACTATGCTTGCACTCACTCTGTTTGTAGGCCTTAAGTGCCATCATCCTGGTAGCCTGACATATCCTGGTAAAATTGGATGCTGGTGGTCGCCTTTATACCAAAATGTGATGTCCATGACTGACAGAAGGCAAGTCCGTCACTTTCTTAGGTCCAACCAGTGGAATACCTCAAGGAACTACGCTTGCACTCACTCTGTTTGTACGCCTTAAGTGCCATCATCCTGGTAGCCTGACATATCCTGGTAAAATTGGATGCTGGTGGTCGCCTTTATACCAAAATGTGATGTCCATGACTGACAGAAGGCAAGTCCATCACTTTCTTAGGTGCAACCTGTGGAATACCTCAAGGAACTATGCTTGCACTCACACTGTTTGTACCCCTTAAGTGCCATCATCCTGGTAAAATTGGATGCTGGTGGTCGCCTTTATACCAAAATATGATGTCCATGACTGACAGAAGGCAAGTCCATCACTTTCTTAGGTGCAACCTGTGGAATACCTCAAGGAACTATGCTTGCACTCACACTGTTTGTACCCCTTAAGTGCCATCATCCTGGTAAAATTGGATGCTGGTGGTCGCCTTTATACCAAAATATGATGTCCATGACTGACAGAAGGCAAGTCCGTCACTTTCTTAGGTCTAACCAGTGGAATACCTCAAGGAACTACGCTTGCACTCACTCTGTTTGTAGGCCTTAAGTGCCATCATCCTGGTAGCCTGACATATCCTGGTAAAATTGGATGCTGGTGGTCGCCTTTATACCAAAATGTGATGTCCATGACTGACAGAAGGCAAGTCCATCACTTTCTTAGGTCCAACCAGTGGAATACCTCAGGGAACTATGCTTGCACTCACTCTGTTTGTAGGCCTTAAGTGCCATCATCCTGGTAGCCTGACATATCCTGGTAAAATTGGATGCTGGTGGTCGCCTTTATACCAAAATGTGATGTCCATGACTGACAGAAGGCAAGTCCATCACTTTCTTAGGTCCAACCAGTGGAATACCTCAGGGAACTATGCTTGCACTCACTCTGTTTGTAGGCCTTAAGTGCCATCATCCTGGTAGCCTGACATATCCTGGTAAAATTGGATGCTGGTGGTCGCCTTTATACCAAAATGTGATGTCCATGACTGACAGAAGGCAAGTCCGTCACTTTCTTAGGTCCAACCAGTGGAATACCTCAAGGAACTACGCTTGCACTCACTCTGTTTGTACGCCTTAAGTGCCATCATCCTGGTAGCCTGACATATCCTGGTAAAATTGGATGCTGGTGGTCGCCTTTATACCAAAATGTGATGTCCATGACTGACAGAAGGCAAGTCCATCACTTTCTTAGGTCCAACCAGTGGAATACCTCAGGGAACTATGCTTGCACTCACTCTGTTTGTAGGCCTTAAGTGCCATCATCCTGGTATCCTGACATATCCTGGTAAAATTGGATGCTGGTGGTCGCCTTTATACCAAAATGTGATGTCCATGACTGACAGAAGGCAAGTCCGTCACTTTCTTAGGTCCAACCAGTGGAATACCTCAAGGAACTACGCTTGCACTCACTCTGTTTGTAGGCCTTAAGTGCCATCATCCTGGTAAAATTGGATGCTGGTGGTCGCCTTTATACCAAAATATGATGTCCATGACTGACAGAAGGCAAGTCCGTCACTTTCTTAGGTCCAACCAGTGGAATACCTCAAGGAACTATGCTTGCACTCATTCTGTTTGTACGCCTTAAGTTGTACGCCTGCTAAAATTGGATGCTGGTGGTCGCCTTTATACCAAAATATGATGTCCATGACTGACAGAAGGCAAGTCCATCACTTTCTTAGGTCTAACCAGTGGAATACCTCAAGGAACTATGCTTGCACGCACTCTGTTTGTACGCCTTAAGTGCCATCATCCTGGTAAAATTGGATGCTGGTGGTCGCCTTTATACCAAAATATGATGTCCATGACTGACAGAAGGCAAGTCCGTCACTTTCTTAGGTCTAACCAGTGGAATACCTCAAGGAACTACGCTCGCACTCACTCTGTTTGTAGGCCTTAAGTGCCATCATCCTGGTAGCCTGACATATCCTGGTAAAATTGGATGCTGGTGGTCGCCTTTATACCAAAATATGATGTCCATGACTGACAGAAGGCAAGTCCATCACTTTCTTAGGTCCAACCAGTGGAATACCTCAAGGAACTATGCTTGCACTCACTCTGTTTGTACGCCTTAAGTGCCATCATCCTGGTAAAATTGGATGCTGGTGGTCGCCTTTATACCAAAATATGATGTCCATGACTGACAGAAGGCAAGTCCATCACTTTCTTAGGTCTAACCAGTGGAATACCTCAAGGAACTATGCTTGCACTCATTCCGTTTGTACGCCTTAAGTGCCATCAAATCAGACAGACAAGTCAGACGAATGGTGCTATCTAGAGCTGAGGAAAGGGATCCGAATTCTGTAGGTACAGACGAAACATAGTAAATCGTCAGAGTCCTGAGTAGTTCGTTCCTCCTAATATTCGCAAAGTTTTGTATTAACTGGAGGAATCCCCTACTTAATCCATCGACAGGCTTAACACCGGTGAAAGGGGTTTAAGGCAACATTTTCTTGGCCTCAATTTGACAGTTTTCGCACCTATTTTTGGTCTTGGAGCTTAACTTAGAGCTTCAAGCTCGGCTTCATGTTCAAGGTGAATGCTGATAGTGTGGTCACGAGTACTAAATATACCGAAGTGAGGATTCAATTGACAGTTTCTCAGTAAAGGTGGAGGCCTTCTTCGTAGTTCTTTCCTACTAATCTAGACTAGAGGCTTCAACGTCCACTTAGGGTCCAGTTTTGACTGCATTCTTTGGTCATAAAAATGGAAAATGGTTGTAGCTGTCTGAGTAATGATTTAAAGGGGTTTCTGCACCTATTCCTGTCAAAATCTGGACTCATTCGACCTGCTATACATCAACTGGGTGCGTTTGCAATTCTAAGGTTTGGCTGAAGTGTCGTTTTCTGTTTCCTCGCCAAAGGCATCCTTTCTTTCGCTGTCGTTCCCTTGTGATGTTCAATGAATCTAACTCTAAGAAAGTGGCATGTCAAAGTGTCCCTGTCACATTCACCAATTATGCAGTCCTAAACGTCATAATGACACTTGAGACCCCAAGCCGAACTGACATACCTACATGTCAACCACAAATAATTGCACTCCATACCCAAAATCGTTGATCTACTTAGCATTCAGTGTATACAATGTCCTTCTTGTTCCTTTCCTTACACAATTAAGGACATGTATTCCCAGCAGTACTCTTTCGTCGACATGGTTCTACTAGTACTAGTGACCGACCAGGTAAAGCGGTACAAAGTGTGCGAATATGAAAATGCTGACAAGGCCGTTTCGAATGGTTCTTGGCAAAGTTTTATCTGCTGAAAGTGCTTCTGTCGATGAATGGAAACAACAGCTCCCAGAGGTTGACGCAGGACTAAAACCGGACGACATTTTCAATGTCGATGAGACAGGAATTTGGCTTTTAAAGGGGAAAAATGTTTTGGAGGCAAGCACAGTAAAGAAAGAGTGTATGACTGGCTCACGGAAGGCACTATCTTCAATAAACCTGTCCAGCTGCTGGGATATGCAGACGACATCGACATCATCGGTCGGTCCCAGCGTGCCGTTATAGAAGCTTTCACGGCAATTGAAGAAGAGGCGAAACGAGTTGGCCTTGAAGTAAATGAGGACAAGACCAAGTACCTGTTGTCAACAAACAAAGCAGCATCGGCCCACCGCCTAGGACAAAACGTCACTGTTGGCAACCTCGGAGTAAATATCAACTGCACGAACGACACCCTAGTGGAGATTCGACGAAGAATTACCCTAGGAAACCGCTGCTACTTCGGTTTGGCAAAACAAATGAGTTCAAAACTCAGATCCTGACAGTTCAGCTATACGGAGCCGAGTGCTGGACGATAAGCAGGAAAGCAGAGCACATGTTGGCCGAGGAGGGTGAATGGAGGAGAAGATACAGCCGCGAACTCTATGAGCTGTACCAAGCTGTGGATGTAGTCCAAAAAGCCAAAATACGTCGACTACACTGGCTCGGCCACATCGAGCGAATGGACAGTAATGCTCCAGCAAAGAGGAGGAGGAGACGACAAGGAAGACCGAACCTCCGTTTTAAAGACCAAGCTATCGCGGATGCCAGAGCGCTTGGTCTGGACAACTGGAAGCAGCCTGCACGGGATCGAAGAGAATGGAAGGCTACCGTGTCTCAGGCAGGGACTCTTGACGGGTCAGGAGCCCGTTAAGTAAGTATACAGCGACACTGATCGAGTCAAAAAACTGCGCATCAGTCGTCTAAGACGTCTGGGACATGTAGAGCGGATGGGTAGGTACAAAGCTCCAGGTCGTAGAATCTTCGAATAGAACAAAGCAGTAGAGGAAGATCTCGCAGTAAGTGGTGCACACAAGTAGAAGGTGACGTTAACAGACTTGTAGTACGCAACTGGAGGCAGTTCGCTAAGGACCGGGCTAATTGAAAAAAAGGAGGATTAGGTTCACCCCGAACTAGGTAAGTAAGTAACCAATAAATTCGCCAAGGGTCTCGCCCGCTATGGAACAAGCTACTGTCCAATGAAATGGGTATTCTAGGGCGTCTACCGTTTAAGACGTTTTATACAGGAACCTGAAGTGGGATTATGAGAACTCTGCCCAGGAATGCAAGGAGTCTATGAAGCTTGGACAAACTGCAACTTAGACTCTTGGGAAATCCGCAAAGTTTAGTAAAATTCTATCCAAAGGACATAAGAATTCGTCTTTCAATTCGAGCAGTCTGTCATTTGGGCGCAGTATCGCGACTGTCACTACTGGGGAGAGCCTTGTGGCATATAGTCGTAACTGTCCCCGTTTGGATAGCTTTAAGAATTTGACGCAGACAGTACAATTCTTGGCCAAATTTTGTACACCGGTCCACGTGGATGGACTCCGTCTAAAGCGGATGAAGAGATCCACAATCTCTTCGAGAGAAAGATTCTTCGTCTAATTTTCGGTCCCGTTTGCGTTGACGGTCAGAAAAATGACCAATGCTCCGGCCCGTAGAGTCTTCGAATCAAACCCGGAGGAACAACGCAGTAGAGGAAGACCTCGGCTTAGGTGGCGCGCACAAGTAGAAGGGGACCTCAACCGACTTGGAGTGCGCAGCTGGAGGCAGTTAGCTAAGGACCGGGCTAACTGGAGAGGCTTGTTGGTTGAGGTTCAGGTTCACCCCGAACTGTAGCGCCACCTAAGCAAGTAAGTAAGTCCACGTGGTTTTCGTTTAAAAAAGGAATTCGGCTCGGATATGGCTCAGAAGAAGGTTTAAGGCCTGCTTGTCAGCTCTCTCTCTCCCCAAATTGCACTTTCCAAGCATGGTGGTAGGTAGCCTATATGACATATTTTTGTATCGACGATGTATGGTAGCTCGGATGATAGAGAATGGATAGGTTCAAGTCTCACTGCTTTATAAAAAGGCAGGGCGAGACGGGTCAGATAAACCCATTGAACGTCGAAAGGCTGAGAGTACCTGAATGTACCTAGACCATCTGCAATGCATTCCTGTTGTAGGTTTAGGACTGAACCTCCAGTCTATTCCCCAAGGAATTAGAGATCCCAGAGCCGGATACGTTAATTTGGAGAGAAACTCTATACAGGTTGGGTTGGGAGCCCTCATTAGTTCCGAGGCTATTTGCAAGAAATGAAGACACGAGAGCCTTCCTATAAAAATCCAAGGGACAGACAAACTGAAATTGGTACCCGGACTGGAAAATGGGTCAACAGGAGTCACAAACCAATACCATACGAGTCTGTGAAACAAACAATGCCTGATAGGTTTCCAAACCGAATGACAGATGCACTAGGACTTCACAGAGAAGAGTACACGTTTGGATCCACAGTACCAGTCCATGTTCCGCCTAAAGTACCCAGAAGGTGAAACGCAATTCGAAGGCAAATCGCACCCCTCTGCCACTCATGTGACAAATCCGCCTTATCGATACATTTGCAGGCCCAGCTTCAGCCCGGTTGAGCATGGTTCCATTAAAAATCCTTTCCGCCACATGTCCAACAGCACGCTCCACCGGATAGAAACAACATTGCTATCCGATGCATGGTGTATCCTTTAACCAGCGAACCGTGCAATACACCCCTTTGGTGTCGAGTTGTTATGTGTTTATCAGCTTCACACCGGCTTGCATCGCCATAAAGACGTGGCTCCATCGAACGTTGTTGCCTTCCGATTTATTATTTACGATGGGAGAATTCAACTCCGGGGAAGCACACTTGACCCGAAGAAGACAAACACACATGCGTTGCCGTTTTTTCTGTTGGTCCTATGGATCCCTGAACACATCCGTCATCCGTGTCGCCCCGCCATTACCATGGGAAGCCCCCAACCCTAGCTACGTGCACGTTGGTGTGTGCAGTGAATTTTTTATGCTAATCGACAGTTGATGCGGAAATGAGTAGTAATGGCGGCGGCGGCGGCGGTGACATTGTTGGGGTAGGCCCGGCGGGTGACTGGGTGGACTGGAGTGGACTGGCAACAACAAAGGATGCCAATTAATGGCTATTTAAGGCCAAGTCGATACAGTGAGGCAGTAATTAAGTTGAAGGAATCAAAGGAATTCTACAAAACGGAAACGGGGGGTGGGTGGTGGTGGGTGGTGGTGGGAATTCATTTGGAGAAGACAGGTGCTTGATCGATTCAATAGTAGGTTCGTGTAAGGTCGAGCTCCGGCCTTGCAGGCATTGTGGAATGTGGTATGTAGTCAGTCATCACTCGAAGTAAGATTGGAGAAGCACCCGTCTCACACACAAAGTCGGATATCCGAGAAAAAAATTCGGAAACAGGGCAATACCTTCACAGATATTTAGCATCGGATACAGTTCATAGAGTGACCAACGGGCCAGCATATTTGATACAAGAGAGCCAAAACGATTTCAGTATCAAAAATCCACTGAAAGATGCAAGAGCTGGGCTGGAAAGGTAGGAACCTAAACAAGGAGATGCTCGACTACTGGCTGAGTAACATGGAAACTCCCAGGAGCACAGCTGAAGAACAAGCCAAACAAACGCCACCATGCCTCACAAAGTCAATGGAAATGGTAGAGCCCCGGTGTACTGGTGGAACGACATGCCCGACCATGATGAATACAATAATCTGAGGGCTATTTCCAAGGAATACCAGTATGTATCTCCTTGTCATAGTGACAGAGAATACGGAGCAAATAGAACCCAGAAGTCCTGGAAGCGGCAAGATCAATAAAAAGCAGTAAGGCTTCAGGAATGGGTAGGATCATCCCTAAGGAAGCCATTAAAACGCAACCAGAGGTGTTTGCAAAGGAAAGCAGAGTTTCCTCTTCAAAGCAAACGACAGAGTCTGGTACTAAACCTGAAAGGGGACAAGCCCCAGAGGAACCGTCGTCATACAGACTGCTGTCTATGTTAGACACAGTAGGAGAGGTCGGAACTGCGCTGTAGTTACACCGGACTTGGCCATCTGGAACTTCAGTATAAGGCCGCTGAGGAATATTCAAGTACCGAACTCTCTGCTACGGATAATCACTAATTATTTTGAAGACAGAATCCTCCACTACGACACGGATGAAGGGCCAAGAAGGTACACAAAAACAGGAGGGATCCCACAGCGCTCAGTTCTAAGTCCTGCCCTGTGGAACACTGGGCATACTACATACATATCTGAAGACCAGAAGGAGTGGACAGCGTTCCGAATGCCTGTGGAGTTAGAGGTCAAAGGAGCAGCATCAATAAAAAATGACGAAAACTTCAAGGGAAGAGCCTTCAGAGCAGCTGCTGGAATAGAATGCAGTGTACTTGAAAACGAGAAGAAAACTTGGTGAAGTAAACCTTTTCGGACCCAATTCGGAGCCATTCTGTCATCACAATCACTAGCAGTCAGGTATGGCTTAGACCACGAGATAGGCAGTGGTATAGCCCCAAGGAAACTGGGCATCGTTGATACTATCAACAAGAGAAGCATGGGACATAGCCAAGCATGGGACACCGCGAGCCGAAAAGGAAGGAGAAGACATATTTCCAAAGACTGCCCCTACGGAGGAATGCCTGAGCCAGTGGTATCGTGTCAAATGATGTAAAATGAATCGGAAACACGATTTGGAAATTTTTAAATCTCTTCTTTCACGACCTCCGATACAATGTAACGAATGTTGAATACCGAGATTCATTTGTTTCTACCGAAGTTATTCAATGCATCCACATCGTTGGTAGTTGCCCAAAATCTTTAGTTCGTCCGATATCGGATATCGGTTTCGAATGCATCGGTAGAACTAGTTCTACAGCCGAAGAGTAGAGACTAGAGTCTGGAAACGAATATGAGAAGCTGAGGGTACTGTCGTCGGCGAATCTGGATTGGGAGTACCAGACAGGAGATCATTTATGAAAAGAGAGTTGGACACAAAAGGAAGTCTTGTAAGACAGCAGCATTTATATGATGGATGGCAGACTCGAACACGAAGTGACGTAAGTACAATGGGACGGCAGTTGGAGAGAGAAGAAGATTCGGCAAGGGTTGGACAAAAATCGGGCAACAAAATGTTTCGAAAATAAGAATACTAGACTTGTCCGACACAATCTGTATCTGATAAGGGAAGAATGTTGACGATTCCACTGAGTTTGTTGCACTTTGAAACGGATATCCGATATGTCTGACGATGACAAAGGAATTTCCGATTTCGTGTATCCGAAGACGTATTAAACGAACCCGAATTAGACAATAGTTCTGAGGATAGAGTTAGTTCAACCAGGGGGCTGTACGTCTTTTTGCATTTTTTCCTTCCCGAATCGGATACCCGATTTCGTACATCCGATGACGTAGTAAACGAACCCGAATTAGACAACAGTTCTGAGCATAGAGTTAGTTCAACCAGGGGGCTTTACGACCTTTTGCATTTTTTTCTTCCCGAATCGGATACCCGATTTCATGTATCCGATGACGTATTAAACGAACCCGAATTAGACAATAGTACCCGATTTCGTGTATCCGATGACGTATTAAACCAACCCGAATTAGACAATAGTTCTGAGGATAGAGTTAGTTCAACCAGGGGGCTTTACGACCTTTTGCATTTTTTCCTTCCCGAATCGGATACCCGATTTCGTACATCCGATGACGTAGTAAACGAACCCGAATTAGACAACAGTTCTGAGCATAGAGTTAGTTCAACCAGGAGGCTGTACGTCCTTCTGCATTTTTCCTTCCCGAATGGGATACCCGATTTCGTGTATCCGATGACGTATTAAACGAACCCGAATTAGACAATAGTACCCGATTTCGTGTATCCGATGACGTATTAAACGAACCCGAATTAGACAATAGTTTTGAGGATAGAGTTAGTTCAACCAGGGGGCTGTACGTCTTTTTGCATTTTTTCCTACCCGAATCGGATAGCCGATTTCGTACATCCAATGACGTTGTAAACGAACCTGAATTAAAAATAGTTCTGAGCATAGAGCAGAGTGTTTTACAAACTTTTGCATTTTTTGCTTCCCGAATCGGATACCCGATTGCGTACATCCGATGAGTTACATGGTCATCCAGACATCCAGTTTCGTATGAAGATGTTCATAGCCTCGCAAGGGATCTGCATCACGGATAGTACCCCAACGGCCTGTCGTCCACTTAACCATTCGTCCCTGGTGGCATTGTCATGTCAAACTTGTCAAGCTCGTCCTTTGTTTACGTAAGTTGAATGATACGAAAGAAGGCCTCAATCAATCTCAACGTGGAACTACACCCAAACCAAATCATCGTGCTTCCACTCCATGATAAGAGTAGCAGAACCCACCCGACAACCCAAAACTAGATATGATTAATTCAAACGACTAACGGAAACAAGAGAAGTGTCACACCCAGGTTCTCCCCCTTATAACCCCATTTTTCCTAGTTCATTTGGAACGAAGGAACGAAGGAACGAAGGAACGAAGACGAAAAGAGAAATAACTCATCCTCCCAATCCGCGCCCACTTCAATTCACATATTTCACACTAATTTCTCTCCACTTAAGATAGACCAAGCACGCCGCAGCACTCGACAAAGGGTGAAAAGATACTTTTTTTTCCCTCTTTTCTGTTTTTTGTTGAACCAAAGGATCTCATCATGACGTCAGAGAAAACAAAACATCAAAGGCGAGAAAATACTCCACACCACTCTCCAGTTAAAGAAAGAAAGAACGAAAAAAAAACAAACAAAAACCAAAAGAGGCAGACAAGGCGCGCTAGCAGGGCAGCAAAAGCAAAGGCAAAGGCAAAGTGAAAAACTGAATGAAAAAAAGAAAGAAGCAAAACATAATCAACACAGAAAACATGTGACAAACGAGAGAAGAAAAAAGCGACCAAAACAAAAACCCACCAACGAAACGACGACTACTGACAACGACCGACGACGAAGACGACGACGACGACGACGAGGTCTCTCTCAAATGCGACAGACTTCTCCCTCCCAGTTTTCGATTGATAGCGTTCGCGTTCGTTTGGTGGTGAGCCTGATGTAGTTTCTCTATCTGCAAGCAAAGTACAAAATTCACTTTCCGACGGAGCGACGAGACAGATACAGTCTATCTATCGGAATTTAAATTGAGTGGAGAGTCCTTTTGATCCTTTTTCGCCACCCAGTCGGCGGCGAGATTCTACGATCGCGGTGTGTTTACATGTGCACAACCGGAAGTGCAAGGTGAAATTTGTCGATTGTGGACTCCAAAGTTGTGGATTGTAAGTGGTGGTACAGAGGGCGGCGATTTGTATCTTTTGATGATATTTTTGGTCTGCAGGTGGATTTCATCCACTCGGCTTCTTAATTGTTTTCTTATTCTGGGATTGCTGCCATCTGGTCTGCTGTGATGGTCGATGGTCGGTGTCTTATTGATCCCTAAACCAAGAGGCACAGACACAGCCACCAGCGAAAGCAGAGAGCAAGAAGAGTTAATTTGTCTTTTCTGTTTGATGTCTATTTCTGGCATCAATTGAAAGTGATTTTATTGTTTTCACTTTCAACTAGAGACCGGGGCAGGGAAACTCTTTAATTGAATCTCTGGAATGATTGTGTTTTGATTGAGAAATCACAGGTTATTCCAAATATCCGTGTACTTGCATACACTTGGTCGACTTAAATTCTTTGTCTCTGCATTCGGTTTCGTTAATTAACATTTAAATTTCACAATATCATCCCACAGATACGCGTACAATAATTTCCATCCCTCTGCTGCCATTGTAAATGAAGAAATTAATTATAATCGTGGACTGTGTGTCATTTAGTTCTCTCGTTTCGTAAAGATACTCGTACGACTGTTCGTTTCGACGCTGATTTAAGTGCCATAACAATTAACTGTAATAAAAATTAATTAACCGAATGTGACGGTCGGCTATGAGTGCGCGATGAAGATGTTTTTTTTTTTGGTTAAGTTTTGAATAACTCGCAGTGCATACGAGTACGTATGTGGAAAACTATCTTTTTCGAGAGAATAAATCATGAAGTCGTCCTTTCAATGGATTTTACTACTTGTCGTGGCGTTCTACTCCTCGAATGGAGGGTGTTCCTCCTCTGACGAAGAGGAGGACTATCACAGTGATAACTCATCGCCGCCAGATACTATTGCATCAACGAATAATGGACAGAATGGTGGTAAGTGCTGGGCGGAAATTTTTATTTTAATTTTAATTTCAATGGAGCGAGGGAGAGAGAGAAAGAGAGAGAGTGTGATATGGAATGACCTAAGAATGGAAATTCTTATTCTTATCAGTTGAGGAAACCGCAGATACAAATTTCTGCGAAGGGTACATGTATGCATACAGAGGACGCGCTTTGTATTAGTCGTACTAATGGGGGACGGGAAGGTTATCGCTTGGACTGAGTGTAATGTTTTGGGATTATTTCATTCCTAGAGAGTGATCCATTAATGACAACAAGCTGTAGCGATAAGATTCATGACATTTAGATAGACAGACAAGCGTTTGTGACTAGCTAAGCGCTTGTTTAGCTGTCTTGTCAATCGTGATAGATTGGGGGTCATTGGTCTTATCAGTGTAGCTGCATTTTATGAAGGGTTTCAGACGGCCTAGCATTCCAGTGTGGATGGAGATAAGACTACTTAACGAGAGAAACAGCTCTGGAACTACGGCATCTGAATAATACCCACGTTCTAGCCATATTCCCTTTGGTCTCCTATAAGTCGAAAGTAACGTAGTTGACGATGACGTTGATGCAATAGATGTGACACCTCAGATTTAAGCCAAAAATTTGTTCCACAAACAGAGAATCAAAGGCTGATACGTGTTTGGCATACTATTCCTGATCACTGATCCTCACAATCAAGACACAAATGCACAAGATCGCCGTTGAGATTGTTGTGTAAGCAAACATCGCCTACGCTATCCAGGATATCCAGCAAATCAACAGATTTGATCACTGATCGTCACAATCAAGACACAAGATCAGTGGACTTGGTTGATCGCTGATCTTCACTTGAGATTTATGTGGAAGATCATCAGATTGGGTTGATTGCTCATCGTCACGATCGTGACGCACACATTCAAGATCCACAAGATCACTTGACTTGGTGGTTGATCGCTGATCTTCACTTGAGATTGATTTATAAGCAAATATCCCTACGACCACGATCATCTCTGACATTTAAGATCGCTGATCTTCACTTGAGATTGAGTTATTAACAAAGATCGCCTACGATCAGCAGAGACCTAATCAAAACCTGGGAGATAGATAGCAATCAGGGACATGTATTCAGTTCTACTGAGTTTGACGGAGTCTACTCACAGATCACTGTCTAGAACGTCTCTAAGCCGATCGATGGACCGATGCGACTACAGGAGTTTAGAACCCTGAAAGCAGCGGCCACAATCTTCTTTTGTAGGACATTAACTCCCTGAGTTATAAACCAATTTTCGACTGTCCTCGACGGACGTACGCTTTCATAAAATCATACTAGGATTTCGATTTAGCAACTGATGTACAAAAGTCCTTCCACAAATCTTCCATGAAAGTAGATTTGTTCAAGAGAGTCCACTGACTTGCTTATCTGCCTAGTTTTTCAAGCCTTAAAAGGGATAATAGCCAGACACTTTATTTTCTAAACTGGTGCTACAAGTGGTCCTAACTTTTCAAGGTTTGTGGATCGTAAATTCAGCTTAATATCTCAACCTCTTCGAAGACTGGCTTACACAAGAGTTTGTAGACCGTTCTGGGAAGTAATCAGTTCTGCAGGACAAAGCTGGATAAGCAACAGAGAATCCAGAGTCACAGAAAGATTTTGAAGTCCATCCATTCATTACTCAAACATTCGGTGATGTTGAAGCGATTAGGAGTAAACTGACTGATTTGTCCACTAGGTGGCGAACGATCAGTAGAGGGCTTTCTTTGCTGTAACTAATTTTAAAAAGGTTCTAGTTTCTGCTAAAATATGTCACCCAGTCAAAGACTGACCGTCACACCTCGTCTATGGAATGAAGGATTGACAAGAGAGGTTTCCTTTGGAAAATTTAGTTCCATTACCAAAAAGCCATCGAAAATGCCTCGAAGCCATTGATTTTCTAGGTCTCAGCCTTCCACTTACAAGCAACTAAAGCTGAGAGACGAAGGATCAGGGAAAAACATGAAAAGAAGGAGATCTAGAAATGTCACGGCCAACTAAAGGAAGTCCATACCAAAATGGAGAGCTACTACATGGGGCACTACGCAGAAATCTGGTGAGAGGCGTGACCAAGTCATCAACTAACACGACAGTGAATGAAAGGAGTAAGGCTTGGATAATGCAGCAAAAACCTGCCAATCCCCGCGATACGATAACAGAAGAAACTAATACGTTCCACAGTGTCTCCACCAAGAATGCCTGCAAATGAGACCCGAAAAGAGGGCCAACAAAGTGCATAGATTCATCATCTTTCAAAGGAAATACATTTCCCGCAATAGAACCAAAAGCAATCCCATTTTATCTTCCGAATTTCGTCTGTCACTACTTGAAACGCCCTTCTCTCATGAGATATGAAAAATAGCTCACCTTTAGCAGCTCATCGACGAGTAAGATTGATACACCGCTCTACCTTCGCCACCTCATTTCTCATTTCACCCAAAAAAGATTAATCATTCAGTCTACTGCTTTACTGTCTCCAGCCGTAGCTGTGCATCTGTGACAGTTGTCACAAATCCATCTAAAAATTGTCACAAGCAAACCCATACTGCTAGTGACCACCTAAGGCAAGGTCCGTCCCAAGGCCCGGCGATTAATTAATCTAAAATAAAACCGCCTCTCCTCTGCAATCCGCGCGAGAACAAAACAAAACAATTTTAGATCCTCAGCTATTTATCTCATGCGAGTGTATTTTTAGACTCCAATGATCCGCTTCATCAAGATTGGGAAATTGTTGTTCAAATAAAAATAAAAAAAAAACACAAAATGAAACGAAAAAATTGGAACACCAAGTGGACAGTAATAAGTTGATTTATGGAAAATTTCGAAAAGAAAAAATGCCCCCGTGGATTCGAATTTAATTGCTCTCGCATGGGAGTCAAAGGCGAACCGGATATCCATCAGCACTTGTTGCAGATACTTATGTGGATACACACACATACAGTCAGTCGTAAAGGGATTATACCGTTGTGTATATAAATTCCAACAGCATAACAACAAATGCAAAATATCTCACGCTTCGCGCTAAAGTGTCATTAAACTGGCAAGTTGGACGCTCCGCCTTCTTGGTTGGCCTTCCTTGGAATGGAGTAGCGGGGCTCTCAATGGTGCTCTGGTGGCAGTTTTATTGTCAGCTTACGCACTCGGAATGAGAATGTACTGGGTATACACTCTATAAAATTATTAACGCTTCCTTCGGATGATAACTGAATTAAAATTAGCGCGCGCACGTTGCTTCGTTCCTTGGAGCTGGCAGCATAGCTACGCGTCCGCTGCGACTCTACGACCAAGTCATGTACGGCGGAGCCCGCATAATGGTAATCATATTACGCAGAAGATGGCGTTCATCTAGCCTGGTGTGGGCCTGGTGTATACAGTTTTCGGTTAAACATCAGAAATGACGATAACGACGATCATAATCGACGATTAGAGTGACAGTGGCAGTGGCAGCACTGCAAAAGGCGGCTTATTTGTCAGAGCGCGGTGCGCCTTCTTTTTGAGTTCACTTTGTTGTTGCTGTTGCTCTTGCTGTTCAACTGGTGTTGTGGCGTTGTGGCTGGCGCGTTCAAGTGGTGCTTTTCCGTTCGTGAAGTTTGAATTATTCAAATCGCGAACGGTGGCGGTAAACATTCGCATACGCGATTAAGGGAGTGAGTGAGGGTAATGATGGAATATTAACTGGAATATAAGTGGTGTACAAGTGCCGTATGAGTGGTGATTAAGCTTTTGATTAGTGGAATTCTGATTAATCGCGCCAGATGCCATGGAGTTGGGGGTGGAGCTAGAGCACTATATACGGACGTGGCAGTGCTAGAGATGGAAATGGCAATGCCAGGGAGGTCTTAAGATTCAGGGCTCTTGTTCAGTTGGTATCTGATAGTCAAAATCACCCAAAGCACGATCTCCGATCAGATGGCAATTCGATCACTGATCGTGTCACGTTACACCACATTCTGTTACGCAAAACCTTTGAGTAATGTGTCAGCCGAACAGCCACTCAAGGAATTCATAGATCACTGATCGCGGACAAGTAGAAAACTGGGACACAAAGTGATCCTCATTCTAACGATCAGTAGCAGAATTTTGTAGAAATATAGAGGTCTTCCGGAGGAAGAAAGAGAGACGTTTCTGTGACGAAAAAAGTGATCGACGATCTTGTCACTTTAGTCTTACTGAAATGAACTACGGAGAAAGCTAAGAGGTCCAACATATGCTGTGTGATCAGCGACCATTCAGGAGTTCGTTTACAGATCAGTGATCATGCAACTAGGTACTTAGACTTTGAAGACGAGAAGCCCTCACCCGTACTCCTTGCCTAAAGATTCACAGATCAGTGTATAGATACAGCCAAGTCGAAAGCGTATGGATCATTGATCATGCAATCCGAAGAACAGTGTTTTCAAGTGGAAAGCCAGTCAGAAGTTCACAGATCACAGAGAAAACTTGGAAACAAAACGATCCTTACTAACACGATCAGTAGAAGAATTTTGTAAAAATACAGAGATCTTTGCAAAGAAATTAAAGAGATGCTTCTGTGGAAAACTGGGAAATAGTGGCGATCAGATGTTCTGCCGTATAACGAAAGCAATGATCGATGATCTAAGCACTTTTCGTTCTCATAGTCTTTTTGAAATATCATGAGGAACGGAGGAACCTAAGAAGTCTAATAGATGCTTCTTGCACATGTGCTTAAACCTTCACATACCTGTAGACGGATCAGTGCTGTACGATCAGTCCTTGAAATCGATCACTCAAAAAATTCTCAAGGCAGTATCTGTCTGTCTTCCAACACTGGCCATCATCGGTAGCTCATAGATCAGTAATTTCAGTTTGAAACAGAGTCGATTTCGGTTGGAGTTCAGTTAGATTCTTGCCATGCAATCAAGAGACTTGCTAGATCAGTGATCCTCATGTGTATAACTTCACTCTCAAATGCCCAATGGTTAGACCTGACCACACACCATCTCCCGGTTTCGTAGAACCACAAATCACTTCACTCACTGCCGTCTAACTACTTCTAAATCATTTAAATCCGACATCAAGCGAATAAACAACCAAGAACCGTCCACCCAACCTCAGGGTGACAAATTGCAGTCACCGTTTCTCAGAGATGGAATCAAAAATAAATTCCACTCCAATCAAAAGGATTCCGAACTGAATGTGGCTCAAAGGAAACTCTAAATTATGCGCCAAATTGAATTTGACTTACAAATCCCGTGCGCGCCCCATGATCTGCCCCCCGCCCTCCCGTTGGTGGTGGTGTCTTCTGCTTCTGCACAAGGTGCGTATAATTATACCATGATTAGCATACTGCATGGTGTACAGAACCGTCGCAGTTGCGTTACTGGGCGCCCTCCCCCGTCGCGTGTCGCCAAGCAAAGTCTATTTATGCAGCCTTCCGTCGCTGTCCTATAAATAGAGACGCAGCGCATAAAATATCAAAGACAAACGATCGCACGCTCGCACAACCAAAGAGATACTTAGGATGAAATTAATCATTGCGCTGCCAAAGGAGAGTTGTAACGTCGCCCTGCTGTATCTGTATCCATCCTGTCAGCCACAAAAATTGGAAAAACCACACCACACACGCGTATGGGGCCTGATATGGGTGCCCTGAGGTACTCCCCTTCACAGAGTTTACATGATTTAACGGTTTATCAACCGCAACAAAGGGCGACAACAGGTTCAACTCCAAGATGAGGTGAAGTGCACGCGATTTGACACATTAGGGTGGATTCCTTCCTCTTCGTGCTCTCCTCTCGTGGATTTGTGGTACCTCCGCCGCCACCAGTATGAATGCCATATTGCACTTCTGCTGGTATTCGAATCGTGTTCGGCTGATTTATTTAGCCTCTCCCTGCTGGCTGGCTGGCTGGCTGTCTGTTTCAGTTCATGTGATGATGACGATTGTGACGTTTTTCCTTTGAAATCGAGATGATTGCATTCCGCCAACTGTTTGTAATTATCTACAACTGGCTGTATGGGGTTGTACGAGTAGAAGATACTCTCGTACTATGCCTGTATCTAGGCCCACTTTTGTTGTGCTGTCTGTGCGGATGGTGGCTCTTCAGCTGCGCAGATGGGAAGTGAGACTTGGCCATCACTTTTGAGTGAGATATGAGGACAGCGTATGTATATATTCTTAATGAGGACAAGTTAGCTCTGGCGATGGTGTGGGTGATGTGTATCTATGCGGAGAGAGAGAGAGGGTATTCTTGGGCAAAGTGTGAATAGATTTTGTTACGTTATGGGGGTAAGTGCCGAATGAATGGTATTTTGTACTTTTTCAGTTGAGCTCTGAGGCTACAGCAAGTCGGGTTTAAGGGTTTTTTGTAGAGAAAGGAAGGGAGTACGGTGAAATGACTTAAAAAATCCTCACAGGTTCATATCTTTGCTAGAACTTCATACAAAAGGTGTCTGACTTTGCTGAGAATCAAATGGAAAATGAACTGAGTTGGAAGTCCCATAGATCACGAAACAATGTGGATAGGCTACCTAGTAGAGATCTACCGAGAGTGTGTCTTAAAGTGGGCCAAGCAGAGAACGGAAATTCATGACAAAATCTACAAGAAAGCTTACCAAAAAGACTGCAAGAGGCTTACCTGAAAGGAAAAAAGAAAAACATTATTAATTTCAGTTCAAAACTGTTTCTTTCTAAACAAAAATAATAGTACTGGCCCGAGGATGGAACCCTTTATGGCTCCTACCCCAGGGCAATACAGATCTACTCGACTTAAACTCTAGCCAAACCCTAGCTCTCGGCTTCTTCGATCACGAAACTGACTATCTTTGACTTCTAATCAAGTTACTGTATGAACTCATCACGATCGATCAGAGTCCTATAGCTGAACAACGATCATGATCTCACAAAACTTCTGAAATAAGCCTAAGCGTGGTAGTGATCACTGATCGCCAGCAGGTCTTAGGAATTTCGTTGAAGATATTGAAGAGAATCGGTTCCAGGACACATCTGTGTCATCCTCACTGATCTTGACGTTTTAGTACTTGCCATCGGTTTTGAAAGAGGAAGTGGAATATTGAGGAATCCATGATGATCATGAGAAACTTTATGATTGCTTTACACTAGCACATGAACTCAAGCTACTGATCCAACAACTGATCGCTCCATTGCACAACCTCCTGATCGTGCCACTTTATGGAACTTTCATTTCGTTGTAAACATGATCACTTCTTTGATGATGGTAGCTTCTGATCGCAGTCCTTGGTGCTACGATCATCTACACTAGCATGATCAGTTCTGGTTGAATGCTAGGTAATGCCAATTTACATCTCTGATCGAGTGTGAGGTGATCAGCAGCCAAAATCATTAAAAAAATGATCTTAGTGTGACCAGTAAGTACTACAAGCTACTGATCCACATCACGATCACATTTTTCAGTCCACTGATCATGCCAAGATATATAAGAACTGATCGTAAAAACTTGACGTTTTCTTGGCATAACATCCAGTCCTACGGAAACACAGATCATCCCACATGGCTTCTATGATCAGCTCCATGATCTGTTTTAAAACGGACATCAAATGAACGATCAGTCGAATACAGATCAATTCCCTCTAAAGGATATGATCAGACACATTCCACAGCGCTGATCTGCCATTCAACCCCAGGGCTACGATCATCTATGGAAAACGATCTACAGATCCTCGCATGATCCCCTGCGAGGCCAACACACAGTCCATGGTCTGCAAATCGTCAAGGTTCATGTCGTCGCTGACCTCCTGATCGCGTCACCCGCCACCAAAGTGATCTTACTTCGTATTCTTGTCATCGAAACCGGCACACAGCCGCTTAATGTATGCACACCGCATTGGACCCCGTCTCGATGCGGAATCAAATTCCAGTAGCCGTACGGAATAACCCGCATCGACAAATACGTTATGTAAATTTCGGTTAGAGGAGATTTTCTAATGCCCTTAATGGTTCATAAATTCACACTTGTTAACAGATCGGTTTGAATAAATTCTAATCACCGGAGGACAGTTTTAATAGGAATGACAGCATAACGCACAGTGGATTGGATGCCCGATGTTGGGTGATTAGAAAGGCCTGTTCGACCTAGTTAGGTGGAGGTTTTTACGACTTGGAAAGTTTCTCTATGCACCGACCTTCGGGTGTTGCTCTCAATCAGTCACAACTTGGTTATAACTTCATGGGTCCCGCCGTCAAAACACATAAATCTCGGGAGTAACTCGGATCAGAGATCAAAGCGCCCGAGTACATGTCAAAGCTCATCTCGAAGGTTGATGAAGCGTATCATGAGCTCATGCTGTCACTGCCGCTTATCTTTATCCCTCTTCCTACATGGAACTGTAGTACGTTTATCTTATGGATTTTTTCTTTTATTTTCTCTTACAGATATTTTTACATGTTGCTCGGAAGTATTCGGATCATGTCGGACATCATGCGAGAATGTAAGTAAAGCGATTTATTTTTTGTTTTCTGTGTTTGACGCTGGCTAACCGGACCTGAGAGGGTCCCTCTGTTAGAATGTCCTTTTTGGAAGGAGGCAGTGTGCATGAATTTATTACCCATCCACATGCGATTAATTTCCATAATCTCAACTGCATGGCGATTAATCAAAGCGCCAAGCCGAACAGCACCGAGCCGACAGGTGGAGCCACATAATTTAGTCGAATGGCGGGTATTATTCATTATGAATTGACAGGCGTTCAGGCGATTAGTTTTGTTTTTTATGAGGCATCAATAAGCACAGGACAATAAGAGCAAATTGATGGCTAATTAGGCGAGTCCTCGGCCGACTTATTTGCATAGCTAATGGGCGGAGGATGGAACAGCTCGTAATTGCAAGTCCACGCATTTATGCATCCGTTTAGGTGTAATCTGCGCGGTGATGTGGCCGCGTCTTAACTAGTTTCGCTGAGAAATGGACTGGGGTCGAGTGTAACGAACTAGTGGTAGTCCTTAGTTGGGACTAATCAAGGTGGATGCCGCCGCCACTGTATGTAGTTAGGTGTGGGCTTCGGTTCAGGCCTACGACGAGTTTGGGAAAAAATCAATTTTCCGCCAAGTAATTGGTTTCATGCGGTTCATGGATGTAACGACGGATCATGTGTGTGCCTACGAATATGTAAGAAGGCGGTCCCCAGAGGGAAAAGGAGGCGTTGTAGATGAAAATGAATTATTAGAGGAAACAATAATTACTTCATTTAGTCGAGCGATTTATTTCTACCAGCTTAGGAGCAATTAAGCTGCTTTGAAAATAGATTGGATTTTGTTCGAGTAATTGAATTACTTAGCTCAGAGATTGCTTCTACAGATTCCAAGGCGCCAAGGAGGCGACGCATGCACGTGTAGGTAGTCTATTAGGTATTGCATAACTGGCCATTCATTGCACCATTTGAAAGTATCCCAAGGCGTTTGTAAAACTGGTAAGATACTTTCTTCTGACTTGAACCCTACGTATGAACCATTGGATCTAGCCATCGATCGGCAGATCACTGATCTTCATGATCATTAGCTGTGGGCCACAAGTGTTTCTATCATCAGATACGGACAGGATACCGAAGAAGGCTCGGAACTATGGACGATCGCATTCATTTAAGAAGTGATCCTCAGGGGGTTGTGACATGGTTATGGTAAAAATCAAACGATCTACTGATCGCCATACTAGTCAAAGCATTGCTGATCATGCAGCTCTCCATGTGAGGTGATCTTGTATTTACAGGGATTTTGATCGACTAGAGGTTCAGATTCTGACCGATCAGATTGTTCGTCAGAGCTCACACAGGTTTGTTGAAAGATCGGTGATCAACACGGTTTTGAATAGTAAGGATCACTGATCATGCTACATTGGCCAAGCAGTGATCTTCATCTGAAACAGATTGCAGGGCTTACTACGAAATCTGTATCAACGGTGCTAAGGATCACTGATCATGCTACATTGGCCAAGTAGTGATCTTCATCTGAAATAGATTGCAGGGCTAAGGAGCACTTATCATGCTACATTGGCTAAGTAGTGATCTTCATCTGAAACAGATTCCAAGGTTTACTACGAAATCTGTATCAACGGTGCTAAGGATCACTGATCATACCACAGTCTCCAAGCAGTGATCTTCATCTGAAATAGATGACAGGAATGAGTATCAAGGCTGCAGATTCATGACTTATGATCAATGAGCTACTGATCGTGTGACTCAGAAAAGAATAGCTTACCTCATAGTTTTGTGGAAACAAAAATTTGAAGGAAGATGCTCATGTTTTGACCGAAATGAGTAAGTGATCACACCGAGGATCAATACCATCAATACCACATTGTTCCACCATTTCCGTGATCTACGAGGAGAAATCTTTCCACTGTTCGAATGCTTCCACTTCCTCCTCAAATGCAAGCAATAAGGACTTAAGACAGACAGTCACTACTATAGAGAGCAGAATGCATACCTGGATCCAATAAAAAAACTTCCATCCGTCACTTCATTATGACACTGTCAAACTGTCAAAACCAAACCGAACCGACCAGCTGTGATTGTTCTTTTTAAGTGCCCGCCACGGAGACCTTGTACCCCCATTCCGGTAGTCAATAGACGCAAAGACACAATAGAAACCAATCCGCATAGACAAGTGTCAGACTAATCGCTTAAATCGACAAGCACAATGCAATCCAATACTTACCTCGGCGAGATTAAGTCTCAATTGAGAGCTACACAAACGTGGGAAGTGAATTCCGAACCTACTCCGATTCCGATTCCGATTCCCCCGGCAAGCAAAGGTGATGATGATTTAATCCGCCTTTTCAATTGCTGTGTGCGCGCCTACCTCCGCCGCCGGTGCATTCATCTCCCAGTGAATGGAAACCATCTCATGTTGCACAAACCCTAGTCCATGTTGACAAAACACTCGAGGAAACAAAAAGCAACAAAAAAAAAGAGTCCTTGCGAGAGAGAAAAAAAAGGAAATAATTGCGGTCGATTATCTGCAAGGATCAATGGTCGTAAATCTGTCACACACCGGCACCGACTGTCAAAGGTGGCAAACCGAAGGCGGAAGAAGCACCAACCGTTGTTGGTGTGGCGTAGGTGTCCTGTTGACCACATTTCTGTGTCGTCTTCAGTGCGGCTCTGCTGCATGCAACCAAATCTATATTTATCGTGAACCGTATCGGGTTTCCGATTTATTTTCCTCTTTTGATCGTCGTTTGCTTTTTTTAAAAACTCCTCTCGATTGCATGCAACGGGATACATGACATCCGAGTGCGTTCGTGAAGTGCAGAGAGAATTTCCAAACTGAGGCGATGACAGATTTAGTGTGACATACCAGTGCGTGACAGATTCGAATGTCTCGCCGGTGACATCAAATTATGTCAGTGTCGACGGATTTATCCGAAATTTTCTATTCGACTATGAAAACTCATTTGAAGTGACACTGACATTACGCATCCCCACGCGTGTTACAGCTGTCACAACCTCTTTTACATTTTAATTGAGTTATAAAATTCTAAGAGAGAGAGAGAGACGGAACACGTCCGGCGTTAAAGGTAAAACGTCATTTAATTCTACGTCCCACACTCATGCACGTCCTCCACAGTGGAGTTGGACTCCTATTACTTAGATGCGAGGAGGCCGCAGGCCATGGGAGGATATTGGACCTGCGAATAGGCGCGCGATAAAGATAAGAAAATCAATTAAATGCGTGGCACCATAACTGAAGATGCTGCGCGGAGCACTAAAGTGTGGAATGACATTTGAGTCCGCTGGCGTGTTGTGCGCGCGCACAACTCCTATGCTGACAATGACATTCAGTGTCCAGTTTGAGGAGTTCGGTTTGGCCGGAGTGGATAGCGCTGTGATGATTCTTTGTTGCAATGGGGCGGGTCGATGGAATGCGCAAAAACGATTAAACGAATCAAGTTGAAGGCTTCCTGTTTATTCAGTGAGTGCCTGGCGGTAATATGACACTTTGACAGCTAATTGCCGTCAAACAATTGTCAGGAGAGTACCTAGGCATGCATGTACTCGTATGCGCCAAAGGAATTGTAGTTTTACGACTTGGCCAGTCGCGTACCAACATTCTTACTAATCACCAACTTGCGCAACCTTCTTTGAACTCGCAGATAGTTCGACTTCGGCTGAAGGCTTGTGTCGTAAAATAAACGAAATGTTGCAACTTTATGGACATTTTATCGTTCGATTTGATGGCTTTGACAGCCTGTTTGGACGGTCGAATCATGTCTGCATGAAATCGTTGTTCAATTTGGTTGTGAAAGCCACTAGAGAGACTTGGAGAGGTTTAAAACTGAATGACTAGAATCCTCCACAAAAATGGCATAAAATTCGAAGCAAGACTATTAGAAATCATGTATCGGACATCGGACATCCGATTCGAGAAGAAACATTTATCTTTATGAACTTTGAACGGAATTCTAGCTAAAATCCATTTAATCCCAGAGATTGCGGCTGTCCGCTGTAGTCTCTATCGGGTTTTAGGTTGGTGTGGAACCTACCAAAAATCGGGTATCCGATGCCTGTTTTCGAATCGACACTTGCCTTTTGGAATTCTCTGGATTTTCCTAGTAGATCCCGACATTAAACTGAGAGGACATGGTACAAACTTCATCTGTCATCAAGTCCTTACAGTTTAAGGTTCTTCAAGAGTGAAATGCCACGGTAACGGCTTTCGAGTTGAACTTGAAGGATTCGGGAAGAGTAGGACATCCCATTCCACTCGAAAATCAATATCAAATTCCACAAGTTGGGATTATATTTCCAGAAAATATGAGCCCTTGCAAAACACAATCCACAAACGCGTACAACAAAAGAACAATCCCTCCAAATGAAGGGCACACAATCGAACCGAACAAGAGGAAACTGTCAAAATATGCACCTGAAACGTGCATGGGATAATCTCAGCACACATCCTCACACTTTCCCAGCACAACAATTCTCGGAATCCCCCTCATGTACAAATGCGGTTCTATCGGTTGCCTGAATCAATATTTCCCGATCATCGATCGCTGTTCTCGAGTGCTTCCTCCGCGTGCAGGACAATAAACTATTGGAAGCGGAGATATCATTAAAACTAATCTCACCCCAGGAAGAGGACAAACAAACCAACAAAACCAACAAAAAAAAACACAGAACCTCGTTGGATTAATTAATATTCACGGGGCGTGGAAGGTGCCACTGTGCACTGATCGTATGCAGTCATAACCGATGGTGCGCGGCCACGCATTCTAATGTCGCAGTGGTGCCTCTTCGCGGCCGTTTTGTTTGTTTTCGACTAGGGTCTGGGTTTCGATGATTTATGGAGGGAATCACTCAGTTTTATTTATTTTTCCTTCTTTTCTCTTCGTCACGGAGAGGATAGTGTGACTTATGAACAATTTGTTAGAGGATCAGCGATCGCATCAATGATTAGTTCCGAGAAAACGTTGCAAGCCATTGCGATGGCTGATGGCCGATGTCCATTCAATCACTTGACCTCTCTGCTACAAGCCAACCGGCGCACGCCCAAACTAGTCAAGGCACACCAAACGAACACCTCTTGGCGTGGAATGCCTCCTTATCTCGGGCAATTAGTCCATTGCACGTCGGTGTGGTGTGGTTGGTTGGACTGATTGCGAACGCAAACAAATATTTTCCAGATTCATTTGGAATTTGCAATTTTATTGCAAACTTGGTTTCCTTCTCCCAAGCCTTTGGCCAGAGATTAAAAGTCGCACACACACGAGTGACATGCAAAACGAAATGCAAGGCTAAACACTTTTGCACTGCACTTGGTCTGGGCATCAGTGGTTCGCGGGAATGGAGGAAAGACCAGGGAAAAGATTAAAGTCAGTCTGTCAGCTCTGTGTTTTTAGTCGATGCAGCTGGCCTATGGAGGCATTGGCCAACTCGTTTGGGGAGATTATATTTTATGATAACGAAAACATAATTGCCATTCCGCCGGGGAATGTTGACGGTGACGGTCGCTTTGGTCGCTGTGCGGATCTGACTGGGATTATCTCTGAGATTGATAAAGTTGTTAAGTATCTTAATTTAATAGGCGAACGGACTTGGGAAGTCGTTTGCCAGAGCTAGACGATGTAGAAAGTTGGAGCAGAGAGATGGGCAATTTCGGTTGGATTTGCTGTGATGATCATTTCGCTTTTCATGGTTTTCTTGCGTCGAATGAACATTTGCTTCTGTTTGTCGTGTCTGACAGCTTTTTCTGCCGTCCATCAAGGATGAGTGATCGGATCATTCGTTCGGTTTAGGTCAACTCACGTAGATCCATAGCAAGAACTCTTAAATAAGGGACAAGGGCACGATTTTTCGAAAATATCTCGAACGATACGTCCAGAAATCGGACATCCGATTTCTGGTTCTTTTCACTCATAACCGCTGTTATGAGGATCAAGGATCCTGGAGTCATTTACAAATTATGAGATGTTTGCTCCATCGGACATCCGATTATCCGATTCTCCGAATAAACCTTCGCACTTTCCCAGGATCGAATGCACGATTTACCATATTTCACGGTATTTTCTAATACCGTGAGGCTATATGCCCGCGTTACATGTTTCCTGCACTGGATATCCGATGTCCGATACACAATTTTAAGCATCCAACGTTTGACAGTGGAGGACCCAGCCAAGGGTATCGATATATTTGTTCAAACACACTGTTCCCGAAGCGGATGTCCGATTCCCCTTGTAACGAAACGATTTACCGAATCGGACATCCCTCATATATCCGATTTCCAAAGAAAATTCAGTTTTTCGCTTAAAATTGTGTGCTATATCCAAGTATTTGGTATCTTTAGTCCGATATCGGTCAATTCTGATGAAAAAAGTCGCACATCCGGTCTTTACCGATGTTTCTGCCACTTGTCGTAGGATGACAATGAAAGGCAAACGATTCGTTCAAGGGAAACGCAGCCCAACCAGCAGACGTAACGAAAGTGACAAGAATTCATAATTCCTTTTGCCAAAAATATATACCGACAACCAAGTGTCACACATACAATACTTAGCCATGTGACGAGTTTAACCGAAAACGGAAATCATTTCAATTAAAACGATTTTAATTGATAGCCACGAGCAGGTGTCAGACACTAATGGTTCGAATAGCATTGAAGGCGATGTCTGCCCATACTTGTGTACTTCCTCTCTGAGCGTGGTCTCCATAAAATCCATCAGTGAGTGCGCAGCTCGTTCTTACGTCACTTTTGACGTTCGCCTGTCAATTTGCCAAATGTCACCCAATCTATGTACATCGCGACATTAGCCAACTGTCAGAGAGTCAAGTTGCTGTGCTAAGGGCATAAACACTGGCACTGATTGAACAACCCACTTAAATCGTTTACGAGGCAATTAATTGAGACAGTTGTCAGACTCGGCTAATTAAGAAATAAGTTGGAAAAAAAACACAACTTGCCCCATATAAACCCACCAAGTGAACACCTGCCTTTCTGCACAAACCACAATCGATATGCCAAAGGCACACCCAATCCTATCGCGCATTCCCAGCGTCCAGTGGCCGTTTAAAACAAATTGCAACTAGTTTACATGCACACTCTCTCGGTCGCTGGGTGTACCAATTCCAATAAACATGTCCAACTCAATCGGATTCCAATCGTCCAGAGTAATTATCCGCTGGTGCCAGCCACTGCTGACTATTTCATAATTTCTTGGTCCTAATGGCAGCCGGATAGAGAGACGTTTTGACAAATGTCTACTCAATGAACCCGTTAAATGCAACATCGTCGCCATGTCGTTCTCCAGTCAACAACATCAATCGGCCAGGAATTAACTAGCCATTTGCATGTAGTTTGTCATTCGGGCCTCGGGTAAAAGCTACGTTCTATCCCCTCCCCTGCTGGCCGGCCACCCTCCGAAAAGAGAAAGGGGAACTGCCTGCAATCGCAATAAATTATTTCGAAGGAAGACTGTTGCCTGTTGCCTGTTGTCTGTGTAGTGCGTGAGAAACCAAACACATGTTGCACATGGGTTGCAATTAAAAACTTAGCACGATTCTAAATTGGAGGACATTTGTCTGACAGGCACTCTGGTTTTCGTTTTGTTCGTGGTGTAGCTACGGAACTAGGTGGCTGCAACAGCTCCCGATGCACTGATGCATGGATGGGGAAACTCAATCAGTGGAGTCGCAACAGTTGATTGCTGCTATTATCGACTTTCAATCAGAAACTTATCAGAGATTTAATGCTTTGCTTTGTGGGAAGTTATTCCACTTTTGGTGGGAAATTTGTTCACATTTTAAGGGGGAAATTATTCCCCACTGAGCGTGAGCTATAGTTCCGCTCCTATGAACTACGGATCGCACACAATGTGGCATGGAAAAAATCGATGGGAATTTTCTTCACATGGGAATTTATTTCACATGGGAATTTTTCTCACTTCAAGAAGGAAAAGTTCACAAAGTCCACAAAAAGTTCATATAAAACTATTGCTCACTTGCAGTGGGAAATAATTTCACTACATGTGGGTTTATTTCTCACCAAAACTAGACTACGTGTACTTGTCGAAAGGGCCATCAACGCGAATAATATCTCGATTTTAACAGACGCATATTGGTGCTCAGATGAGGGCGAAATTGCTCACTCACGTGAAGTTGTAAACCACGACCATGTGTTTCAAGCGGAAGTACATCCACAGTAGTCAAATCCGAACTTGTGAAACGATGGCGTGAAGAACTCGTTGCACTTACAGCAAACCGCAACTTCACACTTCTTTGGGTCTCGGGATACAGCGGTATTCAGGGAATGAACGTTCGAACGATTTAGAAAAGAAGGGGTCCGGAGAGGACCTGAAAATGGTCACACCTTTGGTCAAAAAAGGTTTATGGCTAAGGCTGGGTAAGCTATTACGAAGACATGATCCAGCGCCGAAGAGAAGCTACAAATGGCAAAGCAAAGGATGGGACCCTTAAGGATCTGCCCCCAGTCTTACTATAGTGATTCCGGGTGAGAAGTTCAAGACGATATTCCGTGGGCCTTACTATAGGACAGTGCTATGGTTAGAAACTCTTGACTCGAATGGCTTAGGAATGAGTGTAAGTAAGTTATCTTCTCAAATCATAAGATTGTCCCCAAACCTTGCCTCGTCTATGGCTGTAAGAAGCATTCCTCCACCAGGTGGCGAATAGTCACTAGAGGCAAACCGATTCCTGTCCTTACTGTGAAATTGCAAAGGTGTTCGTCTTCGCTAAACAAATTCATTGATTGCGTACCAGGTATTGGAAGCCACCTGACCTCCTGATAGAATTCCAAGATTCAATTACCCGAAGAATATACGAAAAGAGTCATAAACAACGGGGAGGCTGACTGGACGGCTAAAGGTCGTTCACACAACAGAAGACAAACAGTCAATAACTCCACCTCGGACACGTCTCATAATCTACTCACTCCCGCCTCTTGGAAAACAATCCTTATCTCCACTCATCCTAATCAATACCTGCCCCACAATTTGTAACTTGAATCCTGTTCCTCACGGAGATAACCCCAGGCACTCCCTCTCTCTCTCTCTCTCTCGGTCTCTGTGCGTCGTAACGTTTCATCGTTTTATCTGGAAACATGTCATGGGATGCTTGTAAATTGAAAGGAATAACTTGTCCGTGTGCTGCTGTTCCCTGTGTTCCCAGATAGAAATCTCTCCTAATCTTCCCTCTTCCCGTTTGTTTAGACACGGATACACACACATCATCACGGACAACATCGGCTCGATCGTGGTCGATGGGGTGTTCAATCTCGTGGGTCGTTGTGCCACTCACGTTCCAGTGATGACAATAAATTTTCAAAAACAAAAAACCAAATCGTTTTGGAAATTTAATACTTCTTCGTAGGAAAACACACGAAGGCAGGGCCCATGTCACACGCTGGGCGCAATAAAACTGTAAGGGATCTCCGCTGGAGGAGACGACGATTTTTATCTCCTCTGGCCGATGATGGCCGGGACAAAACGCCGGCCACACTGCCTCGCCTAAACGCTAGGTGACATGCCAGCAGCATCATGAGGCGGCTGCACCAGTGCGTGGATGCGCAAAACAAATTAAAAGACGCGTCAAGGATAATTTGCATTTTGTTTTCCCGATGCGGTGTGCTGTGCTTGTTTTGTTTTCGATTACATTTCGTGTCGTGGTCGAGGCGCTGGGCTTGTGCTGCTGGCGGATGGTGGATGGTGGATGGTGTCTGTTCCAGGGGATTGGCCACCGCCTGTGGTGAATGTCAATGTCAATGAAGAACAGCAGTCAGTTAATCACGTTAATTGCTTTGCACAGTTGATTATGGTTACATTTGGGAGTCCGAGGCATGTGGCTCGAAGAATTGATTGTCCGGGGAATTGGCATGGGCGAGTGTGATTAGCAACTAATGAGTGGGCGATGTGAGACGATTTTTTCTGTTCTCTGTTCTCTGTTTTTGTTTTTCGTTCCTAGTGGCACAAGCGAATGATTAGCCATCGGAGAAAGTGATGTTATGTCAGCCCAATCAGTTCAGGTTTTAGCGACCTGTCTGGTCAAGATAAATGAACTTGGGACGAGATGTTGTCCATTTGGGAACGGAGGAGGTGGGTAGTTTTCAGTTCATT
The DNA here is from genome assembly GCA_963583995.1 of Xylota segnis. NCBI lineage: Eukaryota > Metazoa > Arthropoda > Insecta > Diptera > Syrphidae > Xylota > Xylota segnis. The sequence goes on from OY757238.1 coordinate 4,393,299, forward strand.
TGCGCATCTCTTCGTAGAGATGGACATGAGGACACCGACTATGTTGCTGATTCGTAATCACTTTAGCATGCCAAACCCGATTTTGGGTCTACAATCCAGCTCAAGCTAGTTCTTTGTCGGGATATGAGCCCATCTGTCGTTGATTTGGCTAATAGGGCCAGTAAGTGTTGAGGGACATTCGGACCGCTAGCCATTTCAACAGAATCGTACGTATACTGCCGAGTTCACCAGCCTAGCACCGGAATATCTCAGTGCCTGGGTACCCAACTAGCGTAAGAGATGGCTACATCCCAGTGAGAGACAAACGACAGTTTAAGGCGTCCTTGGAAGGATGATACGAGTAAGACACTAGAACAAGACCCCCTTGATCGTCGTGGTTTCCACTCGCTAAACGCTACAGTGTTCTCTGATAGGCGAAAGGAGGTGCCCGGATTGATTGCTTTTATGAGAAGACACCACGAGACCCCCTCTTGATCATGGAGCCCTCTTCCATAGAAGTGAACTGAAGACTGATGATTGGAACTCGGGGATTTTCATTAGGATTCACTTCAGTTCTCAGATCCATTATACTCTCCACACGGGAGGAAGGGGCCTACAGTTCAATGCCGTCTCCGAAGGGCAATTTGCTATTTTAAGAAGCTTATCATGACAGCTACATATACTCTCGGATGTTTGTCAGATGCTCGCAAGAGGCGAGGCCGTGAAAACTCTTTAAGCTTTTGTCTGGAGATTGAACCTTGAGCCCCACGGCGCCCACGTGTATCCTACTTGTTCATGGAATATGGACATCTTAGGGTAAACTTACGATATTTTGTGTCACAACACGGCACGCTTTGTAACTCAACTCAAATCGCACCTCCTCACACCGACAACTGTCACCATAATCTAAAAATGCATCAAGAAATCTCCCCAAACTCATGTCTGCTGCACAATAAAACACCAAGGAGCGCCCTACCACTCCACCTGTCTTCAAAACTTCACGGTCCTCCCGACACCACCGAAAAAAGAAAAAATAATTATCCGCTAAAAAGCATGAAATAGAGAAGCCATAAACCAAGATAATACCCCGAAAGTCCATAAAAATTCTATTTACAGGCCCATAAAACGCAATGTCTCCGCACGATTTCCATCTCTCCCCCTGCGGATAGACCGCTAAATCAATAGAGCTTCCATCCCACCAAGTGGAGTGGAAATATTCGCTTGTTAACTTAATTCGTCCAATTAACACATTTTCGATTGTGTGACCTTTTCGCATCTCTCTCTCTCTCTCCCTCTCTCCATAAGAACAACAAGAATATCCCCGGGTGGAGGGACACCACAAGGCTGCCTGTTTAGGGCCTGATTGCAATCCGTGCTAAGGCTCATCAAACGACAACACGATGCGTAATTAAGAGTATCACACTGTTTTTTTCTGCTTTTGCCTTGTTGCCCTGTTTTCACTCTTAACTTGGCCTCTGGCTTTTTATCTGTCGCGCAGGCATGACAGTCCCGATCGCACACGATCTCGCACGGTGGGCATGGTATACGAATATAGCCACGTTTCACTGTCAAAAAAAGAGGAGAGGAGGAATGTGGAAACAAGTTCCATGAACCTTACTGCACGACACTTTGCGCAGAAGTATGCATGCGGATGCGAAATGCCAGAGGATAACGTAGCCAAGGCAAGGAGAGGAAAAATTAAATTTAAATTACAGTCAACACTGAAGATAAATCCACAGCCACAGAGGAGGATGAGCATTACCCGAGATGGGCGAGCGGGCATACTCAAATGTCACTGTCAAGGGAGATAAATCGCCGGAGCATGGCGCGGTTCACACTGCGCTATGTTTCATTCGGGCTGAACGTCGTCGTCGTGGTCGTTGGCGGTTTGTGATTGAACTTGGAAGATACGTAGAAGGTGAAGGGAGCTTTCGTGGTGTACTGTGCCTGGTCTGATGGGGACTTTCAATGTTTGATGGATTTTTGGCGAACTGCCCTCATTTTTAACCGAAATTCACTGACTTTACTGAGATTTTGCAAATGTGGCTTCGAAAGAGAGATTTTGTGGGTAAACAGCCTTAAAAGGTGGCCTAGGAGTCTCTAAAAAAAAACTATATTTTCATTTCACGCTTACGCTCCCAAGGGGTAAGCTCTTAAGCAGGGTACCATGAGCTATGTTAGTTTTATGTCTCAATCTTAAACTTCTGTCTCGTCTTAGGTAAGGGTGGAGGTAGAAGGAATAGAGACGAACGACAGGAAACTCCAAAATTACAGTCCGGGATGGACCTCTCCACCCAGCTCGATCCAGTTTTGCCTACAAAGTTGGTTGAGCTCCCTTTCCACTTGAACGAACCACTTAAGACGAGCTCTTGCTCTACTGCGTCGTGCCTCTGTCCTACGAAGACTCTCCGGGCCGGAGTATTGTTGTCCATTCGCTCAACAAGACCCGGCCATCTAAGTCGTTGTATTTGAGGCCTAATGCTAGTTGGGCGTACATGAAGTCTACTTGACGCTTGATCATGACCACGACACTCAGTCGTATAATGGCATTTAGTTCTCGAGAGAAAAATGTTGCCACGCCTCTATTCTAGACAAAGTCCCTCCCAAAAGCACTGACAAATTTGTGAAAAACTTCCCCATAACCATGCCCCCTCAGACTACTCAGAAAGCAAGTCTTGATCTTAAGCTCTCTCTCTCTCCGTCGTCCAAATCGCTATAACTTGTTCCAAGCGGGAGTTGTGGCGACTCAAGAAGTCCCATCCTGACTTAAGGAAACCGTGATCTAGGCTAAGGATATCGATACCTTTTCGGACAGCCTAACAACTATCAAATCTTTGGAATCGACTCCTACTAGTTCTGTAGTAGTTCTGAGCTGCCGATCGTCTCTCACGGAGAGGACTGAGGAGTTCTACATGCGACCTTCCCAGCAACTCTAAGCCATTTAGAAGGCAACTTAGGGATACCGTCGCGACACCTTAGGTGGACAAGTGGTCACAGAAAATTTGTCCAAAGCTGGACTCTAAGAATTGCACCTCTCTCAGCAGAGGCTGTCTTACAGGCAAGCAATGGGGACCTGCTACTGGGCTACGTGTGCTGGGCTTCCACTTGAAACAACCAACTAACGTCTGTAATGCTCATGTACATCCTCGGTTAAGGTAGCTCAGACAGACACCAACTTACACCAGGAACTGAATAGCGACTGTCTAAACCACTCTGCGGTTTTCCCCTCCCCATCGGTTGCTGTCCCAAATAACTGCAACACAATGTCGAAACATGACAGAATTTTTGAAAACCACTACCACTTTCTGGTCTATTCTTAGAAATTCATCATTCTTTCCGAAATAATATCACAAAATGAGTTGTTTATGGCTGAATGCATAAACAATTCATTAAAAAATAATTAAAGCCCGCCACCGCCACACCACAAATGTAGTCCCGGCAGTCGTAAAAAAAGTACAAAAAATTAATTTTAGTGGGTGACTTGGTAGTAAGAGCAGGAGCTCCAAGTCATAGCTGGAGAATTCCCCTGCATAGTACACTACATGGTCTGTTCTTCAGCATCGATGCTTGTGATCATGTTTCCTGGATTGAGACCTTCTAGTGTTTAACAGACCCAACCTAGCACTCTTCATGGGGATCATCACTGGCCATACCCTCAACCCATTGCAGTCGAATGCGAGTAGAAACTGGTGACCTCTGTGGAGGCTATGGCGACGTAGATGCCTAAGCCTCGGTGAATATCAATTCGAAGACCTGGGCGACCTATTAGGAAAGCCACCATGAAATCGATAACAACTGCGAATGGTTGAGAGTGGCGATCCGTCTATCCGAAAGTTAGAGTCAGGTAAATCCACGACAGGGGCTCACAATAGATCAGCCAGTTCTGTTCTACCTACCTACCTACTTCTAGTCTTCGTTAAATATTAAGAAGATCGTCAGTATCCCGAAGAAACCGAGTCACAAGCTGAGGATAAATTGAAGGCTAAGCCTATTCTTCACGATAACGTGTTGGGTACTGGATTGGTTTGTGTCTAAGGAGAAACAGGCTCGAGAGATAGGCCCGACGGTCTACTGAGCTTTTCCAAAACAAAGAACTCATTTCTGACGGGCGCCTGAAGGATAGTCGACAGAACATGCAACGTGGCCATAACGACTATCTCTGAAAAGCTAGGTTTTGAACCCTACACGTGGTTGTTGTACCAACTATTCACTTTTCTTTGAAACAATGGAACATTGAGAGTCGCGAGTGCCCCAAAAAGTGTCATAGTTACAGAAGTAGTACTACAGAGGCAGTAGTACCAGAGACTTCCCAGAAATGCAGTCACATGTTCCCTAATTCACGGCCAGACTTATGTATTTTGTAATCGAACCCTAAGACAGGGTTTAGGTTTAGGGTTCCTGGTTTGTTCCTTAGATAGAGAGATAGCAATCGACAAGCCCGATGTCGTTCCAAAGACCTTTCCCCCAAAAAGCCCCACAACTCACTGTCAGAGTACTAATGTCAGTTTGACTTCCTCGCGACCGACTCCATCACCAGCAAGCCGAACATCCATAAATCTGTCACGTAACTCAACCGAATCAGATACATGTACATCGCGTGGGACAACCCATCAAGTGGTATCAAATCGGATTCGATGTGACTTCTCATTCAATCAAGCTGTTCCCGCAACAAACAACCAACTGAACCAGGGATTAGCCTAATCCTCTGCATCCGCGTGCCGCTGAGTCCGCTGCCCCTTAGCTGTCTCTCTGACTGTAGTCTCTGTGTGTGTGTTTGTACTCCTAGACCATGTCGGATTGCATTTTTCGCCGGCGGTAATTTATTAAAATCCTTGGCGCAGAGATTTGCATAACTAATCAAGTGGCACACGGCACACGGCACATGGCACACAGGGAATACGAGTAGGTACAACGCCAGGCGACAGGGCATACATAACGCCGACGCTGTTCAAACAAGATCACGCTCGTAACAAGTTCCGTCACACTTTGTGGCCCCTATGGCCGGGCTAATAGTTTCGACGAAATAAAATTGCATATGCAATGCTTGGCTAGGAGACTCTTGTCTCGCCTTTAGGATGTAAATGCCATTATGGCGATTCCAAAGGATTCTCTCTGTGAGACGTTTCGTGTGTGGCCAGCATAATGCTGAATATTCATCAAGACCCTCCCCGGACGGGGTATGCTAAGCATGCATGCATGCCGTGCTGTTAATTTGTTATCTCTGACCTCCGGCATGCGGTGGTAAGGGCTGCTTCTGGTTACCGTGGCTCCATCTACATTGCGGATAAGCGATCTCTCTCGCTCTCTCTCTGGTCAGTTCATCATCATCCATTCATCTCGGGAGATTAACTCAACTCAACCCTGCCTGCCTACACACATCCTCGGTTTAATCTGCTGCAGCAAGGCACCCATATGCCTGGAGGGGGCGCGATGCCATGTAAGTTGGAAATGATTTATGGTCCTGCCTGTGTTGTGTGACAATTGAAGAGGTGCCTCGAACCAACTCTGGGTTGGTTAGCCAGTGAATTTGCATGGAGTAGCATTAATCATTCGCATTGTATGCGGTGTCCACTCATGTAAGTGTGTATCTTATCTTTTCTTGCAGTTGTCCCTGGTTCAGCTTGCTGCTTCCGACTTGAACGGACGTGGCTATCGTGTCGGCGAACTGAAGAAGTTCTGTTCACCAATTCAGGTGGGTGTACGAGGAAGTTGTGTTCGTGCTCGGTGTTGCTTAATTTATTCGAAATAATGGTCTTGATGACAACATTGTGATTGGTTTTGTTTTTCTTTTCCGTTTGGCAGGTGGAGTTCTGGAACTGCATGAACAGGACCCTACAGGGTGAGTTGGAATTGTTTTTTTTTTTATGGAATGTATGGAGTGTGTCGTCACGACGGCCGTAAAAGCAAAGTCACATCGTGTCATAGAACAGCTGTGAGTCGTTGGAACGTTTTAGAACGAAATGAAAGAATATGGATGCCACAATGCAACCTTGTGGTAGGCCACTTTGCAAAGCACAGTCCTTGAAGCACTCAACAGAAAAGGGTGGTAGCGTACAACGTGACAGACCACTTTGAGTATAAACTGAGAAAAGGTGTCCCACAGGGGTCCATTCTGGTACCTTTGCTGTTTGTCTGGCCTACAGTACTAGAAAAGTGAAAGATTATTGAATTTTCTTACGGTTTTGCTGAGTCAGCTATTAAGAGAGATACAACAGACTACAAGTATCGCTTCAGCATAGTCGGTAGAGTAGAACAGACTACAAGCATCGCTGTAGCTCAGTCGGTTGAGACGAACAGGCTGTAAGTATCGCTTCAGCTTAGTCGGTCGAGTAGAAGAGACTACAAGTATCGCTGTAGCTCGGTTGAGACGAACAGGCTGTAAGTATCGCTGTAGCTTAGTCCGTCGAGTAGAACAGACTACAAGCATCGCTGTAGCTTAGTCGGTCAAGTAGAACAGGCTACAAGTATCGCTGTAGCTTAGTCGGTCAAGTAGAACAGGCTACAAGTATCGCTGTAGCTTAGTCGGTGGAGTAGAACAGGCTACAAGTATCGCTTCAGCTTAGTCGGTCGAGTAGAACAGACTACAAGTATCGCTGTAGCTTAGTCGGTCAAGTAGAATAGACTTCCCGCATCACTGCAGCTCAGTCGGTTGAGACAAACAGGCCGTAAGTATCGCTTCAGCTTAGTCGGACGAGTAGAACAGACTACAAGGATCGCTGTAGCTTAGTCGGTCGAGTAGAACAGACTACAAGTATCGCTGTAGCTTAGTCGGTCGAGTAGAACAGGCTACAAGTATCGCTTCAGCATAGTCGGTAGAGTAGAACAGACTACAAGTATCGCTGTAGCTTAGTCGGTCAAGTAGAATAGACTTTCCGCATCACTGTAGCTTAGTCGGTTGAGAGGAACAGGCTGTAAGTATCGCTGTAGCTCAGTCGGTCAAGTAGAACAGGCTACAAGTATCGCTTCAGCTTAGTCGGACGAGTAGAACAGACTACAAGAATCGCTGTAGCGAGATACACATAGAGTCGCACCAACCGTACAGAGTCTCACAGACCATCTAGGGATGAAGTACTTGAAGACTTAACTCATTTTCGGTGGCATCCCGCCAGAGTCTGCAGTTGGACCCATTATGTTAAATGTAAACCATAAAGCCAGTCCCATAGTCAAAGTGATGTTAACATGACTTTCTTGTATTACCAATCCCAAGCCTGAAGGCGCCCCTGTCTCATTAATTCCACTCGAACAAATCTCTGCAAAGATCAAAAGCAGAGACGTACCTTTGATATGAAAATCATTCTCTAATCGATGCACGGCTCTCATTATGTTGGACGACATCCAAGTTGATGGCCAACAACGACGGACCACTCCCCGGTTGCCGTTGGGCAGCTCTATAGTCAAACACATTCCTGTGTCGACTTCAATTGACCACTATACCACGACGAATCATAGGCCATATGGGCAATCAATTAAATTCCGCTCGATCGATCGGTCGCGCTGTGACTTACATTGGCGCATGCTAATCTACATCGACGCGTCAGTGTGACACTCACAATCGATCTGGCACTTGGGTATTTTACACACGCATTTCGGCCGTTTTTTTCTTGCTTACAGCCGTTCAGCGTGGCTCACAGTGGTCGGGGCGACGCTGCTGCTCCCTGGGTATGTCACCAAGATGCCGGAACGCTTGTGCAACATCATCATCCACAGAGGAATTGATTTATGCGTGCCGCCAAAGCGACGAACAGCACATGTTTTCGTGTTTCGAACGTCAGGAGGCCGGCGATCGGTGCTGCGGCAATGCTAGAACATCGGAGTGTCTACAGGTAATAAATTCATTCAGCGAGGAGTGGAGCGTTGAGTTTTTTTTTATTCGCAGGCATGTCGGGAGATATTCGAGCCACATTCGCCGCAGAAGAAAACCAACCGAAGGCAGTTGGATCACACGTGCGGCGAGAAGAACTCAGATGTGCTGCAGTGCGTCAAGAACTTTACCGACATGACACCGGTGACCAACTCACAGAAGTGTAAGTTTTGAAGGCTTTCCCATCAGCTTCCCACTTACCCCCCCATTGTCACGTCTTTTTTTTAGATCTTCCTTGCTGTGAGTTCTCGACGGAGGAGAAGTGCCGAACGACGTGCCGACAGGCGCTGAAGAATGGCGAAAGCACGGATGTTATAATCGACGACTTGGAGGCTGGCGGCTGCGGACCACCATTGCCCCATGAACCGCTTTGGCAGTGCTTCTTGTCGGCCGGCAAGAAGGTCTTTATTCCGACGTCAACTGCCAACGAGGTGTCTCAGATCAACCAAATCGGCATCGACTCGGCGAAGCTGCATTGCTGCCACAAGGCCATTGCGCCGAAATGTCGCCGCCTCTGTGTGCAGACGTTCTCCAATGACTGGACCACCACGATGGGGTATTTCGAAGACGACTGCCTGATGCAGCCCAACGAACTAGAGCTTCGGCAGTGCATAGACGAGGTCGATGAGCCCTGTGAGCTTGGCTGCGATGGACTGTCGTTCTGCACGAATTTCAATAACCGACCTACAGAGCTGTTTCGCAGCTGTCACTCGCACGCCGACATGGCAGCTCGGTCAGATGTGGCCATGTGGTCCCTGCGAGGCTACGTCAGCCTCCCGGGAAACAATCTGCCAATCAAGAACATCTCCAAGTGTTCGCCGGAAAAATGGCGTGCCATAGCCTGCACTCTACAGATCAAGCCCTGCACGCGGGTCAAGCACTACAACCACATCTGCCGCGAGGACTGCTATGAGATCCTGAGCGAGTGTATGGACTGGACGAGAGTGAACAGTGGCATCAATGTGGCGGCGATTTGCTCCCAGCTGCATCCCGAGGGTGAGGAGGGACCTTGCGTTTCACTCAAGCCCTACCTCGAGCCAAGTGATGCCCCGATCGAAACCGGTGGACATCACGGACTGACGGAACCCTGCAAGGGTCATCCCTGCAACTCGACAGAGGCCTGCCTTCCGAACCGAAATGAAAGCACTGGCTACCAGTGCATTCCCGGATGTGCTCTTGGGGAAGCCTCGGCTTACATGGTCCCATTCGGGGCCTATGTGCGGATACCGGTCTCCCCGACGCAAAGGGGAAGTTTTAAGGTCTGCCGCTGTAGCGTTAGTGGACGCATTGAGCACTGCCAACCGCTGCCTAGCTTCTCGTATGATTCGTGCAGCCTTGGAGGCCGGGGTATCGAGCATGGGGTCTCAGTCTACCTGGAGTGCAACATCTGCAGCTGCTTTGCTGGCGAGATTACCTGCACCAAGAAGCAGTGTCGAATACCAGGCATCTCGGACCATTCCTACACAAGCCTGCCTTGTAACTGCCCGACTCATTACGTCCCCGTGTGCGGCAAGAACGGAAACACCTACCACTCGGCATGTGTGGCCAAGTGCCTCGGCTTGCAGGACAGCGACATAGAGTTTGGAGCATGCACCTCGTGGAATCCCTGCAAAGAGGGAGCCTACAGCTGTCCTCAGGGAACCAAGTGCATAGAGGACCGGAAGATATGCCTCTCGGTAATGCACAGGCCGTGCTTGCAGTATCGCTGTGGTAAGTTCGACTCCTTACACCTTTAAGGCCCTAACTAACCCTGTTTCTGTAGTTAACCTGACGACGGACTGCCTCAACGCCGGTCAACCAGTCTGCGACACCAAGGGCGTCACTTACACCTCAGCCTGCGATCTACTCCACTCGAAAGGCCACCTGGCCCACTTTGGGGCCTGCTTCCGAAGCTGTTCGTGGAAAGGCCCAGTCTGTGGCATCAACGGCGCCACCTACCGCAACGAGTGCGAGGCCTGGGCCGACTACATCCTAGTCGACTACAAAGGCAACTGTAAAGAGGTCGGTGTGCTAGCCTCCGACATGGGACGCCGCTGCAAACTACTCAAATGCCCACGACCTCCGTCGCCCCATTGTCAAAACATCGTCCCACCCGGAGCCTGCTGCCCCATCTGTTCCGGGGCCTTCCGCGTGATTTACTCCCGCAAACAAGTCGATCGAGCGCTCTACGCCCTAAAAGGCAAAAATATGGAACTCCTAACCCTCCGGAGCATCCTCAAAGCCCTCGACGAACTCATCCAAGTCTCCGAATGCCAACTCACCGGCTTCCTCACAATGGAAGTCGACATCTTTGTCGGCATTGTCCCACGAACCCCCAAGCCGACCGACATCCAAATCGAAGCCTGCACAAGGGAGGCCCAAAAGATTGCAACCCTAATCCAGTCCCAAAGCCATCGAGTGACCACTAACTTGGCCCTCAGCGCCCTCACCGTTGCCAACATGGTCCAACCGACTGTCGAAAGTGCCGCCCCAATGTGGAACGCAATCTCAAAATACGTCATTGTCCTGTGGATCGCATCTAGAGCATTCACGGCGACGTTCTAGTTTATTTAATTTTTATTTATTTTCTCTTGTAGGGTAAATCATGTGAATTCAAGGTGCCACCATGTAGAACTTTACGTTTTAGGTTTGTTTCCGCTCGACCTTCTTGTAAGCACAAGTTAGGGAGGAAAATTGTGATATTAGGGTAACATGAACAAAAATTAGGGGAACAACTAAGTAAAGAGAAGGACGTAGGACATCACTCTAATTCGTTACCAAAGTTTTGATATTTTTTTTTTTTTTTTGCTAGGAGTCAATTGTAGACGTAATACTCGAGTTATATACTTTATTTGTTTTTAGGGAATATTTACCGTTATTATCTAGTCTGTAAATGATAAATGAATCAATAAATGAATATTTTGTAAAGTTTTGTGGCGGTTTTTGTGATTTAACGACGGGGATTCGGACATTTTGGTTATCGATTAGTCATTCACACATCTATCACGGATGGTTGGCTGTTTAGTAATGAACGTGTGGCGGAGAATAGGTGAATCATAGATGCATTATGGCATGTAGTGTGAGCTGTATCTTCTGTTGTATCTACTACGGCTTTTGTGCAGTTTATTGTTACATACGGCAATACCGTCTCAGATGGTATTCCACAAGACTAGGTCAAAAGCCGTAAGCTAATCGTTCCTCTGATGACCAGTCATACCAACATTTACTGGAAGATATTTGGGGAAAAAATATTCTTAGCAAGAGTGCGGTACAGACACCTCGCAGTAAGTAAGTAGCTGAACCTTTCTCTCTAAGATCCTCTCTCTTTGTCACCTCCTTTGGATGTACAATCCTTAATCCTTAAACGATGGAAGGCAGAGACACTCTTAGACCAAGAAAAGGGTGCAGTGCGATACTACTATCAGCAACAGGACGAACGTATCCCATAGCAGCTTCTATATAAAACGTAGGGGTCACCTTTGCCGTCCATCAGACTTATGAAGAAGAAATGATAGAAAGGAATGCCTTACATCGGTCTCAGGGCCTTTTTAGATGAAGAAAGGAGCAAACAAGCGCATTTTCCTTCGACTTGGAGGACTGATATCGCCATGGATGGTGGTCCACTCCACATTTGCTCGATCCAACAGCAGTAGATGTCCCTTCTGTTCTGACAGTTTCGTAGTTTAAGTAGTCTTTCCTGTATTCCCAGTTCCATCCAAGTGGACTCTTGATGTATTCAATTGGTGTCAGTAGATTTTCTTAACATTCACTTCAAATAGCCAGACATCGTATTGGGTAACGCTCGTTTTTGTCTTAAATTTACGTTCATATCTTTCGATACCTTTCCGATTCGGTACACGGACTTATGGCCTACACGTTGATACCCTAATCAACAAAATCCGTCAGTAACTTTCTATAACACGAAGGCTTTAAACGCCTCCCAAGTTTCGTTACATCAACCTTTCTAGGTAGTACCTATACTGCAGGTAGGAGCTTGGGTTAGAGCTCTGTCTACGAAGACCTGCGATCCCAACAAACCGCCGGAGCCAGGCTTATCATCAAGTGCTGAGGACCGCTGGCATCGATGCCAAGAAGCCGCCAGAAACGCCGCAACTGATGTGCTGGATTGCATTCGACCAAACCCACGAAAACCCTGGTTTGATGAAGAGTGCCGGGAAGCTCAGGAAGCAGCGCTCCATAAAAGGACGAGAGGACGTAGAAAAGAGGAGGATTCTCTGGAAAAGAAAGAAAGAGCACGAGAAGCGCGCGATCAAGGAAATAGAGAGAAATAGAGAAACAGGTAACGAGAAAATCAGCGAGATCCCAACAGAGACCTGTAGAGATGTTCATGATATGGCGTAACCACCTCTACAGACGATAACCCAAACTACACTGTCAGACAGAACGAGCCATTCAACCTGGACGGTGAGAACCCAGACTTCCGTCCATCCCGACCAGAATGAAGAGCGGATGGCAATATCCAAACAAAAATCCAACAAGGCTGTCGGGCCAGATGGCCTACAGGTCGAACTGTTTAAGACACCCGGGGGTGACTTGGTGGAGAGCATAGACCAACTCATTTCCAAGATCTGCTGGGAGGAAAGTAAGCCGAATGAACCTCAGTATCGTTTGCCCAATTGACAAGAAAGGAGACGCTCTAAACTGAAGTCTAGATCGATACTCACCTTTTTTTTTAATGAATGCTAAGGCTGCATATGACAGCCATGTCTAGCATTGACATCGCTGCCAAACTCATCAGATTGTGCAGGATGTGCTCGCTGCTTCATAAAGGTTTACCGAGAGTTTTGATGTCAAAAAGGATTTAAGCGAGGTAATACGCGGTCATGTGACTTTTTCAAGATCATACTTCGGAGCTGTCACTGGTGTGATTGGAAATATTGGAATAGAAGCGGCTAAAACGGGTTTGGCTGTGAATGAAGGCACAAAAGACACGCAAAATCGACCAATCGGACAGAACGTCACAATAGACCTTAAGATAGTTAGGGACTTGGTCTACCTCGGCTCCGCTAAAAAATCAAACAACAGCACAACTTCAGAGATCATGCGAAGAGTTACTCTTGCCCATCGCTGTGTCTTTGGCCTCGGAGGGCAATTGAGTAGCACGGTCTTGTCAAGAAATTCGAAGGAGACTCTGTTTAAGACCCTCATCATCCCAGTTTTGCTTTACCGCGGAGAACAATGGACGGTCCCGTTTCTGTTGACGGGCTTTGGAGGAAGCGATCTCTACGAACTGTACAGCGACACCGATTTGGTCAGAAAAAGACGTAACAGTCGCCCAAGATGGCTAGGACATGTAGCTCGAACAATTTTTGATTCCAACCCGAAGGGACAACGCAGTAGAGGAAGACTAAGGTGGCGCGCACAAGTCCAACCAACTTGGAATGCGCAGGTAGGTAAGGACCTCGCCAACTAGAAAGACTTGCTGGTTGAGAGTCAGGTCCACCACGGACTGTAGCGCCACCTAAGAAAGTAAGTAAGTAGGTTTGCGTTGGAGGGTGAAATCAATCAATTTGGCTGGAGACAGCTAACTGGCTGGAGAGGCACTGGTATAAAGATCGTACGTGCATATATGACACCATAGCTGTCAGATTTAGAGACTACATGCTTAAACGAGGAGTACCACAAGGCTCGGGCTTAGGCCCACTCCTATAGTATCTTACATACGACAACACAAGATGCAACGAACGCAAAACAGAAGAAGTAATGTATTGGACCACAGAACCACAGTGACAGAGATGATCTGCACTGATCCTCAACAACACTTTCATCAGAAAAGTTTTGTAAGAGACACCAACGATGTTTATCATTTTCACTTAGTGATCTACGCGGCACTTTTCGAGAAAAAATTGGATGCTTGACCAGGTTATTCACATCTTTTACTGCGGAGCTGATCTACACTGATCTACACTGATCCTCAACATCACTTTCATTAGAAAAGTGTGTAGTAGTTGACGCCAAGGCATGAAAAATTCAGTTTTCAATGGTAAATCTGGAAATGATCATCATTTAGTGATCCTCAGTGATCTCAACCTGCTGCCCACATGAAAGTATTCATTCCTTTAAGAGTGACCGAGTAAATTGTGTTACAATATATGCTTAGGGCGTCATGGCATTTGCCAAAGATCGCCATTTAGGCAATTCTGGAAATGATCTTCGGTGATCCTCAATGTAACGATACATTGGCTGTGTTCTTCTTGGTCAGTTTGACCACGGAACTTCAAGAAAATGTGAACCTTTACGATTTTTCAGGCCTTCACTGTCAAATGACTCATGATCGCGCCTAGGAATAATGCAGTCCGCCTAAACGTATGCAAGGAATTCAATAAAACCACAGTACGTTCTATAAATCGCAGATCTTTGCCCTAAAATGGCCACTAACTGTACGTACATCGTACCCACAGATTCCAGTGATTGTACAACTCAAGTGGACCCACGATTTCCACTCAAAACTCAAGCTTAACCACATCTCCGAGCGGGACTTTACCGTGTGCTTTCTCGTTTTCCCGTAACACACAGACTGGAAGACGATCTGCCGATCGTTACCTATTTGCGCTCGAAATCAAATAAGCTGCGACGCCGTCATCCGATCTTCAGTTGCTCCCGAGCTCTCGTTTGAATTGGATCACTCGCTCGTTTTTTAATCTCATAACTTTCAACAATTGTACATACATAGAACATAACTAAGTGGTTTTATAATTTTATTTATTTCTGTGAATATTTTTTGTTCTCGTTCCACACCTCACACACTATGAGGTCGTTCTGTGTGTCTCTGGTTGCTCTGTGTGCGCTAGCAGCTACAGGTAAGTGCAATACTTTCAATTAATTGAAACAAATTTCATTTCTATTCCGATGGTAGGGTTGTTTCGGTTTTCCTCGTGAAAGCAGAGTTCAGTCGTGAGGTCACAGGGCTGTAGGATCGGAAGACGTAGAAAAAATGATATGTTCCACTCAATGATAAGAAGACGTAGAGATGTATGTTTTGTTATCTGCTTTTGTTAATCAATCTGTTTTGCGGTCAATTGTTTCTCCGTCGCGGTCCGGTTTTTGTTTTCCACGCAAACAATCTTTCTGATTGCGTTTTGCTCAGAAGGAGGAGTTTATAGAGGACGGACAGCAGATAGTGGTAGATAGTACTGTAATGATGGTGATACAGTTACGAGATAGTGTTAGGGCTTGCGGTTCAAACTTCACACGATGAGAGATACAGTTTCATGAATGGCGATCCGCCATTGTTCTATGTGATCTTCAGTGATCTTTAGTGATCGTCAGCATTGCATTTAATAAGAAAAGCCTCTCCACTCATTTTGAAGAAAGTGATCTTCACTGATCTGGCTTTGGTTACAAAAAGGAAAGACAGCCTACGAACCATTTAAAATAGAATGATCCTCAATGTTACTTTTGAACTGAGGAGCTCCAAGATACAACCACAAACTTGTTCTTATCGATTGATTCTCAGTGATCCTCAAAGACAGAGGTACAGGACAAGGTAGAGGCTTTAGATTCACGAACAGATCATAACGAGATGATCTTCAAGGCGATCCTCGATCGGTGATCTTTTCTAGTTCCCAGTACATTTCTGTACAAGAAATCTGAACACAAGTAAAAGTTCAGAAAAGGCTTCCTCTGATTCTATACCTAGGAGACACCTTCATGATCATTTTCCGATTCAGAGTGGTGTCAGAACCATATCGAAGCCTTTTTGGTTTTCGCTTTACAAATGATCTGCAGTGATCCTCAATTGCACTTCCATTACGGAAGAGTGCTTAAGCAATGTCTTTAATTCTAAGTCCAGTACCCAGATTCAATGATCATGCCCTAAACTGATCCTCGCTTTTGTCTAGAATTCGAATCAGATAAGCTTGAGGTTTCATGGAAATACGCAACAGGTGTTCGTAGTTTTCCTATCATACTTCTCTCAAGTGATCCTCAGTGATCTCAGTGATAGGACTTTCGTTGAAGAAGGTTTATGTCTACAAAATGTTTAGAAGTGATCATCAAAGATACTCAGTGAATCGCACAAGAATGTGGACTCCTCGACAACTAGTGTCCCCTTTCCTGTATGATCATGGTACTTGGAAACAAGTCGATGTTTTAAGTGATCGCGAGTACTCTTGATCGACTACTCAGAGAGTCATCAGTGGTCGTCAGGAATTTTATAAGACAACAGGATTGAATGACTTCTGGTTAGCCAATTGTTTGGAAGTGATCCTCAGCAATCCCATTCGCTCCTTTCACAGAGAAATTTCCGAAAGTCAGTCCTTCAAAATGGCTGATCTTCACTGATCACTTCACGGGGCGTCTTAGTTTTTAAGTGATCTTCAGCGATCTGTGTCGACATTTTCATGTCGAAAATTCAATGAAAATCGATACTACATTCCCTCTTTTCTTCTCCTTCCAGCTACTGCCACCAAACCGCCGATATGGGACCCAACATACTCGGTTCGCGGTACCTTAAACATTCCATATGCAGACATTGCTGAACCCTTTTACGCGTGGTATGATAAGCGAACCAGTCGATCCCGTATCGACTACTATGGTGGCTTAGTGAAAACCTATCAACTAGCCCAAGAGGCGCACTACGGAACATCGCTTAAGTTGGCACCGGTGACAACATCAAAGGAACTAAACAAGGAAACCTGCTTACAAGTCAATGGCACCTCTGAGAACCGAGTCGAGATCCAGTCAATCCTACCCGATGTGAAGAATTTCATTCTGATCGGAACCGAAACACTGCTTGGCATGGTATGTGACAAATTCCGTTTGGAAGAGGTCATTGGCATGAAGAAGAACGTCTATACGCTGTGGGTGCGCTACAAGAAGTCACCGAAATACCCCGCTTCCCGAATGCCAATACCAGTTCGTTATGAGATGAGGGGGTACAACACACTGTTGGGCTCTCATTATGATCACTACTACCTGGACTATGATAGCTACTCCCATGATGATGTCCCGAATGAAGTTTTCGAAATCGATCCAGGTAAGCTGCGGTACTCACTTGAGCTAGAGCTGGGGTTTGACTGTTTTTTTCGTATCTAGACATGGTTTGCGTGGGCTTCCCTGGACCTGGCGAGGGTCACTATGCCACCTTCAACCCAATGAAGGAATTCATCCACCCAACCAAGGATCATCATGTCGAAATGGAATTCAAGCGATTCAAGGGCAAGCACGGAGTTCGTTACATGAACGAGACAGAACATGAGTACCGCAAGGACATCTTCCGTCAGAACCTGCGTTACATCCATTCGATGAACCGCGCAAAGTTGGGATACTCACTGGCAATCAACCACTTGGCTGATAAGACCGACGATGAACTGAAGGCCCGACGTGGATACAAATCGTCAGGGGTGTTCAACACTGGCAAGCCATACCCCTACAACACCCAGAAACTGAAGGACAGCCTGCCTGAGCAGTTTGATTGGAGACTATTCGGCGCTGTGACCCCAGTCAAAGGTAAGTCGAAATGATTCACAGGCGCCTGCCTTCAGAAATTTCATGGATCCTCTTTGTCGTTTGCAGATCAATCTGTTTGTGGATCGTGCTGGTCTTTCGGAACTGTCGGCGCTGTAGAAGGAGCCTACTTCCTCAGCAACGGTGGCAACTTAGTTCGTCTGTCGCAACAGGCTCTCATCGACTGTTCCTGGGAATTCGGCAACAATGGCTGTGACGGCGGTGAGGACTTCCGTGCCTACCAGTGGATGATGAAAGTCGGAGGTATCCCGACCGAGGAGGATTATGGTCCATACCTGGGTCAGGATGGTTTGTGCCACGTCGACAGTGTTAACTTGGTCGCCAAGATCTCTGGTTTCGTCAATGTGACATCGAACGACGCCAATGCCTTCAAGATCGCTCTGACCAAGAACGGTCCACTGTCGGTGGCTATCGATGCTTCGCCCAAGAGCTTCAGTTTCTATTCCCATGGAGTGTACTACGAGCCCGAATGCAAGAACGGTATTGACCAGTTGGATCATGCTGTGTTGGCTGTCGGTTATGGCAAACTTAACGGCGAGGAGTATGTGCTGATCAAGAACTCGTGGTCTACATACTGGGGCAATGACGGTTACATTCTGATGTCCACCAAGAACAACAACTGTGGTGTCATGACCACGCCCACATACGTAGTCATGGCTTAGAGTTGCGCTGTGTGTAGCTTTAGGCTTTAAGTTTCGTAGGAGTGATTTTCTTAATAAAAGCTTTAAACAAAGATTTGCGTGGTTTTTTGTTTCACAGGACTCTGGGAGGACAACAGCTAGAAAGGACCTCTAAGCGATTTCAGGACAGACATGTGAATCTCAGGGCAGTGGAATAAACACTACATTACTCCCTCATGGGATCTAATGGGATGTACGCAGGATTCAGTACTATGTTTAGCAAAAATTATAACCAAAAATGCCACGCCTCCAGTATCAGCATAATACGTTTCCGAATAAGACTGCCCACAACGCGAAAAAAAACCACTTGGGCTTACGCACTTGCTGAGCATGGTCGCCTGGTATTTTTGGAAAATTTTCCATTCTTCGTGAAACTCTCTCTCAGCCCGGTTGGGTTATTTTCTCATGAAATCTGATGATTTGAACAGAAGGTCGTTGGATGTCGTGAGAGGTGGACGTGGGTATTCGAATTTTTCGGGGAAGTGGGCTATTAGCAGGCTCGACGCCAGAGATTGGAGTTCGCGAGGAATCTAGTTTTCTACTTCGCTAGATACCGTCATTTAGAAACGGCGATGCCTTGTCTCAGACAAGACTGCCCACAACGCGAAAAAAAAAAAACCAGTTGGGGTTACGCACTTGCTGAGCATGGTTGCCTGGTATTTTTGGAAAATTTTCCATTCTTCGTGAAACTCTCTCTCAGCCCGGTTGGGTTATTTTCTCATGAAATCTGATGATTTGAACAGAAGGTCGTTGGATGTCGTGAGAGGTGGACGTGGGTATTCGAATTTTTCGGGGAAGTGGGCTATTAGCAGGCTCGACGCCAGAGATTGGAGTTCGCGAGGAATCTAGTTTTCTACTTCGCTAGATACCGTCATTTAGAAACGGCGATGCCTTGTCTCAGACAAGACTGCCCACAACGCGAAAAAAAAAAACCAGTTGGGGTTACGCACTTGCTGAGCATGGTTGCCTGGTATTTTTGGAAAATTTTCCATTCTTCGTGAAACTCTCTCTCAGCCCGGTTGGGTTATTTTCTCATGAAATCTGATGATTTGAACAGAAGGTCGTTGGATGTCGTGAGAGGTGGACGTGGGTATTCGAATTTTTGGGGGAAGTGGGCTATTAGCAGGCTCGCCTGAGAGATATGTGAGTTCGCGAGGAATCTAGTTTTCTGCTTCGCTAGATACCGTCATTTAGAAACGGCTATGCCTTGTCTGAGACAAAACTGCCCACAACGCGAAAAAAAACAGTTGGGCCTACGCACTTGCTGAGCATGGTCGCCTGGTATTTTTGGAAAATTTTCCATTCTCCGTGAAACTCTTTCTCAGCCCGGTTGGGTTATTTTTTCAGGAAATCTGATGATTTGAACAGAAGGTCGTTGGATGTCGTGAGAGGTGGACGTGGGTATTCGAATTTTTGGGGGAAGTGGGCTATTAGCAGGCTCGACGCCAGAGATTGGAGTTCGCGAGGAATCTAGTTTTCTACTTCGCTAGATACCGTCATTTAGAAACGGCGATGCCTTGTCTGAGACAAAACTGCCCACAACGCGAAAAAAAAAAAACCAGTTGGGCTTACGCACTTGCTGAGCATGGTCGCCTGGTATTTTTGGAAAATTTTCCATTCTTCGTGAAACTCTCTCTCAGCCCGGTTGGGTTATTTTCTCAAGAAATTTGATGATTTGAACAGAAGGTCGTTGGATGTCGTGAGAGGTGGACGTGGGTATTCGAATTTTTCGGGGAAGTGGGCTATTAGCAGGCTCGCCTGAGAGATATGTGAGTTCGCGAGGAATCTAGTTTTCTGCTTCGCTAGATACCGTCATTTAGAAACGGCTATGCCTTGTCTGAGACAAAACTGCCCACAACGCGAAAAAAAACAGTTGGGCCTACGCACTTGCTGAGCATGGTCGCCTGGTATTTTTGGAAAATTTTCCATTCTTCGTGAAACTCTCTCTCAGCACGGTTGGGTTATTTTCTCAAGAAATTTGATGATTTGAACAGAAGGTCGTTGGATGTCGTGAGAGGTGGACGTGGGTATTCGAATTTTTCGGGGAAGTGGGCTATTAGCAGGCTCGCCTGAGAGATATGTGAGTTCGCGAGGAATCTAGTTTTCTGCTTCGCTAGATACCGTCATTTAGAAACGGCTATGCCTTGTCTGAGACAAAACTGCCCACAACGCGAAAAAAAACAGTTGGGCCTACGCACTTGCTGAGCATGGTCGCCTGGTATTTTTGGAAAATTTTCCATTCTTCGTGAAACTCTCTCTCAGCCCGGTTGGGTTATTTTCTCAAGAAATTTGATGATTTGAACAGAAGGTCGTTGGATGTCGTGAGAGGTGGACGTGGGTATTCGAATTTTTGGGGGAAGTGGGCTATTAGCAGGCTCGACGCCAGAGATTGGAGTTCGCGAGGAATCTAGTTTTCTACTTCGCTAGATACCGTCATTTAGAAACGGCGATGCCTTGTCTCAGACAAGACTGCCCACAACGCGAAAAAAAAAAACCAGTTGGGGTTACGCACTTGCTGAGCATGGTTGCCTGGTATTTTTGGAAAATTTTCCATTCTTCGTGAAACTCTCTCTCAGCCCGGTTGGGTTATTTTCTCATGAAATCTGATGATTTGAACAGAAGGTCGTTGGATGTCGTGAGAGGTGGACGTGGGTATTCGAATTTTTGGGGGAAGTGGGCTATTAGCAGGCTCGACGCCAGCGATTGGAGTTCGCGAGGAATCTAGTTTTCTACTTCGCTAGATACCGTCATTTAGAAACGGCTATGCCTTGTCTCAGACAAGACTGCCCACAACGCGAAAAAAAAAAACCAGTTGGGGTTACGCACTTGCTGAGCATGGTTGCCTGGTATTTTTGGAAAATTTTCCATTCTTCGTGAAACTCTCTCTCAGCCCGGTTGGGTTATTTTCTCAAGAAATTTGATGATTTGAACAGAAGGTCGTTGGATGTCGTGAGAGGTGGACGTGGGTATTCGAATTTTTCGGGGAAGTGGGCTATTAGCAGGCTCGCCTGAGAGATATGTGAGTTCGCGAGGAATCTAGTTTTCTGCTTCGCTAGATACCGTCATTTAGAAACGGCTATGCCTTGTCTGAGACAAAACTGCCCACAACGCGAAAAAAAACAGTTGGGCCTACGCACTTGCTGAGCATGGTCGCCGGGTATTATTGGAAAATTTTCCATTCTTCGTGAAACTCTCTCTCAGCCCGGTTGGGTTATTTTCTCATGAAATCTGATGATTTGAACAGAAGGTCGTTGGATGTCGTGAGAGGTGGACGTGGGTATTCGAATTTTTGGGGGAAGTGGGCTATTAGCAGGCTCGACGCCAGAGATTGGAGTTCGCGAGGAATCTAGTTTTCTACTTCGCTAGATACCGTCATTTAGAAACGGCGATGCCTTGTCTCAGACAAGACTGCCCACAACGCGAAAAAAAAAAACCAGTTGGGGTTACGCACTTGCTGAGCATGGTTGCCTGGTATTTTTGGAAAATTTTCCATTCTTCGTGAAACTCTCTCTCAGCCCGGTTGGGTTATTTTCTCATGAAATCTGATGATTTGAACAGAAGGTCGTTGGATGTCGTGAGAGGTGGACGTGGGTATTCGAATTTTTGGGGGAAGTGGGCTATTAGCAGGCTCGACGCCAGCGATTGGAGTTCGCGAGGAATCTAGTTTTCTACTTCGCTAGATACCGTCATTTAGAAACGGCGATGCCTTGTCTCAGACAAGACTGCCCACAACGCGAAAAAAAAAAAACCAGTTGGGGTTACGCACTTGCTGAGCATGGTTGCCTGGTATTTTTGGAAAATTTTCCATTCTTCGTGAAACTCTCTCTCAGCCCGGTTGGGTTATTTTCTCATGAAATCTGATGATTTGAACAGAAGGTCGTTGGATGTCGTGAGAGGTGGACGTGGGTATTCGAATTTTTGGGGGAAGTGGGCTATTAGCAGGCTCGCCTGAGAGATATGTGAGTTCGCGAGGAATCTAGTTTTCTGCTTCGCTAGATACCGTCATTTAGAAACGGCTATGCCTTGTCTGAGACAAAACTGCCCACAACGCGAAAAAAAACAGTTGGGCCTACGCACTTGCTGAGCATGGTCGCCTGGTATTTTTGGAAAATTTTCCATTCTTCGTGAAACTCTCTCTCAGCACGGTTGGGTTATTTTCTCAAGAAATTTGATGATTTGAACAGAAGGTCGTTGGATGTCGTGAGAGGTGGACGTGGGTATTCGAATTTTTCGGGGAAGTGGGCTATTAGCAGGCTCGACCGACAGAGATTTTAGTTCGCGAGGAATCTAGTTTTCTGCTTCGCTAGATACCGTCATTTAGAAACGGCTATGCCTTGTCTGAGACAAGACTGCCCACAACGCGAAAAAAAACAAGTTGGGGTTACGCACTTGCTGAGCATGGTCGCCTGGTATTTTTGGAAAATTTTCCATTCTTCGTGAAACTCTCTGTCAGCCCGGTTGGGTTATTTTCTCAAGAAATTTGATGATTTGAACAGAAGGTCGTTGGATGTCGTGAGAGGTGGACGTGGGTATTCGAATTTTTGGGGGAAGTGGGCTATTAGCAGGCTCATCTGCCAGAGAGTTCGCAAGGAATCTAGTTTTCTGCTTCGCTAGATACCGTCATTTAGAAACGGCTATGCCTTGTCTGAGATAAGACTGCCCACAACACGAAAAAAAAAACCAGTTGGGCTTACGCACTTGCTGAGCAT
Organism: Xylota segnis; assembly: GCA_963583995.1. Lineage (NCBI taxonomy): Eukaryota > Metazoa > Arthropoda > Insecta > Diptera > Syrphidae > Xylota > Xylota segnis. Next base: position 4,415,996 of record OY757238.1, read on the forward strand.
GGTTGCCTGGTATTTTTGGAAAATTTTCCATTCTTCGTGAAACTCTCTCTCTCAGCCCGGTTGGGTTATTTTCTCATGAAATCTGATGATTTGAACAGAAGGTCGTTGGATGTCGCGAGAGGTGGACGTGGGTATTCGAATTTTTGGGGGAAGTGGGCTATTAGCAGGCTCATCTGCCAGAGATTTGAGTTCGCGAGGAATCTAGTTTTCTGCTTCGCTAGATACCGTCATTTAGAAACGGTTATGCCTTGTCTGAGACAAGACTGCCCACAACACGAAAAAAAAAACCAGTTGGGCTTACGCACTTGCTGAGCATGGTTGCCTGGTATTTTTGGAAAATTTTCCATTCTTCGTGAAACTCTCTCTCTCAGCCCGGTTGGGTTATTTTCTCATGAAATCTGATGATTTGAACAGAAGGTCGTTGGATGTCGTGAGAGGTGGACGTGGGTATTCGAATTTTTGGGGGAAGTGGGCTATTAGCAGGCTCATCTGCCAGAGAGTTCGCAAGGAATCTAGTTTTCTGCTTCGCTAGATATCGTCATTCAGAAACAGCTATGCCTTGTCTCAGACAAGACACTTGCTGAGCATGGTCGCCTGGTATTTTTGGAAAATTTTCCATTCTTCGTGAAACTCTCTCTCAGCCCGGTTGGGTTATTTTCTCATGAAATCTGATGATTTGAACAGAAGGTCGTTGGATGTCGCGAGAGGTGGACGTGGGTATTCGAATTTTCGGGGGAAGTGGGCTATTAGCAGGCTCGCCTGAGAGATATGTGAGTTCGCGAGGAATCTAGTTTTCTGCTTCGCTAGATACCGTCATTTAGAACCGGCTATGCCTTGTCTGAGACAAGACTGCCCACAACGCGAAAAAAAACCAGTTGGGGTTACGCACTTGCTGAGCATGGTTGCCTGGTATTTTTGGAAAATTTTCCATTCTTCGTGAAATTCTCTGTCAGCCCGGTTGGGTTATTTTCTCATGAAATCTGATGATTTGAACAGAAGGTCGTTGGATGTCGTGAGAGGTGGACGTGGGTATTCGAATTTTTGGGGGAAGTGGGCTATTAGCAGGCTCGTCTGCCAGAGAATTGAGTTCGCGAGGAATCTAGTTTTCTGCTTCGCTAGATACCGTCATTCAGAAACGGCTATGCCTTGTCTGAGACAAGACTGCCCACAACGCGAAAAAAAACAGTTGGGCCTACGCACTTGCTGAGCATGGTCGCCTGGTATTTTTGGAAAATTTTCCATTCTTCGTGAAACTCTCTGTCAGCCCGGTTGGGTTATTTTTCCATGAAATCTGATGATTTGAACAGAAGGTCGTTGGATGTCGCGAGAGGTGGACGTGGGTATTCGAATTTTCGGGGGAAGTGGGCTATTAGCAGGCTCGCCTGAGAGATATGTGAGTTCGCGAGGAATCTAGTTTTCTGCTTCGCTAGATACCGTCATTCAGAAACGGCTATGCCTTGTCTGAGACAAGACTGCCCACAACGCGAAAAAAAAACAGTTGGGGTTACGCACTTGCTGAGCATGGTTGCCTGGTATTTTTGGAAAATTTTCCATTCTTCGTGAAACTCTCTGTCAGCCCGGTTGGGTTATTTTCTCAAGAAATTTGATGATTTGAACAGAAGGTCGTTGGATGTCGCGAGAGGTGGACGTGGGTATTCGAATTTTCGGGGGAAGTGGGCTATTAGCAGGCTCGCCTGAGAGATATGTGAGTTCGCGAGGAATCTAGTTTTCTGCTTCGCTAGATACCGTCATTTAGAACCGGCTATGCCTTGTCTGAGACAAGACTGCCCACAACGCGAAAAAAAACCAGTTGGGGTTACGCACTTGCTGAGCATGGTTGCCTGGTATTTTTGGAAAATTTTCCATTCTTCGTGAAACTCTCTGTCAGCCCGGTTGGGTTATTTTCTCAAGAAATTTGATGATTTGAACAGAAGGTCGTTGGATGTCGCGAGAGGTGGACGTGGGTATTCGAATTTTCGGGGGAAGTGGGCTATTAGCAGGCTCGCCTGAGAGATATGTGAGTTCGCGAGGAATCTAGTTTTCTGCTTCGCTAGATACCGTCATTTAGAACCGGCTATGCCTTGTCTGAGACAAGACTGCCCACAACGCGAAAAAAAACCAGTTGGGGTTACGCACTTGCTGAGCATGGTTGCCTGGTATTTTTGGAAAATTTTCCATTCTTCGTGAAACTCTCTGTCAGCCCGGTTGGGTTATTTTCTCAAGAAATTTGATGATTTGAACAGAAGGTCGTTGGATGTCGTGAGAGGTGGACGTGGGTATTCGAATTTTTGGGGGAAGTGGGCTATTAGCAGGCTTGCCTGCCAGAGATTTCAGTTCGCGAGGAATCTAGTTTTCTGCTTCGCTAGATACCGTCATTTAGAAACGGCTTTGCTTTTTCTGAAACATATGAACATAATGTCGATGTTGCGTTAGCCCTCCCAATCTCCAGAGCTCAATCCCCCGGAAAATGGATGGGCTATGGTAAAAGAGTCCCTTGGTGCCGGAAAATCCAAAAAAAAAGAAGATTTGTGGAGCAGTATTCAAGTAGCTTGGTACACCATATCGTCGAGCACTACTCGTGGTCGCGTCCTTAGCAAGAGGAGTCCGCGGAGTGACAGAAAATAAAGGATACTCCACAAACAATAAAGTTTGTTTGAAGAAAACATCAAATTGATTTGAGAATCCTCACATTTCGTACAGCGGTCCGATTGATTTGTCCCGTCTTTGTACCTGTCTTTTGACTAAGTTTTGTTTTTCTTTAAAAAAATGAATTTTTCTTTAGTTTTTTAAGCAAACAATAATAAAATGAAAAAAATGTCTGAGTTTTGCAATAAAATTTCAATCGATACTAGGTGGTCCTATTGTTTTGTCCGTCACTGTATGTGGGCGCGACTGACAGAAAGCTAAATCCGCCAAGAAGTAGAAAAATACCTCGAATTGCATCGCGCGGTCAAGTAGAAAGGGTCTTTAAGCCAACTTAAGGCTCTCAGTGGGTTATGTGGATAGAAAAAGGTGACAGACGTGACTAGTGTTGCTATTTTTATAAAATTTAGTGCAGGCTTACCTTGTATTTCTTGAAAAAACGCTTTTGACGAGATGGCTTGATGGTAATCCAAGGAATTGGCACTTTAACACTGAAACACAACACTCAGAGGAGCACTATTGAACACTGGGTGCACGGAAATACCGAGGGGAAAGGAAATTTATTTTGAAATACACATGAGATTGGAAAATGAGAAACGAACCGATTTTAACACTTTCATCATGGAAACGACACCGAATTTTTGGGACTTGAATCAGACGCAAGACAAGATTGGGGCCCCAATATGCTGGGAGGGACAAGGAGGCTTTTTTTTGCTAAAAATATGGACAAGGACTTTTTTTTTCTTAGAGACCACTGCCAGGGACAAGCGATAGCACTGTTGAACAACACTTTTCACTGGAAGGCATTTTCTTGCCTCGAGACCTTCGAAGGCCTTGCACTTACTTCCTAAAAAACACACGAACCTGCGATTCGGTTGCAAACGAACGACGAGTACGACGAATACGAAACGAAAATCACGCCTCCGGCACGGAAAATGGCGAAAACATCGACAATTTGCAGTTAAAATGAAATTCCACCGACGACGCCTGGAGTTTCTCTGCAAATTCACGCAAAGAATTCCAAAAAATATCCTCAAACACTCACTTTTTACTTTATCCACGAAACCGATATTTCCAAGATGGTCGCCCGGCTACTTCCCTCGGCACCGCGAACAAAGAAAGAAAAAAAAACCAGCGATTCGCGAACCCGAAAATTGAAACACGAATTGCGCGTCAAATCCGTCGGCCCCCGATGAAATTTTACCCGCATTTCACGCGAAAACCCGCCGCGAACAAGTCGAGCCCCCGTTTTGGCTCGAAAACCGTCGAAAATGCAGTCAAAATTCGATTGGAAAATTTTCTCATTTCAAATTTCAAAGATGGTGGCCGAATGCAAGTACTTCCTCCACCAAGCGTTGTGTGAAATTTCAAAGGGAATCTCACCGCAAAACGCGATGCACGATTTCCCTGTGAAATCCATGAGACCGAACCGAAATTTTACGCGAATTATGTGCAGAAACTGTCGGCGAACATTTTGAAAGTATTTAAATGGCTGAAGACTTACTTTTTCCCGGTGGATTATTAATTTTTACGGAGAGAACTTTCCAATTGAAATTTACTGCTGGGTAGAAGAAAACTAACGGCACTTTTGTACTTGCCGTAGAGGACTGCATCGACGGTGGTGGTGAGTATGGCAGCAGTGCTGCCAGAATTTGGTTGGGGTAAATGGTTTGAGAGGCGGTGGTGTAAAGGTGTTCTATGGCGAAATGAGATTGTTTTGATGGGAAATACAAATGGTTTTTGATTTATTCTGAGGTGTTGCGGTGGATGTATTTGATTGTTCTAATTGGAATTAATACCAGAAATTAATGAGGAATTTTATAATACTGTTTGTTCGGCTTTTCCTAATCAGCCACGGAATCTGGACGTCGTTTGAATTTGATGTGCGTTTGGTGCTTTCAAAGACCAAAAAAGCAATGAATTTCTCGTGCGATTCGGGGTTTCTTTAAGGCAATAACGTGAAGAACCATGGTAATTCATCTCAAAATTCCTATAGGATACCGGGAAGGTTAGCTAAAAGTGAATTTCAGTCCTCTCCAGTGTGTCTATTGATGCTACTTTAACGACTTCTATTTGTTTCTCTAGATCTACGAGCTTCTTTGTCCTATAGCTACTCGTATTGTTTGTCCCGACCAGCTTTTCCTTGGCAGAGACACCAATAAGTTTGTTGTGATTGAAACAATTGTAGGGAATCCTACGACATAGACTCAGAAAGGTGTCCTCCTCTCCTCGACCACGTCAAGTCGCGATGAGGCGACGCTAAACGCAGTCGCAGTTAAACTTTTCCTTTTAGCTTCTCAATGTCTTCGGAGGGTAAGTCGTCCCTGATAATACAATATCGAACCCGTCTGCGCCTGTACGACGTTGTTAGACAGTGAAACTCTGGCATTTTTTCTTCGAATTTACTCCTTACGTTAACAAAACAACAAAAAAAAACTACAATCTAAGCAATCAGCTGCTCAGCAACATGCTCCTCGAACGGTTCAGTCGGCAATCGAGCAGGATTCTGCAAGAAACGAAAAAAAATGTACACATTCCGCGGATTGCCTATGCGAAACCTACGATTTTCTTCGCCCTTTTCTCCAGAATTCCATACGCAAAGTGGTTGACAATAATCCCGGCGGGTAGCGCCACACCCTGCACTCGATAAATGTTTCCATTCTCCCCCTCCTTGGCGACATCATGCACCGCAGCGATGGTACACTTGCCGAGGAAACGCGTTGACGCGATCATAGGCCCGCGCGAGATGTCGATATGCTTGCCCACCCGATACACAGTGACTCGTCCCTGATTCTGAGACAAAATACTGGGCAGCTGTTCCTTTTTGTAGCGATTGTCGGCGAACATTTGGATTGCCAGCTCACTGTTTACCTCGAGTCGTTCTATTTTCAGGTCCCTGGCGGCGAGCTTTATCATTTCAGCGGATATCGCACGGAGTTCATGTGTGGCGGGTGACCAACCTTGTGTGGAGAGGTAGATGTCATGGACAAAGCTGCCGGATTTGACTAGAAATGAAGCACAAGTCAGCTAAAGATCGAGAACTCAGAGAAATGTCTTACTATTTGGTCCCGGAAAACTGTGCAGCTGTAAGCCGGCCTCTTCTTTGAAACACTCCTCAAGGGCGGCACCTAGCACGAACGAACACGTCCTCCAAAATGCCCTGGAAACCACTGATTAGTTGCTACTCTCTCAAATCTAAACCAAAACCGCCTACTTATTGACCAAATGCGGATCAGCGACAGTAAAATTCAACAACTGCAGCGTGCAGGACTCTTGCAGCGGCCGGTACATATCCCACGGAATGTTTCCATCAATCAAAGCCAGCGCGGAACGCTTGCAGTGGCCCTCGGTCAAGTGCTGGGCGCAATTGTACGGCGTTGAGATACCACGATTCATCATCAGTGTCACGTCCTCTGGCAGCCCCAGGTAACGCACTTCGATTTTCTCAATCCGACCAATGCTATCCTTTTGGCGTTTTGTCTCCTCGTCGAATAGCTGATTTCGTTTCGCTATAGACTCTGTTGTGGACATGGAACCTAACCAGTGCGAGATAGGTTATGAGATGATGGGGAGGCGATGTTACAGAAAACTTACGCAGTGGCATGAATCTTGAAAGAACTTGCAGCGATTTCCATTGCTGTTGGAAGAGTTTTGTTGCTAGCGTCATATTAGGTAGGATTTGTCAACAATTAACAAATTTTTTGAAAGTTATTCAATATTTTCGGCGAGAAATCGGAAAGAAAATTTCATTTACTTGGCCGACTGACAGGAGGGTTGACAGATTGCTCGGCATGCGAATGGGTGATGCCAAATCCAGACATTTGTCGTGGAGAGGTGTACTAAAATGAAAGATATCTGCATTAACACGAAATTTCATTTAAAAATTTACAACATCATCATGAATATGCGAGGCATGTGCGATCTACAGGCAGTACCAGGTGAAACATCTTACGTAAAGCTGAGAAGTTTCAAGCAGTATAATACATTAATCAGTCCTTTAGCCGTCAAGGAAGACAGCTAATACAGAAGGAGGTAAGAGTACCTCAAAACTATTTTTTATTTTCAGATCAACGTGGCCCTCAGCTTGTCGGTAAGTCAGGTAAAAGTCTTTAAATGCATTTCTGTCTTTTTCAGCGCCTTCCAAGTACCACACTGCCTACATCTACAGTTTTGCAGTCTCTGTGGTGGGAGAAGTAAACGAACCGGTCACTGCCATTACGCGGATTTGACGTTTCAAACAAATTTTTTGTTTTGTCATTGCGGCAGTAGCAAGCTTCTTTCCTGAAACGATTTCGTTTACATTCGCAAATTCTTCTCAAAAAAACAAAATCATATTCCACAAGCGATGTCTGTAGATATAGCACGTGATATTCCCCAAGCCGGATTTAATTTCGACAACTGCAGGAGGTGAGTGAATTGAACCAACTTGCTCCGTCATTCTCCGGCCACATAACCTCTGTAGAGCTGCAAATTATTTCTGAAATTTCTTTGTTTTCTCATTGCAGGAATGCCCTTCTGATGCAAAATGGATTTGTGCCCCCAAAGGTGGTCAAAACTGGCACAACTATCGTCGGAATTATCTACAAAGACGGAGTGATTCTGGGTGCTGATACTCGAGCCACTGAGGGACCGATTGTCTCGGACAAGAATTGCTCAAAAATTCATTACTTGGCCAAGAATATGTAGTAAGTTTGAACAGAAACGAAGGTTCCATCATCATGTACTGAAATGAAATGTTTTTAGCTGCTGTGGAGCCGGAACAGCTGCAGATACAGAAATGACCACCGACACCATTGCATCTCAGTTGGAATTGCATCGCTTGAACACTGGCCGACAAGTGCCAGTTGTTGCGGCCAACACTCTGCTCAAGCAGATGTTGTTCCGCTATCAGGGACACATTAGCGCAGCTTTGGTTTTGGGTGGAGTCGACAAGACGGGAGCATACATTTACTGCATTCATCCACACGGTTCGACAGACAAATTGCCCTACGCCACTATGGGGTCCGGTAGTTTGGCCGCCATGTCTGTGTTTGAGTCTCGTTGGAAACCCAATATGGAAGAGGAAGAGGGAAAGCTGTTGGTGCGCGATGCCATACGTGCGGGTATTTTCAACGATTTGGGTTCTGGTTCGAATGTGGATCTGTGCGTGATCCGCAAGGATTCCCATGACTACTTGAGGAACTATGAGTTGTCTAACCAAAAGGGCGAGCGGAAGGTAAGAATTGTAGAGTTTTGCCAAGAAATATGCTAATTATTGTGTGATTTCAGTTGAACTACGACTTCAAGTTGGGTACCACAGCGGTTTTGGAGACGAAAATTCATAAGTTCGAGGTCATCGAGCAGGTCTTGCCTGTGCCCATGGAGGAATGAATGGACACAAGTGTCTAAGAATACATCTGTATTGTAAAATGGTTTATAAAATTTAATAAAATGGAAGTAAGGCGGTGTCTTAAACTTTTTTTTTCTATTCAACACTGCGATTGTACTTTTTTCGACAGTTTGTCGGTAGTCGGCGGTGGGTAATAGGAGCCCACAGTTAACAGTGGAAGGCAATCTGGCGCAAATGAGAAAGTTACTCACAGATCAGTCTGAAATTTGCCATTCTGGACAGACTACACTTATCCCCGGATTTCAGCAGTAGACTGTGTAGTGCGATGCGACCTCAGAGCAAGCGATCGTTTGTACAACTTACCTGTTAGTCTATACATTCACTGCATTTGTCGGGCTAGGAAATGGATTCAGCTGGCCTAATGTACAACCAGCAAGCAAGCTCTATTTTGCCCCTTCACTGACACCCTACTGGTGAGAATGCGCATCAGTGATAAAGAGCTTACAATACCAGCACCGACGTTGATCCGGGCCGGGTTGATCTCTCTCTTGATCTCGTCTTTGACTAAGAACTCAAAGTAACCGACGACACACTCTCGCATGGCGAGTCAGTCATCGTTGGTAGTCCGTGGCGAGCGGTCGACTTACTCCCGCTTCCTGCACTCAGCCGGGTTGATCTCTCTCTTGATCTCGTCTTTGACTAAGAACTCAAAGTAACCGACGACACACTCTCGCATGGCGAGTCAGTCATCGTTGGTAGTCCGTGGCGAGCGGTCGACTTACTCCCGCTTCCTGCACTCAGCCGGGTTGATCTCTCTCTTGATCTCGTCTTTGACTAAGAACTCAAAGTAACCGACGACACACTCTCGCATGGCGAGTCAGTCGTCGTTGGTAGTCCGTGGCGAGTGGTTGACTTACTCAGCCGGGTTGATCTCTCTCTTGATCTAGTCTTTGACTAAGAACTCAAGGTAACCGACGACACACTCTCGCATGGCGAGTCAGTCGTCGTTGGTAGTCCGTGGCGAGTGGTCGACTTACTCCCGCTTCCTGCACTCAGCCGGGTTGATCTCTCTCTTGATCTCGTCTTTGACTAAGAACTCAAAGTAACCGACGACACACTCTCGCATGGCGAGTCAGTCATCGTTGGTAGTCCGTGGCGAGCGGTCGACTTACTCCCGCTTCCTGCACTCAGCCGGGTTGATCTCTCTCTTGATCTCGTCTTTGACTAAGAACTCAAAGTAACCGACGACACACTCTCGCATGGCGAGTCAGTCATCGTTGGTAGTCCGTGGCGAGCGGTCGACTTACTCCCGCTTCCTACACTCAGCCGGGCTGATCTCTCTCTCTTGATCTAGTCTTTGACTAAGAACTCAAAGTAACCGACGACGCACTCTCGCATGGCGAGTCAGTCATCGTTGGTAGTCCGTGGCGAGCGGTCGACTTACTCCCGCTTCCTACACTCAGCCGGGTTGATCTCTCTCTTGATCTCGTCTTTGACTAAGAACTCAAAGTAACCGACGACACACTCTCGCATGGCGAGTCAGTCATCGTTGGTAGTCCGTGGCGAGCGGTCGACTTACTCCCGCTTCCTGCACTCAGCCGGGTTGATCTCTCTCTTGATCTCGTCTTTGACTAAGAACTCAAAGTAACCGACGACACACTCTCGCATGGCGAGTCAGTCATCGTTGGTAGTCCGTGGCGAGCGGTCGACTTACTCCCGCTTCCTACACTCAGCCGGGTTGATCTCTCTCTTGATCTCGTCTTTGACTAAGAACTCAAAGTAACCGACGACACACTCTCGCATGGCGAGTCAGTCATCGTTGGTAGTCCGTGGCGAGCGGTCGACTTACTCCCGCTTCCTACACTCAGCCGGGCTGATCTCTCTCTCTTGATCTAGTCTTTGACTAAGAACTCAAAGTAACCGATGACACACTCTCGCATGGCGAGTCAGTCATCGTTGGTAGTCCGTGGCGAGCGGTCGACTTACTCCCGCTTCCTGCACTCAGCCGGGTTGATCTCTCTCTTGATCTCGTCTTTGACTAAGAACTCAAAGTAACCGACGACACACTCTCGCATGGCGAGTCAGTCGTCGTTGGTAGTCCGTGGCGAGCGGTCGACTTACTCCCGCTTCCTACACTCAGCCGGGCTGATCTCTCTCTCTTGATCTAGTCTTTGACTAAGAACTCAAAGTAACCGACGACACACTCTCGCATGGCGAGTCAGTCGTCGTTGGTAGTCCGTGGCGAGTGGTTGACTTACTCAGCCGGGTTGATCTCTCTCTTGATCTAGTCTTTGACTAAGAACTCAAAGTAACCGACGACACACTCTCGCATGGCGAGTCAGTCGTCGTTGGTAGTCCGTGGCGAGTGGTCGACTTACTCCGCCTCCTATACTCAGCCGGGTTGATCTCTCTCTTGATCTAGTCTTTGACTAAGAACTCAAAGTAACCGACGACACACTCTCGCATGGCGAGTCAGTCATCGTTGGTAGTCCGTGGCGAGCGGTCGACTTACTCCCGCTTCCTACACTCAGCCGGGTTGATCTCTCTCTTGATCTCGTCTTTGACTAAGAACTCAAAGTAACCGACGACACACTCTCGCATGGCGAGTCAGTCATCGTTGGTAGTCCGTGGCGAGTTGTTCACTGCTTCTCTGGTACCTCAGTCTTCAACGACAATCGGTTATGAGTAGCTGGTCCGAGTTAGGAAGTCGGTCGTTAATTATGCTCTACTTGTACGTCTTAGTCTATCATTGCGGGAGTCCTTTGTAAACCCATGGGTTCGGTGGCCGTACACGGTAGTCAAACGAGGTACGCGTTTGAGCGCGAGTGATAGTGTGGTTCCAGCAGCATGAGAGCAAGCTGACCACAAACACAATATTCCAAATGCACAGTGCAATAGTTCCTGAGCATCAAGAAAATTAGCATCAACATCAGCATCGTGAGCATCATGAGCATCATGAGCATCCTGAAGCAGCTGAACAAATGAACACTACAATCACACTACAATAGTTCCTAAGCATCAGCATCATGAGCATCATGAGCATCATGCGCATCCTGAAGCAGCTGAACAACTGTAAGTTTGGTTAGTAGGTTAGAAATTTTTCAGCCCTTTCAGAAAGATTAAGTATCCCCCATTACTTACCTCGTACAAATCATTTTCTCCTCATCTTTAACTTCTCTAACACTAATGCTACTTCATAAATACTTGCGTATCTGAACATAGTTTTCTTAAATTAATTTGGCATCCGCAAGCCTTTGCATAACCAAACTCTTGATAGTGCTGAAAGGGTTTGTGCATTCGAATTTCTTTCTTTCTTTTATTTTCTTTTCTGTTCTAAGCAGCTTTATTGCCTCACTGCGAACTGTAGTGAGGTTCTTTTATTCCCTGCATACAAACTGTATGGAGGCTTTTAGGAACATATTGTATTCCCTACCAGCGAACTGTTGGTAGGATTATAGGCTTTTTCATATTTTATTCCCTGCCAACGAATTGTTGGTAGGCTTTTAGGTCCTTTAGTGTTTTATTTCATATCAGTGACCGGGATTTCTTCTACAAAATGCATTTATTACGTCACTTTGTCTTCTTATTCGGAAACACAATTGCTAAGGGTGGGTTAGATCGGCTACACTTGACTTTTCAATCGAATTAGACTTTCTAGTTAGGTACAACTTGGATAGGGTTTCGTTTGTAAGGTAGGGTAGCACGAAACATTTTAGAAGAACAGTTTATTTAGCATGCGTCTCTTATTTTTTTCGCGATTAGTTAAGTTCTCGAATAAGGTATTCGTTAGTTAGGTAGGATTAGTTTAGCTAGTAGGAAGAGTGGAGGGTAGGCGATTCTTTTATATTTCCCGCGGTCAGCTTAGGTTTCTAGTTAGGGATCAGTTAGTTAGGTAGGATTAGATAGTTAGTTAGGAATAGGAGGATTCCCCCTCTATGGACCGTAGAGGGTAGGCCACCGTGGCGATTCTTTTATATTTCCCGCGATCAGATCAGGTTTCTAGTTAGGGATCAGTTAGTTATGTAGGATTAGATAGTTAGTTAGGAACAGGAGGATTCCCCCTCTATGGACCGTAGAGGGTAGGCCACCGTGGCGATTCTTTTATATTTCCCGCGATCAGATCAGGTTTCTAGTTAGGGATCAGTTAGTTATGTAGGATTAGATAGTTAGTTAGGAACAGGAGGATTCCCCCTCTATGGACAGTAGAGGGTAGGCCACCGTGGCGATTCTTTTATATTTCCCGCGATCAGCTTAGGTTCCTAGTTAGGGATCAGTTAGTAAGGTAGGATTAGATAGTTAGTTAGGAACAGGAGGATTCCCCCTCTATGGACCGTAGAGGGTAGGCCATCGTGGCGATTCTTTTATGTTTCCCGCGATCAGCTTAGGTTCCTAGTTAGGGATCAGTTAGTTAGGTAGGATTAGATAGTTAGTTAGGAACAGGAGGATTCCCCCTCTATGGACCGTAGAGGGTAGGCCATCGTGGCGATTCTTTTATGTTTCCCGCGATCAGCTTAGGTTCCTAGTTAGGGATCAGTTAGTTAGGTAGAATTAGATAGTTAGTTAGGGTTAGTTGTGATATTCTCCTGATGACCGGATGTAAGAGGGATGGTCCTTAAGATTGTCTCCATTCTGACTGACGGAGTTTTATCATCCGTAGTTTAGCTTCATATATTTGGCAGGACTAGTTTAGCTGGCTAGGGATTAGTTAGGCTTAGATGTGATATTCTCCTGATGACCGGATGTAAGAGGGATGATCCTTAAGATTGTCTCCATTCTGACTGACGGAGTTTTATCACCTGTAGTTTTGCTTCATATATTTGGCAGGACTAGTTTAGCTGACTAGGGATTAGTTAGGCTTAGATGTGATATTCTCCTGATGACCGGATGTAAGAGGGATGATCCTTAAGATTGTCTCCATTCTGACTGACGGAGTTTTATCATCCGTAGTTTAGCTTCATATATTTGGCAGGACTAGTTTAGCTGGCTAGGGATTAGTTAGGCTTAGATGTGATATTCTCCTGATGACCGGATGTAAGAGGGATGATCCTTAAGATTGTCTCCATTCTGACTGACGGAGTTTTATCACCTGTAGTTTAGCTTCATATATTTGGCAGGACTAATTTAGCTTGCTAGGAATTATTTATTCATTACATGGTTAGGTAGAAATAGGTAGGATTAGTTAGCTAGCTAGGAACAAGAGGATTCCCCCTCTATGGACCGTAGAGGGTAGGCCATCGTGGCGATTCTTTTATGTTTCCCGCGATCAGCTTAGGTTCCTAGTTAGGGATCAGTTAGTTAGGTAGGATTAGATAGTTAGTTAGGAACAGGAGGATTCCCCCTCTATGGACCGTGGAGGGTAGGCCATCGTGGCGATTCTTTTATGTTTCCCGCGATCAGCTTAGGTTCCTAGTTAGGGATCAGTTAGTAAGGTAGGATTAGATAGTTAGTTAGGAACAGGAGGATTCCCCCTCTATGGACCGTAGAGGGTAGGCCATCGTGGCGATTCTTTTATGTTTCCCGCGATCAGCTTAGGTTCCTAGTTAGGGATCAGTTAGTTAGGTAGGATTAGATAGTTAGTTAGGAACAGGAGGATTCCCCCTCTATGGACCGTAGAGGGTAGGCCATCGTGGCGATTCTTTTATGTTTCCCGCGATCAGCTTAGGTTCCTAGTTAGGGATCAGTTAGTTAGGTAGAATTAGATAGTTAGTTAGGGTTAGTTGTGATATTCTCCTGATGACCGGATGTAAGAGGGATGGTCCTTAAGATTGTCTCCATTCTGACTGACGGAGTTTTATCATCCGTAGTTTAGCTTCATATATTTGGCAGGACTAGTTTAGCTGGCTAGGGATTAGTTAGGCTTAGATGTGATATTCTCCTGATGACCGGATGTAAGAGGGATGATCCTTAAGATTGTCTCCATTCTGACTGACGGAGTTTTATCATCCGTAGTTTAGCTTCATATATTTGGCAGGACTAGTTTAGCTGGCTAGGGATTAGTTAGGCTTAGATGTGATATTCTCCTGATGACCGGATGTAAGAGGGATGATCCTTAAGATTGTCTCCATTCTGACTGACGGAGTTTTATCACCTGTAGTTTAGCTTCATATATTTGGCAGGACTAATTTAGCTTGCTAGGAATTATTTATTCATTACATGGTTAGGTAGAAATAGGTAGGATTAGTTAGCTAGCTAGGAACAAGAGGATTCCCCCTCTATGGACCGTAGAGGGTAGGCCATCGTGGCGATTCTTTTATGTTTCCCGCGATCAGCTTAGGTTCCTAGTTAGGGATCAGTTAGTTAGGTAGGATTAGATAGTTAGTTAGGAACAGGAGGATTCCCCCTCTATGGACCGTGGAGGGTAGGCCATCGTGGCGATTCTTTTATGTTTCCCGCGATCAGCTTAGGTTCCTAGTTAGGGATCAGTTAGTAAGGTAGGATTAGATAGTTAGTTAGGAACAGGAGGATTCCCCCTCTATGGACCGTAGAGGGTAGGCCATCGTGGCGATTCTTTTATATTTCCCGCGATCAGCTTAAATTTCTAGTTAGGGATCAGTTAGTTAGGTAGGATTAGATAGTTAGTTAGGTACAAGAGGATTCCCCCTCTATGGACCGTAGAGGGTAGGCCATCGTGGCGATTCTTTTGTGTTTCCCGCGATCAGCTTAGGTTCCTAGTTAGGGATCAGTTAGTAAGGTAGGATTAGACAGTTAGTTAGGAACAGGAGGATTCCCCCTCTATGGACCGTAGAGTGTAGGCCATCGTGGCGATTCTTTTATGTTTCCCGCGATCAGCTTAGGTTCCTAGTTAGGGATCAGTTAGTTAGGTAGGATTAGATAGTTAGTTAGGAACAGGAGGATTCCCCCTCTATGGACCGTAGAGGGTAGGCCATCGTGGCGATTCTTTTATATTTCCCGCGATCAGCTTAAATTTCTAGTTAGGGATCAGTTAGTTAGGTAGGATTAGATAGTTAGTTAGGTAAAAGAGGATTCCCCCTCTATGGACCGTAGAGGGTAGGCCATCGTGGCGATTCTTTTGTGTTTCCCGCGATCAGCTTAGGTTCCTAGTTAGGGATCAGTTAGTTAGGTAGGATTAGATAGTTAGTTAGGTAAAAGAGGATTCCCCCTCTATGGACCGTAGAGGGTAGGCCATCGTGGCGATTCTTTTATGTTTCCCGCGATCAGCTTAGGTTCCTAGTTAGGGATCAGTTAGTAAGGTAGGATTAGATAGTTAGTTAGGAACAGGAGGATTCCCCCTCTATGGACCGTAGAGGGTAGGCCATCGTGGCGATTCTTTTATATTTCCCGTGATCAGCTTAAGTTTCTAGTTAGGGATCAGTTAGTTAGGTAGGATTAGATAGTTAGTTAGGTAAAAGAGGATTCCCCCTCTATGGACCGTAGAGGGTAGGCCATCGTGGCGATTCTTTTGTGTTTCCCGCGATCAGCTTAGGTTCCTAGTTAGGGATCAGTTAGTAAGGTAGGATTAGACAGTTAGTTAGGAACAGGAGGATTCCCCCTCTATGGACCGTAGAGTGTAGGCCATCGTGGCGATTCTTTTATGTTTCCCGCGATCAGCTTAGGTTCCTAGTTAGGGATCAGTTAGTTAGGTAGGATTAGATAGTTAGTTAGGAACAGGAGGATTCCCCCTCTATGGACCGTAGAGGGTAGGCCATCGTGGCGATTCTTTTATATTTCCCGCGATCAGCTTAAATTTCTAGTTAGGGATCAGTTAGTTAGGTAGGATTAGATAGTTAGTTAGGTAAAAGAGGATTCCCCCTCTATGGACCGTAGAGGGTAGGCCATCGTGGCGATTCTTTTGTGTTTCCCGCGATCAGCTTAGGTTCCTAGTTAGGGATCAGTTAGTTAGGTAGGATTAGATAGTTAGTTAGGAACAGGAGGATTCCCCCTCTATGGACCGTAGAGGGTAGGCCATCGTGGCGATTCTTTTATGTTTCCCGCGATCAGCTTAGGTTCCTAGTTAGGGATCAGTTTGTAAGGTAGGATTAGATAGTTAGTTAGGAACAGGAGGATTCCCCCTCTATGGACCGTAGAGGGTAGGCCAATGTGGCGATTCTTTTATTTTTCCCTCGATCAGTTTAGGTTTCTAGTTAGGGATCAGTTAGTTAGGTAGGATTAGATAGTTAGTTAGGTACAAGAGGATTCCCCCTCTATGGACCGTAGAGGGTAGGCCATCGTGGCGATTCTTTTGTGTTTCCCGCGATCAGCTTAGGTTCCTAGTTAGGGATCAGTTAGTAAGGTAGGATTAGACAGTTAGTTAGGAACAGGAGGATTCCCCCTCTATGGACCGTAGAGTGTAGGCCATCGTGGCGATTCTTTTATGTTTCCCGCGATCAGCTTAGGTTCCTAGTTAGGGATCAGTTAGTTAGGTAGGATTAGATAGTTAGTTAGGAACAGGAGGATTCCCCCTCTATGGACCGTAGAGGGTAGGCCATCGTGGCGATTCTTTTATATTTCCCGCGATCAGCTTAAATTTCTAGTTAGGGATCAGTTAGTTAGGTAGGATTAGATAGTTAGTTAGGTAAAAGAGGATTCCCCCTCTATGGACCGTAGAGGGTAGGCCATCGTGGCGATTCTTTTGTGTTTCCCGCGATCAGCTTAAATTTCTAGTTAGGGATCAGTTAGTTAGGTAGGATTAGATAGTTAGTTAGGAACAGGAGGATTCCCCCTTTATGGACCGTAGAGGGTAGGCCATCGTGGCGATTCTTTTATGTTTCCCGCGATCAGCTTAGGTTCCTAGTTAGGGATCAGTTAGTAAGGTAGGATTAGATAGTTAGTTAGGAACAGGAGGATTCCCCCTTTATGGACCGTAGAGGGTAGGCCATCGTGGCGATTCTTTTGTGTTTCCCGCGATCAGCTTAGGTTCCTAGTTAGGGATCAGTTAGTTAGGTAGGATTAGATAGTTAGTTAGGAACAGGAGGATTCCCCCTCTATGGACCGTAGAGGGTAGGCCATCGTGGCGATTCTTTTATATTTCCCGCGATCAGCTTAAATTTCTAGTTAGGGATCAGTTAGTTAGGTAGGATTAGATAGTTAGTTAGGTACAAGAGGATTCCCCCTCTATGCACCGTAGAGGGTAGGCCATCGTCGCGATTCTTTTGTGTTTCCCGCGATCAGCTTAGGTTCCTAGTTAGGGATCAGTTAGTAAGGTAGGATTAGACAGTTAGTTAGGAACAGGAGGATTCCCCCTCTATGGACCGTAGAGTGTAGGCCATCGTGGCGATTCTTTTATGTTTCCCGCGATCAGCTTAGGTTCCTAGTTAGGGATCAGTTAGTTAGGTAGGATTAGATAGTTAGTTAGGAACAGGAGGATTCCCCCTCTATGGACCGTAGAGGGTAGGCCATCGTGGCGATTCTTTTGTGTTTCCCGCGATCAGCTTAGGTTCTTAGTTAGGGATCAGTTAGTTAGGTAGGATTAGATAGTTAGTTAGGAACAGGAGGATTCCCCCTTTATGGACCGTAGAGGGTAGGCCATCGTGGCGATTCTTTTATATTTCCCGCGATCAGCTTAAATTTCTAGTTAGGGATCAGTTAGTTAGGTAGGATTAGATAGTTAGTTAGGTAAAATAGGATTCCCCCTCTATGGACCGTAGAGGGTAGGCCATCGTGGCGATTCTTTTGTGTTTCCCGCGATCAGCTTAGGTTCCTAGTTAGGGATCAGTTAGTAAGGTAGGATTAGACAGTTAGTTAGGAACAGGAGGATTCCCCCTCTATGGACCGTAGAGTGTAGGCCATCGTGGCGATTCTTTTATGTTTCCCGCGATCAGCTTAGGTTCCTAGTTAGGGATCAGTTAGTTAGGTAGGATTAGATAGTTAGTTAGGAACAGGAGGATTCCCCCTCTATGGACCGTAGAGGGTAGGCCATCGTGGCGATTCTTTTGTGTTTCCCGCGATCAGCTTAGGTTCCTAGTTAGGGATCAGTTAGTAAGGTAGGATTAGACAGTTAGTTAGGAACAGGAGGATTCCCCCTCTATGGACCGTAGAGTGTAGGCCATCGTGGCGATTCTTTTATGTTTCCCGCGATCAGCTTAGGTTCCTAGTTAGGGATCAGTTAGTTAGGTAGGATTAGATAGTTAGTTAGGAACAGGAGGATTCCCCCTCTATGGACCGTAGAGGGTAGGCCATCGTGGCGATTCTTTTATGTTTCCCGCGATCAGTTTAGGTTTCTAGTTAGGGATCAGTTAGTTAGGTAGGATTAGATAGTTAGTTAGGTACAAGAGGATTCCCCCTCTATGGACCGTAGAGGGTAGGCCATCGTGGCGATTCTTTTGTGTTTCCCGCGATCAGCTTAGGTTCCTAGTTAGGGATCAGTTAGTAAGGTAGGATTAGACAGTTAGTTAGGAACAGGAGGATTCCCCCTCTATGGACCGTAGAGGGTAGGCCATCGTGGCGATTCTTTTGTGTTTCCCGCGATCAGCTTCGGTTCCTAGTTAGGGATCAGTTAGTAAGGTAGGATTAGATAGTTAGTTAGGAACAGGAGGATTCCCCCTCTATGGACCGTAGAGGGTAGGCCATCGTGGCGATTCTTTTATGTTTCCCGCGATCAGCTTAGGTTCCTAGTTAGGGATCAGTTAGTTAGGTAGGATTAGATAGTTAGTTAGGAAAAGGAGGATTCCCCCTCTATGGACCGTAGAGGGTAGGCCATCGTGGCGATTCTTTTATGTTTCCCGCGATCAGCTTAGGTTCCTAGTTAGGGATCAGTTAGTTAGGTAGAATTAGATAGTTAGTTAGGGTTAGTTGTGATATTCTCCTGATGACCGGATGTAAGAGGGATGGTCCTTAAGATTGTCTCCATTCTGACTGACGGAGTTTTATCATCCGTAGTTTAGCTTCATATATTTGGCAGGACTAGTTTAGCTGGCTAGGGATTAGTTAGGCTTAGATGTGATATTCTCCTGATGACCGGATGTAAGAGGGATGATCCTTAAGATTGTCTCCATTCTGACTGACGGAGTTTTATCACCTGTAGTTTTGCTTCATATATTTGGCAGGACTAGTTTAGCTGACTAGGGATTAGTTAGGCTTAGATGTGATATTCTCCTGATGACCGGATGTAAGAGGGATGATCCTTAAGATTGTCTCCATTCTGACTGACGGAGTTTTATCATCCGTAGTTTAGCTTCATATATTTGGCAGGACTAGTTTAGCTGGCTAGGGATTAGTTAGGCTTAGATGTGATATTCTCCTGATGACCGGATGTAAGAGGGATGATCCTTAAGATTGTCTCCATTCTGACTGACGGAGTTTTATCACCTGTAGTTTAGCTTCATATATTTGGCAGGACTAATTTAGCTTGCTAGGAATTATTTATTCATTACATGGTTAGGTAGAAATAGGTAGGATTAGTTAGCTAGCTAGGAACAAGAGGATTCCCCCTCTATGGACCGTAGAGGGTAGGCCATTGTGGCGATTCTTTTATATTTCCCGGGATTAGCTTAGGTTTCTAGTTAGGGATCAGTTAGTTAGGTAGGATTAGATAGTTAGTTAGGAACAGGAGGATTCCCCCTCTATGGACCGTAGAGGGTAGGCCATCGTGGCGATTCTTTTATATTTCCCGGGATTAGCTTAGGTTTCTAGTTAGGGATCAGTTAGTTAGGTAGGATTAGATAGTTAGTTAGGAACAGGAGGATTCCCCCTCTATGGACCGTAGAGGGTAGGCCATCGTGGCGATTCTTTTATATTTCCCGGGATTAGCTTAGGTTTCTAGTTAGGGATCAGTTAGTTATGTAGGATTAGATAGTTAGTTAGGAACAGGAGGATTCCCCCTCTATGGACCGTAGAGGGTAGGCCATCGTGGCGATTCTTTTATGTTTCCCGCGATCAGCTTAGGTTCCTAGTTAGGGATCAGTTAGTTAGGTAGGATTAGATAGTTAGTTAGGAACAGGAGGATTCCCCCTCTATGGACCGTAGAGGGTAGGCCATCGTGGCGATTCTTTTATATTTCCCGCGATCAGCTTAGGTTTCTAGTTAGGGATCAGTTAGTTAGGTAGAATTAGATAGTTAGTTAGGGTTAGTTGTGATATTCCCTGATGACCGGATGTAAGAGGGATGGTCCTTAAGATTGTCTCCATTCTGACTGACGGAGTTTTATCATCCGTAGTTTAGCTTCATATATTTGGCAGGACTAGTTTAGCTGTCTAGGGATTAGTTAGGCTTAGATGTGATATTCTCCTGATGACCGGATGTAAGAGGGATGATCCTTAAGATTGTCTCCATTCTGACTGACGGAGTTTTATCATCCGTAGTTTAGCTTCATATATTTGGCAGGACTAGTTTAGCTGTCTAGGGATTAGTTAGGCTTAGATGTGATATTCTCCTGATGACCGGATGTAAGAGGGATGGTCCTTAAGATTGTCCCCATTCTGACTGACGGAGTTTAATCACCTGTAGTTTAGCTTCATATATTTGGCAGGACTAATTTAGCTTGCTAGGAATTATTTATTCATTACATGGTTAGGTAGAAATAGGTAGGATTAGTTAGCTAGCTAGGAACAAGAGGATTCCCCCTCTATGGACGGACCGTAGAGGGTAGGCCATCGTGGCGATTCTTTTGTGTTTCCCGCGATCAGCTTAGGTTTCTAGTTAGGGATCAGTTAGTTAGGTAGGATTAGATAGTTAGTTAGGAACAGGAGGATTCCCCCTCTATGGACCGTAGAGGGAAGGCCACCGTGGCGATTCTTTTATGTTTCCCGCGATCAGCTTAGGTTCCTAGTTAAGGATCAGTTAGTTAGGTAGGATTAGATAGTTAGTTAGGAACAGGAGGATTCCCTCTCTATGGACCGTAGAGGGAAGGCCATCGTGGCGATTCTTTTATGTTTCCCGCGATCAGCTTAGGTTCCTAGTTAGGGATCAGTTAGTTAGGTAGGATTAGATAGTTAGTTAGGAACAGGAGGATTCCCCCTCTATGGACCGTAGAGGGTAGGCCACCGTGGCGATTCTCTTATAGTTCCCGCGATCAGCTTAGGTTTCTAGTTAGGGATCAGTTAGTAAGGTAGGATTAGATAGTTAGTTAGGTACAGGAGGATTCCCCCTCTATGGACCGTAGAGGGTAGGCCATCGTGGCGATTCTTTTGTGTTTCCCGCGATCAGCTTAGGTTTCTAGTTAGGGATCAGTTAGTTAGGTAGGATTAGATAGTTAGTTAGGAACAGGAGGATTCCCCCTCTATGGACCGTAGAGGGAAGGCCACCGTATCGATTCTTTTATATTTCAAGCGATCAGCTTAGGTTTCTAGTTAGGGATCAGTTAGCTAGGTAGGATTAGATAGTTAGTTAGGAACAGGAGGATTCCCCCTCTATGGACCGTAGAGGGAAGGCCACCGTGGCGATTCTTTTATGTTTCCCGCGATCAGCTTAGGTTTCTAGTTAGGGATCAGTTAGTTAGGTAGGATTAGATAGTTAGTTAGGAACAGGAGGATTCCCCCTCTATGGACCGTAGAGGGAAGGCCACCGTGGCGATTCTTTTATGTTTCCCGCGATCAGCTTAGGTTTCTAGTTAGGGATCAGTTAGTTAGGTAGGATTAGATAGTTAGTTAGGAACAGGAGGATTCCCCCTCTATGGACCGTAGAGGGTAGGCCATCGTGGCGATTCTTTTATATTTCCCGGGATTAGCTTAGGTTTCTAGTTAGGGATCAGTTAGTTAGGTAGGATTAGATAGTTAGTTAGGAACAGGAGGAATCCCCCTCTATGGACCGTAGAGGGTAGGCCATCGTGGCGATTCTTTTATATTTCCCGGGATTAGCTTAGGTTTCTAGTTAGGGATCAGTTAGTTAGGTAGGATTAGATAGTTAGTTAGGAACAGGAGGAATCCCCCTCTATGGACCGTAGAGGGTAGGCCATCGTGGCGATTCTTTTATATTTCCCGCGATCAGCTTAGGTTTCTAGTTAGGGATCAGTTAGTTAGGTAGGATTAGATAGTAAGTTAGGAACAGGAGGATTCCCCCTCTATGGACCGTAGAGGGTAGGCCATCGTGGCGTTTCTTTTATATTTCCCGCGATCAGCTTAGGTTTCTAGTTAGGGATCAGTTAGTTAGGTAGGATTAGATAGTTAGTTAGGAACAGGAGGATTCCCCCTCTATGGACCGTAGAGGGTAGGCCATCGTGGCGATTCTTTTATGTTTACCGCGATCAGCTTAGGTTCCTAGTTAGGGATCAGTTAGTTAGGTAGGATTAGATAGTTAGTTAGGAACAGGAGGGTTCCGGCGATTCTTTTATGTTTACCGCGATCAGCTTAGGTTCCTAGTTAGGGATCAGTTAGTTAGGTAGGATTAGATAGTTAGTTAGGAACAGGAGGGTTCTGGCGATTCTTTTATATTTCCCCGCGATCAGCGTAGTTTTCCAACTAGGGATCAGTTAGTTCGCTAGGAATAAGCAAGGCTTTACACTCCTGCTTCCACCGTATATCAAGTCGCTGGGTGTTTTCGTCTTGTTTCCTTCTTTCTCTCATAACATCCTTCGAGTTATATGGCAGAGTCAAAGCGTGTTTGTATTTACTCTTAGCAATCATTTTTATGTTTTTCGTGAGCACCCGATGGGTTTTAGGATTTTAAGACTTTTTCAAGTTTAGTCCCTGCCAGCGAACTGTTGGTGGGATTTTAGGACTTTTCATGTTTTATTCCCTGCCAGTGAACTGTTGGTAGGATTTTAGGAATTTTTATGTTTTATTCCCTGCCAGCGAACTGTTGGTGGGATTTTAGGACTTTTTATGTTTTATTCCCTGCCAGCGAACTGTTGGTAGGATTTTAGGGCTTTTTATGTTTTATTCCCTGCCAGCGAACTGTTGGTAGGATTTTAGGAATTTTTATGTTTTATTCCCTGCCAGCGAACTGTTGGTAGGATTTTAGGGCTTTTTATGTTTTATTCCCTGCCAGCGAACTGTTGGTAGGATTTTAGGATAATATATGTTTTATTCCCTGCCAGCGAACTGTTGGTAGGATTTTAGGACTTTTTATGTTTTATTCCCTGCCAGCGAACTGTTGGTAGGATTTTAGGAATTTTTATGTTTTATTCCCTGCCAGCGAACTGTTGGTAGGATTTTAGGACTTTCTATGTTTTATTCTCTGCCAGCGAACTGTTGTTAGGATTTTAGGAATTTTTATGTTTTATTCCCTGCCAGCGAACTGTTGGTAGGATATTAGGGCTTTTTATGTTTTATTCCCTGCCAGCGAACTCTGTTGGTAGGATTCTAGGACTTTTTATATTTTATTCCCTGCCAGCGAACTCTGTTGGTAGGATTCTAGGACTTTTTATATTTTATTCCCTGCCAGCGAACTGTTGGTAGGATTTTAGGACTTTTTATGTTTTATTCTCTGCCAGCGAACTGTTGTTAGGATTTTAGGAATTTTTATGTTTTATTCCCTCCCAGCGAACTGTTGGTAGGATTTTATTAATTTTTATGTTTTATTCCCTGCCAGCGAACTGTTGGTAGGATTTTAGGACAATATATACCTTATTCCCTCCCAGCGAACTGGTAGGATTTAAGGACAATTTATACTTTATTCCCTGCCAGCGAACTGTTGGCAGGATTTTAGGACTTTTTATGTTTTATTCCCTGCCAGCGAACTGTTGGTGGGATTTTAGGACTTCTTATGTTTTATTCCCTGCCAGCGAACTGTTGGTAGGATTTTAGGGCTTTTTATGTTTTATTCCCTGCCAGCGAACTCTGTTGGTAGGATTCTAGGACTTTTTATATTTTATTCCCTGCCAGCGAACTGTTGGTAGGATTTTAGGAATTTTTATATTTTATTCCTCGCCCGCGGACGGTCGGTTTGATGTGAAGTAAGTCAAGTAAGTGATGATAGTGAAGAGTGATGGGGTGAGAGATGATAACCTACACGTGGTTCACCCTGTTACGTGACTAGGCATGTCCTAATCACAAGCCAATAATCATCACGAATCGTTATCGCTATAAAACTATTAGTTTTCTTTTGATCCCAAAATTAACTTAGTAATACTGTAATGAATTCTATTTAAATAAGCAGAAGCATGTTCAGCTTCTCAGTAACAGTAACAGTAGCACCAACTGGTTACGTGTCGATGCCATTTCATCAACTAATTACTCGAGAAGGTAAAACCCCAAATCTCTGTCTTAATTTATGTATTTTATTCTAAGAAATCAACCTCAATCGTAATCTTATTAAAACTCTAACAATATAACACTCGAAAACTTATACTAGTTCAGCGCATATTCCTTATGAACAATCAAATCCCATGTGTCCTTCCATCGCAGTTGCGTCACTTGACTTCCATTCAGCTTTTCAATTCCATAGGTTATCGGCAACAGCCTTCGGTAGACAGAGAACACTCCGAAAAGCCACGCAATTACACCTAACCTGTAGGCTCTGACGTACCAAGGATTTGTGGTAAACCTTCTTATCAGATAGTCGATATGCTCCAGCATATAACAAAGGAGTAACATTTTGAACAGCAATGATGGCAAGTAATTGTGTAAAAAGAGGGTACGTTCCACAAAGAAATAAGGCAGATAGTGGAACAAGTATCCCCCTATGAAAATATCACCAGCTTCGAGAAATCTCTGCCATTCGCGTGGAGGTAAATCATAAGCCAGGCGCCGCCGCCGGATTAGGTAGAACAAGAACAATCCGGCGTAGACAAATAAAGCAGCAGTTCCCGTGTACCAAATGGCGATGTTGCCGAGAAGATGAATTTGTCCGTTTGACTTTTTGTCTACCCAATAGGCGATGCCTTTGTCTAGAAGAGGCCATTCCAGTGGCTCAGAGCTGTACATATGAGAAGATATCTCGTTTTTTGAGCTCCAAATCATTTTCGATTGTAATTCGAAGAATTTGTCCCAGAAGGAGAGTTTGGTCTTTCGCGTGGGAATCATTTCGGCATTGAGGAGCTGTCGTTCACGTTCACGCTGATCTTGAGCTGTAATGGGAAACAAGCGGGTGGTTTTGAACTTTTTGTAAAAATAAACTGGTCCTACTTTTGGTGTAGCGATGCTCTTCGACGTTCCAAATGGCATCCTTGTTGTTTGTATTCCTATCGCCGACCACTTCGTGTTGATTGAAGCCCCAATCGGGAAGTTGTTTGCCACTGTACCGAAGTGCCACCTCGGTGGTGACATGTACAAGCCTTACTTGGGATTTGATTGCATGCCACACTGGACCTTCCTAGAATAGAAAGAAAAAAGGTACTTTAACTGAAGCCCACCCTAAATCTAGTTTCTTCTACCCACCGTTTCCTTATTCAAAATCTGGACTTTCCATAACAGTTGTCCCTCCATTTTAATTTCATAATCAATGTAACAAGTGACCTCCTGGCAAGCCGGTGTCATTGGCGCCGCAACATCGTGGCTATTGAGCGCACGACTCGTTATCCCATGAACCAGCTGGATAATGTCTCCATCTTTTATGGGATCCAACTCATCACCGACAACCAACTCTTCCTTAGTCGGCCTCTTTACAATCCACCAGTTATTGACATCCTTAAAGCTATAGCACGTGACTTGTTGTTGATGAGACGAACCCCTTTTATCGGGATACCTAACCGGGTAGACATGAGCATGAGAATGAAGCCAACATGCTCTGCCATGAGTATGCCTCAAAGTAATTTGTGAGCCATGTACAATTTTAAGCGGCTGACCCTTAGTAATCGATGCCAAGCCTCCCTCAAGTGAGGCCTGAAAGGCACTAGTCATCACGTTGTCGTGTGGTCCCGCTTTCGTAAGGATATTCAAATGGAGGTAAAACACGCCAATATAGATCCCAATAGGGATTAGACTGAATATAACTGCTCGACTAAACGCCTGCAGGATGATCTGGAAG
The DNA here is from genome assembly GCA_963583995.1 of Xylota segnis. Lineage (NCBI taxonomy): Eukaryota > Metazoa > Arthropoda > Insecta > Diptera > Syrphidae > Xylota > Xylota segnis. The sequence goes on from OY757238.1 coordinate 4,441,767, forward strand.
TCTTAAATCATTCATGGTCATTTTTGGACAAATAACTCCTTTTGCATTCTCACCTGTCACCGATGCATCGTACAGCATATTCCAAAGGTAGCGACACATCAAATAGAACGCCAAACATCCTGAGTAGAATCCCACGTATTTGACGCTTAACGCGAAGGCGAAAAAAGACGCCGAAGCTAGTCCAGATATAATCCACCGAGGGCTTGCGAAGGTGCTTTTTTGAAAACGCAGTAGGTGCAGTAGACCCAGAGTGCAGAACAACAGAAGCATCGATTCCATGAGAATGAATCTGGACTGCGTCAAAAGGGAGTTATCTACGAAAAAAATATCGTTGAATGGGTCTTAAGTAGTGAATGGGTACCTAGGCTTATTCTCTTACCAAAGATGATTAGCAGACCACCCAGCAGAGCGGTCCATCGATTCACCGGGATTTCCAACAAAAGTTTGTACACGGCTGGCGATAGAAGACTCCCGCATAGTGCTGGCAAAAATCTCAACCAGAAAACAGGCACATTTGGTGTGTATGACGATCCAATCCGTGGGAAGGTATAGTTCCCATCATAGCCGGCGAAGTTTGATACAGCTGCTATTAGCTGCTTCCCCAGTGGCGGGTGTTGATCGAAAAAGAATATATTCCGGATGTAGAGGGATATGTATTTTCCATAATGAAGCTCGTCGAATCTGGAAGAAATGTAAGACAGTTGTTACAAATCAATTTTGTTTTTTGTTCGGTCAAAGCCCCTAAAGCCTACAGCTCTCAGGGTTAAGCTGAGTTTCTTTGGTAGATTTGTAGCTCTGCTCAGTTTTTTTTTTTTTTAAACGTGCTTGATCCCCAACACCATAGACAAGTTGTTTTCACTTCCCCATCTCTCGCGAGCGTCTGACAAACATTCGAGAGTATAATTGTCATGAAAAAGCCCGTCAAACCTCAAATTGCCCTTCGGACATGGCATTCCATTCGTGTAAAGAAAGCTAAGACCTGTAGGCCCAAATATTTGCACTGTTTTTTTTAGGACTTAAGGCCTATTTAACAAGAAGCAACCATCTGCCAATAATTATTGAAATGGAAGACAGGAAAAGCTTTGACCGAGGAGCCGAAACCCAGCTATGACTTACGCGGTCCTATCTCCCATTCAAAGTAAAATATTGGTTTCCCAGGTTAGATTTCTCTCGATGTATCAACAGAATTTGCCATAAGCAAGTATCTATGATTCACAACTTGACTGGCAGAGGTAGTTTATGGTAGCTCATTAGTTCATCCTTAATTCTAAGCCGATTACCTCACCAAGTTAGTTATTAACCACTTTTTAAGCCAATAAAGTACGCAATAGCACTCCCATAACATTAGCAACACTTATTACGTTGAGTATACCATCATCGGTTTAGGGCCGGGCGTCGTTTAACGATCTTTTGAAACATAATGAAGTTTATGGTCCATAAAGATGCTCGAATGGCTCAGTTTATTAACCTCTGCGGGTGACTCTGAACCACGAATCTCTTCGACGTTTTGTATACACATATTCTCTTCCCCATTGAACTCTTTCTCTCGCCATCTGACTCATCTGTGGATTGCACTTTCATAAGATCTTTGAATCCCGCCGTATCGCAGTATAAACGACACATTTTGACAAGCCGTGGAGATTTCTCAAAATTTTTAGGTTAAGATTACCATTTTTGCCATTATCAACGGACCATTAACATTAAATGCAAATTTTAGTTTAATTCTCGGACAAACCTGATTTTAGCCAACTTCACGACGCATGTAATGACAAAACGTGTCTCCTATTTTCTTTTGTTTCGACGGCAGTTAAATCGAGTTAATTACCATAAATTGAACTGTAAACATTGCTCCTACTCATGCGATTGAGTGGCTATGACTCAACTTTGAAGGCTTGCCGGCTATGGCTAGGCCAGACTCTGGCATTGTGCATGCCATTTGCATTACATAAATGGAGTAACAATGGAGTCAAAGAAAGTGATTTACTGGGAAATGCTGTTCGAAAAGGAATTTCACGTTTTATTGTTTTGGCCCGGGACACGTCATATAGGTACACCAGTACCGTAATGGTTACTGGATTTATTAAGACCGGTCCTAACTAATTGCGGTAATTGGCTAACAATCGCAAGAGAAAAAAAGTGGCAAATTAAATCTGATGGATAATGCCTTCACCTTGGCTTTCGTCGATTGCTACCGGCATTGATTGTTGCTACGACTTTCGGATGATTGTCGGCCACCTCAGGGGATATAAAACTTGTTTTTTGTTGATTGGTAGTCATCTGGTCTAGCCGATCTGGACTTTCTTTGCATACAAACGGTTGAAGATGCATGCTAATATATTAAGTATACTCGTAACATTTGATTTTTAGTAGATCAGAGGAGGTAAGTATGGAATTAGTGATTTAGGAAAGCCAACCAATTTCAGACAAGGCCTTATGCAATACAAATACAACAAGAGGTTCATCATTCAGTGGCTACTGGCTATGCATTTGAAATGAGATGTGCCTTAGCATTTATATAGAACTCCGGTATTGTCCTCCATAAGCTACTGCATATCCAACTGCACTATGTGGCCCATAACGAAGGATATCTACCCTAAGCTAGATCACAAGTTCTCCGAAAGTCTAATAAGGTTAGACAGACCCTTCCTATAGTAGATATCATCTGGGAACAGGGTATCATGCCTTAAGGGTGTACCTCCCAGGAAAAGATTTCGTCAGAAAATGAGGAGTAAATTCGAGAACATATTTATTGGCCGCCTTAAGCGTCTTCTGTTGATATCTTGTGATGTGCATTCCTTCCGGTTGGGTTCAGAGAGTTACTTTAACTTAAGTGTTCCATCATTCATTACATCTTCGACGAAGAATGACAACACCACTACAAGATATGAAGAAGAGTGGTTTATCTTAAACAAATATAGCGTAGATCGCTAAAGAACAATTGTAGGAACCCAGACACGTTGACATAGAGGCGTTGGGACCAACATAGAAGGTGAAGGATGGCTATACAAGGCATGATAGAACCTACATCAGTGGTTTAGATATAGAAACGTTACAGACACAGCAGATTCTAGCAATTTAGTCGTTGAATTCGCACAAATCCAATCAGAAGGAGTTGGGCGATATTTTACGAACACACTGAGATCTTTAAGTACCAATCATAACTCACAAGCTAATACTTTCCTTTTTTCTGATTATGTTTTAGTCACTTACAGGCAATCTATCATCTTTGAGTGACAATTACCTAGTTACCATCCAAATGAAAATGTACATAAACCAAACAGCTTACAGCACAGATCGGTATAGGACAAGAAAAATAAAGCACCTGTTTACTTATCACAGTTTCCATTTTACCCGAAGGCTAACAGCATCGCCTTCGATCATAAACTCTGCATGTAAAGCATGAAAGTTTCTGACATTTTGCTCATAACCGGTAATTTGTAGTAAAATCCATCTAAAGTTTCTGAAGAATTTAAAAACAACCGTCCACGCGATAGCCATTCATTACACTTTTGATATATGGCCGTCAATTTATAACTGTCATTTGAAAATGTCTAAAAATGTACAGATCAGCAGCGCAATATTCATTAGTTTTTAATGGCATTTCAATTAGCAAAAACAAATTCTCGATTGAGTGGTTACTTTCATGCTAATCGAACGATTAGTATTCTTTAATTTGTTAAACAAATTGTCTTTCCCCGATGGGTTACCATTTTGACCTACGTGACCGTTGACAGTTCCTAATTCTGACAGATGACAACCGAAATCAAATCAGACTTTCTTTTTTGACATTTTGAATGAAATGATTAAGTATATTATGTTGTTGTTATTTGTTTATGGCTAATCCGACAGTAACTCGCTATTCCGTAGGCCAATCTAACCGGTTGTGGTCACTCATTAACAGTAAAGAGAAAAAATATCAAAATGGTACTTGGCACACACATTCCCCGTGTAGCAATGATTAATTTCAAAATCGGAACAGCAAACCAAACCAGTGTTAATCTCTGAATTAAATTCAAATCTACCCACCAATTGGTGAGTGTCAAGCGACGTCTCATAGGTGAAGTAGGTCAGATCTCTAAAGGAGACATTAACCCAAAAGACCAAACCCAGATTCAGATTGTTGGTGTTTGTTTGCGATTTAAGAACTACTACTTACACAACATTGTTTGGCGTCGACAGTTTGTAGAAACGCGTACAAAACGCCACCACAAACAGCAGTAGTGCGACTAAGTCAAACCTCAGGCTGATCATAAAATTCGCACGCTCCTCGTGTTGCCGCTGTGCATCAACGGCGTATCCAGCTAGAGCATCCGCTGTGGCCCCCTCCGAACAGCAACAGCACGCACAGTCTTCCTCACGATCGCTGGTAAACGCTCGAGCAACGCTCGTCCGTGACAGCTTCTCATTGTCGGTGGTATTCTGTAAATTGGCCAAAATACCATTGCAACATGACTCGTGAAATGAAGCGTTCGTTGACGCCGACGACGACGGTGAGCGCTCCGACGAAAGTTTTTCAAGTTTCTCACTGGAACCGCGCTGATGAAGTCTTTCATTCGCTGGAGGCATGGTGCTTGACGTTGGTGTTGAGGAATTTTCTGCGCTATGAAGTTTGGTTGGTTTTTTTGCTGAATTTATTGTTGTTGTTGCTGTTGTTGTACGTCGTCTTAGTACGGTGCTCGTTAGGGTGGCCATTGTTTTGTTATTTTTTCTCACACACACGCGCACACACTGAGATACATTGTTTGAAAATTTAATTAGCACTCAATTCAGCACTCGGGTATATTTTGACACTTTCTCCCGTGAGTTTGGGAACACTTTGTGATTCGGATTCAGATTCAGATTCAGATTCGCTGCGATGAAAGTCAAACGCGATCAATGGTCGACGGTTGTCGTCTTGGTCTTCGTCAGGCACACACCGTTTGGCCAGCACCACCGCCACGTAACATCGGACACAGACTGAAGGAATGAAGTTAGAAAAGTCTCAAGAGCCTGCAAAGAAAAGAAACGAACAAAGATGGTAGAAAAACAAGAAATCAAAGCGCTCGCTCTCTCTCTCTTTCGGTGTATCTTTTAGGTCTCTTCGCGCGACCACCCGTTCTAGATAGAAATTAACGAACTGAATCTGGTATCTGGTATCTGGTATCTGGTTCTGTAAATGTATTTCGTAGTTGTCCAGTTAGAGGTCCGTTCCGTGAATGGGGTTTCGTGTCTCTTCACCTGGTTTTCACCTTTTTTGTATCTTTTTGTTTGTTGGAATTTTTGCGCTCTCTGCTTTGCTGATGAATTTCGTTTTCTTTTGCTCACCTGAGACGTGTTGGTTCGGATTGAATGTAAACAAAGCAACGAGGAACTTTGTGTAACCACCAAGAACTGTTATGTTGTGTGTTACTTTCATTTCTTGCAACACACAGGTGAGGAGGTCTGTAATAAGAGACAGTAGCGAACAGGTGTCTCTCTTAAGAAGTTGAGTGTGAGATGGATAGATGGATAGATGGATTAGCGGTGGGCTGAGTCAACGCATATTGCACTGAGCAATAAAAACAGGTATGTGTGGTACGTGCGACTAATGTGAGATTGATTTGCATTTAAGATATTTTTAGAATCTCAAGAGAGGGCTTTTTTGAAATGCCAGGTAAGGTATCTGGGAATGTTTTCTTGCGTAGAATATGGTGACCTTGTGGGTAATGGCATATAATATCCGTGGGAGCAAGTAGATATGGATTCTTACTGGAGAACTATTTAGAATGGCGGGAGTCTTGACTTGAGCGGAGAAATAAGTCATGTGAATGGATAGGTCTTGGACAATAGAAAGCGTAGCATTCAACTGCTGAAGAGACTTCGAGGTCGTACTTATAACTTTAGTCAGTGATGGTAGATACTAACAATTAGGCGCTCTGATGGGAATTTAGGTTCTGAAATGAAGAATTCCGATCAAATTGGGGGGCTTTGGTCATCATCCTTCACGAGATACATGAGATGGGAGAGGTAGAGAACGTTGAAAAGGCCCACAAGATCACGAGGTCGAAGGAGTCTACGTGGTCTATGAGATGTACGAGAACCATGGTCCAAATTGTGAGTTTGATTCCGAGTTTTGACTAGGTACGAGTATTTAGGAGACTTTCTTGGCAAGTTGGCTCAATCTAAGTTCTGTTCTTTCAGTATCGTGTACCTTGTGTAACGGTAGGATTCGGACATGATCCATTCGGGAATAGGTGAAAGGAATAACATGATACCTCCATCGTTGAGTGCTCAGAAGCCAGACGTTGAGGATCCGACGGCTAGGATCCAAAATGTCACCAGAAATCCAGCGAAATCCCTCTTGCCAAGGGCTGGATACCATCAAGCAACTATGACGGTGATCTCTTCGGTTTGTTGACCTTAACGTGGAGAGTACTACTTGTGATTAACTAATGCTGAATTCATGCGTACGTCAAGCTTCGAACACTACTGTACGAATTAATCCTTTAATCCTTCCCCCCCCCCCCCTTTCAGTTCAGTTCTCAAATTAACTAACCCAAATCCTCCGTGGTACATGCGTTTTCCATTTCCAGGATTACACGCTGCCTAGTGTATATACACCTCCATTCCAAACCATTATCAACCCACCAAGCCAGAGTGCAATAATCAACACTCCATCGACACACAGACGACGACGAGGACGAGGACGACCAACGAAATTCCAAGAAAAAAAGAAAGCAACCCCCTGCCATTCGATTCGAAACCCCACGACTACCCCATATATATGGCCCGGTCCCGAAATTGTGTGTAGTACAAGCCACGAAGTTCCAATCCCTCTCGCATACACACACCACCCGCCTCTGCCTCTTTTCGAGTGTTCATCCTTTCGAGGGTGTGATTGCTAGAGAACCGGTATTCGGTGGCATTCGCCGTGTGTGTCCTTGTCCTCGACCTAGTTTAATGTCAATGTCATTGACGTCGTCGTCATCGTCGAGGTCGTCGTCGTCGTTGTCGTCCTTATACATATATACATACATATATATGTTTTTTTTTTCAGTCTTCCACCACCATGAAACCACAACAATCCAACACAATACAGCTAAGGACCTCCTATTATAGCCTTTTCCCAACCATCAGGGAGCACATAAGTGGAAGAATGAAGAAAAAAAAACGAAAACGGATTTTTTATTTTCACAGCCTGTCTGCTTTTATCCTTTCCTCCACGCGAGGACCACCCCCATACTCTGGAGTAGCACCAACCACGAGAGCAAAAAAAAAAAAACGATGAACTCAGTCCCGTAGTATGGAAAGAAATCTCATCCCTGACAAGTGGGTGAGGAGGATTGTGCGGATGCTATACATCGAGTGCGAGGGTGTGATGCAACGAACGCTCTGCCCAAAAATAAAGTGCGTCCTCTGGTGTGATGGCAGTGTGAATTCACTCTTGGCGGTTGTGGTGCTCCAGAAACCTAGAAATTACTCGAGCAGGTAGACAGGTAGGCATATGTTGGGCTTTTGCACGATGTTACGACAGTGGTAATGGTTTGGGAGGGTCAGGCGAAGATTCAGAATGTCGTTCCACAAATGCACCAACAAGACTGAGAGTGAGAGAGCGAGAGGGAAACTACATCATCGTCGTCGCCGCCACACAGATTGTCGATGGTGCTGCGGTGGTGGCTCCGCATCAAGCTGAATTGGTGAATGGATGAATGGATGGAGGGTACATTTTGCCGGTGGTGGGTTTTCTGTTTAGCGTGCAGGTCTGCTCCTAGAGTTCGTGGGAAATTCGAATGGAGAAACTCCACTTTGGTTGGATGGAACTTTAAGGTTTGGACGAACTTTATCTACTTCGAACAATTTTGACAAGCTCCTAGTAGTTTGTGTCTACGAACACACCCATTTCTCGAAGCTGCATTTGACTCCATTTTGCGTAGTCCATCAACGTGTGATGGATTTGTAAAAACTGACAAAACAAGGAGTTTTCTTCGAGCCGAGATTTGGTAATTTTCGTGAATTACTCTCTCGTAGTTCAGCATTTGACAGATGTCAAAATCTTACCCAAATCCGTTCCAAGTTCCTTCAATCTTCAGTCAACTTAACAAGTAAAATTTCAAAGAAAAGTGAAAATTTTAGCCTTGTAGTCAACCCCAGGCCAAAACAAGGCAAATATTATCCTTTTCACTCTCCGAAACGGGATTATGCTCCACCGTGTGTAGGTAGGTATACAAACCACCCAGCTTTCGACGAATTATATTACAAAGCGACGCGGCTTGATGGTGTTACTGCTGTTGCTACCACTGCCCCCAACTTGTCGACGCACCATTCTCTCTCTCTTTATCGTAGCAAATATATGTATGTGTGTGACGAATAGAGTAGACTGCTCCAGATTTACCCCAAGGGTGAGTCACCACTTTTGTGCATCCTTGCACAACGCGCAGGCAGACATAACCCCAACCATTTTGTGTGCGCCTTGTTCCATCTAGTCCTCTCACTCATTCCGTACTTAGAGTGAGTGCCACTCATACCATTCTGTATCAAGTTTACTGAACGAGGATATTACTTTTAAGCGTTTAGAAGAAGCCCGAGAGGGTGGATGACAACCAGCAGGATGTAGTGTGATGGAAAGAGAAAATCAAGTAGATTTACTGCGAAAACGGGAGAGAACAGCATATGGTGGTAATGTTTTGGTGGAGCGAAATTCATTGGATTAGGTCGGGCTATGCGATGCAGTAGTTATTTCTAATACATTTTATTTGGTGTGTTGCCGTTGTGGTGGTACTTTTTTCCTTGGAATGCAGCATACATAGTAGTATTCCACGTTGATTTTCAAGTCCTCGGGATCATGGTGTAGCCTCGACTGAACGATAAACGTAGATATGGCAAGGTACAGTGGATGTCGCTTATACCGACTTTAAAGGGATCGAGAGAATAAGGTCGTTATAACCGGCGGTCGTTATAGCCGATAGCGTTATACTTGACGAAAGGGGTTCGAGGTCCAGAAGTGTAATGAAACCAAACAAAGGAAAGGAAAGTGGACGTTATATGAGAATTGTCGTAAAAAGCGAAGTCGTTATAAGCGAGTTCTACTGTATGTCCAGTTTCATGAAGGAGAACACTTTTTAAAATGTCCTTTCGCTCAAAAGGGCTTCAAATAATGGTGTTTATCGCGTTAAAGGGTTCATCGCAAATTGTCGGATATGGGATGGATTTTATGTGTTTTAGGTGTCAGTATATACCTTGCTTATAGTTTTTGATGTAAGCAGGGACATTATGCATTATCACCATTCAGGAATGCCAGCTCTATTTGTGATTAGTAGGTACATACTGGTTGGATCAAGACTTTTCGAAACATAAAGGGTATTCTGCAAAAGTTTGTTCTTCTAGTTCTCGTACATTCACATCCTTAATCCACTCCAACAGTTCCGCAAACACTACCAATGGCAATACTCTTTTCCCACAGAGTCCTATAACAACATCCTATTTCATCTGAAGTCATTCACATTCAAAAGAAAGGAGTTCATTTCTCCTTGATATCCACAAAAGTGAGGACTCCAAATGCAACAAAAAAGGTGCCACATATCTACCAACATACATACATACATCAAAAGGATATCAAATGCACAAAATCCCCATACACACAAATGTGACAAATGCCAATAGAGATCCATACCACCATCGCCCCGGTGCATGCGCCTCTTTCAACCCAATGTACACAATTTCTCCCCCCAGGCCACCATTCACACACACACACACATTTACACATAGTAACAAAAAAAAAAGAACACCCCAAGGCTCCAGGAATCTATGAACAAAAATAAAAAAAAACACCAAAGTATGCTAAAAATTCCAAAATTCCAAAACGTACACAAGCCTCACACAAAAATACATTGCTCCCCCTTGGTCTGCCCAGCCGAGCCTCCTCAACGCTTCCGTGATTTACTATTTTTGTCTCGCTCTCAATTGTTTTGCAATAACAAAATAAATAAATAAAAACCCCCAAGTGAAACAGCATGATAAAGGACCAAAGCACAAAATGATAGTGTATATCTGCTATCACAGAAAAAAAAAAAAAACCAGTACCAGCGACAACATTGCTTCCACCTAACACAACAAAAAATGTATTGTATATGTAAAAGCAACAAAAAAAAATGTATATATGGAAAAAAAGGACTCCTCTCTATCTTCAAACATACAAAACGAAAAAACGAAACGAACCCCTTACACACAGAGACACACACAGCCGCACACAATCGACATCCCTAACAACAACCCCCCACAGAAAACAGTCCAATTCGGGATTGACTGGAGTGTGGAGTGTGGCTCCGTACAGCATACAAACAATAAATTTTCTTCCTTTTCAACCAAAAAGGATCTATCCGCTGTACGCCGCCTTCTTTATACACACATCTATACTGTGTAAATTTTTTTTTTCCTCATCGCCCAAGAGAAGGAGGAGGAAAAAAAGCACGGAATCCTTTGCGAGAAATAAAAACGCCACCGCACTCCAAATGTAGGAAAGGACGAAAAAAGAAAACGAACAGCAGAGGAAAAAAAAGCAGAAAAAAAAACGAAAAGAAAAACGAGAAACTCCTACACCTACTCTTTGCCGGTCCTTTGGAATCCTTTTTTTCGGCCACGGCCAACAACGTTCGAAGAGATCCTTTTTTCATCCTTCGTCCTCGCCTCACACCCTGCCGCCTTCCTTTTCGCCCATATTTACACTCCCGCGAGTAATACGAAAATAAAAGAAAAATTGTTGAAAAATTAAAAAAAAGGATATAGATACCTACAGTCGGTTTGTCCTGGATATTTTTTTCGTTCCGTGGTTTGTGCGCTGTATTATCCTGTCTTCGGGTTTTTTTCGGGAAAGTGTCGCACGACGGCGAAAGTTTTTTTCTTTTTTTTTTGTCACTTTTTTCCGCTCCGGTGACTGGGTGGAAGGACACCCACCAAATTATAAGTACAAAGGACATCAGCTGCTGTAGATGGGAGTCGAACGAGGAAGAGGCGAATAAAAGCGTGGAGGTGGAATCACGAGGACTACAACGAAATTCCTTTGAAATTTTTGGTGGTAAGTACCGAACAGAGGGGATAGGGTGGAGACATACCATCAGTTGCTGTGTATTAATCAATATCCTGCACTGCGTCCTGTGTTTTTGTTTGCACACAGCGTATGTGTACGCGAAACTTTCGCTTAAAATGCGACTGCATGCCTGGACCATACATCCATCCATCCATTCCATTCGTACTAACCAGACGCAAGGACCACGGAATCAAAGCCTGCTTAATCCCATAGTCCCCGGAAGGCGTCCCCTTAAACACTACACACAGCATCCGTGTGTACTACAAGTCTGTGCCTAGGATCCCTGTGTGAAAGTGAAATCGATTTGCCCGTTTTTCGGGAGGCAACACACAGGCGATGGTGCATCATATCCATCCATTGTGCCACCGCCATCGTTGCCGCCGCCACCGCCGCCGAGCCGCCAAAAGGATATCGTCAAGTGAAAGGATCAAACACAATTTGGGGGTGATGCAGGTGTGCACTCGCCATAGCAAACAGCCATCTTGTTTCACACTCACACACACTTATTCTTGCACAGTCTGCCAGCGCCATTTCGCCCATTGAACCAGCAACCCCCAACCATCTGACAGCAGCCTACTTTCTGACAGACAAACAGACCCCCAAACTGTGCGATTTTCACTCCGCATTCATTTTTTTTTCTCCTCATTCTTTAGCAACTTTTATCCTTATCCCTGCAAACGTACAGCAGAAGAATGCAAAAAAAACAACAAAAAAAATCTCTACCCCCACACTGGTTTGCCTTTCCAAGGACTCAGCACCATCATGTATATGGGCGCCCCTCCTGAGGCCCTCAAACCATATTGGTTGTCTGTTTCCCCCCTCCACCCATACTGTGGTGCGACCCATTCTTTGGGCAGAATCCTCTTTCTGCGATACTTACCCGGCTCAGGAGTCAACTCAGTCCTTTCCGGGGACGGGTTGGTTTGCCAGTTCAATTCCGAGTAACGTGGGGTGCGAAGGTACGGCATTAACGGGTCGTGTGTGCTACTGGGAAACAAGTACTCTTCTTGTTTTTGTTTTTTTGTTCGTTTTTCTCTTTTCGGTGGTGCATCCAAGTTGCATATCCTAGGAGGCGATGAAGGACTCATTTTTTGGGGATTTTTTCCAACGCACACCTCTTCGGATTTAATTATTCGTACTAACGCGCACTCATTGGTTACTTACTGTGGAGGCACACGTCGTAATAAGGATCAAATTCACACTCTGATTAAAAATGGATGCGAAGGACACTAACTGCACCGAAGGAAAGGTGTGTTATCTCACACATGAAACAAAAATATTAATTATAATTATTTTACACACTTTAACAAAGTAAAACTGAGGGAAAGAAAAAAAAATCGTCCTTTTTTGCCAGGATAACTTTGACGTTTTGATTTGCTTTGGGTTGTTCGTCTCCCCTTTTCTTTTCCTTGGGTTTTGTGTTGCCAAACATTGACGTATGCCAGCGCGCAGGTCATCGTTATTGAAGTGTTATGATAGTACAAGTTGCATGTCTTAGAATGTGTTGACACTCCAACTTTGACAGAAGATACTACTGTGTTTGAGGATGTGTTGAGATGCCTGTTGCTTGCTTTCGAAAGGACGAAGATCTTTTGTAGTTTTTCTCGCATTTTAGAGTTAAAAATTATTGGAAGAGTTATGCTTGAGCTGACAGTTAAGCTTTGACATAAGTTTGGAGATACTTTGTGGGGGAATTTATGCTAAATATGCCCCATGATGGCGTATCCTTAAATGACATTGCGTTCAGCTGAACATTATACAACCATGTTGTATCTCCTACGTAAGGGATATAGGGATAGGGAAACTTACCTGAGTATCCAATAGTACGTGCTTTCTACGTTTAGCAGTTTGGTATACCTAGGTACACAGAAGTAGTCTTTCTGCAGTAGAATGTTCCCCTTGTCAGACCGAGAAGAACTTTAAGTTTATTGTCATACAAAGCCCGGCTCAAAACCACTGTTTAATTCCAGAATTTCCTAGACACGTCCGCTAATTGCCATTCACCATGAATTTCACACCATTCGGCGGTCCATTTCCCGGCACCATACCAGGAATACCACAATTCACAGCTTCGACAGCGCCTTTGGTCACAACGGTTACTACAAATCAGGACACCTCTACCAATCGATATCATAACTCAACAGCGGTGAATATGACACATTTCAATCAACCACTACCGGCGACAACAACTGCAATTCCTACGGCCAAGTTCCGCACAGAAGATGCCGCAAATGCGGATAAGTACAACAATGGTCACCTGGTAACGACAGGAGTTACCCAGCAACAGTATACTACATCAAATCCATATAGTCAGCAAACTGAAGGCGATAAGCGTCTAGCAACGGTGCCAACTATATCGTATGCACAGAATACGATTGCTGCCACAGCTGTGGCTGGATCTACCGGAGGTCATATACAGCAGGCACCTCAGGAGCTCACACAGGACTTGTGCAATGCGATATTGCAGCAACAAAGTGTGGACACTAAGAGGGGTGAGTATGACAAGCTTCTATGTGTAGTACAATCTTAATGAACGATTTTCATTTAAGCACTGCAAAACTCCACATGGCAGAGTCTGACACCGGGCACCACCGTCGCGGATTATTTGTCACACCTACCTGCGAGTACACTCCCACTGTCCCTGCATCACTTCCTAAAGTATTCAGCCGAAACGATCAAGAAGGAGAATCAAAATGTAGTAAGTAGGAACTGATTGAATTACCGATAATATTTTTCATATTTCGGTATCTTTTTAGGTACAAACGGGACCACCTATAGGATTAGGCGCGATAACGATACCTCAGCATCAGGCTCCAACCCAGCTAGGATCACATCAGCAAGGTCAGCATCCATCGCAGCAGCAGCAGCAGCAGCAGCATCCACAGCAGGGGAACTCAGGTCAGAATGCCACAACCTCAACAACAACAGGCACGACAACGAAGAAGAAAAAACGTAAAAAACACCCGAAAGAACGCAAACCGAAACTGCGTCCCGGTGAAATCCGTCTAACCACCGCCCTCGATGGTAGTCCGCTCTATATGTGTCCTGAATGTCAAGTGGCCTATCCCGAGCAGGATCTACTAGAAATTCACCTTGTCGGACATAATCTCGAACGACGCTACATCTGTGACATTTGCAATGCAGCCCTTAAGAGAAAGGATCATCTGACGCGTCACAAACAGTCTCACAATCCAGAGCGACCATTCATTTGTACCGTCTGCCTGAAGGCCTTCAAAAGAAAGGAACAACTGAGCCTTCATTTTGTTATCCATTCCGGAGAGAAGCGTCACATTTGTATCGAATGCGGCAAGGGATTCTATCGGAAGGACCACCTGCGAAAGCATACAAGATCGCATATAGCACGCCGCGTCAAAGCCGAATTGAGTATGCAAAATCAAAATGGCGGTACTAGTATGTTGCAACCGAATTTGAGTATACAACAGCAGGCCCAGGCAGCAATGCAACAACATCAGCAACAACAGCAACAACAACAACAACAACAGCAGCAGCAGCAACAGCAGCAGCAGCAGCAAGCACAGCAGCAAGCACAACAGCAAGCTCAACAGCAGCAGCAAAGTAGTCAACAACAGCATCAAATGCATCAACAGCAGCAGCAACAAATGCAGCAGCAGCAGCATCACAGTCAAACGCAGCAAAATGTAGCTCAGCAACAGCAACAGCATCAACAGCAATCACAGCAACAGCAACCCCAGCAAATGATGAACTGAGGGTGCGAGAGGCAAAGCGGCCTACAATCCGATGTTGCCTCTATAATTGATGTAAGTAGAATCCTAAATGCTTCGAAGAATTTTGTTGCCTAAATCAGGAAATAGGATCAAAATGCTTATTTCTTCCATTGAACTACAACTACTGTCGGAATTGATTTCGATCGGAGAGCCAAAAGGAATGAATCACAATGTCCAATGTCTTCCATCAAGGACTGCATTGTAAAGCTAGGGAACAAATGGTATTGAAAATGTCGGGCTTAAAGCCACGCTCACGTATAGTTTCTGATGGTAATAATAAGAAAAAGACGGTATAGCTTTAAGGACACCACCTTGGTCCCTTTAACGGTTCTAAAACATTTCTTTACTTGCCAGCTAGTGCTGGACATTGACTTTTTGTCGGGCTTAGAAATCCACTCCACTGGAGCACTTAGATGCAACTAATGCATTGTACTACCAGGAAGCAGAATCCCAGTTTACCCAATTTACTGAATTGGCTCGTCTTTCTGAGAAAGTCGAGTTAGTAGGTACTTCAGTGATGAAGAGCTTAGGGTGTCAGCACTCACCACATCAGCACCGAAGATTTGGGATATCAACTTTAAAACTTACCAAATTACCAACTTACCGTCATCCAAACAGTGTCCTCCGCAGGTGGAGAAATCTTCCTTTTTTCTGTAACAGTAAGAGATCATCTCTGGAGATCAACGTCTCATGTGGTAGTGATCTCCTATGGATGGGCGTTGTTACTTACCACCACTGTGTGGGTGGTCGATTTCAGTCCCATCGTGGTGATACGTGACGTCTTTGTCTTCCATTTGTCAAAGACGTGGCCACACAGATGGGCGTGGCCCATAGATAATTTAAGTACCTGACCACGCCCATTATTTTGAGGTGTGGCTTTATCAGACCACGCCCACAAAAGAGGCGTGGTGCGGCCACATGAATGTATATTTTGTGGGCGTGGTCGATTTAAACCCTCCCATAAAGGGCGTGGCTTCAATTGAAATGGGCGTGGCTCGCAAATATTTTAGTTGTCTCGCCACGCCCACAATTTGGAGGTGTGGTTTTGGTAGGCCACGCCCATGTCATCAGAATTGCCTCGGGTAGACTTGGCACTCACCCGTAAGGTGATAATTCCAAATCCATGGCCACGCCCATATTTTGGAGATGCGGCTTGGATGAGAGTCCCAAGCCCTTCAAGGGCGGAGGTTGAAGTGGCCACGTCCACAAAACACAGACAACCAAGCTACATCGCCAATCTATAGGCGTGACAATGTTCTTAAATTATCTAAACACACCGTCCATTCGTATGTGGCCATGGCAAGGTTTAAAATTGCCACTTTCACAAGACGCATTCACGTAAATTATTTAGAAACCAAGGCCATTTGAAGACAATCTACTAGACTTACTAACAGGTGGTGCGTTTCATACACTTTTCTTTCACTGTCTGCGTTCCTTCATGATGTGCTCAGACAAAAGCCAACAGGGAACCCCAGTGATGATTCGATTTGTTCTTACAAGGCTTGGGGGCCTTTCTCTAAAAGAAATAGTCATCTAAATTTCCAGAGTTTCTCTCTGAACCATGACCTACCAGAGCCTTGCACCAACTTGTTCCTTGTTCAAGTGTTGCCTCTCCATTTCTGTATTGTATGCCTTTATCTATAAAATCAAACAAAAAAGTATCTACCGCGGTAGTAGTTCTTAAAATAATTTCTCAAACCCCTTAGCCATTCTTTTTAGTAACAAAATATTTAATTTAATATGTGATACCTACCGCAAAAAATTAAAAATAAAATTAAAAATACATCCAATGTATGAATATAAGCAATTGTTTACACTTTTTTATAATTTTTAACAAAACTTCTTTTTATATTAAAATATATATATATATGATGTACGTATGTCTAATTTCAAAAGCAATGCAATTCAAATTGTCTGAGATTGCACGAACAAATATGTAACAAACAAAAACCAATTCTAGTAATAAACGAATATATATTTTTTATATTTAAATGAAAACAAACAACACTCATAATTTAACAATTGATGTACTAAACTATGTATAGAAAAGTAATAACAATGAATGTTTACTATTAGAAAATAAAATATTTTTACAACGCTAAGATTAGAAAATATTATAACGTAATTCACTAACCTTTTTGCTTTAAGCAAACCGACAACAAGCATTATACAATAAAAAACAAAATTAATGTAGAAATGTTTTATGAAACTAAGGAAATATTTGTATCAGAAAAAGACGCGTAAGGGTGATGTATAAAGAAATACTATACTTTCGTAGGGGAAAAGAAGAGTCGACAAAATAAATATTTTTTAAATTGATTTCTATTGGTGTTTTCTTTGCGGAGTCAATAGTGATACCATCGGCTAGACTAAGGACATACAGAATACACCATTCAGCAAAGCTAAATCTTTGATAGAAGACTAGCAAATGTGATGGCAAACTCTAACTTATTGCCTACTCATAACCGATTCCAATAGTTCCACTGCAAACGCTAGTGTACCACAGGGCTTAACAAGTTTGAAGTTCGAAACTCATATGTTGATTGCACTGTCCCCATTCAAAGAGATTAAGTGTATGTCCATAAGGAGCGCTAAATTACTGACCGAATTACGCGCAAGATGAGTCTAAGCTGCATATAGAAGAAACTTTCGAGGAACCTAAAGTAAGAAAGTACCCAAATTCTATTCCACGGATGCAAAGATACAAAATAAACTATTTTTAAATTCCAAACGTTCCTCAATAGAACATTTTGCAGAAGAACTCAATATTCGATTATGTGCGACAAGTCAACACTTGACATTGTCAAAACCAAATGTGATGATTATTGGCTTGTGACGAGGACATGCCTAGTCACGTAACAGGGTGAACCACGTGTAGGTTATCATCTCTCACCCCACCACTCTTCACTATCACCACTTACTTGACTTACTTCACATCAAACCGACCGTTCGCGGGCGAGGAATAAACCATAAAAAGCCCTAAAATCCTACCAACAGTTCGCTGGCAGGGAATAAAACATAAAAAGTCCTAAAATCCCACCAACAGTTCGCTGGCAGGGAATAAAGTATAAATTGTCCTAAAATCCTACCAACAGTTCGCTGGCAGAGAATAAAACATAAAAAGTCCTAAAATCCTATCAACAGTTCGCTGGCAGGGAATAAAACATAAAAAGTCCTAAAATCCCACCAACAGTTCGCTGGCAGGGAATAAAGTATAAATTGTCCTAAAATCCTACCAACAGTTCGCTGGCAGAGAATAAAACATAAAAAGTCCTAAAATCCTATCAACAGTTCGCTGGCAGGGAATAAAACATAAAAAGTCCTAAAATCCCACCAACAGTTCGCTGGCAGGGAATAAAGTATAAATTGTCCTAAAATCCTACCAACAGTTCGCTGGCAGAGAATAAAACATAAAAAGTCCTAAAATCCTATCAACAGTTCGCTGGCAGGGAATAAAACATAAAAAGTCCTAAAATCCCACCAACATTACGCTGGCAGGGAATAAAACATAAAAAGCCCTAAGATCCTACCAACAGTTCGCTGGCAGGGAATAAAGTATAAATTGTCCTAAAATCCTACCAACAGTTCGCTGGCAGGGAATAAAACATAAAAGTCCTAAAATCCTACCAACAGTTCGCTGGCAGGGAATAAAACATAAAAAGTCCTAAAATCCCACCAACAGTTCGCTGGCAGGGAATAAAGTATAAATTGTCCTAAAATCCTACCAACAGTTCGCTGGCAGGGAATAAAGTATAAAATGTCCTAACATCCCACCAACATTACGCTGGCAGGGAGGGAATAAAACATAAAAAGTCCTAAAATCCTGCCAACAGTTCGCTGGCAGGGAATAAAACATACAAATTCCTAAAATCCTACCTACAGTTCGCTGGCAGGGAATAAAGTATAAATTGTCCTAAAATCCTACCAACAGTTCGCTGGCAGGGAATAAAGTATAAATTGTCCTAAAATCCTACCAACAGTTCGCTGGCAGGGAATAAAGTATAAATTGTCCTAAAATCCCACCAACAGTTCGCTGGCAGGGAATAAAACATAAAAAGTCCTAAAATCCTGCCAACAGTTCGCTGGCAGGGAATAAAGTATAATTTGTCCTAAAATCATACCAACAGTTCGCTGGCAGGGAATAAAACATAAAAATTAATAAAATCCTACCAACAGTTCGCTGGCAGGGAATAAAGTATAAATTGTCCTAAAATCCTACCAACAGTTCGCTGGCAGGGAATAAAGTATAAAATGTCCTAACATCCCACCAACATTACGCTGGCAGGGAATAAAACATAAAAAGTCCTAAAATCCTGCCAACAGTTCGCTGGCAGGGAATAAAACATACAAATTCCTAAAATCCTACCTACAGTTCGCTGGCAGGGAATAAAGTATAAATTGTCCTAAAATCCTACCAACAGTTCGCTGGCAGGGAATAAAGTATAAATTGTCCTAAAATCCTACCAACAGTTCGCTGGCAGGGAATAAAGTATAAATTGTCCTAAAATCCCACCAACAGTTCGCTGGCAGGGAATAAAACATAAAAAGTCCTAAAATCCTGCCAACAGTTCGCTGGCAGGGAATAAAGTATAATTTGTCCTAAAATCATACCAACAGTTCGCTGGCAGGGAATAAAACATAAAAATTAATAAAATCCTACCAACAGTTCGCTGGCAGGGAATAAAGTATAAATTGTCCTAAAATCCTACCAACAGTTCGCTGGCAGGGAATAAAGTATAAATTGTCCTAAAATCCTACCAACAGTTCGCTGGCAGGGAATAAAGTATAAATTGTCCTAAAATCCCACCAACAGTTCGCTGGCAGGGAATAAAACATAAAAAGTCCTAAAATCCTGCCAACAGTTCGCTGGCAGGGAATAAAGTATAATTTGTCCTAAAATCATACCAACAGTTCGCTGGCAGGGAATAAAACATAAAAATTAATAAAATCCTACCAACAGTTCGCTGGCAGGGAATAAAGTATAAATTGTCCTAAAATCCTGCCAACAGTTCGCTGGCAGGGAATAAAACATACAAATTCCTAAAATCCTACCTACAGTTCGCTGGCAGGGAATAAAGTATAAATTGTCCTAAAATCCTACCAACAGTTCGCTGGCAGGGAATAAAGTATAAATTGTCCTAAAATCCTACCAACAGTTCGCTGGCAGGGAATAAAGTATAAATTGTCCTAAAATCTTACCAACAGTTCGCTGGCAGGGAATAAAACATAAAAAGTCCTAAAATCCTGCCAACAGTTCGCTGGCAGGGAATAAAACATACAAATTCCTAAAATCCTACCTACAGTTCGCTGGCAGGGAATAAAGTATAAATTGTCCTAAAATCCTACCAACAGTTCGCTGGCAGGGAATAAAGTATAAATTGTCCTAAAATCCTACCAACAGTTCGCTGGCAGGGAATAAAGTATAAATTGTCCTAAAATCCTACCAACAGTTCGCTGGCAGGGAATAAAACATAAAAAGTCCTAAAATCCCACCAACAGTTCGCTGGCAGGGAATAAAGTATAATTTGTCCTAAAATCATACCAACAGTTCGCTGACAGGGAATAAAACATAAAAATTAATAAAATCCTACCAACAGTTCGCTGGCAGGGAATAAAGTATAAATTGTCCTAAAATTCCACCAACAGTTCGCTGGCAGGGAATAAAACATAGAAAGTCCTAAAATCCTACCAACAGTTCGCTGGCAGGGAATAAAAATAAAAATCTCATCATAACTAGAAGAAGAAAAATAAAAAAATAATTCTGGAAGAAAATATATGTAAAATGTCCTAAAATCCTAACAACAGTTCGCTGGCAGAGACTAAAATAGAAAAAGTCTTAAAATCCTAAAACCCATCGGGTGCTCTCGAAAAACATAAAAGTGATTGCTAAGAGTAAATACAAACACGCATTGACTCTGCCATATAACTCGAAGGATGTTATGAGACAAAGAAGGAAACAAGACGAAAACACCCAGCGACTTGATATACGGTGGAAGCAGGAGTATAAAGCCTTGCTTATTCCTAGCGAACTAACTGATCCCTAGTTGGAAAACTACGCTGATCGCGGGGAAATATAAAAGAATCGCCAGAACCCTCCTGTTCCTAACTAACTATCTAATCCTACCTAACTAACTGATCCCTAACTAGGAACCTAAGCTGATCGCGGGAACTATAAAAGAATCGCCACGATGGCCTACCCTCTACGGTCCATAGAGGGGGAATCCTCCTGTTCCTAGCTTACTATCTAATCCTACCTAACTAACTGATCCCTAACTAGGAACCTAAGCTGATCGCGGTAAACATAAAAAAATCGCCACGATGGCCTACCCTCTACGGTCCATAGAGGGGGAATCCTCCTGTTCCTAACTAACTATCTAATCCTACCTAACTAACTGATCCCTAACTAGAAACCTAAGCTGATCGCGGGAAATATAAAAGAATCGCCACGATGGCCTACCCTCTACGGTCCATAGAAGGGGAATCCTCCTGTTCCTAACTAACTATCTAATCCTACCTAACTAACTGATCCCTAACTAGGAACCTAAGCTGATCGCGGTAAACATAAAAAAATCGCCACGATGGCCTACCCTCTGCGGTCCATAGAGGGGGAATCCTCCTGTTCCTAACTAACTATCTAATCCTACCTAACTAACTGATCCCTAACTAGGAACCTAAGCTGATCGCGGGAAATATAAAAGAATCGCCACGATGGCCTACCCTCTACGGTCCATAGAAGGGGAATCCTCCTGTTCCTAACTAACTATCTAATCCTACCTAACTAACTGATCCCTAACTAGGAACCTAAGCTGATCGCGGGAAAAATAAAAGAATCGCCACGATGGCCTACCTTCTACGGTCCATAGAGGGGGAATCCTCCCGTTCCTCACTATCTATCTAGTAATACCTAACTAACTGATCCCTAACTAGAAACCTGAGCTGATCGCGGGGAATATAAAAGACTCGCCACGGTGGCCTACCCTCTACGGTCCATAGAGGGGGAATCCTCCTGCTCCTAACTAACTATCTAATCCTACCTAACTAACTGATCCCTAACTAGAAACCTAAGCTGATCGCGGGAAATATAAAATAATCGCCACGGTGGCCTACCTTCTATGGTCCATAGAGGGGGAACCCTCCTGTTCCTAACTAACTATC
Organism: Xylota segnis; assembly: GCA_963583995.1. Taxonomy (NCBI): domain Eukaryota; kingdom Metazoa; phylum Arthropoda; class Insecta; order Diptera; family Syrphidae; genus Xylota; species Xylota segnis. The sequence continues at coordinate 4,463,709 of OY757238.1, forward strand.
TAATCCTACCTAACTAACTGATCCCTAACTAGAAACCTAAGCTGATCGCGGGAAAAATAAAAGAATCGCCACGATGGCCTACCCTCTACGGTTCATAGAGGGGGAATCCTCCTGTTCCTAACTAACTATCTAATCCTACCTAACTAACTGATCCCTAACTAGAAACCTAAGCTGATCGCGGGAAACATAAAAGAATCGCCACGGTGGCCTACCCTCTACGGTCCATAGAGGGGGAATCCTCCTGTTCCTAACTAACTATCTAATCCAACCTAACTAACTGATCCCTAACTAGAAACCTAAGCTGATCGCGGGAAAAATAAAAGAATCGCCACGATGGCCTACCCTCTACGGTTCATAGAGGGGGAATCCTCCTGTTCCTAGCTAACTAACTAATCCTAGCTATTTCTACCTAACCATGTAATAAATAAGTAGTTCCTAGCAAGCTAAACTAGTCCTGCCAAATATATGAAGCTAAACTACAGGTGATAAAACTCCCTCAGTCAGAATGGAGACAATCGTAAGGACCATCCCACTTACATCCGGTCATCAGGAGAATATCACATCTAAGCCTAACTAATCCCTAGCCAGCTAAACTAGTCCTGCCAAATATATGAAGCTAAACTACAGGTGATAAAACTCCCTCAGTCAGAATGGAGACAATCGTAAGGACCATCCCACTTACATCCGGTCATCAGGAGAATATCACATCTAAGCCTAACTAATCCCTAGCCAGCTAAACTAGTCCTGATAAATATATGAAGCTAAACTACAGGTGATAAAACTCCCTCAGTCAGAATGGAGACAATCGTAAGGATCATCCCTCTTACATCCGGTCATTAGGAGAATGTCACAACTAAACCTAACTAACTATCTAACCCTACCTGACTAACTCATCCCTAACTAGAAACCTGAGCTGATCGCGGGAAATATAAAAGAATAGCCACGGTGGCCTACCCTCTACGGTCCATAGAAGGGGAATCCTCCTGTTCCTAACTAACTATCTAATCCTACATAACTAGCTGATCCCTAACTAGAAACCTGAGCTGATCGCGGGGAATATAAAAGACTCGCCACGGTGGCCTACCCTCTACGGTCCATAGAGGGGGAATCCTCTTGTTCCTAGCTTACTATCTAATCCTACCTAACTAACTGATCCCTAACTAGAAACCTAAGCTGATCGCGGGAAACATAAAAGAATCGCCACGGTGGCCTACCCTCTACGGTCCATAGAGGGGGAATCCTCCTGTTCCTAACTAACTATCTAATCCAACCTAACTAACTGATCCCTAACTAGAAACCTAAGCTGATCGCGGGAAATATAAAAGAATCGCCACGGTGGCCTACCCTCTACGGTCCATAGAGGGGGGAATCCTCCTGTTCCTAACTAACTACCTAATCCTACCTAACTAACTGATCCCTAAATAGAAACCTGAGCTGATCGCAAGAAATATAAAAGACTCGCCACGGTGGCCTACCCTCTACTGTCCATAGAGGGGGAATCCTCCTGTTCCTAACTAACTGATCCCTAACTAGAAACCTAAGCTGATCACGGGAAAAATAAAAGAGTCGCCACGATGGCCTACCCTCTACGGTCCATAGAAGGGGAATCCTCCTGTTCCTAACTAACTATCTAATCCTACCTAACTAACTGATCCCTAATTAGAAACCTAAGCTGATCGCGGGATACATAAAAGAATCGCCACGGTGGCCTACCCTCTACGGTCCATAGAGGGGGAATCCTCCTGTTCCTAACTAACAATCTAATCCTAACTAACTAACTGATCCCTAACTAGAAACCTAAGCTGATCGCAAGAAATATAAAAGACTCGCCACGGTGGCCTACCCTCTACGGTCCATAGAGGGGGAATCCTCTTGTTCCTAGCTTACTATCTAATCCTACCTAACTAACTGATCCCTAACTAGAAACCTAAGCTGATCGCAAGAAATATAAAAGACTCGCCACGGTGGCCTACCCTCTACGGTCCATAGAGGGGGAATCCTCCTGTTCCTAACTAACTATCTAATCCTACCTAACTAACTGATCCCTAACTAGAAACCTAAGCTGATCGCGGGATACATAAAAGAATCGCCACGGTGGCCTACCCTCTACGGTCCATAGAGGGGGAATCCTCCTGTTCCTAACTAACTATCTAATCCTACCTAACTAACTGATCCCTAACTGATCCCTAACTAGAAACCTAAGCTGATCGCGGGAAATATAAAGGAATCGCCACGGTGGCCCACCCTCTACGGTCCATAGAAGGGGAATCCTCCTGTTCCTAACTAACTATCTAATCCTACCTAACTAACTGATCCCTAACTAGAAACCTAAGCAGATCGCGGGAACTATAAAAGAATCGCCACGATGGCCTACCTTCTACGGTCCATAGAGGGGGAATCCTCCCGTTCCTCACTATCTATCTAGTAATACCTAACTAACTGATCCCTAACTAGAAACCTGAGCTGATCGCGGGGAATATAAAAGACTCGCCACGGTGGCCTACCCTCTACGGTCCATAGAGGGGGAATCCTCCTGCTCCTAACTAACTATCTAATCCTACCTAACTAACTGATCCCTAACTAGAAACCTAAGCTGATCGCGGGAAATATAAAATAATCGCCACGGTGGCCTACCTTCTATGGTCCATAGAGGGGGAACCCTCCTGTTCCTAACTAACTATCTAATCCTACCTAACTAACTGATCCCTAACTAGAAACCTAAGCTGATCGCGGGAAAAATAAAAGAATCGCCACGATGGCCTACCCTCTACGGTTCATAGAGGGGGAATCCTCCTGTTCCTAACTAACTATCTAATCCTACCTAACTAACTGATCCCTAACTAGAAACCTAAGCTAATCCCGGGAAATATAAAAGAATCGCCACGATGGCCTACCCTCTACGGTCCATAGAGGGGGAATCCTCCTGCTCCTAACTAACTATCTAATCCTACCTAACTAACTGATCCCTAACTAGAAACCTAAGCTGATCGCGGGAAATATAAAAGAATCGCCACGATGGCCTACCCTCTACGGTCCATAGAGGGGGAATCCTCCTGTTCCTAACTAACTATCTAATCCTACCTAACTAACTGATCCCTAACTAGAAACCTAAGCTGATAGCGGGAAATATAAAAGAATCGCCACGATGGCCTACCCTCTACGGTCCATAGAGGGGCAATCCTCCTGTTCCTAACTAACTATCTAATCCTACCTAACTAACTGATCCCTAACTAGAAACCTAAGCTGATCGCGGGAAATATAAAAGAATCGCCACGATGGCCTACCCTCTACGGTCCATAGAGGGGGAATCCTCTTGTTCCTAGCTAGCTAACTAATCCTACCTATTTCTACCTAACCATGTAATGAATAAATAATTCCTAGCAAGCTAAACTAGTCCTGCCAAATATATGAAGCTAAACTACAGGTGATAAAACTCCCTCAGTCAGAATGGAGACAATCGTAAGGACCATCCCACTTACATCCGGTCATCAGGAGAATATCACATCTAAGCCTAACTAATCCCTAGCCAGCTAAACTAGTCCTGCCAAATATATGAAGCTAAACTACAGGTGATAAAACTCCCTCAGTCAGAATGGAGACAATCGTAACGATCATCCCACTTACATCCGGTCATCAGGAGAATATCACATCTAAGCCTAACTAATCCCTATCCAGCTAAACTAGTCCTGCCAAATATATGAAGCTAAATTACAGGTGATAAAACTCCGTCAGTCAGAATGGAGACAATCTTAAGGACCATCCCTCTTACATCCGGTCATCAGGAGAATATCACATCTAAGCCTAACTAATCCCTAGCCAGCTAAACTAGTCCTACCAAATATATGAAGCTAAACTACAGGTGATAAAACTTCGTCAGTCAGAATGGAGACAATCTTAAGGATCATCCCTCTTACATCCGGTCTTCAGGAGAATATCACATCTAAGCCTAACTAATCCCTAGTCAGCTAAACTAGTCCTACCAAATATATGAAGCTAGACTACAGGTGATAAAACTCCGTCAGTCAGAATGGAGACAATCTTAAGGATCATCCCTCTTACATCCGGTCATTAGGAGAATGTCACAACTAAACCTAACTAACTATCTAATCCTACCTAACTCACTGATCCCTAACTAGAAACCTGATCTGATCGCGGGAAATATAAAGGAATCGCCACGGTGGCCTACCCTCTATGGTCCATAGAGGGGGAATCCTCCTGTTCCTAACTAACTATCTAATCCTACCTAACGAACTGATCCCTAACTAGAAACCTAAGCTGATCGCGGGAAATATAAAGGCATCGCCACGGTGGCCTACCCTCTACGGTCCATAGAAGGGGAATCCTCCTGTTCCTAACTAACTATCTAATCCTACCTAACTAACTGATCCCTAACAAGAAACCTAAGCTGATCGCGGGAAATATAAAAGAATCCTCCTGTTCCTAACTCACTATCTAATCCTACCTAACTAACTGATCCCTAACTAGAAACCTAAGCTGATCGCGGGATACATAAAAGAATCGCCACGGTGGCCTACCCTCTACGGTCCATAGAGGGGGAATCCTCCTGTTCCTAACTAACTATCTAATCCTACCTAACTAACTGATCCCTAACTAGAAACCTAAGCAGATCGCGGGAACTATAAAAGAATCGCCACGGTGGCCTACCCTCTACGGTCCATAGAGGGGGAATCCTCCTGTTCCTAACTAACTATCTAATCCTACCTAACTAACTGATCCCTAACTAGAAACCTAAGCTGATCGCGGGATACATAAAAGAATCGCCACGGTGGCCTACCCTCTACGGTCCATAGAGGGGGAATCCTCCTGTTCCTAACTAACTATCTAATCCTACCTAACTAACTGATCCCTAACTGATCCCTAACTAGAAACCTAAGCTGATCGCGGGAAATATAAAGGAATCGCCACGGTGGCCCACCCTCTACGGTCCATAGAAGGGGAATCCTCCTGTTCCTAACTAACTATCTAATCCTACCTAACTAACTGATCCCTAACTAGAAACCTAAGCAGATCGCGGGAACTATAAAAGAATCGCCACGGTGGCCTACCCTCTACGGTCCATAGAGGGGGAATCCTCCTGTTCCTAACTAACTATCTAATCCTACCTAACTAACTGATCCCTAACTAGAAACCTAAGCTGATCGCGGGAAAAATAAAAGAATCACCACGGTGGCCTACCCTCTACGGTCCATAGAGGGGGAATCCTCCTCCCCCTAACTAACTATCTAATGCTACCTAACCAACTGATCCCTAACTAGAAACCTAAGCTGATCGCGGGAATTATAAAAGAATCGCCACGGTGGCCTACCCTCCACGGTCCATGGAGAGGGAATCCTCCTGTTCCTAGCTAACTAACTAATCCTAGCTAATTCTACCTAACCATGTAATAAATAAGTAGTTCCTAGCAAGCTAAACTAGTCCTGCCAAATATATGAAGCTAAACTACAGGTGATAAAACTCCCTCAGTCAGAATGGAGACAATCGTAACGATCATCCCACTTACATCCGGTCATCAGGAGAATATCACATCTAAGCCTAACTAATCCCTAGCCAGCTAAACTAGTCCTGCCAAATATATGAAGCTAAACTACAGGTGATAAAACTCCGTCAGTCAGAATGGAGACAATCTTAAGGACCATCCCTCTTACATCCGGTCATCAGGAGAATATCACATCTAAGCCTAACTAATCCCTAGCCAGCTAAACTAGTCCTACCAAATATATGAAGCTAAACTACAGGTGATAAAACTTCGTCAGTCAGAATGGAGACAATCTTAAGGATCATCCCTCTTACATCCGGTCATCAGGAGAATATCACAACTAAACCTAACTAACTATCTAACCCTACCTGACTAACTCATCCCTAACTAGAAACCTGAGCTGATCGCGGGAAATATAAAAGAATAGCCACGGTGGCCTACCCTCTACGGTCCATAGAGGGGGAATCCTCCTGTTCCTATCTAACTATCTAATCCTACATAACTAACTGATCCCTAACTAGAAACCTGAGCTGATCGCGGGAAATATAAAAGAATCGCCACGGTGGCCTACCCTCTACTGTCCATAGAGGGGGAATCCTCCTGTTCCTAACTAACTATCTAATCCTACATAACTAACTGATCCCTAACTAGAAACCTGATCTGATCGCGGGAAATATAAAAGAATCGCCACGGTGGCCTACCCTCTACGGTCCATAGAGGGGGAATCCTCCTGTTCCTAACTAACTATCTAATCCTACATAACTAACTGATCCCTAACTAGAAACCTGATCTGATCGCGGGAAATATAAAAGAATCGTCACGGTGGCCTACCCTCTACGGTCCATAGAGGGGGAAGCCTCCTGTTCCTAACTAACTATCTAATCCTACCTAACTAACTGATCCCTAACTAGAAACCTGAGCTGATCGCGGGAAATATAAAAGAATAGCCACGGTGGCCTACCCTCTACGGTCCATAGAGGGGGAATCCTCCTGTTCCTATCTAACTATCTAATCCTACATAACTAACTGATCCCTAACTAGAAACCTGAGCTAATCGCGGGAAATATAAAAGAATCGCCACGGTGGCCTACCCTCTACTGTTCATAGAGGGGGAATCCTCCTGTTCCTAACTAACTATCTAATCCTACATAACTAACTGATCCCTAACTAGAAACCTGAGCTGATCGCGGGAAATATAAAAGAATAGCCACGGTGGCCTACCCTCTACGGTCCATAGAGGGGGAATCCTCCTGTTCCTATCTAACTATCTAATCCTACATAACTAACTGATCCCTAACTATAAACCTGAGCTGATCGCGGGAAATATAAAAGAATCGCCACGGTGGCCTACCCTCTACTGTCCATAGAGGGGGAATCCTCCTGTTCCTAACTAACTATCTAATCCTACATAACTAACTGATCCCTAACTAGAAACCTGATCTGATCGCGGGAAATATAAAAGAATCGCCACGGTGGCCTACCCTCTACGGTCCATAGAGGGGGAATCCTCCTGTTCCTAACTAACTATCTAATCCTACATAACTAACTGATCCCTAACTAGAAACCTGATCTGATCGCGGGAAATATAAAAGAATCGCCACGGTGGCCTACCCTCTACGGTCCATAGAGGGGGAATCCTCCTATTCCTAACTAACTATCTAATCCTACCTAACTAACTGATCCCTAACTAGAAACCTAAGCTGACCGCGGGAAATATAAAAGAATCGCCTACCCTCCACTCTTCCTACTAGCTAAACTAATCCTACCTAACTAACGAATACCTTATTCGAGAACTTAACTAATCGCGAAAAAAATAAGAGACGCATGCTAAATAAACTGTTCTTCTAAAATGTTTCGTGCTACCCTACCTTACAAACGAAACCCTATCCAAGTTGTACCTAACTAGAAAGTCTAATTCGATTGAAAAGTCAAGTGTAGCCGATCTAACCCACCCTTAGCAATTGTGTTTCCGAATAAGAAGACAAAGTGACGTAATAAATGCATTTTGTAGAAGAAATCCCGGTCACTGATATGAAATAAAACACTAAAGGACCTAAAAGCCTACCAACAATTCGTTGGCAGGGAATAAAATATGAAAAAGCCTATAATCCTACCAACAGTTCGCTGGTAGGGAATACAATATGTTCCTAAAAGCCTCCATACAGTTTGTATGCAGGGAATAAAAGAACCTCACTACAGTTCGCAGTGAGGCAATAAAGCTGCTTAGAACAGAAAAGAAAATAAAAGAAAGAAAGAAATTCGAATGCACAAACCCTTTCAGCACTATCAAGAGTTTGGTTATGCAAAGGCTTGCGGATGCCAAATTAATTTAAGAAAACTATGTTCAGATACGCAAGTATTTATGAAGTAGCATTAGTGTTAGAGAAGTTAAAGTTGAGGAGAAAATGATTTGTGCGAGGTAAGTAATGGGGGATACTTAGTCTTTCTGAAAGGGCTGAAAAATTTCTAACCTACTAACCAAACTTACAGTTGTTCAGCTGCTTCAGGATGCGCATGATGCGCATGATGCTCATGATGCTCATGATGCTCACGATGCTGATGCTGATGCTGATGCTGGTTTTCTTGATGCTCAGGAACTATTGCACTGTGCATTTGGAATATTGTGTTTGTGGTCAGCTTGCTCTCATGCTGCTGGAACCACACTACCACTCGCGCTCAAACGCGTACCTCGTTTGACTACCTTGTACGGCCACCGAACCCATGGGTTTACAAAGGACTCCCGATGAAATATCAAAGCAATGATAGACTAAGACGTACAAGTAGAGCATAATTAACGACAGGTTACCAACTCGGACCAGCTACTCATAACCGATTGTCCTTGAAGACTGAGGTACCAGAGAAGCAGTGAACCACTCGCCAAGGACTACCAACGATGACTCACTCGCCATGCGAAAGTGTGTCGTCGGTTACTTTGAGTTCTTAGTCAAAGACTAGATCAAGAGAGAGATCAACCCGGCTGAGTATAGGAAGCGGAGTAAGTCGACCACTCGCCACGGACTACCAACGACGACTGACTCGCCATGCGAGAGTGTGTCGTCGGTTACTTTGAGTTCTTAGTCAAAGACTAGATCAAGAGAGAGATCAACCCGGCTGAGTGTAGGAAGCGGGAGTAAGTCGACCGCTCGCCACGGACTACCAACGATGACTGACTCGCCATGCGAGAGTGTGTCGTCGGTTACTTTGAGTTCTTAGTCAAAGACGAGATCAAGAGAGAGATCAACCCGGCTGAGTGTAGGAAGCGGGAGTAAGTCGACCACTCGCCACGGACTACCAACGACGACTGACTCGCCATGCGAGAGTGTGTCGTCGGTTACTTTGAGTTCTTAGTCAAAGACGAGATCAAGAGAGAGATCCACCCGGCTGAGTGTATTAAGCGGAGTAAGTCGACCACTCGCCACGGACTACCAACGACGACTGACTCGCCATGCGAGAGTGTGTCGTCGGTTACTTTGAGTTCTTAGTCAAAGACTAGATCAAGAGAGAGATCAACCCGGCTGAGTATAGGAAGCGGAGTAAGTCGACCACTCGCCACGGACTACCAACGACGACTGACTCGCCATGCGAGAGTGTGTCGTCGGTTACTTTGAGTTCTTAGTCAAAGACGAGATCAAGAGAGAGATCAACCCGGCTGAGTGTAGGAAGCGGGAGTAAGTCGACCACTCGCCACGGACTACCAACGACGACTGACTCGCCATGCGAGAGTGCGTCGTCGGTTACTTTGAGTTCTTAGTCAAAGACGAGATCAAGAGAGAGATCAACCCGGCTGAGTGTAGGAAGCGGGAGTAAGTCGACCACTCGCCACGGACTACCAACGACGACTGACTCGCCATGCGAGAGTGCGTCGTCGGTTACTTTGAGTTCTTAGTCAAAGACGAGATCAAGAGAGAGATCAACCCGGCTGAGTGTAGGAAGCGGGAGTAAGTCGACCGCTCGCCACGGACTACCAACGATGACTGACTCGCCATGCGAGAGTGTGTCGTCGGTTACTTTGAGTTCTTAGTCAAAGACTAGATCAAGAGAGAGATCAACCCGGCTGAGTGTAGGAAGCGGGAGTAAGTCGACCACTCGCCACGTACTACCAACGACGACTGACTCGCCATGCGAGAGTGCGTCGTCGGTTACTTTGAGTTCTTAGTCAAAGACGAGATCAAGAGAGAGATCAACCCGGCTGAGTGTAGGAAGCGGAGTAAGTCGACCACTCGCCACGGACTACCAACGACGACTGACTCACATAGACGTTAGGCTCTCATCAGTCAGTATGAATACCACTCAATAGACAAAGAAGAGAGAGAGAGAGTTTAACCGCCCAAATCCGACTGAGTACCAAAAGCGGGAGCAAGTCGACCACCCGGCGCGAGCTCCAAACTTCGACTGACTAGTGGGTGGACGATGCAGCGGACCTAGACCGAGAATTGAGTACCGACCGCGAACAACTCAAGATTGAGTGCGACCCCACATAAAGTATTTTGGCTAAAAGGCGAAGTTTGGTCGTAAAATACAAGTTTTAGCTGCAAAGCGCCGCGTGATGATTATTGGCTTGTGATTAGGACGTGCCTAGTCACGTAACAGGGTGAACCACGTGTAGGTTATCATCTCTCACCCCACCGCACCTCGTACACGAAAACAACTATTTTACAAATACTGTTAAATTTATTTGTTTTATAGGTTTCCTACGAAAGCAACAACAAAAAATTTTATTTAATTTTTTATTCCGAATTTTTGGTTAAAAAATTTGGGCGCCGCGTCGTCTCAAGAGCGACCGTCTACCTCGAGTGAGATATGAGAAATAAATAAATTTTTTTATAGTTTTCCTACGAAAGCAACAACAAAAAATTTATTTATTTTTTATTCCGAATTTTTGGTTAAAAAATTTGAGCACCGCGTCGTCTCAAGAGCGACCGTTTACCTCGAGTGAAATATGAGAAATAAATAAATTTTTTATAGTTTTCCTACGAAAGCAACAACAAAAAATTTTGATTAATTTTTTATTCCGAATTTTTGATTAAAAAATTTGGGGGCCGCGCCGTCTTAAGAGCGACCGTTTACTTCGACCGTTTACCGCGGCGTCTTATTTTTCTCCTAAATGTATTTTCTTTATAACTAAAATTAAATTTATGATTTATAATTTATAAAACAGTTATTGTTATATTCGGTGAGATGCGTACAGAGATGCCTCCATTAGAACTTTTCATTTCGAAGGTTAATTGATTGAGAATGTCTGTTGTCTACTTCTGCTTGTCTACCGCTTGCAGTCAGTCTACATTTTCCGTCCAAACCGCATTACATTAACAAATACCAGATGGCGCTGGAAAAGAAAAGTTTGAAAATTAGTACAAAATTGTCCAGCATTTTGTGAGAACAAAAAAGAAATGAATTCTAAAAGTACCATCCATGTGCACTCGCCCTTAGCCCAATTATGACTGGAATTTCCATTGGAAAATAAACCCCCTAATGGCCGAAGTGACACGATGAACTCATCGTTACACAAAATGAACGCAAATATAGACGAAAAACAACAACTGTGTGCAGAAGAAAAGAAAATATGGTCGTAGATTTTTCTCCGAAGCGAAATTCGTTCGTCATCACACGTTCGCAGTGCGGAAAAACTCAAAATAAATATTAAAAAACTTCCCAGAAACCCAGTTCACATTGATTTTGCACAAAAATCAATGAAATTGTTCTATTAACTCACGAAATTTCCCGATCAAATATTAGTTTGAGAAAACTCGTCAAAAAGTTGTGGAAAATTTCGCTCGACGAAAAGAAAGAAGAAACAAAAAAAAACGGGTGGAGAACAAAAGGAGGCGATAAAAAAAAGCACAAAGAACAAGAAAAAAAAAAGCGTAATATAAAATAGTGAAGACGACAGTGACGGTGACGGTGTGACGACACAGCAGCAAGAGCGATAGGATGACAATCAAACCCATAGGCAGCCAGAAGTCGGTGGACGTAGGAAAGAAAGACTCCCATGGTCATGTTCAGGTCGTCGGAGGAGAGGCTCCAAGTCAAAATGTCGTACGTTCCACACATCGCAATGTCGTAATCGACAGCCATGCACAGGTGAGTGTGAGTGTGTATTGTAGTTATCGCAGTCCGAGCCCATAGAGCCGCGAAATGCAATACCAGCAGCAGCAGCAGCATGTGCTGTTTGAATGTAAATATAGTTGGCGCGGGGGGGCGGCGGTTGCTGGGGTGGCTGTGGGGCGTTTGACATTTGCGTTTTGTTTATTTTTTCGCCACTGGCGGGGGTTGGTGTGCACCACAAAGAGTGAAAAAAAAGGGATTTGCGGGAGTGGATACGAGAGATAGCTCTTCCTAATCAAATATAAAGGAAACTGGGAGCCATTTGGTGTACAGGAAATGGCGTATGTTCGCTCTGAAGTGGGGCTATGCTGGATGTTAATTGCTGCGGAGTACAACTTTGGAGTGAGGTCACCTTTGTTCGGGCAGAAAAGGAATTGTGCGCAAAGCACGGTGTAGAAACTTTCGAGGAAGTCAATGCGGATGGAATTATTTATGTCGGTGATGTGTTTCTCTGTCAGGGGTGCTTCGCGTTTAGGCATTACGACCTACGAAAGTGCTGGAGTGAGGGCACCAGTACGTGTTGTATGGTTAGCTGGGCGCCTCAGTGGTACATATGCTTTCGGTTAATAATCTATTTTCGCGTTAATTGTGACCAAAATTGGGGGAACTTTCTTTGCCTTTGCCTGCATCACGTTCCATCTATCTCGACAGTTCTTGACATGGTGCTTGATTCTTGGTTATCCTGGAAAGATAGAGGGAAGCATTCAATGGAAATGACTAAAATCTTACTCGGTTTGCAGATTTTTCTCTGGGAACCTGGGAGCATCACAATTTCAGTCCGCAATACGTCTATTTTAGGTTCACTTGATCTACCACTGAGTACCATATCATCTTTTGTTTGTAGGTACTGGTGACGAGGTCTTTTTTCATTCAAGTAGATGCTATATGCCCGATCTACGCAATGATTCACATCGTTGTAACGCACAGTTCAGCTACTGTTCGCTCTGACGGTCAATTCCTCCTCTATTTCGTGTTTTCCTTAGCTTAACTCTCTGATTTAGGGGACTGATTCCGTCGTCAGTTGGTCTGTTCTCGTTTCTGCGTGTCTTACCTGAAAAGAAAAGAAAAAGACGTCAGAAACAAGTGATATACCCAAATAGACTTTCTCTAGAATTCCAAGACTTTTTGCGGACTATATGTGTCCAAATCGTGATCGTTTTTAGCTTTGGAACACGGTATTACCGAAATCAACGACATTCATCAGTAACTTCCTTCATTTCTGAAGACTTGAAACATTTACAAGCGTTCGTTACGCGACATCTAGAAATGTCTGTGCATTCGAAGGCTTACAACTATCCCTAGGTTGGCATTACCCTGAATGTTATCTGATTAATAGTGGCTAACAGAACTAACGACTCTTTCATGACACTGCTGTGGGTGCCTATACTTAAACTTATTTTTTTTTATTTACTTTGTAGAGTCCTCAACGTCGCGGAGATGTGTACGAGGAGATTTCACGCCATCGTCGTAGTCCACACAAAAGGTAAGAATTTCCCGAACAAGCTCCTTGCGACGCATTCAATAAATTTTGTATTTTTTATGAAATGCCAACAGCAATGGAAGATCTAAACGTGAACACCACAAACGTGAGCGTGAACGTGAGAAAATCTCCACCACGGTTCAGCAATGCAATAGTCCACATCATCCTGCTTTTACTCCGAATTTGGGTAATAAATCTCCAGTGGAGCAATCGCCTACCGCATCGGGTCGAGCTCCATCTCCAACGGCCCAGGTGGCCTCAAATCTTTTAAAAGCTGTCGAAGAGGCATATTCTGGTTACAATAGTGGCGATGAACATTTACGCCCAAAGGAAGGTTACATCAGTCCAGAGGAATGGAAATTGCGTGATGAACAGTTCGACAAAACAATGTCCGAGCAAGGATTTATCCTCAAAAATATCGAAGAGGACGGTGCTTGTTTGTTTCGAGCAATTTCTTTGCAGATTTTCGGCGATGAAGAGATGCACGATCAGATTCGTCAGCAGACAATGGATTATATCGTGAGTTCAATCAACAAAATCTGTCGTTTAAGCGACACTACAATCTGTTGTTTTCCATTTTAGTACCAAAACCGTGAGTATTTCTCGCACTTTGTCACTGAGGACATAAACAGCTACATCAAGCGTAAACGCAAGAAGGATTCCCATGGCAATCACATTGAAATCCAAGCCATGTCGGAAATTTACAATCGCCCAGTCGAATTGTACTGCTACAAGTCAAGTAAGTTCAAGTTTTAGTACTCCTCGGTGGTTTGGGTAACAAATTTTTGTTTTTCTTTTTTTCAGCTCCGATAAACATTTTCAATTCTGAGCAACTAAACAAGGGATTTCCTCCTCTTCGATTGTCGTATCAACGCGGGTCTCATTATAATGCAATCATCGATCCTTACAACGCCACCGTTGGTGTAGGCTTAGGTTTAGCTGGCTACAAGCCTGAGCTGCAGACAAAAGACGCGGTGCTACTAAGTGAACAGCTGGAGATCGAGCAGGTAAGCAGTATTTATCACCTTCCGGATGGAGGCAGTTTACGATGAATTTCTTTATTCTGCAGACAATGTTCGAGGACAAACTTAAGACAACCGATTGGGAGGCCACAAACGAGGCAATCGAGGAACAGATTGCACGTGAATCCTACTTGCAATGGTGTCGCGAGAATATGCAAAAGGCACGTGTGCCTGCCACAACTGCTACGAACAATAGCAACCACGCAAGTGGTAGTAGCGCTGCAGCAGCCACTACATCGGCAACGGTTACCTCGGCTGAGGCGGCTGCAATTGCATCGCCTTCGAAGTACCATCAACAGCAATTGCGGAACTCCACTTGTACAGTAACCAATGATAATCTCAATTCTTCGACATCGTCCACTTCATCGGTGGGTTCAGCGCCGCCGGCAACAGTGCCCTTACCGTCGTCTACAACAGCCACTACGACATCGCCATCGACGTTGAATGTTGGTAATTTGTCGCCAAAATCATTGACGGCTTTTGCGCAGAGTCTTCGGAAGGACTCGGAGTTGTGTTTCGATAGTGATGACACCGATATGAGCAGCACAAGTTCCATTGACCATCCGACGGGTGATAAATTGGCTAATCGCGGCAAGAAATCGAAAAATCGTGGTCCCAATTCACGGCTCAGCAAACGACGACGACGGGAAATCGCTGGCAGCGGCAGCAGCGGTGCACTTGGAGAAGACAAAGAGTAAGTTTTTTTCGTTTTCTTTTCCTAACAGTAGTTTAGTTTTCATCGATTCCATCGGTTAGTTAGTTTTTGATTGGTAACGCTTGATGGACAGCTATTAGCGGGCTGTTTTATTATGGTTTATGACCAGAGTAAGTGGCTTAAAAAGTGAGTGACAGTGTTTACCTAGTTTGTTACAAGAACGCCATTAAACGGTGTTTGTACACGCATCCACATCACATCATTCTTCATAGAAACCTCTTGACTGAAACAAAAAAAAAATATTTCTATAACAGCAACAACGAGGGCGAGAAGCTACCAACCGCCAAGCAGCAGAAGGCCTCAACATTCTGTGATTCCGAAACCAAGCGCTCAAGGCCAACAACACCAGCAACTGCAACAGCAACAAGCCCCTCGGAAGAGACCAATCTCCAGCAGCAACCGCAACAGACTACAGTTGCATCGCCCCCGAAGTCCCTATCGGTACCATTATCGCCAACGCCATCGTCATCTTCTTCATCATCGCCCGGCACTTCAAAACAAGTCGCAGTTAAAAATGTCACCAATGACGCAGTCGCCTCATCTTCCTCATCACCACCACCACCATCGTCCTCGCCATCGCCATCACCATCGCCATCTTCAAATCAGCCGCCTTTGTCGACTTTCTATCAGTCTCTGTTAGAGTCGTCATATGCCGCTGATGGTACGTGCAATGGTACAGTTAACCTCTCACCGACCCCATTTAATGTGTTTTTTTGAAACCATCTTCTATCACACAGGTTTTCTGCAACTTTCTGAAAGCGAAATGCTCCAACAAGCTATCCAGCTGTCCACACAGGAGTACCTCGAGGACCAGAAGCGGAAAGGAGGTTTTCTACGTTAAGTTTTTGTTCTCAAACAACCACACACACACACTTCTATATATATATATATAAATATCCTTAATCCTTTCTTTCTATTTTCTACATTACACCCCAAACTCACACGTCACACACACACTACCCCCCCATTCTCTAGAGCCCATTCGATTCTCTGCGAAATCCTCTCTTTGAATTAGTATTTAGAATTAAAACCTTAAAACAAAAAAACAAAAAAAAAACTAAATTTAGCAATGTAATCTGAACTTACATGGAAAATTAATTAAAAAAATAAATACAAATACACTTCTAGGTGGTAAGAGAAACTGCTACTAAACACTACTATCGCTAACTATTGCTACTAGTACTACACAAAAAAAAAAAAAAAGCAAAAAGGCCGATGTTCTCGGCCGCCCAACTCTATTTCTCTTTCCAGGTGCCGTCGGTTAGATTCTTCTAATTTTTGTTCTGTTTTCGTTTTGGTAGTTCTTTAAGAAAATTCTATGTTCTATGTCCTGCTATGTCGACAGGCATATTCTTTGTTACTTATTTTTGTTTCATAATTTGTTCTTGTTTAGCTGCATTTTCTTTTGTTTTTTTTTTTTCATTTTGTTTTTACCTATCTTGTAATTTGTTTATGCAATATTAGTGTAAAAACACGAATAAACCCAGGGGAATTATATAAATAAATTCTTTTGGTTCTTAACAATATATAATATTAAATATACAGAGAATAGAATCAACATTTAAATCATATTAAAGAGTATGTAATTATTATTCTATTTAATTAATTAATTAAAGAAAAAGAAAACCAATTATTCATTAAGCCAACCGTATTCTTAGACATGCGGACAAGGGAGTTCAAACAAAAATATGTATTTTAATGTAATAACTTCTTTTGTTTAACATTTTTTTGTTTCTTTTGCTGAATAAAGAAAAATTGAAAAATATCAACCTCCCCTTTGTTTTAATTTCTTGTCCCTTAAGAAATCGCTAAGGTTTGAAACCCCTTGTTAGACACGCCCACCCAAGAAGCGAACCCTACACGATGTCGTTACTTGCTTTGGTACCAATTGACTGTGCATAAGTACCGGCAGTGTATTCGAAGAAAAAAGCATTTAGTCTTAGGATTTTCATTAAAAAACGTGTTAATCGACGACGTTGGGTAAAACAATGGCTTAAATTGCTAAAAAGTTGTAAAGACTTAGTGTTGTTAAAAGAACTTAGGTACCACGGAGGTAGAAGACTACCGGAAATACTACTACCTTACACATCTCTCTATGCAAGGCGACGGTCTGAGGAGGTACAGATTTATTTCTTTTCCCACCGATGACCTTAACCTACTCCAGCAAGCGTGCTCGTCAACCCTACACGAACTACTTTCTCTGTAGTCAACTTGGTAGCTCACGCAATTTAGGTGTAATCAGCGAAAGGGGCCTTAACTTTCGTTCCCAAGTCGACAATATATGCAATAAGTATAGCCAACTCTCCGTTTAGCTTTTTAAAACGATTGTCAACCGAATTGTGGTGCGACCCAGTCAGATTCGCAATTTCTCCTGAATTAACAGAAATAATTTACCCTCCTACCCTACCTATCCGTCAGCAGTCCGGCGAAAACCATCGCGAAATCGCTGAATCACTAATTGCCCGACGCTTCTCGAATCAGTCTCAGTTTTGTACTAATCACGGCAAACCCCAGGTCCATACCTCTCTTCCCTATTAGTTCGGTTCGGACTAACTACGACCAGAGGAAAATCTACCTAATCCCATAGGTTCACGACTTCAGTAATTTCTTCGCATTTCAACCCTAAGGCCCATACGTTGAACGCCAAAGGATTTCTCTCCATAAGCAACCCTATTGTCATATTCGTTCCAAAACGAATTGAAACATAAAGAAATCCGTATCGGATACGATATCCAAAGTGGAAATAACCACTTATCTCCAAAGTAAATACAAAGTAATACTTCCGCTCGAATCATGGGCCTCAATCAAGTTTTTGCGACGAGGTAGAGGTAAGGTGCATGAGATTGATGTCCACGAGTTATAAAAATGTCTGTATTTCTAAGCAGTTCATCAGATCCACGAGTCTCGCAAAGCTTGCGAGGTCCATAAGATCGACCCCGTCGCCTAGAACGAAATCTAGTTCCACGAAGTGCATGAAAGAATTTCACTGGATCGACTAAGCCTACTGCTTAAACGAAATCTACTACTTCGACGAATCCCACAAATCTAATGAAACCCTCGAACGAATGCCACTACTTCCGTCGAGTCCACCTCCTCGAGTACAGTCTACAGCTCCAATACCATAGCACAGCTTCGACCAATGTCCTCTACTTAAACTACGTACTAGTATGTTCATTCAATGAAATCCGCAAGTCTCCGAAGTCTACAGGACCCTACAATCCTCAGCTTTACGAACTTCAACGAGGTGCGAGCAGAGATAACTAAAGAAGTCACAAGATCTACAGCATTGCAATCGTAAGTACATATCTAAAAAAAATGCATTTCCTGATAGCTGATACCTATTTCTTAAAATTTAATTATTTCATGAATAGGTACCCTAGCACGTTCAATGACTTACAACCGCTCTGCCACAATAAGACATGTGCCTTCTTGTTTGAATCTAAGTCTCAACGACTCAGCAGCCGCGTAAACGTAATTCCTAAATTCAGTGCAGAGCCTCAGAAGTAAGAAGCACGATTAACTAGCGATAACTGCTACGTCTCACACCAACGATGCCTGGTCACAACCCACCATCATCCTGCTCTACGAAATAACCCAAACTTCATCTCAAAATATTTATACAAACCCTAAACCGTCATAATAAAGATCAATCAATTACCAGAAATCATGAGCGTTTCATTCAACTCTCTTTCAGCCACGCCCCCGACGATTGTCGCCAGAGCATCCCACACGCACGTTCATCTCTACCGAAAGCCAAAGCGATTCTGTCAAAATTATGAAATTCCGCGCGAAAATAAGCAAAAATTTCTGAAAAACACCAGGCGACCATGTGCAGCAAGTAGGTATCCCGACTGCGACTGCATTTGTTAGACGGAATAAAACGTGAAAATTAGGGACGCTGGAATTTTTGAAATAATTTTTTCGTATAGCTCTTCGGTTGTACTTTCTGGAAAAAATAATTTCCACAGGGTGTCACCTATTATAGGGTGCTTCGACAAGTTTTTTTCTGAAAAAATTATGGAATTGTTGCTGTCGGACACGCACGTCCATCTCCAGCGAAAGCCAAAGCAATTCTGTCAAAATTATGAAATTCCGGGCAAAATAAGCAAAAAGCAAGGAAGAAAAATTTCAGGAAAATATGCAAAAATTTCCGAAAAACACCAGGCGACCATGTGCAGCAAGTAGGTATCCCAACTGCGACTGCATTTGTTAGACGGAATAAAACGTGGAAATTAGGGACGCTGGAATTTTTGAAATAATTTTTTCGTATAGCTCTTCGGTTGTACTTTCTGGAAAAAATAATTTCCACAGGGTGTCACCTATTATAGGGTGCCTCCGACAAGTTTTGTCCTGAAAAAATCATGAAATTGTTGCTGTCGGACGCGCACGTCCATCTCTAGCGAAAGCCAAAGCAATTCTGTCAAAATTATGAAATTCCGCGCGACAGTAAGCAAAAACTTCCGAAAAACACCAGGCGACCATGTGCAGCAAGTAGGTATCCCGACTGCGACTGCATTTGTTAGACGGAATAAAACGTGAAAATTAGGGACGCTGGAATTTTTGAAATAATTTTCTCGTATAGCTCTTCGGTTGTACTTTCTGAAAAAAACACTTTCAACAGGGTGTCACCTATTATAGGGTGCTCCGACAAGTTTTTTTCTGAAAAAATCATGGAATTGTTGCTGTCGGACACGCACGTCCACCTCCAGCGAAAGCCAAAGCAATTCTGTCAAAATTATGAAATTCCGGGCAAAATAAGCTAAAAGCAAGGAAGAAAAATTTCAGGAAAATAAGCAAAAATTTCCGAAAAACACCAGGCGACCATGTGCAGCAAGTAGGTATCCCAACTGCGACTGCATTTGTTAGACGGAATAAAACGTGGAAATTAGGGACGCTGGAATTTTTGAAATAATTTTCTCGTATAGCTCTTCGGTTGTACTTTCTGAAAAAAACACTTTCAACAGGGTGTCACCTATTATAGGGTGCTCCGACAAGTTTTTTTCTGAAAAAATCATGGAATTGTTGCTGTCGGACACGCACGTCCATCTCCAGCGAAAGCCAAAGCAATTCTGTCAAAATTATGAAATTCCGGGCAAAATAAGCTAAAAGCAAGGAAGAAAAATTTCAGGAAAATAAGCAAAAATTTCCGAAAAACACCAGGCGACCATGTGCAGCAAGTAGGTATCCCAACTGCGACTGCATTTGTTAGACGGAATAAAACGTGGAAATTAGGGACGCTGGAATTTTTGAAATAATTTTCTCGTGTAGGTCTTCGGTTGTACTTTCTGAAAAAAATAATTTCCACAGGGTGTCGCTTCGCATAGGGTGCTCCGACAATTTTTTTTTTTTCAAAATAGGAAGGCACAGCAATATTTTTGTAAATACTTTTTATTCGCAATACATGAATGAGCATTTTTAAGGTAGAAAAACTATTTCACAATGATGGGTAACATATTGTTTGACTTTCATGGTTGCATTGTTGCTTGGACGGATGTGGCCATGTGTGGGAAATTTGGCAATTGCGTCCTTTTTTGATTCTGCTTCATCGTATCGTCGATCTTTGCGGTTTCTTTAAGTACCACTTCGTCTTGGGTTAACCGAGAGGCTCTAAAATTAAAGAAAAGAATAAGTTGAAGGTAAGTCCATGGTAAGTATGGTAAATTCTTAGTAATTTAGATTTATAATATAAAATTATAATTTTCTTTTATAAGTCTGTGGTCGGTTTAGATTGTAAGACTAGTGGGTAATGTGGGTGCTGTTGGGCCAAATTTTAAGCGTAAGAGGAATAATCGAATCATAGACCAATTAAATAAAAGCCGGGGCGCATATTTTCTCAGCGTCTAAATATAGACGGTATTTTTTCAAAACAAAAGCTGAACATATGACTATACCACTCACTGTCGAGTTTGATCATAAATCGTTAAAAACAGGATCGCAAATGATGCAATTCACGGGAAAGAATACATCACCGGGTTTAGTTCAAAATATGTGTTCAAATAAATAGAAAGCCAGATCGGATAGATTTGTTTACTTCCCAAATTAAAGTCAATACTGTTTTGCAAACAGTGGCATGTATACACTTGGCACACGCTCTACTTACAAACATGGCTAGGCTAACACCTGTTTAAATGTTTATTAGATCGGATACAAGCTCGGTGGCCCAAGAATATTTGATTAGTTACATATCTTTTGCTAGCCCAGTACATCTGTCTAGCCTATTCCATTAAAAAGTCAATATTTTCGTAAAAATAAAGTAGGTTTGTTACTTCGATACCAAAGAAATCTATGCGATTTGCTCCTCTGGAGAAGGACGCGTCTAGACAAAAGAAAGTGACTTTATGTGTCTGAGAGGGCCGTTGGTATATACAGGTTCCTTCAAAAAGGTTTTGAAGCATTGTCTCGTCGATTTTCGAATCAGCCATGGAAATGTATGTCTATGTTGATAGAAGGTTCAAATGTTAGATCGCAGTTTATGCATGCCAGTGCTTGTAGGATAGTATAGAAATAAATGGCCATCCAACAAGAAGTGTCATTTCCTGCAAATTTCCTGCTATTGATGACTACTAACATTCAGCTATCACTGTGATAGCTATAGATAAGTAAAAATTATGAGGTTATTAAATGTGGCTCGAAATACACTCGCACAATGTACTGAAATAGTGAAAAATGTCTTCAAAAATGTTGAACATTTCATATTGCTTTTGGTCATCATCGACGTCTTCTCGCACAGGCTTTGTGAAATTAATGGATACATTTGAACATCTAGAACATGTTAGTGACTCAAGCTCGTCTTCGGCCTGCGAGGTAAGTTTAAAATACCCTAGAGTGTGACAGAAAAATCACTTCGAAACGATAACAGAAATTGGGCCTACGCGGAACCAATTCATACTGCATTTTGCATAAAGATCTTGGCCTACAAAACCAGCTGACTAGCCTGCTCAAAGCCATTCGCTGATTAGAGACTGGAAAATGTTGATAGTGCAATGGGGTTTCTGTGAGCGGATGACGTTTACCGAACAAAGCTGACTAAATTTACTGGCTCAGAAGAACGGTGCCATATCCCACACAGCTCCTTGGAACTCTGATTGCTCGAAATGGAGACTTAAATCAAGGTAAACTAAGGTAAAGCAAATATTTGCAAAAAAGAGTCTCGAGAATATGTGATGTAAAGTTTCATCAAAAGAGTGACTATTTTTAGGTAGAGCCAAGGCGAATATTTGACAAATCTTGTATGCCACTATCAACCTCTACTTTAGACTGAAATAAAAATATTACCACTTTCCATCAAAATGTTGCTTCTTTCTGTTAATTTAAAATGACACCTCTTGTTGGATGACCACACAGAACTTATATTTAAGTACCAATACTCCATTCCTCGTATGAATTACCCTTTCTTGCTTCGGAGACATTCTGTCACTATCTGGGTTCGAAGGAATAAATCCGAACTCGCCGTTCTTATTGACCCACTTGGTGCCACAAAGCCCACATGCTGTACCAAACTAATTACATCCGAATTAGAATAGCTCATATAATCTCCCTTAACAACTCAATCAGTTGTGTCAACCTTTCCCGCTTAATATCCTGCCGAATTATCTAACTAAATATTTACCAAAACTATTCCCCACACAGACTATCATTACAATCCTTCGGCTCCAGCGTTGCCTCCTCAATACAAGTCCAATAAATTTGGTGCCAAAAGAATTTATCTGCCTACACCACGTCGATTTCTACCCCTTATCTGGATGCAGTTTTCCAATTAAGCACAGACAATCAATTTGCCATTCGGCGTCCAGCATCTGTACTAGGACTCCTCTGGGTTATGGTGCACACAAACACAGATGAACTTCACCTCCTAGTGCTCAATAAAAATTGCTAAGGTCAATAAAATGTTCTTTATGGGTGACGCATTTTCAGGCACATTTGTTGCATCCAAAAGGACATTTGCATGGAACTTGTTTGCACATGCAGGCAGGACACCCCCTCGCCATCTTCAATTAAATGACCAACGACGAGGCTATGCTGATGGTCCGGAAAATGATCACATCTTCAGGTAATTTTCTTAAGAGCTATCGCGTCAAGTTGGTGGCATTCGTTCATTTAATTTCTCTTTAATTTGAAATTAATTTAAAGTGGATGGGTGCGGGGGTGTGTTTTGGTTTTATGCGGTTTCTTGGATGGTGGGGAATTTAATAAACTGTTCTCGGGAACTTGGTGTGCAAACAAATTTCGAGCAGACAAGGGAGGGAAGTTGTTAGTTTCGGGACTCATCAAAGGATATTAACCAAAAACTTTTGAGGCTTAATCGTGGGTTTGGGGTTGTTGATTTGTGCCAGGGAATGCAGTGAACTTGTCGGATTTGTATTTGATGTTGACACAATATGTATTTTAGGATAATGACCGGTCATGGACTTTAAATTGTATTGTTTTCTTTATTTGGAGAAAGTCCCCACACTTTTTGGGAAGCGACGTAGGGTTGTAATGCATGTGTCGAACGATTTGAGTTCGCATGGGTCAGTGGCATCAGTCGAGTCAGTATAGTAATGAATGAGAAGAAAATTGAGGAAGAGCCCTCAATGTAGCCTATGTCGAACTACTATGAAGCATAGCTATTGGCAGATAGTCGTCTGACAAAAGAACAGGGCGCTCTCACGCTGGATTTCTTTAACCGATGTAATCTGTCTTTTAACCACGTCCATCTCCAGTGTAATCCTGATGGTTTCTGTCAGAATCATAGAGCGTTTCACTGTAGTTTTGACTCCACCTTCCTATTGCCACACCCCGTACCCCGTTCACCGTGCCACCAAATCCATGAGAAAAAACACGTTACGAAAAAATTTTACGCAAAAAAAAGACCGAAAAACGACCGAAAGGCGACCATGCTCAGCAAGTGGGCAGAACCAACTGATTTTTATTTTTGAGCTGGTGGCTAGTTTTGTCCGCCTCTAGCGAAATCCAAGACAATTTCCGTCAAAACTATAAAACATTCTTGAGCGAGAAGTTCTTGAAAAATGCAAAAAAAATTCCGGAAAATACCAGGCGACCATGCTCACCAAATGAGTAATACCAACTAAATTTTGCTTTTGAGCTGGTGGCTAGTTTTGTCCGCCTCTGGCGAAATTCAAGACAATTTCCGTCAAAATTATGAAACATCCTTGAGCAAGAAATTCATGAAAAATGCAAAAAATAAATTCCAAAAAACACCAGGCGACCATGCTCAGCAAGTAGGCGATCCCAACTTATTTTGAACCGGTTGGTGGCTAGTATCGTTCCAGCATATTCAAAGGAACTTCTTAAAGATCGTCTTTCTAACTACTGTGTAGTCTTTCCTACAAGTAGGATTGTGTCGGCATATGAGACATTGCTCGTCAGACTTCATCATGACCCACACTATCCAAATAAACGTCTTAGGTGAGATGAAAGTTTGACGAGCTTGCTTAAGACTTGTTCACGAATTCGGTGTCATCCATAACTCCGTGTGTTTCGAAAAAATAAAGTCGATCTTCTTTGCGTTCAAAGTCAAGAGCCTAGTGCTCATGTATTCATAAATGACAACATCATAGGACTGCCTTACTCGCAGGAGATCTTTCTTAGGGTAAGTATAGGGGTAAGTATAGGGTAAGTACAAGTAGACACCCTGCAAAGTAAATGAAAAATGTAAAAACTCATTAAATTCGGTCGGAATAACTACCATCAGATCATGACTAAAGTTTCAGGGGTATGATAGAACTAAGTCTTGCACAAACTATTGTGTGAACAAGCCTAAACACGAAGGGTCTATCGTCACGTATTGACCTGAAAAATTAAGTCAGCTTTTGCCTTCTAATGGCAATAGCGGTTCTGATCACTCTTTATGTAAACTGAACAAATGTCCCAAGACGTCTGAAAGTAAGGAGCTATAAACACTTGTGTACTAGCAAGTAACATTTAGACGTTAGGACACCAACAGTGGACTATCCTTCTATCTACATCCTGCGCTCAATAGACAGAAGTATGTAACTCTGTTCATGATTCAGGAAACATTTAAAGAAAAACAAACATACACCCTAGTGACGATGAACAAATTTATATCTTCCTCCAAACTTTAAGGAAGCCACCACAAAAATTTTAGTTAGAAAATTCACGAGGCTCAACCTACTCTGCAAATTCTATGATAGCCCCGTCTGTGGATGACTATGGACAAGCAGTACCCACTGTACCCACTTAAAGCAGTGGTTAAAGTTAAAGAAAAAGTTTTAAAGTGAAACCCTAACACGCGTTATGCACTCCCAATTTAAAAAAAAAAGTAAAAACTCGCCGAAATTCAAAAACTCAAGTTCTCCTATCACATTTCCCACCATAAGTTCAAAGGAATTTCCCTCTTGAACCGCTGCCACGAGGATATTTAGTCTCCTCTCCAGAAAAAGCTCCTCAACTTGTTGCATGCGTCACAGGTAGTACTTCCCCTACTTAATTCTCAAACATCATCATGGTATTCAAGGTCGCTGTGTTGTCTCAACCAATCAAATCACTGCAAATTCTTTTCACAACACTAGGTGGTATCTTAAGGATGTGGATGGGGTTATCCTGAAAAGAAGTGGGTGTCATAAGGTTGTCCACTCACCTATTCAACATATCCTTGTAGTGGGCACTCTATTGTTTGCCAAATAGTTGCGAATGCGTCTCTGTGGGGTTATAGGTCTCTATTAACGTCATTTCCTGATTCAAGTGATTTCGCTGTTGTCCTTAATTTATATTGTACATCAGAACAGTTAGCAGGTAATCCCCTAAGTAATAAGTAGTCGTTTTCAATTTTAACGATGGAATGAAGTCGCCACTAAAAAAAAAAAAATGAACGTAAAAAGCGGATTTATCTCTGCCGTGTTTGGGACATTTGCTTCCTGTGTTGTGGGACTGATATCCTTGTCATTAGTGCGTTGCTCAAGCGTAAATTTTTCAGTCGAGTTGAAGAATAAAAAAAGGAAAGATTTTAATGACGGTTGGCGAGGCGAGAGAGGGATGACGGACTCACCTAAATGAAAGGATATTCTATAGTTCCTGGAATTTTTCATCTTTCTGATGGATTATTTATTAGTCGTTGGACAAATGAGACTTCTTTATGGATTATCTATTAAATACTCCATAAATTGCGACAAATAAGGACTTTCTTCTAACAAATGCTGTGTCCTTTGACTAAAAAGATACGTATAACTGCGGTATTAATGAATGCTTTGAGCCTCAATTCGAAGAAGGATAGTTGTTGACTATTTCTGGAAAGAATTAGTATGCCTCAACACTTAGTAGGAATCTCACAGAGCTTAGTTAAATGCCAGAATACTTTTCATATACTCTCGAATGTTTGAATGAACACCTTTGGTTTTTCCATGGAAATCGAACCAGGCTCGATAGTACGACACACAAAACATGAGAATGTGAAGTAGGCATACGTCGTATCAAACCTTACCTTTCACAAGGCTCACTTGGCAGCTTTGATCTTTCAAACATGGTAGCATTCCTTAGTGGAATACGTATTCGTTTCAAGTTCTCGTTTTAAGTTAAGTACAACACTTTAATGCTTTATCAGAGGTGGGGAACAGATGCCTGAACACCTCTATAGCTTAGAAGGTAGTACTGTCTAACAGATTTCTGGCTTTCCACGAGAAAAAGGTAACATGTACGAACGTTTTATCAAAGAATATCTCCGATGAAATCCTGAGTTTCAGATGTCTGATAGTAGGCCGTAAACCACATCTTAATTTATGTTCCACAAAGGACGCAAGTGAAATTTAAACGGATATCATTTACATGGTTCTTCACTAGAAATACGAACAATGTCCTAGTTGTGAAAAAAAGATTTCATTTTTACGTCCCCGATTTCTTACGAGACTTCTACAGGCCTATAGCCTCTACTATGTGAAGCGAAACAATAGACTAGGTAGGTAGGCAGACAGTTGCAGACTTCGCACCCAACTCTTTGAAATATGAGACAACCTAGTCACTGCATCGACTGTACAGTAAGTATTTATGTTAAGATCAACAAATGTTAACCGACTTTAAGGCCGCCTATGATAGCATTTATCGTAAACAAACCTAAGCAAAGCGATGACTGAATTCAGAAGGCCGAAAAAGTTGTACCAGGTGTGCCGCCTTATGTTGAAAAATACGGGCGATTTGGAGATTCCATTTCAATGCTGTTTCGACCGGATTTCGTCAAAGAGTTACTAAGTCAAGCGAGTCCTTCAATTGGGGACATCGACACCATCGGCGGTTCTCATCACAGCAATGTAGGGAATCGGAGGAAAGACAGGGGATATAGTTCGGAAAAAACTGACTTCTTAAGTCTTAAGACTATTGAAGGACAAAAATAACACTTTACAGGACCTTGATACCGCCAATTTTAGTATATGGTACCAAGTGCTGGAAAATAAGTAAAATAGTCGACTAAATCTTGAAGTTTTTCGAAGACCACTGAAGAAAATTGAGTCCCAAATTTTAGTCCATAAGGCCAAAACATATCGACTACACTTGGCTAGGTAACATCGGATAAATGGACAATAACGATTTGAGTTGAGTCTCGGCCCTAAATTTCGGAACCCTAGTTTCTCAAAGCCTCTTGAACCCATTTCTGTTTGCAGTTTCATATTATTTCCATAAAGTGAAGTGGCTCACAGTTGAATGCTGAAGGTCTATGCCTAGAACTGCTCATGTAAGACCCATATGCTATACATATATGAAATAACCAATTAAGAGGATTGCAGAAGAGAGAGGAGGCCAAAGGTATCGGGCTTCGTGTTTTTTATAACTTTTAAGCCTAAATGACAAATAAGTCTTTATGTAACAGAGTCAACCGCAAAGAAAAGTGGGTCCTACGAGACTTAGTGTAAGCTTAGCAACTGAGGACAAAATGCAAAAACTGTAACCACTTTGAGATCATTTCATTTGTAAGAGAAGTAGAATTATACAGGTCAAGTCGACTAAGCATTCAAAAAATGTTTTGTCATGGTTGCAGAGCTAAGGATGTTTAATCGGAAATAATATGTAGTTTAGGTATGAACAACCTTCCATATGATCTCACAAGTCTTCGATGAGAAAGGAATGTCAGGTTCAGATTTTCAGTATTCACTCGCAATAAAGGAAAATGTGTCGGGAATTTAGTATTTTAAGGTTTTATCTACGTTCTATAGTTTTAGAGAAGAAAAACCTTATGCTGAACACACAATAAAAGCCGGCATCATACTTCTCCTGTTTAGTAATTAATTCACTTATAAGTGATAGGCTGTCTAAAGGGTTCGTACTGAAGTATGGTTATAAACAATTGGGCGTCAGGATAGATATATAGGTTAGGAATTGAAAATCTTTACATAAGAGTGTAGAAATTTGGCCCAATGAAGGTTAAAGGTACAGGATGTCGAAAAATTTGTCCAAATCAAAAAACACTGAACCAGCGTTGACATTGCTAAAAAGTCAAAATTTTCAAAAACATAACTCGATGGTATTGATAGAGGGTGACATCAGTTGGCATTCCAAATGCCATAGAAATGCGAGTTATACGTGTCCAACTCACTCCAAAATGCTGCTACATCCTTCCACCCCTAAGGACATTTCCTTACTAAATTACCACTCTTCTTTATTAGTCTTCGTACAATACAAACTTCCCTCTGGAAAGCTTTACCTTACAGGAGAAATTTCCCACACAAACACATACAGAACGAAGAAAAATAATAATCCACTTCGTCTACCCTACATCCCCACTGAAGCGACCATCTCCAACCAATACGATTCCGTTGAGTGGGTGTACATACGCATCCTTATCATCGAGGACATTATCTCCTCACACAATATTTTCGAGCACCAAATTAAGTTCAATTTCAAATATAAAAGAACCTGCAGCTCAGGTCCTTACAACATTCATCTACTGACTTCGATACAGTGAACAGTAACACGAGACACAAAGGACATCGAAGTATTTTACAAACTTTACTAACTAAATAGCAAAAATAAAAAGCCAAACTCTTTAAAGTATCCTTTTTGGACAAAAGTGCTGTGAGTCTAGTGTTGCGTGATACTCTATTGTCTTAAAACGAAAAAAATAAAGTCACTCTAGTTTAACTTTAAAGTGTTTAACTCGAAAGTCTTGTGTCTTTTTCGCGGTTTTATTTAAATTATCCTTAAACAACAGAGAAACAAAACCCCGAAAAAAACAAAAATTACCGCCAGGTGAGTAAAGGCAAAGTTTTATTTTGGAGAACAATTATTGACACTGATTTGAGGCGTGAAAGTCCTTTGTCGAAATCTCATCTAATTGAGTTCCTTCAAGAGGAAATTACACTCTGCAATCCTTGTTGACATACAAGTCAAGTGATTCCCAGTAGAGGCGACAATAAATGGCCTACCTGTTGGACTCTTTTTTGTTTTTTGTCTTCTTCTTGTCATGATTTAGCCCCAGGATAGGTGGTAGAGAAAGTTCATCCTTAATTTACATTTTTAATCTCCTGTGTCTATAGTGTGTGTGCTATTATTTGACGCAATGGATGTCCTGGAATTGAAATATCCTTGATGAAAGGTTGATGATGGAAATTGTCACGATGCGATTGTCATTAATTCTAATTCTTTGCTGGTCTCTCGGTGGCTTTTTGTTGCTACTGCCCTTAGGGACTAAGCCAAACTAGTCCTCACAACGGTGGACGAGGCACTTTGGGAAGGATGTTTTATTAACTAACCAGGGGTTTTCTTGTTCGCAGGAAAACGTTCTTATTTTTCATTTGTCTTTTCAGTTTTAGTGCAGTGTTCGTTTTTTTTGTTTTTCTACATTAATTTGAGGGAAATTGCTATGGCGGCCGTAATGAAGCTAACTTCCGGTTGACCATTGAATAAATTATACCGCCTTCGAAGTAGATGCGAAATTGGTTTTTTGCTTAGAGGTATGAAATTGTTTTTTCTCACTCAGGGAATACGCAAAGAAATGTGGACAATGTGTTGTTTTTTTTTTGAGCCTGGTATAATTTCAGATATTGTAGTTTAAGGCTATCGTCGCCTTGAGGGGTGTTATAGTGAATTTTAGGAAAATTAATTTTATCATTTCTCCATTTTCATGGGGACACCTACCTAAGGTAAAACAAGTTATATTCCAACTCCTTTTAGGTCGATAAATTGTTAAACAAATTATCTTCTATCAACTGTTCAAGATTAAAAAAAAGACTCCCATTGGACGCCAAATATTGAATCTCGTCTGTGAACGAGATAAAAAATTATGAGGTTTTTATTAAGTTTTATATTACAAAGCCGTTCCACTTGGCCCTGCCAGTATATACTTTTCAAGCATTTAGCATATAGAACAGTTTCAGAAGAACTATTTTCACATTCTAGGCTTAGAAATCTCATAAAAAATGTAAGAGAAGCTCATCACTGATCAGCTCATCTACACGAATAGAAATGACAAAATGATAAAATGCTTCCTCGATAAGTTATGGTCTCTGACAATTGTCAGACCTTTGCTCGAAATGGGACCTAAACATTAAAATGGGACTAATTGCCTACAAGTCACTTTGCTATTCTGCTTGAATACCACGCCCAATTTAAAGGCAATTTTTCTTAAAAAAAAATCTTCTTTCCAAAGGAATTTACAATGCTGATTGTGTTTTTTCGTAAATCTTGTTATATTTTCATCAAATTAGGCTTCAAATGGCTCCAAACACGCCTACCAATTTGTATGAAAGATCGAAAAAAGAGATTACAAGCAACATAACCACGACCTGGTAAAGATATCTATGATAACCCGTTTCTGAGCACAGCCTAGTTTTGCTGTTCTTCTTAGTTCTTACAGTTCTTCTGTTTTACCTTGTTCTCTAAGGTCTGATTCAATTTTCTTGGACAGTGCTTGCCTTAGTTCTAGAAGTTCTCCACAGAGTTTTCCTTCTACTCCACAAGGTCTTCGTGCCTTTTTCTCTACTAAGAACCGCTATCAGCTCGTTAAACTTTCCAAAAGTTACACAAAATTTATGGTCGAATTTATTGAATAATTTAAGCCATAAATCATACATTTTTTAGAAACTCCATAGCGTCGTATGCACTCATAATTTCTTGTGGAATTTCTACTGATCTCGATTCATTGAATTTTCGGTAAATATCTGATCCTCGTTTCGTTAAAAATCTATCTGATTTTAGAAACGACTCTTTGGCAGAGTAAAGTCTTTGCTAAGTGAATGTCGGAATAAATAACACCAGAGTTTCAAACCGAAGCGTTCACAGGCAACTTTCTTAACAACTTTCTTGAGACGGCTACTAAGTACAAGGGATCCCTAAGCCATAATGCGCACAGTAACTCGAAAGTGGTGGAAACAATAATATGAAGTTCCGCAACGCAAGTATCCAATACACTTTAGCATGAACATCCCCGAACTTCACAACAACCCTACAAATAGTGTCCTGAGATTTGCAAGGATTTGCAAGTTTACCGCAGCTACTGCATCTCTTGACGCTCCCTTCAAGGACCATTCCTGTTTACCCACGTGTTTAGCAAAGTACCACACATTGAAAAAGTTATTTCCAAAGGATTATAAAGTCCTGAATCGCAGTTCACCCCTTTCATGTCACCCATAACTATCCAACCCATGCATATTCAATTTGAAAAAAACAAACTCGCTGACATAGTAGTTGTTCCCTAGAGACAGCTACCACCACCACCGCCATTGTTATCGCGCACAATGATAACAACAGGTATAGAGCACAAAGCCAATTGAAAGAGTTTTTTTCAGTTTTGCAACCATGTCCTTCTGTTATATCGGTTTTGTTCAAAAATTCCCATTTGCAGCTTCCGCCTTTGGGCCACACTCTTTCGCAAATCGAAAGTTGATCATATCGGTGTGACGGAACGCTGCCAACTCACAGCTTATTGGAATTGTTTCGAGACATTTCTGAAATACCTTTATACCTCGACGCCACTGGTGTAGAAGCATGGCGTAGATTTAGGTTAAGGATATGCGTATGTGATTACAATGCGACTCTGGTTGCTATCCCTGTTCCCATGGGGGTGGTGTTTCTATTTTTTTTTTTATTTTTGCTTTCTTATTTAAAGTTTTTGTTTGATTTGCAATTGATTGGTAACGCGGGAGGCTTGTTAACTCGTACTGCCTCGTCAAAGTTATGAATGAATTCAATTTCGCAGCAAAACCAAAGGAAACCCCGTCGCCAATCTGGAGTTCAAAGACATTGAAGAACACGTGCATGCTCTGACCTAGTGTGCTTGGAATCATTTCTCAGATCTTACTATCAAGTCGAAATAGTTTGATAAGTGTCATCTGTCCCATTTTCGGTGGCTTTATACTGATTTTCTTATCTACAGCGCGTGTAGTACCACACACTAGTAAGTCTTATCAATATATTGCATTTGCTGTCCTTGCGATAGGTTCATCTTGATAGTGACACTGTTTTCCTTATCGCACTTTCTTTTCTAGGAATTCAACAAAAATTAAATAATTATCAATAGCCGGCGTCTAATAAGTAGCAAATATAAATCATCAAGTCATTTGTTTTGATTATGAGGTTTTAGGTGTAATAAAAATAAGAATTCCCACAGAAAACTGGATTAAGTGGGTTTTGGAAAAAATATGATCTATGAGCCTTTACTCACTATTACCCATCCCAGTCGATACTGGTCAAATCTTAGATTCCTCTTAGGAGAGTCATTGTCTCTCGACTTGTCAGACCCTTTCCTACAACTTTGCTTGTAGACAGCATCTATATTTTGATATCTTTCTGAGCGCTTATGCTAAAATCTTTTCTTTTCGAGACTTTTCGAGTTTTTTAAGTCGAAATTACGATAAATAACTAGCCAGACATAGTGGCTTCGAACCGTGCAGCAGTAAGACCAAAACTAGTGAGAATCAAAAAGAAAGAATTATATAAAGTATTTTTGCCAGAGTATAGGCCTTGTATTAACGAACTTCCTCTATGAAATATCATCTCCAAACGGTCTCCAGGACACTGCCTAACATATTTTATGTAAATAAATAAATAAATGCTTTACTTCGTCTTCTGATATCATGTCCTCCTTAGTTAAAGCTTCATTCATGGACTTGATTTCAGCTGGTAGGCAAAAGCCCTTAACATCTTGAAGGGAGTTACCAGAAAGGATTTCTAGAAGGTCATAGTGCTTCTTGAGGCTATTTCAAAGCTCATCAGGCCAGTTATTAAAAAAAACTTAACTCTCCATGAAAATATGTTCCACAGGTAAAAAACGAGGTTAGACTTTATTTAACCTTTATAGGAAAAGCTCAAGTTCCAATCAGACTGTACCATTCTTTTCTGACGATAAACTATCCCTTGAGAATCTCAGCTTAGTACTCAGAAATATCAACAACGCGCTTGGCCATGCTATTAAACACTTAAATGCGGTTGCTTCAGCGAATTTTGGTATAAAACTTGAAGGTATTTGAAAGCCTGGTAATCTGTTCATTCTTACATTTTAGAACAGATCCTGGGCTTAAGGAAACTGTTAAATAAAAACAGATCTCCAGAAACTTAAGGAATTAGATTTTACCTCCTTCCAAACAAAGAAAAGTTGAATTCCTTCCCTTGCCCTTGTGGGTCTGAGTAATGAGTGTTTCTGAGTAATGAGCCATCAAAAGTGTTCACCAAGACAGGATTTTCTTGAACTTAAAAGTATTAAGTTCCGAGTCACAACATTCCTGATAGTGCCAAAAACCAAGCTTCATGGATTAGGTCTGCTTTTCTCCCTTGGCTGGTCACTTCAATTTTCCAAAATCATTACTATTCTTCTGATTATATAATCCTATCCACACCCAAAGTGAGCAAATAATTTCCTTCCCATTTTTTAAGTCTCGCTCCTTTGCCACTTGACTCCTAAATCCTCACCTTTAACTCTCAAACCGTAACAAGTTTAATCCCAGTTGGACAATTTAAATGTGTGTACTCACAAATAAATTACCGTATCTCCATGCAATCGTAAAACACACACATATAGGAACTTCCTTTACAAATTGATTCAATTCCATGTGCTAATATTTACGATAGGTAGAATGCCAAAGAGGATTTAACCCGATTACAGGATGTACGGGAGTACTGCAACCACACAAACCCAGAAGATTGTCTTCTTTTGTGTGAGGAAAGAATATTGTGCTGTTTTGTGCAAAGATTGCTACTGTG
Organism: Xylota segnis; assembly: GCA_963583995.1. NCBI lineage: Eukaryota > Metazoa > Arthropoda > Insecta > Diptera > Syrphidae > Xylota > Xylota segnis. Next base: position 4,497,668 of record OY757238.1, read on the forward strand.
GCTTAGAAATATGAAATAATATCCTGAAATACTTTGGAATGGTTTGCAGTTCTGTCTCTCGGTTTGTCTGCATGCCTTAACAGGAAATGAGTTCTTGGTAACGAAGGATCACAGTGCAACCCGAGTTGAATGGCAAATTGATTGCAATGGCTTATTGTAGGACTGTCAAACACGTGTTGAAATGCAAATTCTATTTGTACCCTTATTAGATAGGATATTTATAGCTTCTCGGGTTTGATGTATGAAAATGAATTGAATGGGGATTTGTGTGAAAAGGTAGTGAAATATGGATGTGCACTTAATTAATTGGGTGTAACACTTCTTTTTGCAATGCGATGGAATTTCTGCTCAGGATTAGCCCTTTGAAATCCTAATAGATGTCATCTATTCAAAAACATGCCAACTCTAAGGTGCCACGCTCAATTATTGACGACATTTACCCTAAAAATCTGATTATCAAATTCTATAATTGTCAGTCCAACCTTAATCTAATGTGTCAAGTGATTAAATTCGATTAACTTCACTTGACAAGATTGATTACACACGTATGTGTTATACATGTCAAACTAATGTCAGATTTAGTCATGACGACAGAATGTTAAAGTACAACTTTTGAGATTATCTTCGATATTTCTGATTACACCAATGAACGTCCTTCAGAAGTTCGTAAGTACCGTCGACAATCGAGAGATATAAATATAGTCACGTGCTCTTGAACTCTCGTTCACACTTCATTTAAGCTTAAGACACACAAGGCAACTGTCAATCTTCTGTCATACGTCAAAGTTCAAGTAGCATTCTCTTTGGAATATCAATTGCTAACTTGACTTTAATTTCATCTCTAATACAGGAAATTAATTTCAAATCGCTCACCGGCCGCCCCCGTATCACTTAATTAGGAATGAAAACTTCCTGAAAGTTCCTCCACTGTCGCTCTATGTCATGTGAAGCACGGTGACAATTGTCGATGATGTGAAACTGTACTTAATCAGTAGAAACACGTTCGAGAGTTTGAAATTCAATTCAATTGAATCAACCGGATGGATGAATCAAATAGAACACACAAAAAAAAACGAAAGTGTGTACATGGCTTAGGAACCATGAAATTAAGAAAACGTTAAGACACAAAGCACGGGAGGTTGGGTATGAAAATTCTATCGATGGGTTATATCGATGCGAAAGAAAGCCATCAGAGATTTTGCGAATAAAACATCCTATGTACACCATATGAACACATCCGGAATCAATGAGGCATTTTATAAGCAATTCACATATCGTAGGGAAGGAAGGAATTGTGTTCCTTTCGAGGCTTCAGATGGATGGGGAAAATTTCAATATAGCATGTCGGTAAATAAACCAAAATTTACGTACGATTTCTGCCGTGGGCAACTGGCTAAAAAGGCTGAAAATAATTTGAAAAGTCTCGAGCGGGAGTCTGAAATGTGGGCGTATTGACTACAAGGTCATTGTTCATAATATTACGTTTATTTTAAAGGGACAATCAGGAGCAGAATTCCATGCGTTTTGAATATTAAGTTTTTTCTTGTTGCAAAATATTAAGGATAGAGATGTGCTCGGAGCTTAAGGTGTAGTGATGCGTAATGGTAGGCTGTTAAGTGGTTTTTTTGTGGGGATTTACCCTCAAATAACTTGCGGTAATGTGATGACAATTGTGGCGTCAAATGGTCACGTTTGATCGGATATAAATGGCACATTAATGAAAAGGGTTATGGATTCCTGCAAAGGAAAAAAAGGGTATGAATTCCATTAGAGAAATCGAAGTCCAAAACGATGTTTGCAACATCTGTGTCCAAGGAAAGTGAAAACTTTACCTTAATCGGTTTAATGTATTGTTGGAATCGTTATATCTTTAGGTTTCATTGGATTTGGCAAGATGAAAACAGAGAATAGAAGCTAGATCCGTTCCCTAGAATCAAGATAATCTCTGATCGGATTCTCAGCTGGCAATGTTCGCCAGACCTCCAATCATCAATTGAAACCAATGGATTTCATTCATTCTTAACTGAGATTGAATTATCTCTACAGAATGACGTTTTTAAGTGTCAAATCACATTAGTTATTCCTGGAGGGAATATGTCATTCAGCATAAAAATTTAAAAAGGAAGTCTATCACTAGAATTAATTGAGTTTGAACTACCTCCACAGAGTGACATTCTTAAGTGTCAAATCACATTACGCACGTGACGGATATGTCATTCAGCAAAAACGTTTAAAACGGAAGTCTATGCTTAGAAATCTCTAATGAATTCCTTTCCTGTCAATGTATTATCAGCAATACAACTTATAGCATTATTTTCAGTATTGACACAACGACAGATTCTATTCTAATCAGTTCGGATATTTGGACTAATCAAAATTCTGACAGCGTATATCACATTTTCATAATACAGGAAATTGGTTTATGATATTTTGCTTTGATTTTCGATTAAGGAAATTACTTAGAGACATTAAGCGATTGCAATTCTCTGGCTTGATCGGTTTTTGGTGCGATAATGACAGATGTCACGGTGGCATTTATAAAGATTGCAAATGATTTGCTAGTCTTTTATCAAGCTATTTTTATTTAAATATCTGTTATATCTTTTAATTATGATTAAATGTAGTTTCCGGACATTTGCTGCGGGGAAATGTCAAAGTTGGAATTTTTAAATTCAGCTTCCAAATGACAGTTGCATACTTAAATGCATGGAAATATTCATTCCAAGTCAATACACTCTATTTCCTAACCACCTAGAGTATCTCTCTCTCCCCCAATCATTCAACCACAAAAAGGATGCTCTAGGATATGAAAATAATTTGAATTTGACAAACCTCCCCTGACAGTAAACTGTTAACAGGCAGTAAATTTTCCATTCAATCGACTGCATTTACTTCGAAGAACTTTAATCCTTCAGGGGTTAAAGATAACAAATCCTCTCTTCGTTCTTCGGGGATATAAGGATATTGTTTTACATTGCCATTCCTACAAGGGTATACACATGTATATGTATGCCAGTACCTGTAAGACTCTGGCGGACACATGGACTTTTACATCCTTGCTTATAAGATTCGTGGGAGATAAAAAGTGTTATTATCCTGTTTTGGAGATTTTATCAAGTCACTTTGGAGTTTTGTTTTTTATGAAGAGCTGATTCCCGAGAGGAATTTTAAAGGTACAAATTTACGTGTAAGCACTAAAGGAAGTCTCTGGATATTATCTGACCTTATGAGGTAATAAGAAGTCAATTAGATGACAGAATTTCGTCCATTAACAAGGTTAGGTGGATGAATTAAAATCAAACCCCTTAACACTTTAAGTTGAAAAGAAAGTGGGAAAAAAATCGATCACCTACTTTCTATCCCTGTTCGCACATCCACCTTTTTCGGTCACTTAAACAAGTCCTTGACTTTAACTCTTGCGAAAGATATTCCTTTTGTCTCAATGACTGCATCACTTTGGCGTTTAACTGAAACAAAGTTGTCAAGTTTAAATAAGAGCTCTAAGGACATACGGTCCCTCGTTTGATTTTAATTGAAGCAATTTTCCAACAGAACGCCAAAGAAATTGAATACCTTTCGGGGGAGGTACCTAGTTCAAATTTGATCATTCTTTTTTTCAAAGAAGACAACAGTATCTATGCTAACAACATTTTTTACTTAACGCTGAATAGCTGAATTAATCGGTTTTTTGCGTTTTTTTTTACTGTTCATCCCTCAATTCACCCACTTGGAATATAAATAAAATAAAATGTAAACTAATTCAATAAAGGAGATGATGTATTATCCTGCGGTTAGCTTCCAATCGCTCATCATCATATCTTTTGTAAATTCATGTATTTCTTAGAAAATGAAATCGAATAAAAGGGGATAAATTGGCCCAGAATTCATGGCAGGAAATAGGACTAAAGAGAAACATGTTATTCCTGTCTGCAGTACATCATCATAGGGCAGAGTAGATTGTGTGCTCCAACATTTTATTTTATTTTGTTTTCTTGTGTAGGGTTTCTCGAAGGATATTTTTATTTCTCAACGGAGTAGCTTTACGGTAAAGGATAGTGGTTTATGATGTTTTTTCTTCTTTTTTTGTGTACAAGGAGTGGGCCTGAATTTAATTTCTAGTTTTCGCGAGTTTTGCAAATAAATATTCCTCTTTTATAGTTCGCGATGTAGGAAAGCCTGCGAATGCCACTGTTCCTTGAGTGGTGTGGTACCTTCAAATTGACATTTAAATTTAGACATGCTTCTGGAATGGAAGACTGAAATAGAATTGAAATGGAAGTTTGACTTGAATGGTGATGGATAACTTTATCACTGTCAATGGAAACCATGTGGGAGGGAACTGTTTTTTGGCTTGAAGAGCATATACGCAGAAGGATATGTAGCGAGGATTTAGCAATCGTAGTGGTGCGGACAAAATATTATGACGTCAAGTCGAAAGAAGTACTATCTAACTGTCTATGGAATTTATCATTACAAACTTAGCCTTCGGACTTTATCGATTCCAAAGGTCTACTCTATGTTCTGTGCCAAAGCGCTATTTTGTGGAACCTACTTGAAAAGTTTCAGTTGCTAAGTCTCCTAGGATTCGGGGCTGGTTTCTTCTACTTCCAGCGGCAGACTGCAAATAAATTAAGAGGCTACTATCTAGAGGAAGTATCAGAAAGCATAGTAAATTAGATGTCCGTTTCAGCAATGATGACAACATCCACCTGATTCCAGAGTTACAACCTGAACATGTTTTCGATTAACTGAGACTGTATACAGATCCAGTAATATCTAATAATTGTTTACCAGTGGACTGCAAGTCTTATAACTTTGAATGCAATTTCTTCGACTTATTGGCATAAGAAGCAAGAAATCGAAGCTCGTGTCAAGGGAATTAATGTTTGATGGGTACGAAGACCATCTGTCTGCAGTAATGTGAAGCTTTACAACCAATACATCACAGAAAATCTTTTCACGGTCCAACCTTTTGCTAAGATCGAATGGTTGCGAGATGGCAGGACTTGGACACAACGCCAAATATGTGCTTTATAGTTGTCGAATTCATGGAGGCATTTTTTTACAAAGTATCTCATCGAACATATCCGACAAATCCCAAAGGAAATCAAAAAATATCAAACCATTGCTCACTGCCTATCGATTTTAGAGCCGCCTGTGACAGAATTTATAGACAAGAGACCTCACAGAAACCTTAGTTATAAAAAAACGATTCAAATGAGCGCCATACTTCAAAGGACCTCCAGGGGCATTATATTTCAAAAATTTGTCCATTTGGTGAAGAACACCAAAGAATACAGAGAGTAACTTATGCTAATCGCTATTTCTTTCGGCTTTGGAGAAAATTCAATCTTGAGGTGTCATTTCAATTAGCATTCCTACTTTATTCCAATGAAACTTAGATTCTATCAAGTTGTGTTTCAAAGCAAACATTTTTTTCCAAAGACTTACATACATAATCGAAGAAAACTGCGCATTGCTGATGAAGAGCTAAACACCAGAGTATCTTATATTCTCAGAATCGTTATACAGTTTCCTTGGACGACTGTAGAAGAAAAATTCTACAAGCTGTTTGAAAGCTAACCCTTGGGCTTGAGACAATCAGGCAAACTGAATCTAAAATATGCCATGAACTCATGGTAGGGATCGTAAATAGACTACACTCTAAGTACACTATCATAATAGGGTAAGTCCTGCTGTTTTTCAAAGACTTACCGAGTTCTTTTAAAGACTAGGATTGAAGTAGTATCCAGATCACTGTCGCCTTTCTGTTCGCTTCTTGATGTGGCCACGGGCAATGCTTGTTCAGCTTAGATTTTATCCATCACTCCTGAGGTTGCTAAAACAGAAAAACAGAGAATCTGAGATAAGCAAATCATAAATAAATAGGTCAGAATATAAATAGGAATAAATAGAAACTTCTCTTCATCAATAATCCCTTCCACAAGCAGGCGCTAAAATTCCTACAGTATTCCTTTGTCCACCATAGTCCATTCCCAAGTTGCCTCTGCCCATGTGACAGAGCATGTTCAAGGCTTGTTTTAGTTGGGAGAAGGAAAAAGTCAAAGTGTGTGCAGCGTACTCTGTAAGTGTAACTCTCTCTGGGAGACTGTAGATAAATTTTACTTGATTAGGGAGAGGTTTGGATGAAAGGGTTTATGGTTAACTTTGGCTTGGACGAAATGGCGTCCAAAGGAAAGCCATTTTGTTTTGACAAGTAATGACATGTCTGTGCATGACACGTATGTATATCTGCTTTTACTTGAAAATGGATAGAAAGTGCAAGGAATCCATATTGTAATAGACTTGCTTTCATTTTGTCTCAGAATTGTGCCGTTTCAAGACTTTTCTGAAAGTTGACATAGTACAAGGTAAACTTAAATTTCATGACAGATAGACAGACATTTTATACGCCGGTCACTTCAAATGCTAAGACTTATTTTCACAAAGAAGCTGGTCATGGTTGAATACGTGTCTATTTGGTAGCACTTTCGTTTGTTTTACATTTTCGAAATTCGTTTCACAAACTTTTATAACGATTTGACTGGGAACTTCTGTAGTAAAAGATACTTTCCATTCAAATTATTTAATTGATTTCAAATTTCATTGTACTTGTTGGTAAACTGTATAAAACCAGCATTAGGGATCAAACGTAACTCAAACTTTCCTAATTGATTTGCTGTACAGTTACCGAAATTCAGCCCGACAGCTTTTATTAAAGGTTCCACTTGAATTTTCCTGCAATGGATTCCGCAAAAGTTATTCCTAGGAAAAACTACTCCCCGTGGGAAAGCATGAAGTAGATGCGATGTAAATAACCCCAAAGGATACTCCACAAAAAAAGTACATAAACATATATTAAAGTGAATAAAATCATAATAAAATTAAAGTATGTACTCTGAAATTTAAACTTTAAGCAAGGAGAGAAAACTAAGTTGAAAGGACAACTCACCTAGAGCTTTGAAGGGGGTTTCCAAGAAAAAAAGGATAATCAGTAAAAGAGTGGATGCCATTGTCCAGGAGTGTTTGACAATAATCTTTCGAATTAAATTAAATTTTATATTTTTTGAAAATGCTTTTGGTGCAAGGGAGATGCAGTTTGTTCGGGAAAAAGACCTGTAATGTGTGCAAGCAGAGAGTGTTTGGAGGCAAACAGGAATGTTGAAATTCACATCGCTTGAAAGTCATTCCAAGTGAACTGCTTTAAAACGAAGTGTAATGACTTATACGATCAAGTTCGTGGTATATGGCACCCAGAGCTGTTCTCCTCTGGTGCGCTCTACCAATTGCTAAGATAGGACGCTTTTATGGCTTGAAACCACAGATACTTAAAGCTCTTCATAAGGTTTCCACGAGAAACAAGAAGGACTCCATAACTTTAGAGTCCTTGTTGCTTTCGAACTTTTGGACAAATAGGAATAAGACCTTCTTAGCGGCCCCGTCATCACGGAGGAAGTACTCGATGTTTTCATAGAATTTAGTTGATCAAGGATCGGGAAGTTCCCAACTTAGAATACGTGTGCCCTCTTCAGTGGCAATATAGTGATTCAAAGGTAGCGATTCCGCAGATCTTTGCACTCACCAGAGTCTAGGTAAACTAATTCTGGGAACCCATGTGACTGTTCCTTGTAAATGCTTAAAGGTCTATGGGTTTCCCTTCGGAATCGTAAAACAAGCTCTCACTCAAAACTCTACAAGTAGACAATTCTACAAAACAATCCAATCCTGAGTAAGAACAGAGTGTCTGCATAAGTTCAACGACGAATGGAAGCGATTTGTTCACACAAGTTCCTTGTCCTGTAAAACCAACAGAAATACAGGGCAACTTTTGTCTTAATGCCATTTCCTTCCACTTCTTCTCTCCCATTTTTCGTCGCGAAATCACTCGACACCATCCTTAGTCCAATTTAATTAAATCATTTCCCCCTAATTCATCCCAAAACCAGAGAAAAAAAAATTACAATCATTTAGCAGTAGGTACACTGGCCACCCGCCTGACCACATAGATAAACTTAATGAACTTCATAAGCCCTCAACACGCCCACGCAGGCAAACATTTACCCCCTTAAATGACCGAGTAAGCTTGTAATCAAAAGAAACAAAAAAAAAATTGCAAAAAAAGGCAAACACAACCCAACGATTTGTGTCGGTCGGTTAAAAGTTAATCTCTCTCTCTAATAATACCCTATTTACCCCGACAGGTTTTTGTATCCTGTTCCTTACTTAATGCAATGTATCGCCTGGTTAAACATCCTTAAGGAGATCACAAGGAAGGCAACTGCAAAAGGAAAAAAAAAGGAAAGACAATCTCAGCACATATTCTCCTGGGAATTGGATACTTGACTGTTGTATTGTTTACAAGAAATAAGTGTCCTTTAGGAGATCGTCCTTAGTTGTTGAGCATCATGAAAAATTAGAAGGACTGCAAATTGTTTATTCCCAGAGAAAAAGGATAATTGAAAATGTTGTTTCTTCCTTTTTTTTTAAATGGAATTGAAAATGTTAGCGGAATATGTCACAGATGTGTCATTTGATTGTCAGATACATGAGACCAATATGCAACAACATCTGCATACAAGCGGTAATTTAGTGAGCCTTGATTAAAGGTTGTCAAACATGCTGTCACAAATGACAGAAAAATTCAACAAAAATTCAATCAACTGATGGAAAACTATTGCTGAACTTCTTGTTCTACACAGTAATGAGAAATAATAATTTAAATTAAGATAACCGGAAGAACAAGATTCAATAGGCCAGGCTTGAAAGATTGACTCAATTCATCTTCTACAGTCAAACCCATACTTAAGTGTGGACAACCTATTTAACACAGACTTTAAGTACCTGACTTATCGATTGTGGTCACCACTTCAGTCTACTTTTTTGCTGTCAAATCATATGACAGCTGTCAACAGTACAGAAGTAACCAAAATATGTAGTTTTTTTTCATTTACGTATTCCGTAATCGCAATCAGATAGATACATCTGTTGGTTAAATCCTTTTAGATAAAATCAGAAACTAAGGGAGTTGAGTTCAAGGTTTTAGTGTGACAGCGATGTCTCAAACAACAAATGCCACATGAGTCAAACTCTCAGGTGTCAGCATTCAAAATTCGTTTCTAAAATCAAAGGCGCCCCATACCAACCACAAAATTATATGCCTATTATCTGCACCACCACATACCACGGCACACTAAGCCGCCGGAATTGATTCGGAATATAATTAACTATCCCTCTCAACCCAAAACATTTAACAGGATATTCATTATACGTATCCACATTCTCTACCGACCGACACGATGACAACGCAACGACGACGATGAGTTGAAAACTTAATCTTGTCCAATCAAGGAAGGATGTGTCCATTCTCCTTTATGATAGATACGACCCACTCACTGAGAGTTTATCGTGTCCTGAATATGAATTATTCTCCTTCCTTCTTGAAAATTCGTTCAACATTCATGAAATCAAAATTAGGTATTGTCTTTAAACTTTCAATGTGTTCATACTCACATCCACACAGGCATACATATGAACATTTGTTGTGTATACTGACTGTGTACTGGTGGTAAAGTTGATCAACTTTGTGGTGAAATTAATGTCAAACAGTTGTCAAAACTAATTATAAAACTTGACATTTGTTAATCTTCACGGCGGGCGGCGGCACTTCAAGCCTAACCCGATGTACAATCAAAAATGCCAGCGGGATTATGAAAGGATATTTCTTTGATTCCGGTATTCAGATTTTTCGTCCTAATTGCAACCCATAGGCGATTTAAAGTCTTACTTATATTTTTTTTCAACAGACCACCCTCTGGTGGGTTGGAAGAGTTTAAAATGTCTGCCTAATGGGTGAAAAGGATAAAAGATGAACAAATCCATTGTTATTGCTAATTAAGGATGAAAACCGCTAACGGTGGTGGTTTCAACACAAACGGATATTGTTAATGACACCCCGGGGGGATGGGGAGGACGAAGCTGGATGTGCCATTTTGAATGACAATAAGACGATTTGTTGGGTATTGTTATGATAATTTGTTGGAAATATCACACGTAATGGAGTTACTCGTACGCACGGTAGAACGTTAATTTGTTTATCTCACATTTTGGGGTGAATTACAACAAACGTGTAGGTTTGCCGGATGGCGTATGGGTTAAGCCATCTTATTGTGGGAAAATTGACTTTAATGCGTGCATTGGGTGGGGATTTCTCTCTTGGCGGATAAGTGATACTAACTTTGGATGACACATTTGGGTGTTCATGAATCTCGTTTAGGATGTGACGAAATGACATTAGTACTAATGACTCATAAGCTTTGGGGAAAATGCGATTATATGGTTTGGCGGAGGCGGACAGTGTTGGTCAGAAAGTTGATTCTATAATGCAATGTCGGAGGCTAAGGTTTCTACTAATGTGCATGATGTTCCATAGTCAAGTGAAGTGAAAAGTATCAGCGCCATCTATGGTAATCAGTTGACCAGCACAATCCAACACTCAAACCGATTCGAGGAAGAAACACAGTAGTGACACATTCACAGATGAAATCGAACTAACTTCAGTCTAATATAGCCAAGGCAAACCTGTCAGATCATTTATAGAGAAGCCATTACCCCCGACTACTTTCTGTCACCCTAGTAATAGGTAAAACTTTTTAGTAGGATGACAAGTCTATTGAACATAACGTTAGTAGCAGTTAAAAGACAACCAGTCCCAAAGTAAATGTTTATTTCATAAAGATTATCACCTATTCAACCAAATATCATCGAAAACAAAGACTCTTCCTCAGTCTCTTTAGATTTTATGATGTTACCGACATGCAAAGCCATTGCCAATTCCTTACCGTTCTTAGGCAATTTAATAAGCGCCGTTCCATCGTAACGCACCACCACCCGTGATGAGTGCTCACAATTATCGGCCCCACGTTTGTGTGTCATTGAATTACAGTAGGTTCCCGGCGGAAGGCAGGTATGGACTCTTTCTGAGAAATCTTTTGCTCCCGAGCTTACAATCAAGAAACCCTTCTGGCCACGACAGAACGAAATCACACCTTTGTTGTCATTGTACCAGACATTCTCCAAAGGACTATCGGCGACTGCGTTCCTGAACTGAACCATATTCGCAATGGCGGGCCAACGATGTTCACAGACCCAGCCGGTTTTGCATTGGCCACTCCTGTCGAATTGTGGACTTTTTATGTTGTATGACTTGTCGTGTGGTGGACCATCTTGATCGCTCTTGAAGTCAAAGGAGCTCATAACACGCGGGATTCCATATGGGTGGGCAAGGGTGAACGCGTATGCGGCTCTAAATTCTCGTGGACTCTTGTAGTTCAAGGTGTAGGGGTTCTGCCGTTGGAGATCGTGATTGTCGACAAACACCAGGGCACTCTCAGTGGGTAACATGCCCATGTGAGGCCCGCCGTAGTTGCTAAGTGCCGATGCACTAAGCTGTTTCTTGAAGAACGCCGCCATGTTGGTTGGGTGAGCGAACTCAGTGACAGTTCCCAGATGGGTGTAATTGAATTTCCAACTATCGCCGACTTCTTGGAACAGGAAGGGATAAGAGTTCGGTTGGAACCCAAAGTACTCGGGGAGTGGATTCAAGTTACTGTAGATTTTCTAGAAATCGAAACGATGTAGAGAAGGTCTTGAGGGGCTTGACACTTACCTTCAAATCGGCAGGATACATGTGCTTTGCGGCGTCGACTCTAAAGCCTGCGGCACCGATTGCAGTCAGATAATTGAAGAAGTCTGAAATGGACGTCTGAACATGTGGCATAGTCTGATTCAAGTCATGCAGGGAAACTAACTCGCAGACACGTGCCTCCCTGGGATCGTTAAAGTTAGTTATTTGACAAGTTGGTTTGTTGAAATGCGATGAGTTGTATGGCACCGCTGGGTAGAAGAAATTACTGGGATCGGCAATAGATCCGGCTGTACCCTGAGCTGGAGCTGGTGCATTGGCCGTCATATGATTGGGCACTACGTCGACGTAGATCCTATAAAATGGTCTCGTTTGAGGGAAAGATATGATGTTCTACCGCGGGCTTACCGTACTCCTGCTCGTGTGCATCTTCGAGTCATTTCAAGGAAATCCTTGGCATCGCCGGATCTTGTTCGGACCTCGTACGATATCGGTTGGTAACGTTCATACCATGGTCGACCGGATATGATGAGATTCTCGCTGACTGGTGATGTCTGAACGCCTGCATAGCCCTTTGGACCAAGGAATTGCTCACATTCCTTGGCAATGTCAAGGAATTTCCACTCGTGGAGATGAACAATTACACTGCGATCGGGGAGGTAGTGCGGATTGTTGAATGGAAGACTCGCAGCGGCACCTTCGTCCTCTGGAGTAACGGTAGAAGCTGTGGACGAGTCTGTTGTCGATTCCGTTGATGAAACTGTGGGTTCCTCTGGGGTTGTGGTATCACTCGGTTCTGTTGTTGGATCCTCTGGGGTTGTGGTATCACTCGGTTCTGTTGCTGGATCCTCTGGGGTTGTCGTATCACTTGGTTCTGTTGATGGATCCTCTGGTGTTGTGGTGTCACTTGGTTCGGTGGACGAACTATCTGGCGTTATGGTGTCACCCGGTTCTGTTGATGAATCCTCTGGCGTTGTGGTATCGCCAGGTTCTGTTGCTGGATCCTCTGGGGTTGTGGTGTCACTTGGTTCTGTTGATGGATCCTCTGGGATTGTCGTGTCACTCGGTTCTGTTGATGAATCCTCTGGCGTTGTGGTATCACCTGGTTCTGTTGATGAATCCTCTGGTGTTGTGGTGTCACTTGGTTCGGTGGACGAACCATCTGGCGTTGTGGTGTCACCCGGTTCTGTTGATGAATCCTCTGGTGTTGTGGTGTCACTTGGTTCGGTGGACGAATCATCTGGCGTTGTGGTATCACCAGGTTCTGTTGATGAATCCTCTGGTGTTGTGGTATCACTTGGTTCGGTGGACGAATCATCTGGCGTTGTGCTATCACCAGGTTCTGTTGATGAATCCTCTGGTGTTGTGGTATCACCCGGTTCTGTTGACGCATCCTCTGGTGTTGTGGTGTCACTTGGTTCGGTGGACGAATCATCTGGCGTTGTGGTATCACCCGGTTCTGTTGATGCATCCTCTGGGATTGTCGTGTCACTCGGTTCTGTTGATGAATCCTCTGGCGTTGTGGTATCACCTGGTTCTGTTGATGAATCCTCTGGTGTTGTGGTGTCACTTGGTTCGGTGGACGAATCATCTGGCGTTGTGGTATCACCCGGTTCTGTTGAGGCATCCTCTGGTGTTGTGGTGTCACTTGGTTCGGTGGACGAATCATCTGGCGTTGTGGTATCACCCGGTTCTGTTGATGCATCCTCTGGTGTTGTGGTGTCACTTGGTTCGGTGGACGAATCGTCTGGCGTTGTGGTATCACCAGGTTCTGTTGATGAATCCTCTGGTGTTGTGGTATCACCCGGTTCTATTGACGCATCCTCTGGTGTTGTGGTATCACTTGGTTCGGTGGACGAATCATCTGGCGTTGTGGTATCACCCGGTTCTGTTGATGGATTCTCTGACGTTGTGGTATCACCCGGTTCTGTTGATGAATCATCTGGCGTTGTGGTATCACCAGGTTCTGTTGACGCATTCTCTGGTGTTGTGGTATCACTTGGTTCGGTGGACGAATCGTCTGGCGTTGTGGTATCACCAGGTTCTGTTGATGAATCCTCTGGTGTTGTGGTGTCACTTGGTTCGGTGGACGAATCATCTGGCGTTGTGGTATCACCAGGTTCTGTTGACGCATCCTCTGGTGTTGTGGTGTCACTTGGTTCTGTGGACGAATCATCTGGCGTTGTGGTATCACCCGGTTCTGTTGATGGATTCTCTGACGTTGTGGTATCACCCGGTTCTGTTGATGAATCATCTGGCGTTGTGGTATCACCCGGTTCTGTTGACGCATCCTCTGGTGTTGTGGTGTCACTTGGTTCGGTGGACGAATCATCTGGCGTTGTGGTATCACCCGGTTCTGTTGATGGATTCTCTGACGTTGTGGTATCACCCGGTTCTGTTGATGAATCGTCTGGCGTTGTGGTATCACCCGGTTCTGTTGACGCATCCTCTGGTGTTGTGGTGTCACTTGGTTCTGTGGAGGAATCATCTGGCGTTGTGGTATCACCCGGTTCTGTTGATGAATCGTCTGGCGTTGTGGTATCACCCGGTTCTGTCGACGCATCCTCTGGTGTTGTGGTTTCACTTGGTTCGGTGGACGAATCATCTGGCGTTGTGGTATCACCCGGTTCTGTTGATGGATTCTCTGACGTTGTGGTATCACCCGGTTCTGTTGATGAATCGTCTGGCGTTGTGGTATCACCCGGTTCTGTTGACGTATCCTCTGGTGTTGTGGTGTCACTTGGTTCGGTGGACGTATCATCTGGCGTTGTGGTATCACCCGGTTCTGTTGATGGATTCTCTGACGTTGTGGTATCACCCGGTTCTGTTGATGAATCGTCTGGCGTTGTTGTATCACCCGGTTCTGTTGACGCATCCTCTGGTGTTGTGGTGTCACTTGGTTCGGTGGACGAATCATCTGGGGTTGTGGTATCACCCGGTTCTGTTGATGGATTCTCTGACGTTGTGGTATCACCCGGTTCTGTTGATAAATCGTCTGGCGTTGTGGTATTACCCGGTTCTGTTGACGCATCCTCTGGTGTTGTGGTTTCACTTGGTTTTGTTGTTGCATCCTCTGGCGTTGTGGTATCACCCGGTTCTGTTGACGCATCCTCTGGTGTTGTGGTGTCACTTTGTTCGGTGGACGAATCATCTGGCGTTGTGCTGTCACCCGGTTCTGTTGATGGATTCTCCGGCGTTGTGGTATCACCCGGTTCTGTTGATGCATCCTCTGGTGTTGTGGTGTCACTTGGTTTAGTCGATGACTCCGTGGAAGGATCCGTAGATGCATCAGTAGTTGTTGGTTCAGAAGTATACGTTTCGTTTGTGGAACTAGACTCTGTTGTCGTTTCATTACCACTTGGCTCCGAAGGGGAGGGTTGAACTGTTGAGTTAGTAGTACTGGATACGGATGTTGTTGTTATAGGAGACGTGGTACTTGGAGTCCATGTTGATGGCAGAGTAGTTGACTCATTAAGGGCTGGATCCCATGTTGGTGGTGGAGTAGTCGATTCGTTTTGACTTGGAGGTAGTGTTGTTGGCGGCACAGTTGTCGTGTTGTTTTGACCAGGATCGCATGGGGGAGGTATAGGATAGGGTGGATGACAAGGTGGTGCCCATGGTGGTGGCATTGGTGGGCGCGTTCCATTACAGCCAGGTGGGAACGCCGGATGCGATCCACTGCAACCAGGTGGTGCCCATGGTGGTGGCATCGGAGGATGCGTTCCGTTACAGCCAGGTGGCAACGCTGGATGCGATCCATTGCAACCAGGCATCCACGGTGGTGGTAAATGCCCACAGGGTGGATAGACAAAGATTCCACCGGGTAGCCCCGGTGGGGGTGGCCCTATGCCAATCACAGCCAGAATGCTCACTACTACTCGGTCCATTCTATACTAAAACGGTCATCTAATGACAACCTTCTTATATTTTCCCCTAAGCTGACATAACAGGTTAACCGCTTTGTCAAATGAAACACTTGTTCTTGTTTTACACAGCTGCACTGTATAAAGTGCGCAATTAAAATGCACAATTGACGTGGGTTTCCACTTTTGTTTTCCCTCCAATTGCAGTATGTCAACATTCACCAGAGCACTTCTCGTAACAATGTCAATACTGTTGGTACTGAGCATCGTCGAGGCTGGTCCATTTACGCTGACCTTCCCAATGTCAGTCCGTAATGGCCGGCAAATACGTGCTCCATTCAAGAATCCAGATGTCATGGTCGCTCGTGGCTTCGGAAAGAGAGACGCAACAATGAACCGGGAAAAAATGACAGCCAGCGGATTGGAGGATCTCGATGATGAGAGGTAAGTCACAATCTCAACCCAAAAAGTATAGAATTTCATAGTTTCTGTATCCCATAGCATTCCAATCGACTGGATGGCCCATGAACTGACAGCTAATCCAGCTCTCATTCGGCTTCTCCTTCACCGGTTTGTCGACATGAACCACGATGGCTCCATCAGTGCCCGGGAATTACTTGGAAACACACAAGATGCCCCAAATGACATCTACTAATCTGTTATACAACCACAAACCTATATCGTTTCTATTTAAATCTAAACATAACTAAGGCCTCCGAAAAGATTTTACACTTCAAGTAGCTTACAAACCAAACGAAATGCTCTGCAAAAACCATTAAAAATATTCTATAATAGGGCTGGAAGAATATTCTTAATGGAAACGTACAGCAGTTCCTCTTATATATAAACAAAAAATAAAAAATATTTATTTCTGTTAAATTAAAAATAAAAAAAAAGTTTTATCTCCTAACATTAAGCCTCTAAACAATGTATGTATTATAATTAATCAAGAAATACAAATGTAAAAAAAAACAAAAAACTATATAAAATATATTGTTAAAACAGATGGAGAAGCAAGAAAGTAAAACAAAAAAAAAACTGTTTTTAGTACTAAATAATGGAAATAAATAAATAAAAAACTTGAAAACATCATGCTCATCAGTAAATATTTGTTTAATTTAATTCTGCTTGGCTGACAGGGTCTGGGACTATATAAGGACGGCTTTGGCAGTCTGTTGTAATTTTAGTGAAGTCGAGATGAAGTGCTTTGTAGTTTTGCTGTTGACTGTTGCTGCTGTAGCAGCGCAGTCCCTGCCAAACGGAGAGAGATTAATCGATCACGGTGGACTGATCGCAAGGTCCTCAGAGGAAAATAATGAAAGGGAACTGGCAGCAGTTGATGAAATACCAAAGGAATCTGCATTGCGATCAATAGGAATTGTTCCAAGTTTTCCCAATATTCCACTCATACTTGGTGTGCCTAGACCACGAATTCCCATTCCTGTTCCTATTCGTCGTCCTTCGACACAAGCCCTTGATTGAGAATAAAATTTTCTGAAAGGATGTTTGTTTTTTTATTTCGAAAAAATCTTTGAAAACCTAGAATTTTTCCTCAGTTTTTCCACAATTTAGCACTAAATTTTCGATTTTGAGCGAACAATTTTGTTTCACAATTCTAAGAGAACAATTCTGAACATCCTGAAACAAAAGTCTTCTATTAATGTGCCTAAGCTTTTAGACGAGCTTCAACAAAGGAGATGGAATCAGCGTTGTCTAGGACTTGAGGTTAGACCTTAACTGGACTAACATAGTAACTACTCTAAGACCAACTGCACGCAGAGCTCTAAACTCCCTGTAGCTTCCATCTTGTTTACGCTGACTATGTAGCAGGATTATAGCCAGATTTGCAAAATTGCTGGACAACTCGTGACAAGAGTAACTAGTATTGAGAATGTTGCCTTGACTAATCGAGATGTTGTTCAAAATGATAAAACTCCATCTCCATAGACGTGAAGCACTTGGAAGTAGGTCGTCCTAAGGAATTGTATCACATGTATCAACTGATCTGAGAGAGGGCTAAACACTAAAGGACACTTGACGTGATTGTGGACACTTAACATGATTGATTGTTCCCTTGACACGATAGTGGACACTTGAAATGATTGTGTCCTTTGGTTTAAGCGCTCTCAGATCAGTTGATACATGTGAGACATCAGCATACTTTCCAGTCTGCTAAAATTTTGCAATTAAAATGCTATCAACAACCAAGCTTACTCCGTTGGACAGTAGGCTGATTGGTACAACTATAAATGTGAACCTGGTCATTTGAATCAATATTCCAGACTTCAGAATTCCACCTACAGAGCCCTCTATTTTAAACAAAGAAATCGCTTCTCTGAAAGATGATATTCTCGATAGGAAAAAAAGACCATTCAACTATCGAGACAAAGTCCAAGACAAGAATACTTCCAAAAACCACAACCAGAAGAAGTACAACAGTCCAATCAGGACATAGAACAAGTCTCACTCTCAATTAGATAGTCCTTTGTAAGCATTTATCAGAAAACTTTTTGTATCCACCACTCTATTGAATACTTTCTAAGATTATGACGCATCTGTCAAACATTGTACAGAGTTTTCATTCAGACATCTGTCAAGCTTTGTATAAAGTTTTTTTTCACATATTTTTTATCAAATGTAACCTCTGGAATCTGTCAAAGTAAATCAAAATTTGACAACTGCGCTTCCTCACTATTACAAAAATACTCCCAACTGCGCTCAATTAAGCTGAATAAGGATTCATCTAAAAAGATCTAATGGATCTTACTGGAATGTGTACAGTTTGAATGCCGAATGTCCCACATGTAGCTCAGAAGTTTTCAGCATTAACCATGGTGGTCGAGGTTAACACTTGGATACATCAGTTGTCCCATCAGAAACATTGAGTTCTTATAGCCAGAGAAAACAGAGAGTTAAGATGACACAACACCTGCTAGATATATCAAATTTTCTATTTTAATGAGGAGCTAGTAAGAGACTTGGTAGCGGCTGCATGTACAGACCACAACTGTCGAAGTAACCCTATACTTGGCAGGTTTAGTGTGAATAAGCCTGCGACCATCTTATTGAAATGGAAGAATCTGCTCTTTACTGGACACAAGCCGTCAAGCATTTTACCGAAGTCTTCTAATAGAAATGGAGTCTGTTTCCATTCAGTATGGTGTCTGGTTAGGTTTTTTTTTTTTTTTTTTCTTAAAAAAAAGAACAAAATGCCTGACAACATGGCTACGCTTTTGTCATCACTTAGACCGCTTGCACAGATGTGCATTGCATGCGCAATCAATAACAATTCATTGCAACTGCATTACAAATATTTACGTTTTGGTAGACGGAACTAAAATAAAAAAAAAAAAATGTAATTCGAAACCTGTGTCGGCCAGCAGAGAGTTTCTTTGTTTGTGGAAGATATATAAATTGAAACTGATCAACATTTCCCACAGTAAAGTGCTTCGAAATACGAGATGAGGTCTTTAGTAGCACTACTACTGCTGGTGGTAGCTGCAATAGCAGTTGTCCGTGCTCGCCAGATAGTTGATCACCATCGGATAATCACTCCATCATCGGAACTATTAAACTTGGAAGAAGTTTCAGGACGTCCCAAGAGATCCCCCGTAGGTCCTCTAAGACTTCCTTTACCACGATTTCCAGTTCCACGGTATGAAATACCAAAGCTTCCATTGATTCCACATCTTCCGTTACCGACGCGTCATCCAATTTTTCCGCATATTCCTATTATTCCAACCCGACCACGTCCACCTCCAATAATTCATACAAGCACGCGGCCACCAGCAACATCAACTACTAAAAGAGCAACGAAGCCAACTACCAAACCATCAAAACCAACCACAAAACGACCAAGGCCAACTGTTCGACCAACTGCCAAACCAGCAAAACCAACGACCAAACGACCAACAAAACCAACAACTAAACCAACAACCAAACCACCAACAAAACCAACAACCAAACGACCAAGGCCAACCATCCGTCCGCATCCGAAACCAACAAAACCAACGACCAAACCACCAACGAAACCAACTACCAAACCACCAACAAAACCAACGACCAAACCACCAACAAAACCAACAACCAAACGACCAAGGCCAACTATCCGACCGCCACCAGCGACACATCCAAAGCCACCTTCAAAACCACCAAGACCAACAATCCGACCACCACCAGTAACACACCCAAGACCAACCACTCAATCAACAACCGTAACCCCTGAACCGACTACAAAACCAACAGAGCCAACAACTACACAAGGACCTGAAAGCACACAAGAACCAGAAAATACTGAGGGACCAGAAAGTACTGAGGGACCAGAAAGTACTGAGGGACCAGAAAGTACTGAGGGACCAGAAAGTACTGAGGGACCAGAAAGTACTGAGGGACCAGAAAGTACTGAGGGACCAGAAAGTACTGAGGGACCAGAAAGTACACAAGAAACAGAAAGTACTGAAGTTCCAGAAACTACTAAAGAATCTCAAAGTACCCAAGGAACAGACAGCACTGAAGGATCTGAAAGTACTGAAGGACCAGAAACAACAGAAGGACCTGGAAGTACCCAAGAAACAGAAAGCACTGGAGGACCAGAAACAACAGAAGGACCTGGAAGTACGCAAGAAACAGAAAGTACCGAGGAACCAGAAACTACTGGAGGAACTCAAAGTACCCAAGGAACAGAAAGCACTGAAGGATCTGAAAGTACTGAAGGACCAGAAACAACAGAAGGACCTGGAAGTAGCCAAGAAACAGAAAGTACTGAAGGACCGGTAACAACAGAAGGACCTGGAAGTACCCAAGGAACTGAAAGTACCGAGGAACCAGAAACTACTGGAGGAACTCAAAGTACCCAAGGAATAGAAAGCACTGAAGGATCTGAAAGTACTGAAGGACCAGAAACAACAGAAGGACCTGGAAGTACCCAAGAAACAGAAAGTACTGAAGGACCAGTAACAACAGAAGGACCTGGAAGTACCCAAGAAACAGAAAGTACTGAAGGACCGGTAACAACAGAAGGACCTGGAAGTACCCAAGAAACAGAAAGTACTAAAGGACCAGAAACAACAGAAGGACCTGAAAGTACGCAAGAAACAGAAAGTACCGAGGAACCAGAAACTACTGGAGGAACTCAAAGTACCCAAGGAACAGAAAGCACTGAAGGATCTGAAAGTACTGAAGGACCAGAAACAACAGAAGGACCTGGAAGTACCCAAGAAACAGAAAGTACTGAAGGACCAGTAACTACAGAAGGAACTGAAAGTACCCAAGGAACAGGAAGCACTGATGGAACAGAAACAACTGAAGGACCTGGAAGTACCGAAGAAACAAAAAGCACTGAAGGACTCATAACTGAAGAACCTACAACTGAAGGATCTGAAAGTACTAAGGATCCACAAACTACTGAGAAAACAACTATACAAACTCAAACCACGCAACGTCCAGAAACAACTCCGCAGCCACCGCAACCAACACCAGCATCACCTCCATGTTTCTACCCGGGTCTTGCTGTTTACCTATCATTTTGGCCCTTTTGCTGTCAAAAATAAGTTGCATTCCAGTAACAAAACTTGACCTGCAAAACCTAAAACTGTCTTTATGTTATTTCTAAACACATGTCTTTCATTTGAGCTGAATAGATAAACTGAAAACCAACTTACTGATGTTTGAATGCATTTATTTAATTCGGTAGAAGATATTCTCATTGCGCTGAATTGTGCTGAATTGTGCTGAATTGCTCTGAATCATAATTTTTAGCTTTTACTAGTGGAAATAATCTAGATAGGTAAGTACAATAACAAGTGCTTATGCTACAGAGCCCATGAAAGGCCTTCAAACAGATTGAAGGGCACAATGAATCTTTTCACTTGTCGGTGAAAAACTTAACCGAACCCTTTCCACTTATTCAACTGATACGCGACTGATACGCGCCCTACAGCGCATCTCTCTATTAAGGTGGAATCCAGACTAGTTCAGGATCTAGAGAATGTTCAGTGCCAACCTAGAATGCTGTTGATGTATGTTGATGTATTCTTCAACACCAGCAATGCCGTCTGCTTCAAAAAGTTCATCAAACAAATGACAAACTACAAGAAAAATGTAAATTGAATCTGAATCAGCTAATGAACGAAAGTCTACAAGAATCGACCTGACACTACAAAATAGGGTGAATTATTATGGCAAAAGGTGCCGTGACATAAAGTCAAGTGACACAAGGCCAAATGATTAAACATGGCCTTTTGACACTCTCAGAAAGCGACATAAGGGCAAATGCAATTCGTCTACTTTGCGTTCACAAAGTAACAAAGCTAATTTGGCTTTATTTCACTTCTCATGGTATTGGGAAATGATTACTCTGCTCACTTTTCTAGTCTCCCTTAAACAGTAGTTTGACAGAAGTGAAATGAAGCCAATTGTCAAAACTTGATCTTGTGTCACTTTCGAAAAGTGTCATAATCAATAAACTTCACCAACAAAGGGATGGAGAAATGCTAATGAATAAGAATACACTTTTGACGCTTACATCAACGTATGATTAGACAACCAAAAACGTGACAAAACCCAGAAACAATACGAGAAACTTCATCAAGTCAGATACCTGGCACTTTAGAAAAACCGAGTATTCAATCAGCAGTCTCAAGTTAGACAAACCCGTAGGAGACAAATATGATACTTCAAGTATCTTGATCTCGAAAAACTGCTCACTGAAGTCCGAGCTGAATAAACAGCATTGAAGTCGGTGTTTTTTTTATAAATACGGTGTTCTTCTCACAAAAATCCATTATAAAATGTTAACCACATCCGTTATTATCCAGAGTCTAGATTTCTGGTTCTAAATATCGATTTATTCGAGAGTAACAAAACCAAATATGTGTGTATATTAGGCTTCCGCCATCTTAAATTGTAGACTTTCCGTAGGCACGAACCATTTCTGACTTTTTCTTTTCTGACATTTGGTTTTATGTAATGTTGTCCGTTCATTGCGGTGTCTTTCAGTAAATTGCTTTCAGTAAGAGCTTGTGGTCTTCCCACATTTATTGCAAGTTCTAGTCTTAGAAAGAATATGAAGTTTTCGCTTTGACAAGTCACAGAAATCATCTAGAAAACTCAGAGCATTCAAATATAAGACGTAAAAACTATAATTATTTGTACTTGAAGTCCAGTGTCTGGTACAATATTTATTCAGCTGGACAACTGAGTGCACAATAGTGTAGCTGCAACTTGATAAGAAGCCATTTAATATATTTGCACATCATTAACGTAGACTGCAACTTGTTTAAACAGTCCTAATGGGGTTGGTCAGTATTTTTCGCGATGCCGAATGGTATAAATTGCATCCTCTGGACTCGATTAAGACACAGTTAAGTATCTCTTAGCATTTGCAACATGAAGTTATTCGCAGTTTTGGTATTGTTTGCCGTATTGGCGGTTGTCATTGCAAGACGCCCGCCAGCAAGTTCGGAAGAACGTAATCTCTCGAAATCGTCTGGAGAGAGTTCGGAAGAAGAGAATGCACGAAGCCGACCAAAGAGACCAATTGCTCCACCAAGACGTCGTCGCCCAGAACAAGGTAGACCACAGGGACCACCACAACAGGGTCAAAGGCCAGGACAAGGAGAACAACAAGGACCGGGCAGAAGACCAGGACAAGGCCAAAAGCCAGGACAAGGACCACAACAAGGACAAGGACCGCAACAAGGACAGCGCCCACCTCATGGCCAACGCCCACCCCATGGACAACGCCCACCACACCATAAACCAGGACATGGCGGTCAACACCCAGGACAAGGCGGCCAACAGCCAGGACAAGGCGGCCAACAGCCAGGACAAGGTCAGCAACCAGGACAAGGCGGGCAACAGCCAGGACAAGGTCAACAGCCAGGACAAGGCGGTCAACAGCCAGGACAAGGTCAACAGCCAGGACAAGGAGGTCAACAGCCAGGACAAGGTCAACAACCAGGACAGGGTGGCCAACAACCTGGACAAGGTGGTCAACAACCAGGACAGGGCGGTCAACAACCAGGACAGGGCGGTCAACAACCAGGACAAGGCGGTCAACAGCCAGGACAAGGTGGTCAACAGCCAGAACAGGAACAACCTGAAAATCCACCATCTAGCTCATAGGTCGGTTGCTGATGATGATAACCAGATTAATTCCTTTCCTTTCCGTTCTATGTGACTAACAACCAATAAAAATCATTATAATTCAGATATTCAGCTTTTATTTCTGACACATCACGTCAAAATTAAAACAAAGTCCAGAATGTGCAAGAGATATAAAATCTTATACGTTTATTGCTGTAATACAAATGTTGACATATACAAAGTGTTTACAATAATAGGGTGATCATTGTAGTAAGGGTTGGTCAGCAGAATTATTTTCGTTGACATTTGCTAAATCGCAGGGAGTCCTGGACACCGGTTGGTTGACAGTTGTCAGCGGTGTAGGCCACCATGTGGGAAGGAAGCCTGGCAATGGAGCAATTTGTGAATTTTGAAGAGGTTCGATACTCTCGGAACGTGCTGTTTCACAAGGACTCTGCGGTGCAGCTTGTCTAACTGGTGCGAATGGAATAGATCCGATGGAGTAAGGGAAGGCTCCCCATGGAGCACTTGTTGCTGCTGGCTGTTGAGGTAACTCATTTTTATTGGCAATTTCTGCATCGCATGGAGTTTTGGGTGCATCCTGGGTATTTGGTGTTATTTGATTCGGTGCCCATGGATAGGGGTACGTTCCCCACGAGGCACTGGGGATTATGGGAACTGGAACCCATTGTACAGGAAACAGAGATACGGGGTATTTATATGTCTTAGATGACTCAATTTCTGATGTCGTAGACACCTCAGATGCCGAAGATGATGAGCCTTCGTAAGAACGAAGAACGTATTGAAGAGGATAGGGAATTTGACCACCGAAGTCCTTTCTCAGGCGATTTATTATTTTTTCAATATTGCAGGGCTTGCTACTGGTTTCCTCAGATTTAACCTCGGGTTCTGCGGGCTCACCCTCTACGACCTCAGGAACTTCTGGTACAGATGGTTCGCTCTCGACTACTTCCGGATCTTCAACTGTAGGATCCACGGGTTGGATATCTTCTACATCGGGTTCTGTTGGCTCACTCTCTTCGACCACAGGAACTTCTGGTACAGATGGTTCGCTTCCGACTTCTTCAGGATCTTCTACTGTAGGATCCACAGGTTGGATATCTTTTACCTCGGGCTCTACAGGCTCACTCTCAACGACCTCAGGAACTTCTGGTACAGATGGTTCGCTCTCGACTACTTCCGGATCTTCAACTGTAGGATCCACAGCTTGGATATCTTCTACATCGGGTTCTGTTGGCTCACTCTCTTCGACTTCAGGAACTTCTGGTACAGATGGTTCGCTCTCCACTACTTCAGGTTCTTCTGGTACAGAGGGTTCACTCTCGACTACTTCAGGATCTTCAACTGTAGGATCCACGGGTTGGATATCTTCTACATCGGGTTCTGTTGGCTCACTCTCTTCGACCACAGGAACTTCTGGTACAGATGGTTCGCTTCCGACTTCTTCAGGATCGTCTACTGTAGGATCCACAGGTTGGATATCTTTTACCTCGGGCTCTACAGGCTCACTCTCAACGACCTCAGGAACATCTGGTACAGAGGGTTCGCTCTCGACTACTTCAGGATCTTCAATTGTAGGATCCAC
This sequence comes from Xylota segnis, assembly GCA_963583995.1. NCBI lineage: Eukaryota > Metazoa > Arthropoda > Insecta > Diptera > Syrphidae > Xylota > Xylota segnis. The sequence continues at coordinate 4,522,863 of OY757238.1, forward strand.
AGGTTGGATATCTTCTACATCGGGTTCTGTTGGCTCACTCTCTTCGACCACAGGAACTTCTGGTACAGATGGTTCGCTTCCGACTTCTTCAGGATCTTCTACTGTAGGATCCACAGGTTGGATATCTTTTACATCGGGCTCTACAGGCTCACTCTCAACGACCTCAGGAACATCTGGTACAGAGGGTTCGCTCTCGACTACTTCAGGATCTTCAATTGTAGGATCCACGGGTAGGATATCTTCTACATCGGGTTCTGTTGGCTCACTCTCTTCGACCACAGGAACTTCTGGTACAGATGGTTCGCTTCCGACTTCTTCAGGATCTTCTACTGTAGGATCCACAGGTTGGATATCTTTTACCTCGGGCTCTACAGGCTCACTCTCAACGACCTCAGGAACATCTGGTACAGAGGGTTCGCTCTCGACTACTTCCGGATCTTCAACTGTAGGATCCACGGGTTGGATATCTTCTACATCGGGTTCTGTTGGCTCACTCTCTTCGACCACAGGAACTTCTGGTACAGATGGTTCGCTTCCGACTTCTTCAGGATCTTCTACTGTAGGATCCACAGGTTGGATATCTTTTACCTCGGGCTCTACAGGCTCACTCTCAACGACCTCAGGAACATCTGGTACAGAGGGTTCGCTCTCGACTACTTCAGGATCTTCAATTGTAGGATCCACGGGTAGGATATCTTCTACATCGGGTTCTGTTGGCTCACTCTCTTCGACTTTAGGAACTTCTGGTACAGATGGTTCGCTCTCCACTACTTCAGGTTCTTCTGGTACAGAGGGTTCACTCTCGACTACTTCAGGATCTTCAACTGTAGGATCCACGGGTTGGATATCTTCTACATCGGGTTCTGTTGGCTCACTCTCTTCGACCACAGGAACTTCTGGTACAGATGGTTCGCTTCCGACTTCTTCAGGATCGTCTACTGTAGGATCCACAGGTTGGATATCTTTTACCTCGGGCTCTACAGGCTCACTCTCAACGACCTCAGGAACATCTGGTACAGAGGGTTCGCTCTCGACTACTTCAGGATCTTCAATTGTAGGATCCACAGGTTGGATATCTTCTACATCGGGTTCTACGGGCTCATTCTCAACGACCTCAGGAACTTCTGGTACAGATGTTTCGTCCTCGACTATTTCAGGATCTTCTACTGTAGGATCCACAGGCTGAACATTTTTTACCTCGGGTTCTACGCGTTCAATCTCCACGGCCTCAGGAGCTTCTGGTACAGAGGGGTCGCTCTCGGGATCTTCAATTGTAGGATCCACGGGTTGGACATCTTCTACATCGGGTTCTGTTGGCTCACTCTCTTCGACCTCAGGAACTTTTGGTGCAGAGGGTTCGCTCTCGACTACGTCAGTATCTTCGTCTGTAGGATCCGCAGGTTGGACATCTTTTACTTCGGGTTCTACGGGTTCAATCTCCACGTCCTCAGGAGCTTCTGGTACAGAGGGTTCGATCTCGACTACTTCCGAATCTTCAACTGTAGGATCCACGGGTTGGATATCTTCTACATCGGGTTCTGTTGGCTCACTCTCTTCGACCACAGGAACTTCTGGTACAGATGGTTCGCTTCCGACTTCTTCAGGATCTTCTACTGTAGGATCCACAGGTTGGACATCTTTTACGACGGGCTCTACAGGCTCACTCTCCACTTCCTCAGGAACTTCTGGTACAGAGGGTTCGCTCTCGACTACTGCAGGATCTTCAATTGTAGGATTCACAGGTTGGATATCTTCTACATCGGGTTCTACGGGCTCATTCTCAACGACCTCAGGAACTTCTGGTACAGATGTTTCGTCCTCGACTATTTCAGGATCTTCTACTGTAGGATTCACAGGTTGGACATCTTTTACCTCGGGTTCTACGGGTTCAATCTCCACGTCCTCAGGAGCTTCTGGTACAGAGGGTTCGCTCTCGACTACTTCAGGATCTTCTATTGTAGGATCCACAGGTTGGTCATCTTCTACATCGGGTTCTACGGGCTCACTCTCCAGGACATCAGGAACTTCTGGTACAGAGGGTGAACTTTCCTCTACTTCTAGGTCTTTTACTTCGGGTTCTACGGGTTCAATCTCCACGTCCTCAGGAACATCTGGTACAGAGGGTTCGCTCTCGACTACTTCAGGATCTTCAATTGTAGGATCCACAGGTTGGATATCTTCTACATCGGGTTCTACGGGCTCATTCTCAACGACCTCAGGAACTTCTGGTACAGATGTTTCGTCCTCGACTATTTCAGGATCTTCTACTGTAGGATCCACAGGTTGGACATCTTTTACCTCGGGTTCTACGGGTTCAATCTCCACGTCCTCAGGAGCTTCTGGTACAGAGGGTTCGCTCTCGACTACTTCAGGATCTTCTATTGTAGGATCCACAGGTTGGTCATCTTCTACATCGGGTTCTACGGGCTCACTCTCCAGGACATCAGGAACTTCTGGTACAGAGGGTGAACTTTCCTCTACTTCTAGGTCTTTTACTTCGGGTTCTACGGGTTCAATCTCCACGTCCTCAGGAACATCTGGTACAGAGGGTTCGCTCTCGACTACTTCAGGATCTTCAATTGTAGGATCCACAGGTTGGACATCTTTTACCTCGGGCTCTACAGGCTCACTCTCAACGACCTCAGGAACATCTGGTACAGAGGGTTCGCTCTCGACTACTTCAGGATCTTCAACTGTAGGATCCACAGGTTGGACATCTTCTACCGCGAGCTCTACGGGCTTACTCTCCACGTCCTCAGGAGCTTCTGGTACAGATGGTTCGCTCTCGACTACTTCAGGATCTTCAACTGTAGGATCCACGGGTTGGACATCTTTTACGACGGGCTCTACAGGCTCACTCTCCACGTCCTCAGGAGCTTCTGGTACAGATGGTTCGCTCTCGACTACTTCAGGATCTTCAATTGTAGGATCCACAGGTTGGACATCTTCTACATCGGGTTCTACGGGCTCACTCTCAACGACCTTAGGAACTTCTGGTACAGATGTTTCATCCTCGACTATTTCAGGATCTTCAATTGTAGGATCCACGGGTTGGACATCTTCTACATTGGGTTCTGTTGGCTCACTCTCTTCGACCTCAGGAACTTCTGGTACATATGGTTCGCTTCCGACTTCTTCAGGATCTTCTACTGTAGGATCCACAGTTTGGACATCTTTTACCTCGGGCTCTACAGGCTCACTCTCAACGACCTCAGGAACATCTGGTACAGAGGGTTTGCTCTCGACTACTTCAGGATCTTCAATTGTAGGATCCACAGGTTGGATATCTTCTACATCGGGTTCTGTTGGCTCACTCTCTTCGACCACAGGAACTTCTGGTACAGATGGTTCGCTTCCGACTTCTTCAGGATCTTCTACTGTAGGATCCACAGTTTGGACATCTTTTACCTCGGGCTCTACAGGCTCACTCTCAACGACCTCAGGAACATCTGGTACAGAGGGTTCGCTCTCGACTATTTCAGGATCTTCAATTGTAGGATCCACGGGTTGGACATCTTCTACATTGGGTTCTGTTGGCTCACTCTCTTCGACCTCAGGAACTTCTGGTACATATGGTTCGCTTCCGACTTCTTCAGGATCTTCTACTGTAGGATCCACAGTTTGGACATCTTTTACCTCGGGCTCTACGGGCTCACTCTCAACGACCTTAGGAACTTCTGGTACAGATGTTTCATCCTCGACTATTTCAGGATCTTCAATTGTAGGATCCACGGGTTGGACATCTTCTACGTCGGGTTCTGTTGGCTCACTCTCTTCGACCTCAGGAACTTCTGGTACATATGGTTCGCTTCCGACTTCTTCAGGATCTTCTACTGTAGGATCCACAGTTTGGACATCTTTTACCTCGGGCTCTACAGGCTCACTCTCAACGACCTTAGGAACTTCTGGTACAGATGTTTCATCCTCGACTATTTCAGGATCTTCAATTGTAGGATCCAAGGGTTGGACATCTTCTACGTCGGGTTCTGTTGGCTCACTCTCTTCGACCTCAGGAACTTCTGGTACATATGGTTCGCTTCCGACTTCTTCAGGATCTTCTACTGTAGGATCCACAGTTTGGACATCTTTTACCTCGGGCTCTACAGGCTCACTCTCAACGACCTCAGGAACATCTGGTACAGAGGGTTCGCTCTCGACTACTTCAGGATCTTCAATTGTAGGATCCACAGGTTGGATATCTTCTACATCGGGTTCTACGGGCTCACTCTCAACGACCTTAGGAACTTCTGGTACAGATGTTTCATCCTCGACTATTTCAGGATCTTCAATTGTAGGATCCACGGGTTGGACATCTTCTACATTGGGTTCTGTTGGCTCACTCTCTTCGACCTCAGGAACTTCTGGTACAGATGGTTCGCTTCGGATTTCTTCAGGATCTTCTACTGTAGGATCCACGGGTTGGATATCTTTTACCTCGGGCTCTACAGGCTCACTCTCAACGACCTCAGGAACATCTGGTACAGAGGGTTCGCTCTCGACTACTTCAGGATCTTCAATTGTAGGATCCACAGGTTGGATATGTTCTACATCGGGTTCTACGGGCTCACTCTCAACGACCTTAGGAACTTCTGGTACAGATGTTTCATCCTCGACTATTTCAGGATCTTCAATTGTAGGATCCACGGGTTGGACATCTTCTACATTGGGTTCTGTTGGCTCACTCTCTTCGACCTCAGGAACTTCTGGTACAGATGGTTCGCTTCGGATTTCTTCAGGATCTTCTACTGTAGGATCCACGGGTTGGATATCTTTTACCTCGGGTTCTACAGGCTCACTCTCAACGACCTCAGGAACATCTGGTACAGAGGGTTCGCTCTCGACTACTTCAGGATCTTCAATTGTAGGATCCACGGGTAGGATATCTTCTACATCGGGTTCTGTTGGCTCACTCTCTTCGACCTCAGGAACTTCTGGTACAGATGGTTCGCTTCCGACTTCTTCAGGATCTTCTTCTGTAGGATCCACAGGTTGGACATCTTTTACATCGGGCTCTACAGGCTCACTCTCCACTTCCTCAGGAACTTCTGGTACAGAGGGGTCGCTCTCGACTACTTCCGGATCTTCAATTGTAGGATCCACGGGTTGGACATCTTTTACCTCGGGCTCTACAGGCTCACTCTCAACGACCTCAGGAACATCTGGTACAGAGGGTTCGCTCTCGACTACTTCAGGATCTTCAATTGTAGGATCCACAAGTTGGATATCTTCTACATCGGGTTCTACGGGCTCATTCTCAACGACCACAGGAACTTCTGGTACAGATGTTTCGTCCTCGACTATTTCAGGATCTTCTTCTGTAGGATCCACAGGTAGGACATCTTTTACCTCGGGTTCTACGGGTTCAATCTCCACGTCCTCAGGAGCTTCTGGTACAGAGGGTTCGCTCTCGACTACTTCAGGATCTTCTATTGTAGGATCCACAGGTTGGTCATCTTCTACATCGGGTTCTACGGGCTCACTCTCCAGGACATCAGGAACTTCTGGTACAGAGGGTGAACTTTCCTCTACTTCTAGGTCTTTTACTTCGGGTTCTACGGGTTCAATCTCCACGTCCTTAGGAGGTTCTGGTATAGAGGGTTCGCTCTCGACTACTTCAGGATCTTCTACTGTAGGATCCACAGGTTGGACATCTTCTACCGCGGGCTCTACGGGCTTACTCTCCACGTCCTCAGGAGCTTCTGGTACAGATGGTTCGCTCTCGACTACTTCAGGATCTTCAACTGTAGGATCCACAGGTTGGACATCTTTTACCTCGGGCTCTACAGGCTCAATCTCCGCGACCTCAGGAACTGCTGGTAGAGCTGGTGAGCTTTCTTCTATTACTGGTTCACTCTGTAGTTTTTCGGCTTCCTCATCTTCATCACATTCCAATTCTTCAACAGACGGTAGCTCTGGTGGTGGAACAATAATGGAGTCGATCGGAGTAGGGACTGGTAATATCTCAACAACTGAAGGTACATTTGAAATTTCATCATCGTCTTCGTCACATTCCAAATCCTCTTCATTCAAGTCTATTGGCGCATCTGTACCTTCAGCATCGTTTACCGGTGGAAGTACATGGGGCGTTAGTACTTTAGGGATTTCGTCAACTTCTTCACTGTCGTCGTCACACTCCAAGTCATCGATGATCGGGTCTTCGGGAACTGGAGCAATAACCGGTTCTGGAATTGGTAGTTCATTTTTCTCTGGTATGGGTTCACTTGGCGTTTCATCTTCGTCGTCACATTCTAGTTCATCTGAACCTAAACCACTGAGAATTGGCTGTTCTTTCGGGATTACCTCAATCACTGCTTCAGGAGTCGGTGGGTTTGGAATAATATCATCTGCAATGACCTCGTCTTCGTCATCGCAGTCCAAGTCTTCTTCGGAATCGCTCACATCTGGAGTTATAACTTCAGGGATCACGTTTCTTTCTTCCACATCTGGCTGGGGTTCTACCACACTGCCTCCAATCTCGTCTTCGTCATCATCACATTCTAAATCATCTTCCGGTAGACGTTCATCACCAACTGCCCCTTCGTCAAGAGGGCCTATAATAAATAATGTGTCTCACTCTCTGCTGACGTCTTCTTTTCTCCGTCATCAGTACCTACCTATGTTTTTCGTGCCTTCGACTTGAAGCTGATCTCCATTTTGGACCCTTAACTCATTGCCACCTGCCAGTCCCACTTTAACTCGTTCTAAATTCGCAGAGGTAACTAGGCCGATCACAAGCGCGGAGTAAAATATTACGCTAAAAACGAATATCAACCTCATCCTACTGAAGGTGTTTGTCAAATTCACCTGATGCCGAAAACACGGCAGCAATCTGCTTTTAAAGCCGAACTACGTTGGAGCCCACTAGAGGCGTCAACTATTTTAAATTTGGCACATTGGCCAAATATTGATCTCAGCGGTTTTGTTGCTCTCAGCGACGACGCATGTTTGTACAGTTGCTGCACGTTTAGAAAGAAGTTTTATTTGAACAACCTTTTGTCTAATATTTTGTATTCTTTTGGCAGCTGCCTCGTCTGGCAATTTAGTAAATACGTTATTTTGCACTTAACACCAATCTTTTTCTTCGTCGAAAATGATCACAGTTTGGGAAATAAAGTTGAACTGGCTTCTGTATGCCTGCTGACAGTGTTACGGGTGACAGTTTGAGTTCAAGCTCGTTTCGATTATTGTTGACATTTGTAAATCTGTTTTTCCATACTAATAGAATAGAAAGATCAATTCAATAGATCTGTTGTCTGCATAAATAATTGCTTTGTTTTTTTTTTTTTTTGTTTTTTGAGGAACTACGACTGGACAGTTCATTTAGTTCAATTTCTTTGATAGACAGCTCCGTCAGGGATTCTCAAAATGTGATGGATTTTGTATCTGTCATACATCAGAATCAACTAATAAATGACAGTTACTCACTTTCTGTATAAATAGAAATCATATCTACGTTTTTAAAAAGTAGAAGTTCAAGTGTAACAATTTTTAAAATCAGCACACCACCATCTGCTACTTCAACATTCTACGTACACTATGGTAATTGAAAAATTGTTTTAAGATCAAATACTAAGCCATTAGCCACCGTGCACACACCGAGCATCAAACGCTCGAGGTTTTTGTAGTTTTAAAAAAAAAAAAAATTCAGTATGCCACACCCACTTTAACAAGGTGATACATTGGAGGAGGGATACGGTATCCTACAATCCGTACTAGACCGATTGTAGCTTTTCAGTGTGTATTTAAATTTTATTAAACATCCCAGCACTTAAAAGTATTAAGTGCGTTACGTACAAGAAATCATCAAAATCGGTTTTTGTTAATGGAATTGCCCCTAAAAAGTGGGCGTTCCTAAAGGCAATGTGTAGGTTAATTGCAGATAAATCGAAATTCTAGCTATTAAAAGATTTTGTTCAAAGAAGAGGAGTTATTGAGAGAAGTAGATGGTTATATACTACAGGGCAGCGCTATAGGTCCAGTTTTTTTTAATTCATAAGGATTTTAGGAATACAAATATTTAACACATTCCAATATTTTGAAACATAAGCAAAGACAAATAAGCAAACATCCCAAAGTACACATCGAAGCGTTACTTTAAATTCTCTTGTATGCTTATCTAGAAGCAACTTTTGCTTTATAAGCGAAGTCTACGACCAGTATGAACGTACATGTTCCTCCAACTGTTGGAGGTTGGAATCCCAGTTGAAACATCCCAGAGTACAACTGTCATGAGAAAGCTTCTCAAATAACCAATTGCCCTTCGGACAACACGAATGGTTGTGAGAAGCTAGGCCCTAGGTCCCATCGACCTGTTGCGTCAAATATTTATTTATTTTATTTTACATGTAAAACTGATCGATCAATAAAAACGCCCCAAAATAGTGGGCGTGATAGTTTGAAATCCCCTGTAGATAGTTCAGTAAGTTAGTCCAGTGAAAGAACTATGTAAATTAAACTGGCAACTTATTTTACACTTAAGGCCTAGAACGCCTTCGGCACAGTAATGTTGGGAAATCACTTCCCGACGTCACAAACTTCGACGAAGCGACTCAGTTAGAGGAGTAAAAATATCATTCTGCGTCGTTAAGAGGATCATTCTCGGTGGGATTATCGATATGGTTGACCTAAATTGTTTATCTTAAGGTGACATATGGTGCCTAGGACTCTGTGGACTATGTTAGATCAGTAACTCGTCAAGTTACGGCTAAAAATAGTAGAAGGGGTTCTCCCTGATCACTGTCCTCTGAGGAGGCACGATGTGAGACTATTTTTCATGTTTTTCAGGACCTTAATTTAAACTATAAGATCGAACTTGACGAAAAGGCTCTTTTTCAACACTTGATTCAGGTCCTATAAATAACCTAACATAGACTACGTCTACCAATCCCAGGTTTCTTTGGGAGGTTTGACCATAGAACTCTGATCAATCTGCAGTTGGTCCTCTATACGTTAAGTAAATAACTCTCATTCCATTCTAGCTTCACCCAACTTCTACCATTTTATGAAAGAAGAACCCTAGCCCATGTTTTTTTTTAGTCAGCAAGGACTAAGAATATGAGGGGAATAAAAACACTCATAACTGCAATTATACATAAAACAATTTATTTCTGAATTTATTGAATAAAATAAAATAGCTTAAGGAAGAAGAAGAATTAACTCCTACTAATGTGTTTTTGCTGCTTCCCTGGCTGCTTCTTTTGCGGCTTGTCTGGCTGTTAAGAATTCCGCTAATACACGATCGGTGATAGTGTTTACGTCTTCTTTTGCAACAACACCATCGTAGAGTACTTCATCGGCGAGGCTGTCATTTTTCTCGACCTTAATCATTTTCACCTTAACCTCTTCAATTGATTCACCAGTGATCTTGCTTTTTGACTTCTTAACTGTTTTGATAGTTTGAATTTCATAGGATTCATCCTGTTCTGGTTCCTCTTCCCATTCGTCTTCTGGCTCGTTTGCAACAACTGATGAACTGGCAATGTCGGAAGAACTTACACTGTTGGATGAACTGGCTGCGATTGATGAACTGGCAATGTTGGATGTACTAGCATCATTGGCAGAACTGACTGATCCTTCAGCTGCAACTTCACTGGCAGAAGAGGATGCAGCGTTAGCGGAAGCTAAGTCCGACGATCCAGCTGCTGCTGAAGCTACGTCAGTGGATACAACATCAGAGGATGCAACATCAGAGGACTTAACGTCAGAAGATACAGCGTCGGAAGATCCAACATCAGAAGCAGAACTACTATCGCCATTTGACTCTAAAATCGGTTCTACGTCATTGACAGTGGGTTTAAACCAGCCAAGATTTTCCCAGGCGCTTACTGAATCTGTTGCTTCGTTGTCTGTGGAATCTTCTCTGGAAATTATAGCAACTTCCGAACCTCCCTCATTCGACTGGTTGTTCTTATTTTTCTTCACTCTTGTTGTGGTTGTCACATCCTCCCATTCGTCTTCATCGGTTCCGTCATTGGAGACTGACTGGTTCTTCTTATTCTTCTTCACTCTCGTGGTAGTAGTCACATCCTCCCATTCGTCTTCGTCAGTTCCTTTACTGGAGCCGGACTTGTTGTTCTTATTTTTCTTTACCCTGGAAGTAGTAGTTACATCCTCCCATTCGTCTTCGTCAGTTCCGTCGCTGGATCCAGACTGATTCTTCTTATTCTTCTTCACTCTCGTGGTGGTAATTACATCCTCCCATTCGTCTTCATCAGTTCCATCGATAGAAGAAGAGTTCTTTCCTACACGCGTTTTGATGGTCTTGCCGTTTCTTTTGGTAACGATTTCTTCTGCTTCGTCTTCAGAAATTTCAGTACCAACAACAGACCACCGTTTGCCATTTTGTCTTTTACCCTTAACCAATGATGATTGTTCCTGTCCATTGCTAGAAGCAACGATACCATCACTGGAGCCAGACTGATCTTTCTTATTCTTCTTCACTCTTGTGGTGGTAGTCACATCCTCCCATTCGTCTTCCTCAGTTCCGTCACTGGATCCAGACTGATTCTTCTTATTCTTCTTCACTCTTGTGGTGGTAGTCACATCCTCCCATTCGTCTTCGTCAGTTCCGTCACTGGAGCCAGACTGGTTCTTCTTATTTTTCTTCACCCTTGAAGTAGTAGTCACATCCTCCCATTCGTCTTCATCGGTTCCTTCACTGGAGCCGGACTTGTTCTTCTTATTCTTCTTCACTTTCGAACTAGTAGTCACATTCACGGACTTGTCTTCATCAGTTCCGTCACTGGAGTCAGACTGGTTCTTCTTATTTTTCTTCACTCTCGTGGTGGTAGTCACATCCTCCCATTCGTCTTCGTCAGTTCCGTCACTGGAGCCAGACTGGTTCTTCTTATTTTTCTTCACCCTTGAAGTAGTAGTCACATCCTCCCATTCGTCTTCATCGGTTCCTTCACTGGAGCCAGACTTGTTCTTCTTATTCTTCTTCACTCTCGAAGTAGTAGTCACATCCTCCCACTCGTCTTCATCAGTTCCGTCATTGGAGACCGACTGGTTCTTCTTATTCTTCTTCACTCTCGTGGTGGTAGTCACATCCTCCCATTCGTCTTCATCGGTTCCTTCACTGGAGCCGGACTTGTTCTCCTTATTCTTCTTCACTTTCGAACTAGTAGTCACATTTACGGACTTGTCTTCATCAGTTCCGTCACTGGAGTCAGACTGGTTCTTCTTATTTTTCTTCACTCTCGTGGTGGTAGTCACATCCTCCCATTCGTCTTCATCGGTTCCTTCACTGGAGCCAGACTTGTTCTTCTTATTCTTCTTCACTCTCGAAGTAGTAGTCACATCCTCCCACTCGTCTTCATCAGTTCCGTCATTGGAGACCGACTGGTTCTTCTTATTCTTCTTCACTCTCGTGGTGGTAGTCACATCCTCCCATTCGTCTTCATCAGTTCCGTCACTGGAGGCGGACTGGTTCTTATTTTTCTTCACCCTTGAAGTAGTAGTCACATCCTCCCATTCGTCTTCATCGGTTCCGTCATTGGACACCGACTGGATCTTCTTATTCTTCTTCACTCTCGTGGTGGTAGTCACATCCTCCCATTCGTCTTCGTCAGTTCCGTCACTGGAGCCAGACTTGTTCTTCTTATTTTTCTTCACTCTTGAAGTAGTAGTCACATCCTCCCATTCGTCTTCATCGGCAATTGGTTCATCAGCTGGTTCGGATAGAACTGGAGTGGATTCCTCCGGAAGTTCTTCGTCAGCTGGTTCGGATACATCTGGAGTGGATTCCTCGGGAATTACTTCGTCAGCTGGTTCGGATACTGCTGGAGTGGATTCCTCAGGAATAGGTTCGTCAGCTGGTTCGGATACTTCTGGAGTGGATTCCTCGGGAATTGCTTCGTCAGCTGGTTCGGATTCTTCTGGAGTGGATTCCTCGGGAATTGGTTCATCAGCTGGTTCGGATACATCTGGAGTGGATTCCTCGGGAATTGCTTCGTCCGCTGGTTCGGATACTTCTGGAGTGGATTCCTCGGCAATTGGTTCATCAGCTGGTTCAGAAATTAATACATCCTTCAGTTCCTCGACAATTGGTTCATCAGCTGGTTCGGATACAACTGGAGTGGATTCCTCCGCAAGTTCTTCGTCAGCTGGTTCAGATACATCTGGAGTGGATTCCTCGGGAATTACTTCGTCAGCTGATTCGGATACTACTGGAGTGGATTCCTCAGGAATAGGTTCGTCAGCTGGTTCGGATACTTCTGGAGTGGATTCCTCGGGAATTGCTTCGTCAGCTGGTTCGGATTCTTCCGGAGTGGATTCCTCGGGAATTGCTTCGTCAGCTGTTTCGGATATTTCTGGAGTGGATTCCTCAGGAATAGATTCGTCCGCTGGTTCAGATACTTCTGGAGTGGATGCCTCGGCAATTGGTTCGTCAGCTGGTTCAGAAATTAATACATCCTTCGGTTCCTCAACAATGGGTTCATCAGCTGGTTCGGATACAACTGGAGTGGATTCCTCGGGAATTGCTTCGTCAGCTGGTTCGGATACATCTGGAGTGGATTCCTCGGGAATTACTTCGTCAGCTGGTTCGGATACTTCTGGAGTGGATTCCTCGGGAATAGATTCGTCCGCTGGTTCGGATACGTCTGGAGTGGGTTCCTCGGGAATCGGTGCAGATATTTCTGGAATATACTCCACAGGAATTGGTTCGGATACTTCTGGAGTGGATTCCTCGGGAATTGCTTCGTCAGCTGGTTCGGATTCTTCTGGAGTGTATTCCTCGGGAATTGGTTCATCAGCAGGTTCGGATACTTCTGGAGTGGATTCCTCGGGAATAGATTCGTCCGCTGGTTCGGATACGTCTGGAGTGGGTTCCTCGGCAATGGGTTCATCAGCTGGTTCAGAAATCAATACATCTTTCGGTTCCTCAACAATTGGTTCGTCCGCTGGTTCGGATACATCTGGAGTGGGTTCTTCGGGAATTGGTTCATCAGCTGGTTCGGATACATCTGGAGTGGATTCCTCGGGAATTGCTTCGTCAGCTGGTTCGGATACTTCTGGAATGGGTTCCTCGGCAATTGGTTCGTCAGCTGATTCAGAAATCAATACATCTCTCGGTTCCTCAACAATTGGTTCGTCAGCTGGTTCAGATACATCTGGAGTGGATTCCTCGGGAATTACTTCGTCAGCTGGTTCGGATTCTTCTGGAGTGTATTCCTCGGGAATTGGTTCATCAACAGGTTCGGATACTTCTGGAGTGGATTCCTCGGGAATTGCTTCGTCAGCTGGTTCGGATACTTCTGGAGTGGATTCCTCGGGAATTGCTTTGTCAGCTGGTTCGGATTCTTCTGGAGTGGATTCCTCGGGAATTGGTTCATCAGCTGGTTCGGATACATCTGGAGTGGATTCCTCGGGAATTGCTTCGTCAGCTGGTTCGGATACTTCTGGAGTGGATTCCTCGGCAATTGGTTCATCAGCTGGTTCAGAAATTAATACATCCTTCAGTTCCTCGACAATTGGTTCATCAGCTGGTTCGGATACAACTGGAGTGGATTCCTCCGGAAGTTCTTCGTCAGCTGGTTCAGATACATCTGGAGTGGATTCCTCGGGAATTACTTCGTCAGCTGGTTCGGATACTACTGGAGTAGATTCCTCAGGAATAGGTTCGTCAGCTGGTTCGGATACTTCTGGAGTGGATTCCTCGGGAATTGCTTCGTTAGCTGGTTCGGATTCTTCCGGAGTGGATTCATCGGGAATTGCTTCGTCAGCTGGTTCGGATACTTCTGGAGTGGATTCCTCAGGAATAGATTCGTCCGCTGGTTCAGATACTTCTGGAGTGGATGCCTCGGCAATTGGTTCGTCAGCTGGTTCAGAAATTAATACATCCTTCGGTTCCTCAACAATGGGTTCATCAGCTGGTTCGGATACAACTGGAGTGGATTCCTCGGGAATTGCTTCGTCACCTGGTTCGGATACATCTGGAGTGGATTCCTCGGGAATTACTTCGTCAGCTGGTTCGGATACTTCTGGAGTGGATTCCTCGGGAGTAGGTTCGTCAGCTGGTTCGGATACGTCTGGAGTGGGTTCCTCGGGAATCGGTTCAGATATTACTGGAATATACTCCACAGGAATTGGTTCGGATACTTCTGGAGTGGATTCCTCGGAAATTGCTTCGTCAGCTGGTTCGGATACTTCTGGAGTGGATGCCTCGGCAATTGGTTCGTCAGCTGGTTCAGAAATTAATACATCCTTCGGTTCCTCAACAATGGGTTCATCAGCTGGTTCGGATACAACTGGAGTGGATTCCTCGGGAATTGCTTCGTCAGCTGGTTCGGATACTTCTGGAGTGGATGCCTCGGCAATTGGTTCGTCAGCTGGTTCAGAAATTAATACATCCTTCGGTTCCTCAACAATGGGTTCATCAGCTGGTTCGGATACTTCTGGAGTGGATTCCTCGGGAATTGCTTCGTCAGCTGGTTCGGATTCTTCTGGAGTGTATTCCTCGGGAATTGGTTCATCAGCAGGTTCGGATACTTCTGGTGTGGATTCCTCGGGAATAGATTCGTCCGCTGGTTCGGATACGTCTGGAGTGGGTTCCTCGGCAATGGGTTCGTCAGCTGGTTCAGAAATCAATACATCTTTCGGTTCCTCAACAATTGGTTCGTCAGCTGGTTCGGATACTTCTGGAGTGGATTCCTCGGGAATTACTTCGTCAGCTGGTTCGGATACATCTGGAGTGGATTCCTCGGGAATTGCTTCGTCAGCTGGTTCAGATACTTCTGGAGTGGATTCCTCAGGAATAGGTTCGTCCGCTGATTCGGATACATCTGGAGTGGGTTCCTCGGGAATCGGTTCAGATATTTCTGGAATGTACTCCACAGGAATTGGTTCGGTTACTTCTGGAGTGGGTACCACAACTTGGTTATTTGGTTGAGGAATCGATATTTCTGGAGGAGGTCCCACACTTATCACTGGTACATCTTCCACTGGTGCTACTGGCAGGTTTTCAATTTGAGATTCTGGTGGCGGCGACACTGGTTTTGGTGCCTTCTTCTTAAGCCGACACTGTTTCAGCTTCTTACCAATCCTTCCATTATCGAGTTCCCCTTTTTGGCTTAGGAACACCGCTGGTATCACAGGTCGTAGACTTGAAGCACTTACAACTTCAGGTACTAATTCATTGCCAATCGCTGATTGTGGTTCTACAATTCTCTCTTCTGGTTTGTTAACACTTGCGGTAGCCACCAAGGCGACGCAGAGTAGCGCACAAATAGGCACCACGGCGAGTCTCATATTTGTGAGCTTTCTTAACTCCTAATGATGCCAGATCGCAGTACGCGCACCGTTTTTAAAGGAACCCATCTACATGAACTCTCTAGCGAACGGAAATTGCCAAAAAACCTGAATCAATACCATGCGCCACCCGAAAACAACGTAATGTTTTCAAATTATTTTTTTGCTTTATTTACCCTTCACTGTTGACGTTTGAACCGTGTTTGAACAGTTGAGTGTGAATTATTTTCCAAACTTATTCCCTTGGCGCATTAGAACCATCTTCGGAAGTTCCTTAATTTGCACACGGTTCAAAAGTACAGCCTTTCATGCTTAAGAGCGCCACCGCAAGTCAGACGTCGTTCCTTTGAAATATTGGTTTTCAAGAGAAAGACCGTTGCTTATTTTTCTGTCTTAAGGATTGTCTACATTGTTAGTGTTTGGCCTTTTCAAGTTGGCCACAGCGGGACATGACCTATCACAAATTTTGGTTTGGTGTTACCATCGTGGACAAAGATTGTTTTCTTCAGTAAAGTTGTGAAGTACCTCTATCAGGCTTTATGCCACAAAACGCTACGAGTGTTGTATGGCAACAGTTGTCAATGTTTGTTAAACGAATACAATGGTTTCTAATTGACGTATTGCAAAAATATAAAAAAATCAATCATTTTCTGCAGAAAAATCTGGGTGTAGTCAAAAGACGTTCTTTGAGAATCGAGTAAAATAGTTTTGACATTCCTCTCCAGACAGCTTGGCACCTGACGTTTAACCTTGTAACAAGTATGATGACTGTTCGAAATCTTTTTTTGCGTTGTGACTTCATTTCGAAAAACAATGTTAAATGTGACGTTTTATCTTGAAAGAAGAACTGTCATTTGAATTGATCTTCGAATATAAGCAGTAACAGCTAAGTCACTGAGTCATGATATCCTTCTACGAAAATTGAAATTCCAGCATTAATTTCATTTCCTTCCAAGGTAACTGAGAATGGCACGCATCGGTATTCAGTCGCTTGTTGATATCTAACGATTGACAACAACACATGTCGAACATACGCGACATGTTATTAAATATGTCAACAAGCGCCAAATCACTGTGCATTCGATACAATGCCACAGCGCACAAAAAGATAACGCCCGGCAGTCGTGTTATACACAGCAAAGACTTCCACTTTTCAAAATTACGTTCCAACGAAAGCCTGGCAGAACCACCGCAGCCCTATCTCTGGTACATTTTTGACTTGACAAGCCACTTATCTAAATTGGTTCCCTTTCCCTAGACTCCGATATATAAGGTGATGTAACAGAGCTTCCTCTAGACAATTTCTCAAGTTATACAACAATTAAGACATGTTTTGGGCTCAAGTAGTTCTCCCGTTTATCGTTGGATTAATTGCTTGGCAAAATGTACAAGCAGAGGAGTCCTTTGTTGTGAAGGTGCAGCCGGGAAATGTAAGTAAACCAAAACGTCTGACAATTTCCACTGACAATCGATTTTTGCAGAAAACCGTATTCGCGGCTCCACCACTAGCCGATAACTTCCTTTACACGCACTTTGCTTGTCGCAACAAGCAAAATGGGTTACGACTACCACTAGCTGGAAGTTGTGTCGACTATTATGAATGTCAACAGGGCGTGGCAAAGCGTTTGACATGCAAGCCAGGAATGCATTTTAGCAATCTTGGCTTGACATGCCTCGATGCTCGTCTGTCAGACTGTAAGGCCGAACAATTGACTATCCAGTGTGAGGGCATGTGTTGCGGACTAGAAGACGGACTATACCCGGTTCAAGATAGCTGCTCTGATTATGTCATTTGTGTGAATGGACAAACCTTCCAAAGGAGTTGTGGTAGAATGCTGCACTTTAGTACTGAGAATCGTATTTGTGACATTCCCCAACGGGCTAGGTGTACTGCAATCATTGACAAGGACATTATTGACAAACCAGTAGAGGAACAAGATACTGACCTACTTCCACCGAGGGTCACAATGTATTGGGTTTCTCATCGAGTATGCCAGAACTATCCCAATGGCTACTATGCTCCAATCTCCGGCAGCTGCAACAAATTCTATCTGTGCATACGCGGTGTAGGCTATCTTAAGTCCTGCGGCAAGATGCAATTCAATCCTGAGGGACATTACTGCGATTCAAGGAATCGCATGTTCTGTCCAGAAAATGATGAAGGCGAAATTATTCTCGACGTTGAATATGCTGAAGTTGACGTATTGCCAATGCCAATACCCAGACCTAGACCACGCCCACAAGGTTCCCTAATAAAGCCACTAAAGCCAATTCCATTGGATCTTGATGAAGAGGACGAGAAACCAATCGAATCTGAAGAAGAAATCGATGAGAATGAAATACCACCTCGCAAGAGACCCCAAAAAGGCAAGAAGCCAATTCCACAAGAAGAGGAAATAGTCAACCAACGACCACATGGTGGCAAAAAGCCCAGGCCACCAGTTGTTGAAGAAGAGGAAGAGGAGGAATTAGTACAAAGTTTGCCACATTGGGGTAAGAAACCAGCAGAAAGACCCGAAAATCCAGAGGAACTAGAAGCCGACCAGCAACTGCGTCCAAATAAGCAACCAGCCAATGAGAAGCCACAGCAACAGGGCGGATCCAAGCAGTCACGTCCCAGACCACCACATTTCAAACCAGTCCCACCACAAATCGATTCACCCGAGGTAGAACTAGAAGAAGTGGTTGAATCTGTATTAGAGGATTCGAATATTTGTTCTGATCAACCAGTTGGTGCACTGATGGCAATGCCAGGAGATTGCAGCAAATACATTCGTTGCCGCTGGGATTGGTATCAAAGACGTATCGCTGAGGTGTTAACCTGTCCTTTCGGTATGAATTACAATGCGAAGACCAAGTATTGCGATACGCCAGAAAATGCTGGCTGCTTGGTTAAATCGAAAAAGGAAAACCAAGTCATCAAGAAGAAGAATAAGCTTGCTAACATTTTCTAGTAAATAAACTTTAGCAGTTGTTTTTAATTTTATTTTCATTTTTTTTTTTTCAAAATGTTCCATTTAACTACTTATTTGTAAAGAAATTTAATAAACACAAAATGGAGTACTAACAAATTATTTTGCACATAAAATGGCGTTTTTTATTTCTTTTATCCATCTGTCACGTATGTCAGCCATCTTGTGGAATATGGTTTCATCTGAAGTCTGTCACCAGATGCAAGATATCAGTGACAGGTTAATTGGGACGTATTGTTGAATCAGTTTTAGTTCATTTGGAAATCCAAACATGTAGATCCCGGAGCTCGACAATTAAGATTTTTGACATCGGAATCAGGATTGGTAGAACTGCGAGCAAGATTGTCTTAAAACAGATAGCTTAATATCCGTATTTTGCGCTCACTACGTTTAAGAGAACGCAGAGCTCTTAGGCTGGTTAAATAAATGAAGAACTCGTAACGTATTTCCTGCAACTCGAAATCCTTTCTGCTGTCGTTGATGGAGTATTTGTTGACAGCTGTAGATCACATATTTTAACGTAGAGTTTCTCGTCGGAGCGATCTATATACATATTTCTACATAAGCATTGCCATGGATATGTTAAGTGTTAAGACCACAGTTCTTTGACAGAAAACAAAATACAGTCCTTAATGTTCTATAATAGAAAATGTTGGTTCAAGCCCTGATAATTCATTCTCTAAGCCTTGTCCTGCCTTTATACCTTCATCTACCTTTTGTATTATACTTCATTTGGAAGACAGATGAACTTTTGTCAGATAAGTAACTCCGACTTTCACAAAGACCAACTTTGACAAACTTTGAAGCTGTCCGAGAAAACACAATTACCAGCCTCCACAAAAGCATGGAAAGTGGCCGGAAACTTTGATCAAATACGTAAAGTTTGATTATCTAGATATTTTTTGCAGCTCTGGGGTGCAGTTCCTTTGTAAATGCAGTATGTGGCAGGATCTTCAAAAGCTGAGCAGTCTTTGAAAAGTGTTTGTTTTCGGAAAGACTTATCTCTTTGAAGGAAGTTTTCGAAGTCGGCTAATGCATTCAACCACATCACAGATATAAGCTGGTTCAGCCCCTGGCAAAGAAGAATTCCTTAAAACTAGCGTGATTCATACAATAGCCCACAAATACTTTTTGAAATGTACTCATCATTTTTTGTTCATGCCAAATCAAAATGACTTCTTGTTAAATGTCAAAATTGATATGTCAAACATTTGTCTTAGTTGTACGTTCGATCCGATAACAACCTAATGACACTTGTTCGCCACCAGTGTAGAAGAAAACTCAGAAACACATCATGGTTCTATAATTAAGAACGGTTACGCGGATCCAAAGCTTGGCTAACTACTCACATTCTATATAAGAAAGTTTACATTACTAAGTTGTAGCAGTTTGACAACGAATCAATTTTTTGCGCGTTGTTCAGCATGAAAGGTATGTGGTAAAGGTAAAGGAATGTGTCTGTTAATACTTTGATTTACTATTTTTCTGTAGTCTTTTTATCAATCGTCCTCCTCGGACTCACAGTCCTTTCCCAAGGAAAGACTTTAATACTTAAAAATCCTTCACTGCCCCTAATGGGACCTATAAGAACTCCCAAATCCGATGACAGTGACATTTCCAATCCAGTAAGTATAGACATGTCCACTAGATGATTAACAATTTTAAAATAAATTCTCTAATCTAGGTAGTTGTCTCTACTGACACGGTTCTGTATGAAAAATACGTTTGTGTGGGGAATCCTGACGGCTTGAAACTAATCGTTCCCGGTAGTTGCTCGAACTACTACGAATGCTCGAATGGCGCAGCAAGTGTCAATTTATGTGAAAATCTTACACCATTCTACGACCCCATAAGTGCAACTTGTGTAGCTGAGAGTAGCTGTGTAGTTAAGGATATTGTGGTTTCGGGTGGGCCTGACGGATGTACTGGTGTGTGCTGTGGAAAGAGCGCTGGTCTTTATGTTGATCCAACCGATGAAACACAATTCTATTTCTGTAATGACAACGTGGGAATATTACATTCATGCTGCAGTGGAGAACAATTCAATCCAATAACCAGTGCTTGTGATGTGCCAGCTAATTGCCCGTGAAATACATACATACATACTGTAAAATTGAAATAACCTTCCCACAAACGTCAGACTCTGTTAGTTCTGACGTTCGATTTAAAGTTTACTTAGAAAAACAAAGACAAACGTCTGAGAATTAATTATGCAATAAAACAAACTGTTTGGTAGTAAATATTTATTCAAGTCCATTCATATGCTTGCTGGCAAACTATTTGATCAGCTTTGACATTGTTATAATGTCTTGACAGGAAGTGTAACGTCATTTGTGGAATTGATGCACGTGTTTGATATACACAGATGTTGCATTTGTGGTATAAAAGAATCAGAATCAACGAAAACCATAAAACTTTGCATGGGTTGGGTAAATTTCGAATACATACTTTCATAATCAAAGATTCTGAACTCACCTGACAAAATTTCAAGCTTCATTCAAATGTCCATCTGCAAATAAAAAGAAATGTCAAAAGATTACATTTTTTTTTCATTTTTTTAAATTTCATGCATACATAGTATATCAAATACTATATCAAATACAGTTTCAAAATTTTGAAAAATTAATGAAACAAAAATTTAGCGCAACAGGTTTAGACAACCCAGAGCCCAGTTTCTCACAATCACTGTTATCGTGTGAAGGGCAAATTGTTATTTCAAAAGATTTTTCATGACAGTTGAACTCTCGTAGGTTCGTCAGATGCTTGCGAAAGGTGGAACCGTGAAAACACTTTAAGGTGTTGTCTTGGGATCGAACCTCGAATTCCTCGCTTCATAGTCCAACACATCAATCACTTGAGAGCTGTCAATATTTTGCTGTCAAATGTCTGAGTTGTCCTCTCGTTTGTAAGCAAAATTTGTTGCAATGATAATATTAACCTGAATTTTCGAAGAAATTATTTATATACGTTTCTTGTTCAAATGGCAGTCGAGAGAGCTACATTTTGACAAATTTTGAGTTCGAGCCAAAATCGGGCATCAAAAACCCGACGGAATTCTGATATTTTCCAATTCCTGTTATGAAACTCTAGATGGGCTCTAGTACTGTTGGATAAGTCATAAAAATTTAGATAGCGAACCTTTACCACTTCCGTAAAAGTCAGAATGGTTAGTCAAAAGTCGGTAGAGTGATAAATGCTTACAAAAGGCGAAGTCCTTTTTTCAAATATGTACAGTATACACGTTCAGCCACAATCATGTTAAAAAAAATCATTTCTGCATCAACTTACAACATTACCAAATATAGATAGATAGATAGATGTTTATTTGGTATAGCAATGTACAAACTTGGTTCGTTACCGCACATTTTACAATACAGAGATTCGATATATTACATATCTTTCAACTGAAATATTATTTTTATAGTTAAAGTTGTTTATATTAAAATTTAAATCTGAAGGAAAATACCAAAAAAAAAACCTTCAATAAAAAAGAAAAAAAAAAAAAAAAAAAAAAAATAAGAAAAACCAAAAAAAAAAAATATAAATAAATAAATAAATATATAAGTAAATAATTTAATAGATAAGTAAATAAATAAATAAACAAATAAATAAATAAATTAACAGATAGATAAATAAATAACAAATAAATAATTAGTTTAATAGATAAATAAATAAATTAACAAATAAATAAGAAAATAAATAAATAAACAAATAAATAAATAAATTAACAGGTAAATAAATAAATAAACAAATAAATAAATAAATTAACAAATAAATAAATAATTTAACAAATAATTAATTAAATTAACAGATAAATAAATAAATTAAAAAATAAATAATTAATTTAACAAATAAAAAAGTAAATTAATAAAAAAATAAATAAATAGACAGATAAATAAATAAATTAACAAATAAATAAGTAAATAAATAAATAACAAGAAAGCATATACATATATTAACAAGTAATTAGAGGAGTAAATAGGATTGAAAGGCCAAAAGTAAAAACAGAAAATTTATTCAAATAGCTGATTTATTAGCTCATTGTTAGCAAAACTGCACCGTGTAACAAATTTGGTGTTCAGTTTTTGGATTCTATCAGAAATCAATTCAACATTCCCAGTTTTATGAACTTCTAAAGTAGAGTGATACCAGGGGAGGTTAAGCATCATTTTTAATAGTTTGTTTTGTGAAATTTGAAGTCTCTTAATATGACATTTGCCACAGTCACCCCATACTTGGCATCCGTACAGTAGTATCGCTTGGAAAATTACTTTATGTAAGATAATTTTATTGGCATTGGATAGCAAGGACCTTCTGTTTATAAAGGGATATAAGATCTTAATAGCAATGTTGACTTTTTTAATAGCATTGGTTATGTGTTCGTTGAACGTCAGCTTCGTATCGAGATGAATTCCCAGATATTTCACAGAAGATTCCCACTTCAGTTGAACGTTGTTAACTGACAAAGGTCCGGACGGAAGGAAACAAGGTTTTCTTTTTCGGGAGAAAAAGATAGCTTGCACTTTGTCTTCATTAACCTTAATTTTCCATTTATGGTAATATTGCAAAAGTATTTTCATTCCATTGCTGAGATTTCTCTCAATGTTGAGAGCAAATTCATGGGATGAAAAAACTGCTGTATCGTCAGCGTAAATAGCTACCTCACATTCAGGGATATGTGGGAAATCTGAGGTATATATGTTGTACAAAACAGGACCAAGAACAGAACCTTGTGGCACACCAGAATGAAATAGACATAAGTCAGAGTACTCACCATTGACAAAGACTTTAAAACATCGGTTTGACAAGAAACTTTGCACAATTTTACACAGATAAACAGGAAAATTCAGTTTTAACATCTTGAAAACTAAACCATTGTGCCAGACTGAGTCAAAGGCTTTCTCAATATCTAGCAATATCATGCCTGTTGATTTCCCTATTGCACGTTTAAGTCTTATATGTTTGCAGATCCTATATACCTGATGCGCAGTCGAGTGATGCCTTCTGAACCCAAATTGCTCATCAGGAAATATTTTTCGTTCAGTAACAATTTTTAGTATTTTTTCTTTAATTATTTGTTCATAAATTTTGCTTATATTACTAAGTAAGCTGATTGGCCTGTAGCTGGTGGGGTTATTTGCATTTTTACCTACTTTTAGTATAGGAACAACCAAATATAAACTCGTAACTAACTGACAGAATCAGAATAGGATACACATGGCATTATTGGAAACTTCTTTAAACAATTTTCAATGAAATTCCCAATGTCACGGTTACTCTAAATCTCGAAACGAACCATTACATTATTTAAGCAAATTTTGCCGACATTCCTAGACAAGTTTCGCGATTCTTTCGAAAGAAGTGTTGCGGAATTACTAACAAAGATTGCGAAAATCATTGCCGAAAAACTTTAGCTGAACTTAGACCAGCTAGTAGATATGAAATTAAAAAATCACGTCAATTGTAGATTTTCTATCTACAAACACGTACTACTCCGCCTTCATATTCATCCAGATAAGATTACGATGCCAATGAGCCAACCTTATCGGTCCTGGTTTCTCAAATATACATTTCAAAAAAAAAAAGCAAAAAAGACAAGAAACAAAACTTAATCAGAGCACTATAGTTAGGAAACGCGATATTCCCTTATAAATACCAGCTTTTGCAGAAACGATCGCCAACTTGCACGCGAAGTCTTTTCGCAATCGTGTCCCGTTTTCAGTATAGAAACAAAAAAACAGACAAACGGGTGGAAATAAGGATAATTAAAATGAAAAGTTCGTATCGGAAAAGTGCCAGTTTCAAGGGCTAGATTCATTATTAAAACTTTTGTCTTTCTATACGCAGTCATCAGCATATTCTGTGGATTACTGGTGGTCGCTGGTGTTGCTAAATCTCAGTCGAGTGGACCGGCTACGGGACCTTCTGGAACAGTATGTGAATCGCAAGGTGGATCATGTGTGGGTATCGCTAATGGAACGAAAATTGCTTACGATAGCGATTGTGGGAAATATATTGTTTGTTTCCTTGATTGCGGCTGTGACATGGATTGCCCATCACCTTTACACTTTAACGTTAAGCTACAGGTATGCGATTGGGCAGAGAACGCTGGCTGTGATCCATCGTATTCAACTCCAGGAGACAATTCAACAGATACAGTAACACCAACTCCAGGTGGTAATACAGGAGGAGATACAGTTACACCAACTCCAGGTGGTAATACAGGAGGAGATACAGTAACACCGACTCCAGGTGGTAATACAGGAGGGGATACAGTGACACCAACTCCAGATGGTAATTCAACAAACGCAACACCAGGTGGCCCATCAACTGGCCCATCTGGTACAGTGTGTGAGTCTCCTGGTGGATCGTGTGATGGCCTCGCGGATGGTACCCTAATACCTTATGAAGGGAACTGCAGTGCATACATTTCCTGCTTCCTAAATTGTGGTTGTGATATGCCATGCCCGCCAGGATTGCATTTTAACAACGACTTAAAAGTTTGCGATTGGCCAGAGAACGCTGGCTGTGATCCATCGTATTCAACTCCAGGAGACAATTCAACAGATACAGTAACACCAACTCCAGGTGGTAATACAGGAGAAGACACTGTAACACCAACTCCAGGAGGTAATACAGGAGGAGATACAGTAACACCAACTCCAGATGGTAATACAGGAGGAGACACAGTAACACCAACTCCCGATGATAATTCAACAGATCCAATAACACCAACTCCAGACGACGGTAATTCAACAGATTCAACGCCAGGAGGTCCAGCAACTGGCCCGTCTGGTACAGTGTGTGAGTCTCCTGGTGGATCGTGTGATGGCCTCGCGGATGGTACCCTAATACCTTATGAAGGGAACTGCAGTGCATACATTTCCTGCTTCCTAAATTGTGGTTGTGATATGCCATGCCCGCCAGGATTGCATTTTAACAACGACTTAAAAGTTTGCGATTGGCCAGAGAACGCTGGCTGTGATCCATCGTATTCAACTCCAGGAGACAATTCAACAGATACAGTAACACCAACTCCAGGTGGTAATACAGGAGGAGACACTGTAACACCAACTCCCGATGATAATTCAACAGATCCAATAACACCAACTCCAGACGGTACTTCAACAGATTCAACGCCAGGAGGTCCAGCAACTGGCCCGTCTGGTACAGTTTGTGAGTCTGCTGGTGGATCGTGTAATGGCCTTGCCGATGGCACACTGATTCCTTACAAAGGCAATTGTAGTGCCTATATTGCATGTTTCCAAAATTGCGGTTGTGATATGCCCTGCCCACCAGGACTGCACTTCAATAGTAAATTACCGGGCTGTGATTGGCCGGAAGATGCTGGTTGCAGTGATTAAACAAAATGGCGCCAACGAATTGGAATAATTTGAAACGAAATGGCTACTGATATCTTCAATGTGTTTGTATTGTCTTTAAAATGTTCTCAAAAATAAATTATTTATCCTTCATAAATCAATCAAAGATTTTTATTTCGATGGTCCTTGATTCTTGGTGTCAATTTGTTAGCTTCTGCTTCAAGTACAAACTATAGAACAGAAGTGTTAGAATTAGAAACCTTTTATTTGAAGTTTGTTGCCTGTTCTCACTGGATTGACGAACAGGATTGTTTTTGATACGTTTACTGTGGTATTTCTATTGTTTACTTCGCGAAATTCTAAGGTTTTCATTTCGTTTCCGCCATTTGGAGAGTGACAGCCATTGACATTTCCAAAAGTCAAAAAAATCCGAAAATCTGAAAATACGGATTGCAGTAACGAACAGGCTCTTCCGGAACCATCAAATGTTGACAGCTGGTGTCAAGAGTGTATGATCTTAGCACAGACAGGTTATTAGTGAATGAAAATGACATTTCTCTTAATAAGAACAAAGTTTGATCAGATAGAAAACCAGGTTTGTTGTGCTGAATAAAATAAATTCTTTAATAATTCTCAATTAGGACCAATTTGCTTTTTTTTTGTTTTTTTTTCGATATTTTCTGTATGCGGGATGCGAGGTTATAACATTCTTAAAACTTAACGTAAGTTTTTCGTTAACCAAATTAGAAAGTGCATCCAGCACGTTCAGGCATATCACACAATTGCGTCATGCGGTTGAAGTGCATACCTGAGGGGCAGTACACATCAGCGCCGCATTCATCGAAACATGCTACGAACTTGGTGCAATCACCTTTGAATGGAATGAGAGAGCCATCAGAACGTCCAATACATGATGCACCAGCGGACTCGCAGCGTTGACCGGAAGGACCGAACACTTTTCCAAGTGGTAAGTCTTGTTGTTTTACTACACTTGGGGGGCATGTTGTTGCTTCACATGGGCATGCAGTTGATGTTGAGCAAGTACTAATAGTTGTCGAGCATGTTGATGGCTGGCATGTACTAGTAGTTGTGGAACATGTTGTTGGCTGGCATGTACTAGTAGTTGTGGAACATGTTGTTGGCTGGCATGTACTAGTAGTTGTCGAGCATGTTGTTGGCTGGCATGTACTAGTAGTTGTCGAGCAGGTTGTTGGCTGGCATGTACTAGTAGTTGTGGAACATGTTGTTGGCTGGCATGTACTAGTAGTTGTCGAACAGGTTGTTGGCTGGCATGTACTAGTAGTTGTCGAGCAGGTTGTTGGCTGGCATGTACTAGTAGTTGTGGAACATGTTGTTGGCTGGCATGTACTAGTAGTTGTCGAGCATGTTGTTGGTTGGCATGTACTAGTAGTTGTGGAACATGTTGTTGGCTGGCATGTACTAGTAGTTGTCGAGCATGTTGTTGGCTGGCATGTACTAGTAGTTGTCGAACATGTGGTTGGCTGGCATGTACTAGTAGTTGTGGAACATGTTGTTGGCTGGCATGTACTAGTAGTTGTGGAACATGTTGTTGGCTGGCATGTACTAGTAGTTGTCGAACATGTGGTTGGCTGGCATGTACTAGTAGTTGTGGAACATGTTGTTGGCTGGCATGTACTAGTAGTTGTCGAACATGTGGTTGGCTGGCATGTACTAGTAGTTGTGGAACATGTGGTTGGCTGGCATGTACTAGTAGTTGTGGAACATGTTGTTGGCTGGCATGTACTAGTAGTTGTCGAACATGTGGTTGGCTGGCATGTACTAGTAGTTGTCGAACATGTTGTTGGCTGGCATGTACTAGGAGCTGTAGAGCATGTAGTAGGCTTACATGTAGTTGGTTCGGTTACTTCGCATGGAGTACTAATCGGCTGGCATGCAGTGGTCTCACATGATGGTGATTCAGTTACAACATATGATGAAGCTTGAATATCTTCAATACAATTCGATGTGGCCACACAATTTCCAGACGCTGGATCAAAGAATCTTGTTGGAATAGCACAAGATTTTAATGCACTTTTTCCAGATATGCATTCATAGTACTGAGTGCATGTTCCCGGTACCATGATTCTTTGCCCATTTGATTTGCCATTACAAACAAATTTAGCATAGAGCTCATTGTTAATACCGCCTCTTGACTGTCAAATACGTTAATAGAATTAATTAGTTTTCAATTAGAGAGAGCGACAAAAACTCTTAGTTTTACCTGAATCACAAAACCCTGTACTCCAATCAATCCAAAAAGGATTGTCAATAGTATTCCTGAAGTCCTTGCCATGATTTCACAAATGTTATAGGAATACTGAAGTAAAGGTCCGTATTGCTATCACTTGATGCAAATGCCTATGTGACACTGACAATTAAGACACATTTCGGTCTTTTTATAAAGCAAATACATTACATTAATGATTTTTGTCACTCTCGTCTATTTAATGTCATATCAGGGGTAGGTTGGCAAAAGTGCGATATCTGTCTAGCTGTCAAGATGCCGAACCGAGATTTGTGTACAAAGTCGAGGTGCACATCTTATCAACATCACGATCCGTGTTTTTAGCTTCATTGACACTGGAGATGGCAATGATTCCACCAGTGGCTGTGAATTAAGAAAATTGAACTAAGATTTTTTTTTATCAAAGGAAGTGACATGTGCTCAATGACAGATTTTTTAGATAAAAAAAAACGTTAAGTGCTGCATGTCAAGATCATTGTCATGCGAATTAAAACTTTGCACTTAAAAAGTACATAGAAACAAGAAGACAGAAATAATATGATGAGTTTTTGGGAACTCGATTAATGTATTCGTAATCTATGAAGTGAGGTGAAGCAAAGGTCTTAAAAAGTGTCATAGAAAGTGTCATTCAAGAAATTTTATGATATATTTTGACTCTAGCTTTTCAATACTCAAATTTTATATTGAACCCAATTGGTTTTTGGGTAGATAAGACCTATGTAAGTACTATTGGCGAATGAGGTTTAAAAGCGGCTACTTTTAGCATCAATCTAAGCACCCATCACCTCAAATTTTTCGATTCAGAAAAGTCAAATGACCTTCGGGATCTACCCCTAGAATAGAAGGTATAAATCGATCGATCTAAGTTTGACACATACCAGTAGAAGCAAAATGCATGGACACTTCTAAGTCTGGTTGTTCAGAGTTTTAATTCTACGCAATTCAAACTTGCAAAAACTTGACGTAACAGTTCAAAAAAATGATCCAGAAAAAACGATTGGATTTCTCTTACTGCTTGGATAAGTTATACGCAGTGCACGTTAAGTTGAAAAGACGTCCATAAACCGCTGTTAAGGCAGGCCGATGCGTATTTTTTTCTCAAACAAACCACGGTTCGCTCGGTAGTTCAAACCTTACTACCATATGACTGATAAATTTTGTAAAAAAATCAAGAGATCTAAACGAGTTACCAGCAACGGGCCTACATAGCTTCTTACAACCTTTCATCTTGTGGATATTATATTTTCCCCATCAATCGAAAGGGCTTCCCGTGTTCGAAGGTTCTAAGTTCAGTTCTGTTTGACAATTATGCACTTGGATATTTGTCAAACAATCGCAAGAGGTGGTCCCATGAAAACTGAAACAATGAAACTCCTTCAAACCAATGATACATCAAACTCCACTCGGACCAATTCCGCGACAAGACTCAAGACAGTTAGAAACATGGTAAGTCATTCTCCACTTTGGCAATTTTTATTTTTGTTGCACTTTTTCAACAATAAAATGGAATACTAATACTAAAAACCCTCGCACTGCTTTAACCAGATGCACAGCTAACATTGCTAGGTACATCACAGGCATTCACCAATGGATTGAAGTATCTTGTGCTTCCACAAGTCTTGCGATATGAGTGTCCATCGATGCAAAAGTAGTAATCCGTGCATGAATCCGGTACAAGGAACATACTTCCATCTGCCTTGTCGCGACACAAAAACGAACCATACAGGTCGTTGGGATCAAACCAGTTGCCGCAAGGTCCGGGCGCAGGTGTTGCACATCCAGAGCATGGCGGTGGTGTAGGTATCACGCAATCAGTATCATCAACTTCAACACAATCCGATTGAGTGACACACGTTTCCGTTGAAGGATCGTAAAAGTTCGAGCATGACAGCTTGCTAACCTGACCATTCGAACAAGTGTAGTACTGACTACAGCTTCCTGGAACTAGAAGTTTTGTGCCGTCCGATTTATCCTGGCACACAAACTTCTCATAAAGAGTGTTGTCAACGCATTCTCCAGTCTTTGGCTAGAATAAACAACTTGTATAGTCCTTGTGTCGAGCTGAAGTTACAATATTACGTCTCACCTGGCGATTGGTCCTTGCGGCACCGGTTAATCCAAAAAGGACGACAAATAGAATTACAAACACTTTGGCTGTCATTTCAATACTGATGTTAAATCAGGTGTTGCTGACGGGTTTTATATAGCCAGATGTCTCATTCTGATTGATTTCAGATCTAACGAACGGTTTACAGTAATCAAATCAAATTGGTCTTATCTATTTTTCTTTTTTCGTACATGCAGTGAAATTAGAAAAACAAAAAAGAAACTTATCACGACTTGATAATTATTAAGGCGTTCGGGGTTTTGGGGTTACATTCCACTCCCTCATTGGCCAGATTGGCCATGGAGATGGAATTTTTTGATGTAAACAAGTAAATTAGAAGGAATTTGTCATGTTAAGGTTTATGTTTCTGTAGATTTCGTGTTGTGATCGGTGGTTTCCTTGTAACGGTTTGATGAGAAGAACATGATGTAAAAATGAAAGGCGGTTAGTCATGGTGTGGGAGTTTTGGGAACTTGACACTCGTCATGACATGATTCAGTTGATGATGAAGGTTTCAAGTGTTCCTGACAGTTGTCTGATGGACATTTTTATTTAAACGTGCAGTAAACAGTGATTTCAACGCACTGGTATTTTTTTTTTTTGACATTTTCACCGAGCATAAAGTTCAGCATTTAGCAATAGCAAGAACAATTGGAATTGAGAATCTGATTATATCGTGAAAGTGACTTGTAGGAGTTAAAACTTCTTCGAATTTATGTATCCATGTCGCTGTGAGCAAATGGTCAACTGAAGTCTAGTGGATCTACTTCCCTCACTATGTTGTACTTGAACTATTATTATAATGGTATGGTAACTTAAATACAGTCTATGACGGTAGACTCACTTTTCATCATCCTTCGTCGTCCTCATAACCTTTGTAGAGGCAGTGGGTGCCTCGGCTCAGTGGTTAGTGTGTTGGACTACGGAGCAAGGGGTTCGAGGTTCCAATCCCAGTTAGAACACCTAAACGTCTTTCACGGCCCCACCTCTCGCGAGCGTCTGACAAACATCCAAGAGTACAACTGTCCTGAGAAAGTTTCTCAAATAACAAATAACAACTCTCTAACTAGAAATCTTTGAAAATATATTTTAGATTCCATTATATTCCACTGACTCACTATATATATATCTCCTCTTCACAGAAGGTAGTTTCATCTTCATTGTTCTGGAGTAATGGCCTCTTTCAGCCAGTTTGACCGATTGGAACCTAATAGATAATTTAAAAGAAGAGCGAAACCTACACATTTTAGAAGAACCAAATAACCTCTGTTTCCTATCTAGCCTTTACTTTTCGATATAGTTCTTCATTGGCAAATATCAAAACCTTTCTTGTGGATCAATGTTAAATTTCATAGCAAAGGCATCAACCTGTTCAGTTGAAATCCAACTGCCACCTACTGGAAATCCTAACAACCTCCCCTTAAACATAAAACAAACCATAAAATTCATACAAATGCCTTTGAAAGAAATAAAATTTATTATTAAAGTTCCCATGCACCTTATAACAACAATGTATACATATATTTTGTTTACAAACTCAATGCACATCCAGCATACTCTGGCCAATCACAGAATTTACCCTTCGAATTGAAGTGTAAACCTCGTGGACACGCTCCAACAAAAGCCACACCCCCCTCGCAAGTAATGAATTCACTGCAACTTCCGATCTTAGGCAACAAAGTTCCCGATTCAATATCAACGCAGGCCTCTGCGTAATCTTCAGCAACAACTGCGAACACAATTTCTCTGTTATCCTTTTCATTTGGCTGTTCACGCTTATCTCCTGTACTGCCACTGCCGATCACCACGTTGCTATTGCTGTCGGTTTTGATATCCCCAGTGGCGATGGCGCCATTATTAATTACAAGTTTAGATTCCTTGCCAATGTCATTGTTGGCTACTTCAGCAACGCCATCTACTTCGACGGAGATTCCTGAGCTATCAACCGCAACATCGACCTTATCGATGTGGGAAATGTGTTTCTTGTTGACAGGCAGTCCGGTGTGTTTGATTAAAATCTCCTTGTTGTTGCCAATTACCTTACCACCACTGATTGTGTATGTGTTTGATGATCCCA
The DNA here is from genome assembly GCA_963583995.1 of Xylota segnis. NCBI lineage: Eukaryota > Metazoa > Arthropoda > Insecta > Diptera > Syrphidae > Xylota > Xylota segnis. The sequence continues at coordinate 4,554,856 of OY757238.1, forward strand.
AGTCGGTGTTACCAACTTGTACGTCCTTACTGGCAGAGACAATGTTTGCATTGGAAATCGTTCCTGTGTTGTTGAGTGACAGGTTGGCGTTACTAATAAACACACCAGGATTGCTATTGCCAAGATTTGTGTTACCAACAGAAGCGTTATGCGATTGGATTGCATTTCTGTCAGCTGTTTTGTTTTGACCACCACCAGAGGAATTGTTGGAGACGGAGTATGAGTTGGAGTAGCCCAAATCTGTGTTACCAACGATGAGGTTACTACTTCCACTCACCAAATTGACGTCCTGAATGATACCAGAATTGTCAATTTGGACATTCGCATTACCAATAGCAATGCCGCTGTTTCCTGTTCCAAGATCTGTATCTCCAATGTCATTGCCGGTTTCTGCTGCGTTTACTACGATCTCGAGATTATCGGCTACTGGGCCTTCGACACACTTTGAAGTTTCAGCTTCAATGCAACTCCTAGCAGATGAATCAAAGTGGCGCACACCACAAGTTTGTTCAAAGGACTTTTGCTGCAGGCAGGCAAAGTACTTTGAGCAACTTCCGGGAACGGGAAACATTGCTCCGTTGGGCTGACCCAAGCAAATGGTCTCAGCGTAGATCGTCGTTACAATGGGTGCGACTTGTTGTGTCTTTTTAGGCTTTTCCTTCACTTCCTCTGTGCTTTTTATTTTACAGCTTGACATCTCCGCGTCAATACACGAATTTGAATCTGAACTGAAGTGTAGTCCCACCTTACACTTCTTCAGCATGGCCTTACTACCTACACAGACGTAGAACTCATTACAATTGGCTTTCGATGGGATAAAGGCTCCAATTGCCTTGCCGACGCAAATGTTTTTCGATGAATTTTGCTTTTCTGGCTTTGATTCTGGTTTTGATAGAGGTTTTCGTTCGGGTTTTGCTTGTGGCTTAGGTTTTGGTTCTGGTAGAGGCTCTGGTTTTGGCTCTGGTTGTGGTTGTGATTGTGGTTCCACAATTTCTCCCTGGACGCAAGCGGAATCAGCTGCACGCACACAAGTTTGAGTCGCACGATCGAAATGCAATCCAACACCGCAATCCAATAGAACTCCTTCTTCGCTGATGCACATGTAGAACCTCGAACATTCGCCGGGAATCGAAAGCAGTTCACCGTCATGATGGTCAACACATGAAACTCCTGCTAACATATGCACTGGTTCACTGTATTGTCCAAGAACACACCGAGATTTTGCCTCTTCAATACATGTCCTGGTGACGGGATCAAAATGCGCTCCCATGCCGCAGTTACTGATAACATCATTGCCATTCAAGCAAATGTAAAAGCCTGTACATTCACCAGGAATCGGCAGCAGTACACCATCTTCCTGGTTACTACATGCAAGAGCAGGTTCCTGTCTTATATGTGCAGAGTGTGTAGAACAATACGTTCCACAAAGGATAAGTAGGCCGATAAATGCTGAAAAAAGGATCGTTTCGTTGGAACAAAAGTAAGAACGTAAACAATTTTCGATAGTCTTACCTTTCATTTTGACAACTTTGCCCAGCGCCGCCAAATAATGTCGTTAACTTGATTCCACTGTCGCTTTTATAGGACGCGCAATATACCCTTGTCAGATCATAAACTGATATCGAATCTACGGCCTGGTAGTATCTGGAAAATGTTTTAGGCAAAAACATTCGACGGTGTAGTATCTCTAATGCAGTTTTCATCAATTTTATCTTCAGGCTTGCAAAATAATTTAATTAAGAAATTAAACGAAATGAGAGTGAGGTGATAAGAATCGTGGTGCCTGTTTGAAGACACGAGCCACTAAGTGGAAGATGGCGCACTTCTTATTTACTAGATCAGAAGTTCGATGGCAATGTTAAGATTGTCATGAATGCAGTGTAGAATTGAGTGCTCATGTCCTTTGCTTTTTGGAAATCTTGTTCGTTCTTAGTTCGGTTCTGTTTTTTTATAAATCAAGGGTGGAATTTGGAATTTTGGAAATGGGTTTAGTCCATTTTCTTGTTGAACCTATATCCGTGTTCTTGGCATTGGAGGCTCTGTTTTATTTGCCTGTTAATTGCGGTCTTCATACTATTCATATAGTCGTCTAGTCCAAATAATTAACTCTTATTGATTCGCCTTATTTCCCGAGATCCAACAGAATGTCACATTCACATATTGTTCTTGGATAACTAGAAGTTCCACACCATTTTACCAACCCCGTTTATTTTACAAAATCATTCTAATAAAGAGAAAATATCCTTAAATACTACAACGGACTACAGTCCCCACCCATTCAGGGAAACAATATTATCCCCGCAAATATAGCAAATCATCTTAAAGGCCAGGAGTTCCCCTTTAAAGAGAGTATCAAGGCAGTGAGTAGAACCCTGGCAACCCTTTGGTTCAGATCTTCGGAAACGTCATAAAACAGATATTTCCAGTTCTTTCTAGAGGGTTAATGTCCGAACTAAAGTCAGCCATTTTGCGTATAATCAAAGAACCATTTTAGTTTTACTTTCTCTTTATTTACACTAAAATATGTACATACATACATGCAATGCATTATATTAGCAGAAAAAAAAATTAAATACACTTGGCTATCTCTGGCCAATCGCAGTAGTTGCGCTCTGAATTGAAATGTAATCCTGCAGGGCAAGGCATCTCTTTAGCAACACGATTGTCGCAAACTAAATACTTTCCACACTCGGTGGGATGCTTCACCAACACTCCATTGTCCCGACTTAAGCACACATCTGCCACTGGAATAAGTACCTGTACTACATGCGGAACATCAACACAATTGGACTCCTCTAACTCAACGCAAGACAATGTTATCGGGCTAAAGTGTCGCCTGCCGCAAGTCTTGAGATAACCAGTATTCCTAAAGCAGAAGTAGTACTCCGAGCATTTGCCCGGAGCTGCAATAAAGATGGCATCACGTTGACCATAGCATATCTGATCAGCGGTCGAGTTCTTAGGATTGGACTGCGACTGAGAATTTTGTGCTCCATACACTACTCCAGTAGGTTGGACTGAGCAATGGACATTGCTGGGTAGATCGCATGAGGTGGTAATCGGATTGAATTGAAACTGATTGCAACTTTTTAGGATTCCTGTGCCGCCCATGCACACGAAGTATTGCGAGCACGTACCAGGTAGAGCAACACGGGATCCAAGTCTTCGATTTTTACACAATTGCTGCGCCAAGGGATCATATTGGTGAGCTAGTTGTTGTGGTGGTAATATTGCTGTTTCCTGTGATGAAGGAACTTCGATCGCGGGAGATTCCTTCTCGGGCAAGACTACACAGACAGCGTTTTTAATATCGAAATACATATTTCCGCAGTCCTTTAGAAAAGCCTTGTTGTTCATACAGAAGTAGTATTGTCTTGAGTTTCCAGCAACGGGTAGCTTAATGCCATCGGGTACGCCAAAGCAAGGAGTTACTTCAGGCTGCGGTAAAGGTTGTACACAAAGCTTTGTCTTTGCATCAAAGTGAAGTGATCCACAGGATTGCAGGACTGTTGTCTCCTGTATACATTCGAAGTAGTTAGTTCTGTTACCAGGCACTGGAAACTTGTCTCCATTTGTACGGCCCGAACAGAGCGAGGGTAAGGGCAATGGTCCAAAGCTTATGCAGCCCGCTCTTGATGGTATATCGCAGACAGATCGACGAGCATCGAAATGATTTAAGCCACATGTGCTAAGGACAGCGACGCCCTTAACACAGATGAGGTACTGAGTACAGCTCCCTGGTATCGGAAGGAATATTCCGTCCTTACCAAGGCAGCGATTTTGATGAAAATCTTTAAGTTCCACCTTTTTTTTAAAAAAACAGAATAAATTTTAATTTTATAGACTTCTAGTCTGACTTTAAACGTACCCTTCCTCCATCGCATGCGGCAAAGCCCGTCAAGGCACAAAGGATCGTTACAATTTGCAGACCTACAAGGTAAACTTAAGGTTATTTGAATCGATTTCTTTTACGTTTAGCCAACCTTTCATTTTTCTTCGTTTACGTTGTTTCCTAGGTTCGAGAGGTGACTGTCTTCATTCTGACTTTGGTCGGATGCTTTTATATTTACGAATTGGGACTATCGATTGGCAAGTTCTTAGAATCGATTAAGCAACCGTTTGCTGACGCACAGGCGAAACAGACAATAGAACTAAAAATGATTAAAAACAACAAAATTTTTCAAGACTAAGAAGGAGGTTCTGATTCAGCAACAATCGATAGATGATAAGATTAAGATCGACAAGTAGCAACAGAAGCTATTTGTGTAATTTGATGTCGAGATGTGTTATCGAATGCAGAAGTCACCAATGAAACTGCGATGTTGATGTCTCTTGGTATACTTAAGACCGGGACTTGTGTGAACTTTTGGGTCATTTCTCGAAAAGACACTGAGAAGGCACCAAATGCGTTCAAGACACTTCTACCTGTTAAAATATATGCCCTTAACATAACTAAATACTTTATTAACTCATTATAACCCCGAAGCCTGACAACCCGCATCCCCTGGCCAGTCACATACTTTTAGACTATTATTGAAATGCAGACCTGGTGGACAATTACTCACTACTGCTACTGTATAGCTGCATTGAATGAAACGAGTACAGTCACCAGGATATGGTAGTAAGTCGCCATTAGAGACTCCTGGATTGGTGCACTCTTTTCCTGTAAATGCTCCAGAGGGTGGTGCTGCCGTTGGTGCTTTTGTTGTTGATGTTGTAGTGGATGCTGTTGGTACTTTTGTTGTTGATGTTGTAGGGGTAGCTGTTGGTGCCTTTGTTGTGGAAGTTGTAGTGGAAGCCGTTGGTGTTTTTGTTGTTGATGTCGTAGTGGAAGCTGTTGATGCTTTTGTTGTTGATGTTGTAGTAGAAGCCGTTGAAGCTTTTGTTGTTGATGTTGTAGGGGTAGCCGTTGGTGTTGCTGTTGATCCTCCTGTACCTCCACTTGGTACACACGAAATCTCCGAGCTCGGACGACAATACCTCCACGATGGATCAAAATAATATCCAGCAATGCAGCTCTTTACAACCCCATTACCGTTACCATCACAAGAATAAAACAATGTACAATCGGATTCATGTGCAACATTAGTACCAAGCGCCTCACCTTGGCACCCCGAAGCTGCTGCATTTAGCGGGGCACTAACCAAGACTATCCCAAATGCGAACAGTAGCCCTAATGGACAAATGATTTCAATATTTATTAACTTTTACCCAAAAAAAAACCAAAATCTGCTGACCAACCTTTCATTGAACGATGTTTGTAATTCAAAAAACTAAACTTTCTCAAAATGTGATAACTCGAAAGCCTACCCCTTATATAGATTCTTACACAAAAAAAAGTCCAAATTTTATCTAAATTTTATGCAATAAAAGTAAATTGTATTTCAGATACTCCTCCAGAGATATGGCGGTGGTAGCACTTTATTGCTTGAATGGGATGTTGCACATAAATTAATAAAAATTAGTTTGTTTTTTTTTTAAGATTTGCACAGAAATTCATTGTTTGTTTGTGTAGTTATAAAATAAAATTCTTTTATTAGTCAATCATATCTTTTGGTGGGTCTTACCAGTCAGTTACCCAGTGGTGTTAGAACAGAAGATTAAAAAACAAAGACCGAAAGTAGATGTAGGGGAATACTTTGGAAGACCTCCCGATTTTATAGGGGTGACACACCACAACTACAGGGCTGGTTGTAATAAAATTGGCGCCCGACGCTACAACTCATCTCTCGACCGACTCAACCTAAAGGCCAACAATCATTTGTCGAGTGACTTGACGGGAAAAACTAGATGAGATGGCAAAGTTTTTGAAAATATAACCCATCGTTGGAAGGCGAGAATTAGAATGACTTGACATCAGTGATATGTGGTTCCAACAGAATGGTGCCACATGCCACACAACTGATCAAACAATTGATCTATTAAAGGCGAATGCCTCCACTTATGCCAGCAAGCCAACTACGATAAAGGAACTCAGGAATGAGTGGATAAGTGGTGGAAAATTGACTTCAACGCTTTCAACCCAATATCTCAGTTATTCTGTGCCTCATTCAAGTACAAAATTGTTATGTCCTTATTGAAAATCCCTTCATTAATCTGTCTTTCGACGTTCCATTCACGTTTATCCCAAGTTCCTTCTCTCAGCTCCCATAAAACAAGTCGATGTTACAAAATTCCACGCCCAAGGAAACTTTTCTGCCAAAAATTAAGTACACCAGGAAGTGAGTCCACCTCAAACTCATGTTTTGTACTTATTGCACATTCTCTGCTTCTAGATTTAACTAGAACTATTCCCAAACATCAAAACAATAAGGTAAATAGAAATTCAAAAGAAGTTCTCATTCCCAATGAAATACAAACTGATAGCATAATTTTAGGAACAACAGGCAACAGACAACGTTTCGCAGAAATTTAAGTTCGTCTTATCGAACCAATTAATCAATTACTCATAGAAATTGATTGCACAAAGTTGTTTTACATTTTAATTCAAAAATTCAAAACAATAACAAACCCATTTTAGGCGGAGGTAAAAATCTGTCACCGATATTCACCATCTGGTAAGTTCTACTGTGACCACTGAAACGCTATCTGCTTCCATATCATCATATCCATCAGCAGTGAATGAAAATAAATGACACAAACCCGAATAACAATGACCACACGTGCCTATCTAATACGTTAGAGTCACAAAACGGAAACAAGCCTTTAAGTGATACGAAGAAGCTTCTTTATCTAATCATCCTTCACTGATCTTCGAAGGAAGTTAATTCAACTAAAGTCTAAAATAATGATAGCCACTAAGAGGTACTGAATGTACTCAAAGTTGGTGACATATCTAGGTGAGATTATAGCAAATCAACGATAAAACTTGGCAACAGAAGCCCGTTAATTAATTTCAGAAAATGCTTTGGTTAGTCTTATTATAGAATCGAAACTGAAAACAGCCATGAAAGGTAGAATAAATAAATTTCGGACTTTCGTTCAACTAATGTGAATTCCATTCCAGCTCTGATAATAGCGTTGTGCATATTTGGGGTGATAGCGAATTCGGGAACAAAGGCCGATGGTGGTCTGACCGGAAATGAGTGTTATGGTCAAGAAAATGGAGCACATATTCCATATCCGGGTGATTGTACTAAATATTTGGTTTGTCAGTGGTATGACGGAACGGTGATGAACTGTCCAAGTGGACTTCATTTCAATGCTGCTACGGGTAATTGTGATTGGCCAACATCGGCAGGTTGTACACAAGGTGGAACTCCGACACCAACTCCAACACCTGCAGCAACACCAACACCAACACCAACACCAACACCAACACCAACACCAACACCAACACCAACACCAACACCAACACCAACCCCAACACCAACACCAACACCAACACCAACACCAACACCAACACCTACACCTTCCCCAACACCATCGCCAACACCAGCTGCTACGCCATCTCCAACACCAACGCAAACTCCACCTACATTGACACCACCAACTCCGGTAGTGACTCCAACACCAACCCCAACTCCCACACCATCGCCAACACCAGCACCTACGCCATCACCAACACCAACGCCAACGCCAACACCAACGCCAACACCATCTCCGACACCAGCACCTACGCCATCTCCAACCCCATCTCCAACACCAACGCAAACTCCACCAACATTGACACCACCAACTCCGGTAGTGACTCCAACACCAACACCAATAGTAACACCAACACCTACTGTGACACCAACAATACCAACACTAACACCACCTACTCCGATCGTCACTCCAACACCAACGCCGTCAGAAACACCAACAGCGGGCCCTGATAACGACATTTGCGTGAATCAGGAAAATGGCGTCCTATTCCCATACCCGTGGGATTGCTCCTGGTATATACGATGTGAAAGCAACAGTCCTCTCGTACTTCCTTGCGAACAGGGTTGGCTATTCAATCCGATCCTTTTGATTTGCGATTATCCTGAGAACGCTGGATGTGTAGCCACTCCTTATCCATCAACGACACCGACACCAACACCATCAATCACTCCAACACCTACAATAGCACCAACGCCCTCCTCACCTGGCACCTTTCCAACGCCAATAGTAACCTCAACACCAGCAGCATCTACTCCGAATACCACTCCAACGCCTTCAGAAATACCAACACCAGAACCCGGCAATAATATTTGCATAAACCAGGAAGACGGCACCCTTTCCCCCTATCCATGGGACTGCGCCTGGTATATTCGATGCGAGAACAACAAACCAGTGATCCTGCCCTGCGAAGATGGTTGGTTTTTTAATCCGATCCTTCTAATTTGCGATTATCCGGAGAACGCTGGATGTGTAGCCACTCCATATCCGACAACGACACCAGCACCAACGCCATCAATTACCCCAACTCCTACTTTCGCACCAACGCCCACACCAACTTCGTCGTCTTCACCTCCAACGTCCTCAACTGGAACTATTCCAACACCAATAGCAACTCCAACTTCAACCACGTCACCTAGTTCTATGCCAACACCGGGACCGGATAACAATATTTGCAAAAACCAGGAAGATGGGACTCTTTCTCCATATCCATGGGATTGCGCCTGGTACATTCGATGCGAGAACAACAACCCAGTGGTCCTCCCCTGCGAAGATGGTTGGCTTTTCAATCCAATCCTACAGATTTGCGATTATCCTGCAAATGCTGGGTGTGTAGCCACTCCATATCCGACAACTACACCAGCACCAACTCCTACTTTCACACCAACCCTCACACCAACTTCGTGGTCTCCTCCTCTAACATCCTCAGCTGGAACTGTTCCAACACCAATAGCAACTCCAACGTCGACCACGTCTAGTTCTGTGCCAACATCATCAACACTACCCTCCGTAACTCCAACTCCAACAATGGCATTACCGCCCACACCAGCAACAGGAACAAGTTCATCTCCATCGTCAAATTCAAGTCCCACGTCAACAATATCATCGACGCCAACCACACCGATGCCCACAACCAATCCACCTTACGTTGGAACCGGAATCTGCGCAAATCAAGCGCTCGGTACTTTGCTTCCCTATCCCGGTAAGTGCTCCCTGTACATTGTTTGCGAGGAAACGGCCCCGATTGCCATATCTTGTGAGCCAAACTTGGAGTTTAACGCAGAATCGAAGAGCTGCCAACCTCCCGAGGAGGCAGGCTGCTCAATCATCAAAACCACATCGATAACCACCGAATTGACAACTCCAGAGCTACCAACTACTGCACCAACTGGCACAGGCATATGTGCAAGCCTTCCAATCGGTGATTTAATTCCGTACCCAGGAAATTGTTCCCAGTACATTCGATGTGAGCTTCCAGTGCCAATTGCTTTGGAATGCCAAGATGGTCTGGAGTTCAACGCCCAACTGCAACTCTGTGAATCTGCTGAGGATGCTGGGTGCTCGGATTTCTCCAGCACCACGACTACTACGATTCCTGACACCCCAACCACATCTTTCCCGCCTGGAATGACTGGTATTTGCAAAGGACAGCAAGAGGGCGATATCATACCTTATCCCGGCGACTGCAGCAAATACATCATCTGCGAAAATCCGATCCCCATAGCCCAAAAGTGTGCTACTGGTCTTCATTTCAACACCGTTCTTGGTATCTGTGACGAAGCAGATGGCGCGGGATGTTCAAACGAGGGCGAGTCTTCCACAACAGCCCCACAGACAACCACCACAAAATCGCCCAACACTCCTGTTATGACTGGTATCTGCCAAGATTATGAAGAAGGCGACCTCATACCGTACCCAGGAAGCTGTACCAAGTACATTCGATGCGAACTTCCCGTACCAATCGCTCAAACTTGCAAATCCGGGCTATACTTCAACGAAGCACTTGGAATTTGTGACACCAGCGAAGCCACGGGCTGTCCTGGTTATTCGACCACACCCAAACCCAACGAAAGCACTACCAACTCAAACCTACGGACAACAACGCTAAATCCACCCTCTTCCACTGGTATATGTCACGACCAAGAGATCAATGATCTGATTCCCTATCCCGGAAACTGCAACAAGTACATTGTATGCGAAGCTCCCGTCCCCATTGCGATCGCTTGCAACGCTGGCCTTCATTTCAACGCCGAATTACAGATATGCGACGATCCTGCAGCAGCAGGATGTGAGCCAATACCAAGCACAACAACACCAGCGCAAACTACTACTACTCCAGCGCCAGCAGAGACCAACATATGCTGTGGTCTTCCTATCGGAGAACTAGTTCCATATCCAGAAGATTGCACGCAGTACATCCGCTGTGAGTATCCGATACCGATAGCATTGTCATGCTGCGAAGGGCTGCACTTTAACGCAGCTACGCAGACATGTGAGTCCATTGAAAATGCCAACTGTCAGTGGTATACACCACCTCCACGGACATGTGCAACGGAACCCAACGGAACGAGTCTTCCATTCGATGGTGACTGTAAAAAATACAACTATTGCAGCAATGGCTCAGCGATCCCCCTGCCCTGTCCCGGCGGTACTATTTTCAGTGAAGACGCTGGCGCATGTGTCCAGGGAACTACCTGCCCAACGTAAATTGTACCAAACTCAGAATAAAAGATATTTTTGGATCCAAACCACTCGGACGGCTGATATTTTAGGCATTTTATTTCCAGACAAAGTTTCATTGCTATCTTATCTTTCGCAGGATCACCTTTGTTGTTGTTCACTTCATTTGATTAGAGGAGACGATAATTGTGTTGTCATAGATACGGAGCAGAGGTACATAGACCGGAGTCGTTGACTCATTTGTTGTTGGCTTTTAAAAACTTCCATCCGATCATCTGGAACAAAGCTGAGTAATGTCATGTTATCTTTCGAGATGTGCATTTGTCAACCTTACAAATGTCACAGTGACAACTACACCCGAAGTTATCTTTCGAAATGTGTAGCTCGAATAAATTCGAATATTAAACGTCAACCATTCAAATGTCACAGTGACAACTACATGAGAAGTTCATAAATCCTTTTTGTTATAACCAAACTGTAGGTAGTCAATGTCAAGTCTTACTTAACATTGACTCTTGAAAGAACACGTACTAGTACACGTACTAGTACGAGTACGTGTATCTAGAAACCACTTAACATTGACATAACTCAAGAATACAAAACACAATTGAATTGCACTACAACAGAGTACCTATCACAAAACAAAACTACATAGTATATCGAGATCTTATCAAACTCATGCCACCATGTTGTAATTGTCGGCACATCTTTCGTTTGATAAAAAGGTAGTATCGATCAGAACTAACATAATTAGAAAACATTTTTTGCGATAGATAATCAAATTTTTCAGATATCTCAAGGAAATGAATTCCACATATTTTTTTTTTTTTTTTTATGACATTTTACTTGTTAATTCTATGTGGACAGGTCAGGTCGGAATGGAACCCAGAAAAGATCCACAAATTAGTTCTGTTCTTGAATAAGTTGTGACAGTTCAATCAACTTAAATCAATGCAAAACGTCATGACATCGTTCAGCCTGACATCGTTCAAATGACATTTCTAAAAACGTTATCCTGTCAGTTAACTTAGGTAAGCTTATGTTTTTGTTGGTTCATAGCAGAACAGAGATTTTGAACGTCGCGCGCGCTCTCTTATTTAATTAAAAAAAAAACACGACTGACCAGACTGGGAATTTGCTCGAAGTCATTTTGTCAAAAGTCAAATGCTCAGTCAATCCATGATCTGCTGAACGAAAAAAGAAACACCTATGGGTGACATTACAAACCACACTGCAACGCCATCTGTTAGACCACATAAACTGAAATCATGATGAAATGCACCAACATAACCACTAGTGGTGCAGTACCTAGTAAAAATTTTAGATTTAAACGCCAAGGAATAACCAGAGAAAGTGATCCCTTCGCGTCACAGATCGCCCACTGGGAACATTTTCAAATGAAACCAAAGCCTATAAACTGTACTAATGGGGTCTCCGACAATATATTATGCAACACCGCATGCTTTCATGCAATCATATGGATATTTAACTAAAAGCCCGTTGCCCTGAATTTAGAGCGACAGGTCTAAGGGGTCTAGCGCCTGGCTTCTCACAACCATTCGTGTTGTGGGTGTTATATTCTTGACCTGCTGTAATGTCTCCGAAGGGCAATTTGTATTAGAGAAGCTTTTCTCTGACAGTTATACCCTCGGATGTTTGTCAGACGCTCGCGGTCTAGGAACTAGGTTTGAACTTGGAACCCCTTGCTTCGTAGCTAAACATGCTAGCCACTTGATTCACGGCACCCACAACTCTAGTCGACATTGAAATGTTTAATTCAGCAGTTCTAGTGTCTGGAGATAGTATATCAGAACACTATCCGACTAAGAACGCTGAACTTCAACGTAACACAATGGGTGTGATATGTCTTGAACTTCAGCTTACATTTCGTGGGTGAGCTGCAATGGTAAGAGTCATTCATAACAAGAGTTTTCGCACCCTTAACACACAAGCAGATACCTGTCACAAAACGATGAACACACTGTCAAGCCTAGAGCGCCATGCGCAGCGCATATACCAGACCTCGACGCTTCATCTTCCTTTATCAATGCAATTTCCACTCCATCCATCAGAGACTATCACGCTTCCGTTTCATTTAAACGTTGCTCTTTTATCAGTACTTTTACAGGCCCAAGACTAAAGGCACAACAATTACATGTCAAACATGGCCAACTTCCTTCCTCTATGCCGAGGCCCAAGACTTATCAATAACTGGTACCAAAAACAAGGCAAAAAAAAAAAAAAAAACAAAACAACAACGTTCTGCTCTCACGTTTTCGGCCTAATGAAGCACTCATCTTCAAAGATATAACCGATGGTCCTCTGCCATTGGTGAATTTATAAATTGCAGACCTTTGTTCCCGATAAGGTAGAGGTATGTATGTACATGAAATGAGATACCTAACCTTCGGCAGTATAAAACGTTACCGTCATCCGATAAAGATTTCAGTTCTAGAAGATATTTTCGCAATTATACTGAAACTTCCGCTGCCATGAAAGGTACCATCATCACCACGAGCGGAACCTTCCGAAAGGAATCCTTGCCGAAAGCTAATTGTTTCGATTTGTCTCTGTTCTTTTCTTTACAGCTCTTCTAGTAATTATTTCGTTCGTTTGGTTTGGTTCGGCAAGCGCCCTGGACCCCAGTTCGGTAAGTGATCAATCGAAGGAGTATTACCATTCCATTCCAAAAGTGGTTCCTAAGTTATCCTTTACTATTCCAGTACTGTACTGAATCTTCGGGTATATACTCGGTACCCAGTCCAACAAATTGCGCAGAATTTATTTTATGTACTGGAAACGTTGGATCGGTCCTTGAATGCCCCAACGGCAAGTGGTTCGATGCGGATTTTAAGGTATGCCGTCCGAGAGAAGTCGCCAGATGTGAGAATATTCCCGTTGTTTCTGTGCCAGATTGGGTACTGGAACTGTGCAGTACTCTGCCAGGAACAGGTCAGACAATACCCGCTGAGTCCTGCGGCAGTTACTATATTTGTTACGGAGCGACTGCCTTTGAATTGAGCTGCCCCAATGGACAGCACTATTCGCGTGCCTATTCCGCTTGTATGAATCCACTCGATGCTGGCTGTAAGGTACTGAATACAATGTGCATTGGTGAAGTTCCTGGCTTCGCATTCCCTGCACAAACATGCGAAAACTACTACACTTGCGATGACAATTATATGCCAGTGTTGAATTCGTGCGGCAAAGGACTGTATTATAGTGTGAACACTGGTAATTGTACTGCGCCGGCCGTTTCAGGTTGCGTTAATCCGGGAAATTCTGGAACAACCAGCAGTAGTAGCAGCAGTAGTAGCAGCAGCAGTAGTAGCAGTAGTAGTAGCAGTAGCAGCAGCAGCAGCAGTAGCAGTAGCAGTAGCAGTAGCAGCAGCAGTAGTAGCAGCAGCAGCAGCAGCAGTAGTAGTAGCAGCAGCAGTAGCAGTACCAGCAGCACGACCCAAAATACCACACCTAGCGACAATAGCACCGATACTACCACTTCACCCCCCTGTCCTCCTCTTACTACTACTACTACTACTGCCGCTACTACTACTACTGGACCATCAAACCCAGTATGTAATGCTTCCAACACGGGTTCATTCTACAAGCATCTTCAGTGCAACCGCTTCTACATGTGCTATAATTCGGCCGCCCTTGAGTTTAAGTGCGAATATAACCAATACTTTGATTCTACGCAAGGATACTGCGTCGAAGACGTGGATAACGTTTGCGTGAGCTAAAAATAAAGGCGAAGATCTGTCAACTAGGTATTGTCATTGTGTGTTTCATTTGTGTACCTACATAGGAATGTATCTCTTCTAGGATCAAGGGAAGTCATATTTTTAAAGAGATTTGCTTGCTTTTGTCCAACTAGTCTTCTGTACGAATCTGAGTCTGGAAAATGTACAACCCATGTGTCGAAGCCAGTCGACGTATCTATCCGTCAAAGTTGAGTTGATCTTTCTAATTTAAAACCCAAACGAATTTACGTATTCATGAGAAGATATATGTACATACATACTTATGTATAAGTAGTTTTTATTAATTCGCTTAGACACAATAGCGAGAGCACGTTAACAATTGAGAATTGAAAAGCAGAGTGCCGGGGCACTGTTGAATATAGCCTCTGCCATTGGAGCATTGAATGAATCTCTTGCAATCTCCTGGATATGCATAGTAACCCGATCGTTGAGATTGAGAACGACAGTATGAATTCAAATCTGATAAGTCGGCTGGAGCTGAAGTCACTGGACCTGGAGCCGGGGTAATAGGAGCCGGTGTGACTGGAGCCCGGGTTACTGGAGTTGGGGTGGCTGGAGCCGGAGTGATTGGAACTGGAGCTGGGGTTACCGAACCAGTCCATGGACAATTGGCAATACTTTGCGGTACGCAGCTTTTATATGCCTCACTCCAATGCAAGTTACTTGGGCACACAAGATGCAGAGGTTGTCCGTTGATACACATATAAAATGAATTACAATCGCCAGGGTACGGTAATTGCGTTGGTTTACTTATATCCGCTGGACACGTAACCTGATGTGATGGTGCAGGAGTTGGATTCGTCACTGGAGCTGGCGATGGATTAGTAACTGGCGCTGGGCTGGGTACTGAGTTCCAAATACATTGTGCCACTGTTGGCCACTCACACCGATTTAACTGCGTACTCCAATGCAAGCCCGCTGGACAACTAATAGGATATGCTAAACCAGCTTCGCACTTATAAAACCGCGTACAATCACCAGGGTAAGGCAACTGCATTGGATTGATTGGATTCTCTCCAAGCGGACAATCAGGATTCTCAATAGCGTTCCCAGCAATATTATCAGATGTTTTTACAACAATGCTAGGATCACAACCAGCCACCGCAGGATACTCACAGCGATTAGTTTGTGTACCCCAGTGTAATCCACGTGGACAATTCATAGGAAAGGCAAAACCAGCAGAGCATTTGTAGAATTTGGTGCAATCATTCGGATATGGTAGTTGAGTTGGATTTGATGGATCTTCGAACTCATAGCAACCAGCATGCACAATAGGCAGTTCAGACTAAAATGAAACACAAACGGATAACAAGGATACTTTGAAAGAAATCGAAAAATACTAACAGCTCTGGCTAACTGAATTAGCAGAGAGGCTAAAGTAAAAATAATTGATTTTCCAACTGAAATGATGTCTAATTAGTATTGAATTGAAACCAACTTCTAGGCAAGGCTTACCGTTCATTCTGGAAGACTTTTAGTTATCGACTGGCCTGTGGACGAAGGTCTACCATTTTATATAAACCTGCATTGTGAAGTAGTGCAAGGGAGCGACTAAACCATACGATGAAGTACATATTATAAAAGCATCGGTAATCAGTACTAAGAGGCTTTGCGATTTGAAGGTCTCTTATGAGTTAACAAGGTTTTTAAGATGAAGCTTGCTCCTACAGTGTCTCTTTCACAAATATTTGACACAAAATATTCTCATTTTCATACACATTTTCAGGACGTCATTTCCCGTTTAACAACCGCCAACAATAGTCTCCGAGACTTTAAAATTGATTACATAACCTTATTGGACAGGAAAATCCAAACCAATCAACCAACTTGTACTGCAATAAGAGCCTACAAATGTCGGCATGTTTCAATTGATAAAAAAAAATCTAAAAACCTCAAGACCGCTTAACTTAAAGTACTTAGAAGCTACTTAGAAAAATCTGTTTCACTATCATAAGTTTCGCAATTTATCACTTAGGTTCCACACAATGGTGAAGATTCATAATATTTTCAAAATTAGGAACAAGTGCATTCTAAACAACAATTTGCAATTAATTTCGCCATATGTTATATTTTATTTTATCAATAAAGCTAATATTTACATTGTTGTTTGTTTATAAAGAAAAATACATCGTTCCGATGGCATATACAAGTTTCTTTTTTCAAATTTTGCAATAAAATGAACAAAGTTAAATTTTTTTCATGTTTTATTAGTAAAAGCAAACATTCCCATTAATTATGGAACACAACGCGTCGTTCAAATGACTGCCTTAGCTTGCTTCGCAGTACCGCATTCTATCACTTCAATTTTCCAAGACATTGGTCCTTCACGGTTCCACACCAAAAAAAGTTCCAAAAGGTCAAGTCGCAGCTTCGAGGAGGACTATTGACATCGCCAAGATGGCTGATAACACGATTTGGGAATTGGTTGTTGTTCCCAGCCTCATTTTCGAAGAAAAATGGCCCAATGACGCCACCACTCCACAATCGGCTTCTCGACAATAACGTGTGGGTTTTCCGAGCTCCAGATGCGACAATTTTGTTTGTTAACGTAGCCACCGAGATGAAAATGCGCCTCTTCAGAAAAGATGATTTTTCGGCCAAAATCGTTGTCCAACTCAAGCTGCTCTAAGGTCCAAATTGCTAAGCGATAACGAAGAGGATGGTTGTGCACCTTCAATTGCTAAGTCAATTGGATCTTGTAAGCGAGTCAATTGGACATTCTCAGCTACAGCAGATACATGTCTACATGTCACGTCTGTGCGCACCGTACGACGACGGGGACCATGAGTGTTGTCCACTAGCATACCAGTCTCACAAACTTGTATACAGCAGGTGCTTCATTTCGCCCAAAACTTCTTTTCAAATAATGCACTGTTTAGGCTACACAGTACTCACTTTGGAAATAAGTTTTCAATATTTCCCAACTGTTGTTCGACTCATTTCGTTCCGCGGAGGTATGATACTGAATTTCTGTCAAGATTTTGAGTGGAAAACAGCTGTAAGTGTCAAAATAACCTGTGATTTAAAGAGAAACCACTCTTTGAAAGTGGATCATTGTGGATCGTAATAAGATTATTCGAGAAATCGCAAACGAAACAATGTGCTGTGAATTTCTTTGTCTACCAACTTAAATAAAAATTCGTGTAAAATTTATTAAATTCATATTATTTCAGCAAAACATACAACAGCGCCATTCCGTGGTTGAAAGAAAAAAACCACCAGATGAAGGTTTAGCAAATGTTGACTGCCCTCTGGACGACGATCCCTTCAATCCAACACATCTTCCATGCTAAGGGGACTGTACGAAATTTCTTAAGTGCTCATATGGCAAGTCGTAAGTGCTGTCATGCCCCAGAGGTCTAGAGTGGAGTATTCTCTTGGATCGTTGTGAGGCTCCAGATGTTGCTAACTACGATCCGAATATAACAAACACCTAAGCCAGTTGTCGGTGGCACATTTGATTACAACCCGCATTATGATTGTGATAAGGCTATACAATGCGCTAAGAATTAATCCTTTACTGTTTGCCGAATACGTACTGGGATCAAAGCCAAAGGAAATGTACTGCAGATGCTAGCAGTTGCTAGCCTTTAGCTAGCTATTTTTTGTAATTGAAAAAAATAAAGCGAGTCGATGTATTTCATCCGGGTTGACTTGGGTTTCGTGTAATTTTGTCAGCTGAGAGTCAATGTTACTTTTTAAAAATAAGTATTTTACAGAATGGTATTAGCTGGGTAACGCGATAAAAACCGACCCAAACTGTGAGTGTGGCTATACATAATGTGTGAGTGAGTTATAGAAAAACTTCACCACCTATCAAATTGTTTGAAGGTCCTTAAAAAGGATGTGGCTCTTTTAAAATTTGATACTTTTTATATTCCTCGTATATTGGTTTTAAGAGCAGTCGCCGAAGAAAACGTGGCACAAAACGTGGTATGTAATCTTCTAGTCTACATATGTATATCCAAGCTAAACTAAGTATAAAATTTTTTTAAGATCGTTAGAGATATTTTTGGAGAAAATCCATTTTTATTGAAATCGACTTTAAGTAAAGTGCGCTTAGTTCTGAAGTTAAATTATAAATTCCGAGTGACTCCAGATGTGAAGTTTAAAAGCAATCCGCCCACAAGTTAAAGCTGCATTCGAGGCAGTTTGTGCGTCACTGTTACTAGTCTTAACCAGGAACAGAGATCTTCTAATTACCAACCGGCGAATGTGGGCTTCCCCTTTAACCTGGTTGGAAAAAGATTTTCTCAAAAATGACTTCCCAATGGAGCCTAACTATACTTGAACAAGATACTTTCTAATTCACCCACGCGATTTAGACAAATTAAATCATAAATTGCTAACACAATCCAACTAATATCCACAGCAGCTTAAACTTGACTTTGACACTTATTTAAAGGCCACAATCGAAATTAGGATTAACAAGAAACTGAAATGAAATGAAACAGAAAACTCTCTGTATCACAGTCACCCTTTGATCAGATACGTATCTATCTACGAATGTTATGATAAAATGATAAAATATTTTTCTTTTGGCCAAGAAAAACTCATGTAAGACACTTATTTACTGATAGTGTTTGATACATTTACCGGAATAGCCTCATATAGTACAAAATAAGCTTTTAAAATACCTTCCACAAAGGGATGCTCTCCTTGTGTCTCTCCTTTTCTATTCTTTAAAGTAATTTGCTTGCTTTGTCTAACTAGACTTTTGTCTGTATCTGTGTCTGAAAAATGTAAACATACATACTGTACACTGCTAGAGCTGGAGCACCCAGTTGGAGAACAATTCATGGCCCCACCAAGTGAAAACCTCAAAATCCTAAGTTAACCGAGGACTTAGTTCAACCTAAGACTATCCGTCAAAGTTGAGGAATTCTAATGAGTTCTAATTTAAAACCAAACGAATTTACGTATTCATGAGCAGATATACATACATATATGTATAGGTATAATTAGTTTTTATTAATTCGCTTAGACACAATAGCGAGAGCACGTTAATAATTGAGAATTGAAAAGCAGAGTGCCGGGGCACTGTTGAATATAGCCTCTGCCATTGGAGCATTGAATGAATCTCTTGCAATCCCCTGGATATGCATAGTAACCCGATCGTTGAGATTGAGAACGACAGTATGAATCCAAATCTGATAAGTCGGCTGGAGCTGAAGTCACTGGAGCTGAAGTCACTGGAGCCGGGGTAATCGGAGCCCCGGTTACTGGAGCTGGGGTGGCTGGAGCCTGAGTGATTGGAACTGGAGCTGGGGTTACCGAACCAGTCCATGGACAATTGGCAATACTTTGCGGTACGCAGCTTTTATATGCCTCACTCCAATGCAAGTTATTTGGGCATGCAACGTGCAGTGGTTGTCCATTGATACACATATAAAATGATTTACAATCCCCAGGGTATGGTAATTGCGTTGGATTACTTATATCCGCTGGACACGTAACCTGATGTGATGGTGCAGGAGTTGGATTCGTCACTGGAGCTGGCGATGGATTAGTAACTGGGGCTGGGCTGTGTACTGAGTTCCAAATACATTGTGCCACTGTTGGCCACTCACACCGATTTAACTGCGTACTCCAATGCAAGCCCGCTGGACAACTAATAGGATATGCTAAACCAGCTTCGCACTTATAAAACCGCGTACAATCACCAGGATAAGGCAACTGCGTTGGATTAATTGGATTCTCTCCGAGTGGGCAATCGGCATTCTCAACACCACCATTATTATCCCTAGCAGTAATGCTAGACACTGGTGTTTGCACAACAATGCTAGAATCACAACCAGCCGCCGCAGGATACTCACAGCGAGTAGTTTGTGTACTCCAGTGTAATCCACGTGGACAATTCATAGGAAAGGCAAAACCACCAGAGCATTTGTAGAATTTGGTGCAATCATTCGGATATGGTAGTTGAGTTGGATTTGATGGATCTTCGAACTCATAGCAACCAGCATGCACAATAGGCAGTTCAGACTAAAATGAAACACAAACGGATAACAAGGATACTTTGAAAGAAATCGAAAAATACTAACAGCTCTGGCTAACTGAATTAGCAGAGAGGCTAAAGTAAAAATAATTGATTTTCCAACTGAAATGATGTCTAATTAGTATTGAATTGAAACCAACTTCTAGGCAAGGCTTACCACTCATTCTGGAAGGCTTTCAGTTATCGACTGGCCTTTGGACGGAGGTCTACTATTTTATATAGAACTTCACTATGATTTAGTGCAAGCGAGCAACTGAAAGATACGATGAAGTACCTATTCTGTAAGTGGCAGTAAGAAGAATAGGAATTTGAAGTGTTCTTATGAGTTAACAAGGTGGTAATAGACTTCAGAGGTTTTCTCAAAAATTTCACCTAATACCCTAACTAACATACACACTTGCAATATGTCATTTCTCATTTCTCGAAAGCTAGGCATTTTCAACATTCAACCACCTAGAAACCGACTACAATAGCCTCCAATACGATTCCATTAATTGCATAACCACATTGGAAACCAAACAACAAACTTGTACTTTAATAAGAGCCTACAAATGTCGGCATGTTTCAATTGATAAAAAAAATCTAAAAATCTCAAGACCGCATGCCTAGAAGCTACTTGGAAAAATCTATTTCACTATTTTCACAACTAATCATAAGTTTTGCAATTTACCACTTAAGTTCCACACAATTGTGACGATTCATATTATTTTCCAATTAGGAACAAGTGCATTCTAAACAACAATTTGCAATTAATTTCGCCATATGTTATGTTTTATTTTATCAATAAAGCTAATATTTACATTGTTGTTTGTTTATAAAGAAAAATACATCGTGTCGATGGCATATAAATGAAAGTGGATCATAGTGGATCGTAATAGGATTATTCGAGAAATTGCAAGCGAAACAATGTGCTGTGAGTTTCTTTGTCTACATAAACAAAAATTCGTGTAAAATTGATTAAATTCATATTATTTCAGCAAAATATGCAACAGTGGTGATTTTAATAGTTACGGTGGCGCATTCCGTGGTTGATGGAAAGAAACCGCCTGATGAAGGTTTAGCAAATGTTGACTGCCCTCTGGACGACGATCCCTTCAATCCAACACATCTTCCATATCTAGGGGACTGTACGAAATTTCTTAAGTGCTCATATGGCAAGTCGTATGTGCTGTCATGCCCCAGAGGTCTAGAGTGGAGTATTCTCTTGGATCGTTGTGAAGCTCCAGATGTTGCTAACTGCGATCCAAATATGACAACACCTAAGCCAGTAATCGGTGGCACTGGCTGTACATTTGATTACAAACCGCATACCGATTGTGATAAGGCTATACAGTGTGCTGATGGTAAAGAATCAATCCTTTACTGTTTGCCGAACACATACTGGGATCAAAGCAAAAAGAAATGCACTGCAGATGCTAGCAGTTGCTAGCTCTTAGCTAGCTATTTCTTATAATTTGAAAAAAATAAAGGGAGTCAATGTGTGTCATCTAATGTATTTCGTGTAGTTTTTTTTAAAAAAATTGTCATGTTACTGGCCAGAATCAAGAGCGACAAGACGTATGTATACATGATTTCTAAAGCATGTCGTGTAGAACTTAGAGAGAGAGGAAGGATGCCGTATACATAGCTTGTCGCATCCTGGAAAGTGGATTCGTAAAACATTCTCATTGAGTAAACTCCATCCATTGTCTGTTCTGTTCCCAGTTTACTTAGACCAGTTGTTGTTGGATCCATTGTTTCCTTATCTGGTTATTTGGGAATCTAGTTTAAATATCTTCCACCCAAATATCTACACACAGAAGGAAGCAGCATCGAATACTTAAATATCACCCTTCATACGGTGTTCTCTAGGAGAAATGAAGACAAAGTTCTACCCTGCGGTACACCATAATGTGTTTTGCACTTAGAAAA
This sequence comes from Xylota segnis, assembly GCA_963583995.1. NCBI lineage: Eukaryota > Metazoa > Arthropoda > Insecta > Diptera > Syrphidae > Xylota > Xylota segnis. The sequence goes on from OY757238.1 coordinate 4,577,071, forward strand.
ACTACTGGGTTGATACAGCAGTGAAACAGGATAATTTTTCAATAGGAAGGAGATCGCAGTTACTCATTTGAGATAGCTTAGGTAGCTGAAACGCAATAAAATCAATTTTTACATCTTTTCACGTGCACTACCCACTGTGAAAGGCAAACCGATAAACTTAATTATATCATAAAAGATAAAATTTCCATTAACTAATTAGTAAAATCGAAAACAAACAAAAAATACTTTCCATCCACAGCATATAAATAGATGTGGATGGCAGTGGACCGTAAGTGGACGAGCTGAGAAATCGCAAGCTACACAATGTCGGGTGAGTCTTATTTATTTTATTAAAAAAATGAGTCCCATTATCTAAAGAATCCTTTTTCAATTCTAGCTAAAACTACTTTCATCCTTTTAATGGTCCTATTGGCTCATTCGACGGTACAGGGAAAAAAGAAACCAAATCAAGCTGTTTTCAACTTAAATTGCCCTCTGGATGATGATCCTACTGATCCGACACACCTCCAGGTGGAAGGGGATTGTACGAAATTCCTAAAATGTTCCTTTGGAAAGGCATACACTCTATTGTGCCCTACTGGCCAGCACTGGAGTAGTGCTTTAGATCGTTGTGAAGCTATAGATACTGCCAACTGTGATCCGACTGCGACTACGCCTAAACCTATTATCGGTGTTGGCTGTACATTTGCTTTTAAGCCTCATTCCGATTGTGATAAGGTTATTCAATGTATAAATGGACAAGAAATAGTCGTTAATTGTATGCAGGATGCTTATTGGAATCAAGAGAAACAAAGGTGTGACTTTGACGATAGTCACTGTTAGGTGTGTGGTGTTTTAAAAAATAAAAATACAGATGCAGTTACGAATTTTGTTATTTTTATTTTGAGATTATTAGGGATACCAACGGCAGTAGATTGCTGTAAAACTTAGTTCTAGGTGCTTCATGACATTCAATTTACTTCGAGTCCGTAACCATTTGGATACGCCTGTAGGTACTAGGACATCACATTGATTCGTAAACAACTTTTCTGACTCGGTGGAATGGCTTCTTTTTCAACGCAACACCGTTGGTGTGTTGTTCGAAAAAAATGGTGAACCAGTGAACCCAGTCTAAGTATTTCTAAATCGCAGATGAAATCCAATAAGGGAAGAACTACAACAATCTGAGAGAAAAATTTAAACATACGTTCCACAAAATGGATTTCTGATTGCTTTATGCGATTTATTTAGTTTCAATACAATTATCGACAGTCATGTGGAGTCCACTGACAATTCTTCGCACTCTTGCTCCAATAAGTTCCGGGAGCACAGTCCATTTCAACTGCAAGGCCATTGTCGCATTGTATGAACTTAGTGCAATCGCTGGGATGTGATAGATATTCCACTCCCTCTGTACATGATGTTGGTGCTTGAGTGGGTGCACGTGTTGTAGTTGTGGTAGAAGTTTTCGTAGTAGCCTTAGTAGTTTGGGAGCCTGCATCTGATCCAGACGTTGAAGTACAACCAGCCAAAGTGGCGTCAATGCACTCCTTTTCGATTGCACTCCATTCACGTCCTTCACGACATCTGATGCGGTAAGCGAGTCCGTTATAGCATTGCATGAACACTTTACATTCACCGGGTATACCGAATTTCCTAAGACTGCTATGGTCCGAACATTCTGGCATCGGAGAAGGAAGATTTGGGTCTGACGTTGTTGTTACTGTTGGCGGTAGTGTTGCTGGTAGCGTTGGTGGTGGTATTGGTCTTGTTGTGGGTGGTGTTGATCTCGTAGTCGGTTGAGCTGATGGTGATTGTGTTATTGGTTCGTCCCCGCTGTTGCATCTAGCAATAAAAGGGCTCTCGCAACGGTTCGATTTAACATCCCAGTGTAAGGCATATGGGCAGCTAGAAATGTATGATCTGCCATAAGAGCATGTTAAAAATTTTCCACAATCAGTAGGATATGGAAGCAGCGTAGGATTACTTGGATCATCCCACAAGGGGCACTCAGCATTTATATCCCCATTTTGAATAAGCGTTCGGGATTTTTTTTTCTGACAATTCGCTATAAGTGGAGTCTCACAGCGCTTTAAATCCACACTCCAATGTTGGCCTCTAGGGCACGTCATTGCCAAGGCATATCCTCCAAGACATTGATAAAACCGTCCGCAATCATTTTCATTTGGTAGAATTGTAGGATTCCATGGATTTTCATCAACGGGACAAAGTGGATTGTATTCAGACTCAAAGGTGCGTGCCCGCATTGTTTGGCAATTCACCGCGTCTGGATAATCACATTTACTCAACGATTGACTCCAGTGTAATCCCACTGGACATGAAATCTGATATGCTGTACCATTTAGGCATTTAAAGAATTTTCCACAATCACCAGGATCTGGAAGTAAACTGTCAATCGATGAACACTCGGGACTCCAGATGGTATTGGCATTGACAATCGAATTGATAGCGCTAAGCGCTAAATATATCCACACACTATCTGGAAGAGAGGCACAAATACGTAACTTAGGTTCAATTAAGATATATTCAAACTGAAACGAACCTTTCATTAAAGTGCGCTTGATTTTCGGTTTAACACAGAATGAGCCCGCGGTGCAGGATGGCCAGTGATATTTATTGAAAATCTTTTCTTTCTCGTGCATCGTATACGTGTCAATATTGACAAAACCACTTGAAATCATATCATTATGACAAGTTGTTTGCTTTGAACGCTGTAATTAGTTCTTAATGGGTGACATTAAATTCAATTCAATTACAAACATACAGACAGTTATATTTGCAGTCAAGGTAATTGCATTGGATTCTCTAGGTTCTACTTACAATTTGGTTGCATTTCCTCTACTGAAGTGGAAACTATTATTGTATAGCCAAATAGGCTCCAATCAAAGGTCGTCTGGAAGGGGGGTTTTCCAAACTGAACGGTTTTTAAACTGAAGTAAAGATAAGTTGGATAGTGCAAGTACCTCTGTACTTGTGGATCGTAGACCAGAAACAAATCTATGTCTGTATATAAATCTTATACTCTACTGCTTATCAAAAATCCAAAGAAGGACTTTCGAACGGATGAAAATATAGAAGTAAATACACTACTTTGGTCCATCGAACGATCACTTTAAGAAGGAACTATCCTATACAGAAAAAGTTATTCAAAACAGAAGCCCTGTTGGAGTTCCTATGATGAAATTCAATCATTAATCTTACTGCAGCTTAAACTTGGCTTTGACCTTTATTTAAAGGCCACAATCGAAATTAAGATTAACAAGAAACTGAAATGGAATGAAACAGGAAACTCTCTGCATCACAGTCACCCTTAGATCGGATGTCTATCTGCGAATGTTATCAATGGTTTCCACGTAAAACAGAGAATGATAAAATATTTTTTTTTGGCCAAGAAAAACTCATGTAAGACACTAATTTACTGATAGTGTTTGATACATTTACCGGAATAGCCTCATATAGTACAAATTAAGCTATTAAAATACCATCCACAAAGGGCCGCTCTCTGTGTTCAACACGAAAATTGACACAACAAGGTTTGTACTTGATAAAACCACACCCAAAACATTAAGATGTTATTGCGGGCATCTTTTGATTTTATATAAAAGATCAATATCACGTAATTATAGACGAGTTTCTTAAAAATTTACACGCGAGCAGACACTTTACCATAAAGAGTATAGAGAATAGGATCCAATAGAGGAACAACCAACGAAAGGACTAATTTTGGAGCCTAGACAATGAAAGGTAGTAAACTAGTCTCGTATGCCTTGGATGTACATGGGATTTGAACAGTGTCCCTGAATTGAGTGTGCCCTCTGATGTGTCAAATCCCATTAAGTTTTTCTTTTCTATATCCTTTGAATGGATCCCAATGGTCTAATATATTATTTCCTTATAGTTGTCATTTTGACAGCAGTGTTAGCTGCTGTGCTGAGTGTTGATGCTAAGCAATCGATAGGAACTCAAAGGGTGAGTTAAAGCCTTTTTGTGGAACATAGTTAAGTTTAACGAAATCGATTGCTTCCCACTTAAACAGAGTATATGCACGGGAGTATCGGATGGATCATTCGTTGAAGATGTCGACTCGTGTTCGAATTTCTTTGTGTGCTACAACGGAGAACCAGTGAGTCAGAGTTGCGGTCCAGGAAGCTACTTCGACAGTACGGATCTATACTGTTTGCCGGATACGGATAACATTTGTCCACAAGTGCAGTGCACCGTAGATGGAGCATTTAGTCCACATCCATCCGATTGCAACCTGTTCTATGTTTGCTATCAGGGCGTATTAGTGGAACAGAGTTGTGGTCCAGAAAGCTATTTTGATCAAACAAATCTATACTGTCTGCCAGATACTGATAATATTTGCCCACAACCACAATGCAGTATAGATGGATCCTTTAGTGCACATCCGACGGATTGTAACTTATTCTACGTCTGCTACCAGGGTGAACTTGTGGAACAAAGTTGTGGCGAGGGAAGTTACTTCGATAAAACGAATCTATATTGTCTACCGGACACAAATAATATCTGCCCTGTGGCTCAGTGTACTGTAGAAGGAGCATTCAGTCCACATCCAACGGAATGCGCTTTATTCTACGTATGCTATGATGGAGTACTTGTGGAACAAACTTGTGGAAATGGCAGTTACTTTGACAAAACTAATTTCTACTGTTTGCCTGACACTGAAAATATTTGCTGGCCATCAAATTGTACATGTGTGGGAGGATATACTGAAGGTGAGTTTGTTGCAAGTCCTAACAGCTGCTATTCTTACTACATCTGCAGTAGTGGGGAACTTGTGGAACAAAACTGTGGATATGGCAATTATTTCGACAATAGTACGAAGAGATGTGAGAGGGACACCTCAGGTGCATGTTGGCCTACAAATACAACTTCAACGTCTACAACTGCACCGCCTTGCAAGTGCCCAGGGGGATATGAGGAAGGTGATCTGGTGGAAAATAGTGATAGCTGTCAGTCCTATTTCATCTGTACTCAAGGACAACTTGTCGCAGGGAGCTGTGGAGTGGGAAATTACTTTGACAGCAGCAGTAAGACATGTGTTGCCGACACAAATGGAATCTGTTGGCCTACTACAACTACACCAGCTCCATGCTCTTGTCCAGGAGGCTACGAGGAGGGCGATCTAATAGCGAATATTGACAGCTGCAAATCGTACTTCGTTTGCACACAGGGAGAACTGGTGGCAGCGAGCTGTGGAACTGGAAACTACTTTGACAGCAGCAGTAAGACCTGTGTTGCCGATACAAATGGAATTTGTTGGTCTACTACAACTACATCAGCTCCATGCTCATGCCCTGGAGGCTACGAGGAGGGCGATCTTATAGCGAATATTGACAGCTGCAAATCGTACTTCGTTTGCACACAGGGAGAACTGGTGGCAGCGAGCTGTGGAACTGGAAACTACTTTGACAGCAGCAGTAAGACCTGTGTTACTGACACAAATGGAATTTGTTGGCCTACAACGACTACACCAGCTCCATGCTCATGTCCTGGAGGCTACGAGGAGGGCGATCTTATAGCGAATATTGACAGCTGCAAATCGTACTTTGTTTGCACACAGGGAGAACTGGTGGCAGCGAGCTGTGGAACTGGAAACTACTTTGACAGCAGCAGTAAGACCTGTGTTGCCGATACAAATGGAATTTGTTGGCCTACAACGACTACACCAGCTCCATGCTCATGTCCTGGAGGCTACGAGGAGGGCGATCTTATAGCGAACATTGACAGCTGCAAATCGTACTTTGTTTGCACACAGGGAGAACTGGTGGCAGCGAGCTGTGGAACTGGAAACTACTTTGACAGCAGCAGTAAGACCTGTGTTGCCGATACAAATGGAATTTGTTGGCCTACAACGACTACACCAGCTCCATGCTCATGTCCTGGAGGCTACGAGGAGGGCGATCTTATAGCGAATATTGACAGCTGCAAATCGTACTTCGTTTGCACACAGGGAGAACTGGTGGCAGCGAGCTGTGGAACTGGAAACTACTTTGACAGCAGCAGTAAGACCTGTGTTGCCGATACAAATGGAATTTGTTGGCCTACAACGACTACACCAGCTCCATGCTCATGTCCTGGAGGCTACGAGGAGGGCGATCTTATAGCGAATATTGACAGCTGCAAATCGTACTTTGTTTGCACACAGGGAGAACTGGTGGCAGCGAGCTGTGGAACTGGAAACTACTTTGACAGCATCAGTAAGACCTGTGTTACCGATACAAATGGAATTTGTTGGCCTACAACGACTACACCAGCTCCAGGCTCATGTCCTGGAGGCTACGAGGAGGGCGATCTTATAGCGAATATTGACAGCTGCAAATCGTACTTTATTTGCACACAGGGAGAACTGGTGGCAGCGAGCTGTGGAACTGGAAACTACTTTGACAGCATCAGTAAGACCTGTGTTACCGATACAAATGGAATTTGTTGGCCTACAACGACTACACCAGCTCCAGGCTCATGCCCAGGGGGCTACGAAGAGGGTGAACTTATACCACACTCAGATATCTGCTACCTGTTCTATATTTGCTACAATGGGCAACTAATCGAAGACTCATGTGGAAATGGAAACTACTTCGATGCTGAGTCAAAGAACTGTGTTTTGGATACAAATGGTACGTGTTGGGTGACATCCACATCGTCCACAACTCCATCTACGACTACTGTTTCAACTACGCAATCCACAAGTGCGTCACCATCCACGTCTACATCAACGACTCTTTCAACAACAAAATCTACATCTACGGTGTCAACTACCACTTCACCGACACCTAGTCCATCAACACAATCCACAAGTTCGTCATCAACAACAAGCAAATCCACAACTTCACCAACGCCAACTCCGACAACGCAATCCACATCCACCAAGCCTTCTACCTGCCCTGGTGGCTACGAAGATGGTGAATTGGTTCCGCACTCCGACAGCTGCTACCTATTCTATATTTGCTACCAAGGAGAACTAGTGGAAGAATCTTGTGGAAATGGAAACTACTTCGATGTTGAGTCAAAGAGTTGTGTTTTGGATACAAATGGTACCTGTTGGCTGACATCCACCTCGTCCACAACTCCATCTACTACCAAAACAACATCAACACCAACAACAAAATCCACATCTACGTCGCCAACCACCGCCTCATCGACTACTGTTTCAACTACGCAGTCCACAAGTGGGTCACCATCCACGTCTACATCAACGACTCTTTCAACAACAAAATCTACATCTACGGTGTCAACTACCACTTCACCGACACCTAGTCCATCAACACAATCCACAAGTTCGTCATCAACAACAAGCAAATCCACAGCTTCACCAACGCCAACTCCGACAACGCAATCCACATCCACCAAGCCTTCTACCTGCCCTGGTGGCTACGAAGATGGTGAATTGGTTCTGCACTCCGACAGCTGCTACCTATTCTATATTTGCTACCAAGGAGAACTAGTGGAAGAGTCTTGTGGAAATGGAAACTACTTCGATGTTGAGTCAAAGAGTTGTGTTTTGGACACAAATGGTACGTGCTGGGTGACATCCACGTCGTCCACAACTCCATCTACTACTAAAACAACATCAACACCAACAACAAAATCCACGTCTACTTCGCCAACTACCGATTCATCGACTACTGTTTCAACAACGCAATCCACAACTGCATCACCAACTACGTCTACATCAACGACTGTTTCAACAACAAAATCTACATCTACGGTGTCAACTACTACTTCACCGACACCTAGTCCATCAACACAATCCACAAGTTCGTCATCAACAACAAGTAAATCAACAGCTTCACCAACGCCAACTCCGACAACGCAACCCACATCCACCGAGCCTTGTACCTGCCCTGGTGGCTACGAAGATGGTGAATTGGTTCCGCACTCCGACAGCTGCTACCTATTCTATATTTGCTACCAAGGAGAACTAGTAGAAGAGTCTTGTGGAAATGGAAACTACTTCGATGTTGAGTCAAAGAGTTGTGTTTTGGACACAAATAGTACGTGCTGGGTGACATCCACGTCGTCCACAACTCCATCTACTACTAAAACAACATTAACACCAACAACAAAATCCACGTCTACTTCGCCAACTACCGATTCATCGACTACTGTTTCAACAACGCAATCCACAACTGCATCACCAACTACGTCTACATCAACGACTGTTTCAACAACAAAATCTACATCTACGGTGTCAACTACTACTTCACCGACACCTAGTCCATCAACACAATCCACAAGTTCGTCATCAACAACAAGTAAATCAACAGCTTCACCAACGCCAACTCCGACAACGCAACCCACATCCACCGAGCCTTGTACCTGCCCTGGTGGCTACGAAGATGGTGAATTGGTTCCGCACTCCGACAGCTGCTACCTATTCTATATTTGCTACCAAGGAGAACTAGTGGAAGAGTCTTGTGGAAATGGAAACTACTTCGATGTTGAGTCAAAGAGTTGTGTTTTGGACACAAATAGTACGTGCTGGGTGACATCCACGTCGTCCACAACTCCATCTACTACTAAAACAACATCAACACCAACAACAAAATCCACGTCTACTTCGCCAACTACCGATTCATCGACTACTGTTTCAACAACGCAATCCACAACTGCATCACCAACTACGTCTACATCAACGACTGTTTCAACAACAAAATCTACATCTACGGTGTCAACTACTACTTCGCCGACACCTAGTCCATCAACACAATCTACAAGTTCGTCATCAACAACAAGTAAATCAACAGATTCACCAACGCCAACTCCAACAACGCAATCCACATCTACGGTGCCTTGTACCTGCCCTGGTGGCTATGAAGATGGTGAATTTATTCCGCACTCCGATAGCTGTTACCTGTTCTATGTGTGCTACCAAGGAGAATTAATCGAACAGTCGTGTGGAAAAGGAAACTACTTCGAAGTTGAGTCAAGGAGTTGTGTTTTGGACACAAATGGTACGTGCTGGGTGACATCCACGTCATCCACAACTCCATCTACTACTAAAACAACATCAACCCCAACAACAAAATCCACGTCTACTTCGCCAACTACCGCTTCATCGACTACTGTTTCAACAACGCAATCCACAACTGCATCACCAACTACATCTACATCTACGGTGTCAACTACTACTTCACCGACACCTAGTCCATCAACACAATCCACAAGTTCGTCATCAACAACAAGTAAATCAACAGCTTCACCAACGCCAACTCCAACAACGCAATCCACATCTACGGTGCCTTGTTCCTGTCCTGGTGGCTATGAAGATGGTGAATTTATTCCGTTCCCCGGTAGCTGCTACCTGTTCTACATGTGCTACCAAGGAGAATTAATCGAACACTCATGTGGAAATGGAAACTACTTTGATGTTGAGTCAAAGAGCTGTGTTTTGGATACAAATGGTACGTGTTGGGTGACATCCACATCGTCCACAACACCATCTACTACCAAAACAACATCAACTCCAACGACTGTTTCAACAACCCAATCGACATCTACGTCACCAATGACTGTTTCAACAACAGAATCTACATCTACGTTATCTACCACCATTTCCTCAACACCTAGTACATCAACGCAAGCCACAAATTCGTCATCAAATCCAACAACTTCCACAACACAATCAACATCTTCGAAGCCGTGTTCCTGCACCGGTGGCTATGAAGAAGGCGAATTTATTATAAATCCCAACAGCTGCTATTTGTACTATGTCTGCTACCAAGGCGAGCTTGTAGAAGTATCGTGTGGTTTCGGTAACTTCTTCGACAATGAAACCAAGAGCTGTGTTTTGGATACAACAGGTGTATGCTGGTCACAGAGTACATCTTCGCCAAATACTACTGCCACAACCCCATCTACAACATCTGGTCCTTGCACTTGTCCTGGCGGCTATGAAGATGGTGACTTCATACAACATCCAGATAGTTGCTATTTATTCTACATTTGCTATCAGGGAGAGCTCTCTGAATTATCCTGCGGCGAGGGAAATTACTTCGACAACTCTACTAATCGCTGTACTTTGGATACAGCGGGCATCTGCTGGACTAATACATCAACCCCTGCACCGGGCACATGTCCCAATGGTTCTCTAGAGGGAGAGCTTATTTCAAACCCATTGGCCTGCTATTTGTACTACATCTGCAGCTCCGGCCAACTTGTGGAAGGTAATTGTGGAACTGGAAACTACTTCAACAATGCCACCAAAGTTTGTGAACCTGATACTGGTGGATGTTGCTGGCCAATTCAACCAACACCACAGCCTCCTGCACCATCACCATGTGAGTGTCCCAATGGTCTAGTGGAAGGACAACTGACAGCAAATCCATCCGCGTGCTATTTGTACAACATCTGTCACAACGGCGAACTTGTGGAAGGTCACTGTGGTACAGGAAACTTCTTCAACAGTACTTCCAACATTTGCGAAACTGATAATTGCGGATGTTGCTGGCCAATTAAACCTACGCCACCATCACCAACACCCTGCGAGTGTCCAAACGGATCACAGGAAGGCCAATTTACGGCGCATCCATCGTCTTGCTATTTGTTCCACATTTGTCATGACGGCAAACTTATAGAACAGAACTGTGGAGTTGGAAACTATTTCAATAATGCCACTGGCATTTGTGAACCCGACACTGGTGGTTGTTGTTGGCCAGATAAACCATCACCACCAGTTAAATGTGCAAATGGAGCCCAGGAAGGCCAATTCACGGCACATCCATCGTCTTGCTATTTGTTCCACATTTGTCACGACGGCAAACTTATACAACAAAACTGTGGAACTGGAAGCTATTTCAACAGCACCAGCAGTATTTGTGAGCCCGACACCTGTGGAAACTGTTGGTCCAAACCAATCATCTGCCCTGGTGACTTTAGAAATGGAGATTTTATCGCCTATCCCGGAGAGTGTGACAAGTTTTTCATTTGTAACGAAGGAGTACTTGTACAACAGGAATGCGGCGTTGGGTATTTCTTCGATACCGACAATAAATACTGCACTCGCGACATCGATGGCGTTTGCTGGTCTGTGCAGACTCAAAACAAGACATGCGAAGGTGCACCTGATGGTACATTCCTTCCGAATGAAGCTGCTTGCGATAAGTTCTTCATGTGCTACAATAACACGAAAGTTCTTCAAGAATGTGGCATCGGAAATCTCTTTAACACCGCCTCTCTGGCATGTACTCGCGATTCGCTGGGCACGTGCTGGAAGAAAGTACCCAATGTATGTGCTAACGCAATCACCGGAACATTCGTGCCAAACCCATTCAATTGCCAGGAATTCTATGTGTGCCACAAGGACCGAGCTATACTACAGCAATGCGGCAGTGGCAATTGGTTCAACCCAACGCTGATGGTCTGTCAGCCGGATTTGAATGCTGAATGTGTGAACATTTGTATGGGCACCAGGGCCAGGATCAATTTAGCTCATCCAAACTGCAATCAGTTCTATCGTTGTTTCAATGGCCTGACAGTGGGTGTTGATACTTGTCCACCAGGAACCTATTACGATGCCACCGATGGTATATGCTCAGCGTCGACCATTTGTGAGGCTGACTTATGTTCCAAATCCACGAATGGTATTGTATATCCGGTCCAAAATGACGTGACTAGTTTCTACACGTGTTACAATCAAATGCCGCTCAAACTAAATTGTCCCGATGGCACATCCTTCGACTCTGACCTATTAGTCTGTACTCCAGACACTGGTGTGAGTACTTGCTAGACAAATGGGCATTCCTAAATAAGTTCCACTTATATTTTTACCTACTTTCAGAGATGTATTGCACAGAAGAACGGACACGTAGTACCGTCATACAACAATCCAAATGCATATTATGTTTGCAAAGATAATATGGCCATTTTCGAGCAATGCCCGTCGTACACCATCTTCGATGAGAAGAAGAGGATTTGCGTCCCAGCTCAGCGAAAGCGTTTCGTAAACAATGTAAGGCTGATTATGACTTGCTTTTTTATGGAAGATAACGTGTCCTTCTATTTTTCTAAAGATCTGTTCCTCAGAAGCGAATGGCACCACGCTGTCCGGAGACGCATGCAACAAATTCAACCTTTGCCTAGATGGCGAAGTTATAGAACAGAATTGTGGAGCATATTCGTCATTCAATCAGAAACTAAACCAGTGTGTATTCAATTTATCGTGCTACGATCAGAATGAAGTGAGTTGTCCCTAGTGGATCGTAAATATCAACAAACATGATACCCTTCTCTTGTCTTTGCAGATTTGCATTAAATCATCTGACATTGAAAGGTTCCCTGATGCTAGATATGAAACATCATTCATAAGGTGTAAACAGGGCTTAGCTGTCATAGAAAAGTGTCCAAAGGATATGATTTACAGTCACGACATTGGATATTGTGTACCCAGAGATCTAGCAATGACCCAGAACGAACTGGACGAGGTAAATTTAAGAAGACAAACTCATATCGAATCTCTTCCAATTTAACTACTCATTTATAGCTTTGTGCCAATGTTCCCGACAACACCTTGGCACCTGCCTTGGACTGCCGTAAGTTCTATATCTGTCAAAACAGCGTTGCCGTCCTACAGCAATGTGCCATCGATCAGTACTACGATGTTAAGATGCGCACCTGTCGCCCAGATGTGGAACGTCAATGCTGGATGAGAAGCGAGACATTAAGGAGAAGTTTTCACTTAAAAACGGTAAATTTAGATAACGCATATGAAGTAGCTACTTAAGGACCCATGAATTGTGTTTAAATTTTTTTTATAATGTATATAATGCAATAAATGAAAACACATTTCCAGAAGCGAAATTCAGTATTTTTCTTTGTTTCAATTCTGACTGATTTTCGTTTCTTGCATCTTGCATCTTTTGGCTTATAAACGACAAACAAAAAAAATTGATTTCAAAATTTTAATTGGGATTGCAATGACAAAAATATTGAATTTCGCCTGGGAGTCCTTCAAGTAGCAGGTGACACATTTGCTACTCTTTTGACAGGTCTGTCATGAGGGTGAACTTCGAATCGGAAAAACTCGGAAAGATTGTACGGAATTTGAGATATGCACATTTGGAATTTGGACAAGAAGTACCTGTTCCGAAGGACATTATTTTGATTCAGCTAGAATGGCCTGTATTCCTGGAGACAGCAAAATAGTGTGCCCCACTGCAGTAGAATGCATTGGTGATATGCTTCGAGAGTCTGAGAAACTGTGCACCGACTACTATCGGTGTGAGAACAATCGGTGGACGATTCAGAAATGTCCAATTGGTGAATTTTTCAGCAGTATCTACTATACTTGTACCAAAGACGCAAGTGCGTGCGCTCGAGAACCAGAAATGCGATCCACACAGCCAAACCATTGCTCCTTGAATGAAACCAGGGCAAGTGAAGTAAACTGTGGCTTATATCATGTCTGCTATCAAGGAGAATGGTGGTATCGTTATTGCGAGACCGGGGCTTATTTCAATAAATCCCTAGAAGCATGCGTTCCTAATGATGGCACATGCAACTTGATTTCCAAAGCTGGCCCTTGCAAGAATGGAACCGCAAAGAAATCGGAGTTCGATCCATGCATTACATACCACCTTTGTGTTGATGGAAATTGGACTGTCCAGCACTGTCCGACGGGACATCATTTCAACGAGTCCCACAAAGCTTGTATGCTGGATTATGAAGATAAAGCATGTAAGGCTGAACTAAAAAATGTATCATCGATGTGTACGGAGGGCAGTCGTCGCTACAAGGTCTCAAACTGCACAGCATTTGAAATATGTTCGTTGGGCAAGTGGCTTTCAGTTCCATGTCGTGCGGGCTACTACTTTGATACAGTGCTAGAAATATGTATCACCAACTGTGGTGAATGCTCAGCCGACGGGGTATTGCGTCGCGAATGTGTTGACAGTACATCCCGTCCAAATCAAAATAATTGCAGCGAATTCTACCATTGTTCGCGAAATGTGTGGCATTTAGAAAACTGCTTGGAAGGATTCCAATACAATGCAACCATCGATAAGTGTATTCCAGCGAACAGTACGTGTGCTGTCTCAGATCATTTAAATTGGATGACAAACAAGTGCGTTGGCAGCAAAAGTGGATCGTATGTAGCTCATGAATATGATTGCACCAAATACTACCTATGCATAGATGATCAAGCTGTGGAAGGAGCCTGCAGCTACGGCAAATTTTACGATACTGCAAGTAACCTCTGTCAGCTAAATGATGGTGCATGCACCCTCAGAACGCAGACAAACGACAAGGTGTGTGAGTCCAAACCAAACGGGAGTCAAGTCCAGAATCCTGCCAATTGCTCGACATTCTACATATGCAGTGACGCGCAGCCACTTCTGTCTTATTGCTCCCCGGGGTTGTACTTTAACCCTGACTTGGGAGCGTGTCAAACTGACACAGGGGTATGCAACAAACCACGTTTTTGCGACAATAACCCTGGCGGACATATACCTCACGAGACCTATTGCAACATCTTCTACGCATGCGTGCGTGGAGTTGCTATACCAGTAGCGTGCGAAGAGGAACAACTGTTTGACCCGATATCACGGAAGTGCATCGCTGATGAGGAACAACGCTGCATAGATGGCCTCCTAGTTGGCGACGAAATATGTTCCAAGGTAGAGAGTGGCGTATCCCTAGTTGACCCTGAGGACTGCACAAAGTACATCATCTGCTTGCGCGGACTGGCACAGAAGTTACAATGTCCTCAAGGACAGTTTTTTGACAGTGCAATGATGTTTTGCATGCCTGACGATGGTTCATGCCCATATGTGGATGGACCAGATCTACCAAATAATTCCAGCATACCTCCCGATCCGATTTCGTGTATTGGCAAGCATGGCGATCTGATGCCCGATCCCGAGCATTGCAACGAGTTCTACATATGCATTTATGGTAATCTTCGTCATGACCGATGTTTTGACGGTGAATACTTTGACAGAAACATGTACAGCTGCACCAAAATGGTGGCCGATGAAAAATGTCCGACTGCTGCGGATATGTCAACATTATGCGAGACCAGTGAGGATGGAATGAACTTTGCTGATCAGACCGATTGTCGCAAGCACTATCAGTGTAATGACGCTAAATTGCAGTCGAAAAAGTGTCGGACTGGCGAAAGTTTTGACACTCTATTGGGTTTCTGTAGACAAAATGACGGCACGTGTCTACTGGAGAATGGCCAAAGAGTTGGAGCTTGTGCTGGTAAACATGGTAAGCTGACGGCGAATAACGAAAACTGTCGAGGCTACTTTACGTGTGTCAATGGTCAAAAGATCGCAGACGAATGCGAGAATGGAGAGTATTTTGACAAGCTGACGGCCGAATGCGAGAAGGATATCAATAACACTTGCAGACCTGTCGAAGACGAGTTCACCAACTCGACACAGTTGGTAAGTAGAGAACAGATAGACCTTTTCCACTTGGATTTGAAACATTTGATTTCCAGAGTTGTACCAATCTCACCGAACTTTTGTTCTATCCAAACTTCCTCGATGGTTGCAAGACGTTTTTCCAATGTGTCAAGGGTATCCCAAGGGTACACAAGTGCCCCGATGATTTACTATTCGACGGTGAAACGGGAATATGCGACTGGAAGGACTACGTTAAGTGCATTGACATGACAGACCATCGTCAAAACAATGAAGTAAGTTATAATAACAAATTAACCCCACAACAAACATTTACATATCTCCCTTTTTTGACAGATATGTGCGAATGCGAATAACGGAACACGCTATGCCAATACCCAAGACAACTGTGATTCATACATCGTTTGCACTGATGGCAAACCGAAACATTATAAATGTGATCAAGGACTTAAGTACAATGTACAAGTCGAAAAATGTGATCTCTCTGTAAATGTCAACTGTGCGATGACAGTTTAGAAAATACATACACATAGGTGGTGGGAAAAAAACTATACGAGTACATATTTTATAATCAGTGGTGAAGGTAAAAAAAAAATGTGATACCGATTTACTTAATGGGCTCGGGATGGAACCAGGGATACAAATAAATATTTATTATAAAAAGGACTAAGTACTGAGTTTTCAATGCACAGCACAACATTATCAATTTCTTATTAGCCGAGACAAGCACCAAGCAAGCGGTACAAAAGCGGATGCATTTGTGCGATTAGCAATTTCGCATATCTGACCCTAATATGTCATGGATTTCTAGTTCGATTAATTTATAAAAATACCCAGACTCGAAAGAATTTCAAACTACTCGTCGTTATTACAGAATTCCAAATTTAGTTTCGAGGAAATAGCTGGTATTCTAAAAATGGAAGCCGCACCTCTTCAGTGACATTTCTGATATCAACTTATTTTTAACCTTTTCCAAGACCTTTACGAAATCCCACACTCCAAGACCAATTACCCAATTATAACCCTTCAAAACCAACATGAAAGAATCCGAGTAGGAAATTCACCACAGAACAACGACGTAGGTACGAAGGATAACAGAAAAATACCAACAAATCCACCTTAAAGGGTCTTCCTATGCATTCCAATAATTAAGTACGCGTATCTTCCCCTACGTCTAGTTCATACGACTGTAGGTAGTGGGAAATAGTCTACCCAATTCCACAGCTAGCCCTAATCTAATACACCCAGTTGAGTCTTGTTAATATATATTTTTTTGAAGAAAGTGTTACTAATACGTCACAGACGCGCGAAGTCTTCCCTTCAAAGCCAATAGACTGACACAAGTCGTTTGTCGTCACCAAAGTTAGAAGTTCTTTTTTTCTGTTTTGACAGACAATCGTTACCATGGATGGCTAATGGAAGTGGAACAAAGAATTGGCCATGCGTTGTTCTCCTACATGCTGTCCGGATATGCATTTTAAATGATCCTAGATGGGGAAATCTACGTGCCAATAGAAGGTTAGACTGGTTGGCATTCCAGTAGCAGTTTTTTTCTGATATCTTTTGTTAGACTGTTTGCAGGGTTTGTGTGTGCAGGTGCATTGTGGATAATTTCGTATCCGGGTTAAATTTGTACAAGATATGGAGACATTAACATTGACAGCTTTAATGTGACATGAGTACAAGAGGGGGAAACCATTCAGCAATGACAGTTCATTGATTCTTTTGAAGTATGTTCGATAATGACTTAGCGGTATCCATTAACACTTAATTAAGGACGTCCGATTTTCTTTTGTCAATTAGAACAGTCTCAAAGGGAAAGTCTAAAGTAAATGACCTCAACTGAGACAGGCCTCGTAGCAGAAAACTGTAGAATCATTAATAACAGTAATGAACACATGTGATAACTTGAATAATTGGTTATTGCAGATGTAAATATAGTCAAGGTAGTACACAATGGAGGCCATAACCTCGTGGTGGGTCTTATTGTGAAAGATACAACGGAAAGTCCTAGGGAATAGCTTGCAGTTTACTCTAATAACTTCTATCTCTGGGTTTACAAGGGTTCATACCACATAGTTCACCAACCTTGAACGTGTTCCAATATGTGGTCAAAAAACGGGGCAGGCATTCTTTGGTGCCCGAAAGATTTATAAGTATTTTATGAGAGTGCAGGACCTCCTATTCGTCTCTAAAGAGTTGCGAAGAGCAGTTTTTCACCTCAATGAACTTAGAGGTTGTAGCCCCCAAACGTGTACAAACTCCATGCTATGAACCTACCTATGTACCTTGCGTCACTCCAAATTTTTACTTGAATTAAAATTTCAAAATATAAATGCCTAAGCGTAAGGTTTCCGAAAAACGTGTCCCTTTGATAATTATGGTCTCACAATATTATCCATTCATACGTACGTACATATGTATGTTAGTAATTATCAATCAATTGACAAAAATACGTCATAACTGGAAATGAACAGACACATTGTGTTTACTTCTGTCCACCTACTTTTCGTCATGTCCACCCGTGTGGCTTGTCTATCAATTATCCTCCAATACGGTGTTTTTTACTTCCCCCCCTCCTTTCGTATGCAATTGTCTGACGAGGAATCACTACCACTTTCCTGCTTCAATTAGGGGAAATAGAACTCCAACACAGCCACAGATGTGAAAGTATTTGTCACAATTGATTCGATACAGTAATTCAAGTTCTTAACATTGCCATAATCCTTTCATTCGGAATTGTACCATCGAAAGTGTAGGAGGATTTGTAATCGGGTCGAGTTTTCAAAAAAACTTTTGAATGATAGTAGTAAGACAATAGACAAATGAGTGTTTTCGCTGTCAAAAGGAATACTGTGTCAAATGTCATAATAATCTAGGTGTTCGAAGTGTCAAATTGGATATTCGAAAAATAAAATTTACATCTCTAAATAAAAAAGTGTAGTGTTTTGTAAATTTAAGAAGTTATAACAAAAAAAAGTCGATTTTAAAACTAGGATAAGCTTATTGGATATATTATTGGACAACTTGAATGGCTTCAAGGTGCGTATGACAACTGAATGTTCGGAAAAATTTGCCGTCGGAAAGATTCAGAATTTCGAAATAAGGCTTCAGTTAAGTGTCAAGTGGGTGATCAAGCTTTACCTGGTGCCTATTTAACCAAAAGGATTCTTATTCTAAACCTTTTTAAGTGCACTTCATCATACAATAGTTTTCGTAAAAGTGTAACCATTTGTCTCGCTCGAGTCTTCGGATGAACCCTCGTCGAAAAACCGTGCAACCTTTGCAGAAAAACAACCAATTTTGTGAGTTTTTAAGTGAAAGCCGTCAGAGGACAGCAATATAAGCAAAAGAACCACTGGAGTTTGACTATAAAAGACGATGCTTTCTCCGATTGCTTTCTCCGACAAAAACCTGCAAACACCATAGGCAACCATACACCCGGCTCCACAATTTGAAAATTTCAAATTTGAAAGTTTAACTTTCCAAATAATTCCAGTTTACAAGTTTTGTAGTACTTCATTGGACTGTTTCTTCAAAGAATATCAATTCACACATCCTCTCGGCATTTCAAATGGAAATAACGCTAATGGATCTCTTTCTCCCAATATTCCTCTCACTCCAAGATGTTTTTCTTTCATTAATGTTGCATAGAAAGTTTCATATTTGGAGATCAGTCGCCTCTTATTTCTGTTCTTCTAGCCCAGAGTTAGGGACTCGAAGTTCGATTCCCAGACAACATCAAGAGTTCTCTCAAGGTTCCACCTCTCGCGAGCATCTGACAAACGTTCGAGTGTATATCTGTCATGAAGAAGGTTCTCAAATAAAAACAAATAAAACAAAAGTGTCTTATAAACAGAAGTCCTTAAATAGTAGGCCCCTTCCATTTAAAGGGTTATGGGAAGTTTTGCCCTCGCCCCAGTAAACTGTCAATTTAAAAAGCTAAGTATTTTTTCAGCAAAAGATATGTGAGAGCCAGATATTAATTTAGAGTAGACTCCTTTGAACTTCCTTATTTCCTTGACTCAGGTTGAAATTATGCTATGATAACAATCATATATAAGTTGAAGACTGTACGTTCGACAGAAAAACTTACACTATACACCCTGTGGATCTTTGAAGAGATTTATCAGTGCACGTAGATTTTACAGAAGGAACGCTTGTCAAAGATTCACCTAAAATCTCCTCTCTCGCTGAGTCTTCAAACCGACTACGAGTAGACCTCACTATACTCTAGTGAGTGAGGCAACAGGCTAGGGCCAACTCCACCTCGACATGAAGTGCTAGGGCACGCCTTGGGTATACATATTCTCATTGTTCTTTTGAATTCGTTCGATGACTATGTTTAACACAGATAGGCAGAATACAATTGGGCGCTGTGTCTCTAGTGGTTAATGCGTTGGACTCACGGCCCCAACTCTCGCGATCGCCTAACAAGCATCCGAGAGTACAACTGTCATGAGAAAGTTTTTCAATTACCAAATTGCCCTTCGGATACGACATTAAACAGTAGGACCCTTCCATTCACAATACGTATAGTTGTGAGAAGCTAGGCCCTGAGTCCTATCGACCGATCGCGCTAACTTGGCAGAATAATAAGTGTTGAATGGGACTAAGAGGTTTAAGTGGAAAATATTAACAATTCAATGACAAGGCAGAAATTATACGTACATCCTAAAGCTTGCAAATACAAACGACGCTGTATGCAAGACAAATGAAGGAGCATATCACCAGTACTCCCATGATCCATTGAAGTTTAAGTCTCTTGCATTTAGAAAACTTCATTAAACAAGAAACAATCCTCAAGAAGCTGACTAATTCTTCTCAAAATATTATCCCTGTCTAACAGTTTACAAGCAAGCAAGGTGAATGCAATTCTCTAAATTTTGAAAATACCTACACGAGATTGGTCATAGATCGCTTAAATGGTGGTAAAGTTTCATTATTTTCTGTCGAGTATAGTCATGGTCGTTTTTGACCATTTTATATCAACTATGAGCCACAAATATCCCCGAAAAATGAAATATTGAATTCATATGTCGTAAATTTATACATACATATATATAAAGGATAAATAGAATCACTCACCTTCTTCAATCTTGAGAAGACTAGACGAATCTTGATCCCTTTCCACGGGGAAATCCACAGCAAACCACAAACACACACACACACATACAATGCTCATCACTTGAGATTTTTCAACAGATTTTGCTGCAATTTGCAGAACAAATTTTGAGCGGAACACAAACTGAGAGCTTCAGACACATTCTGGTGACACAAAAGGGGAACGCATGGGATCGAGACATCAGAAATCACATCACACATCGCGAAAAAAACACTCTTTCGCACATTCAATCGCGACGCAATACATCCGAATCTACGCCAATACTTCACAAATAAAATAAATTTAAGAAAATATCAGAAATTTCCATCGAATTGACATTTTTTTGCGATCAAACGCGACATTTACGATCACGAAAATCTGCACACGCGCAGAACAAAGGAGTGACTAAGCTTTCTAGTCCGAAATTATCATTTTCGAAGAGAGTACCGTACTGAATAACTTCTCTCGCACGCAAACTCTGATGGAGTTTGCACAGTTAATTGACAGCTGCTGCTACTGTTGAGAGAGACTTACGGGAGTGTGTGGCGTGGTGTGAATGTATTGCTTGGAAGATTTTCGAAGTTTGAAGAGATTCTTATCTGACTGTCATGCTAGCTACAGAAACCTAGATTCAATCGCTAGAACCCCTAATTGCATCGATTAATAGAATTGTCAATCCTCAGCATATGTATGTAATTGTGTACCTAATGTAGACATTCAATTATGTTTCCTCCACACAAGTCAAAAGCACATTAACTCTTTCGCCCTCCAGGTGTGGCAAGACTTCTATGCGAATATATTGGCTTCAAGTGTAGCGCGTACAGGTGTCATGGAATTTTTAACTATTCTCACGAAGCCTAAGGTCACTTAGCCAATAAAATCAATACACATGTATGTCTGACGGTATGGACATACAAGTGTGGTTTTTTTCTCTTCTTTTTCTGAACGAACTGCTGGTGTGTACTGTGTACACTGTTTCTTGACAAGGATTTGACCATTTGGGTCATGGTTTGGTGGAAAAGAATTGATGAGACCGGTGCCAGACGAGTTGAAATGTCATGCTAGCCGGCACTAACAACAGCGATACATAAAAACACAATTAAATTTTAAAAATAGCTCATTGTCGATACATGCGTCCATGCATTTATTAAAACGAACGAATAATTAGAATCCTTATCTGAGGACATCTTCCAGTGGTTTGTGTTTTTTTCCTCTAACCCTGACGAAGTAAAAACAAAAAAAAATATTCACTTGTTGAATGCAAAATTCATGTTTCTAAGCTCAGTGGCCCGATGTACATATACTCAGGAGGTATACCTATAGTTGTCCTGAGCTGAAACGAACTCAGTCGTAAATAGCAAACACAAATGCTATTGCATGGTTCAGTTTGTTGCATGAAAAATTCATGCATCCATAGCGCAACTGATATGTAATGAATTAGTGTGCCTCCCACTTACCGTTGGGTTGCAATAGATTTTATTTTTTGCCCCCCGGCCAGGATATGTCTGATGCAAGGGGACATACCAGCAATTTTTTGTGTTTTTTTGTTACTTCTTGTTTCGAGAGTAAACAATTGAATAAACATGAAGGATATTATTATTTGGACTTAATGTCCTGTACAAGGATCGCTACTGGGGCATACTTACGTATTTGTATTTGGGGTATTAGATTAGGTGGGGTATTTAGTATAGGAATACTTACCATATTTGGCGGTTTGATGACAAAATGTGAACATAGCATGACGATTTAACAATTTATTAAAATTGCCAGTTTTGTTGTGGCTTGCAGGAGTACGATTGGGTTTTGTTTTGGCACTCATAACTGAGTCAGTATCTAATTGCCGGAATGCCCATAGTTTGTTGCAATAAAGAGTAATTATTCTCAGTGATATTTGTACAAAACAAAAAGGTCTACAGAGGCCTACCTTACTCGATTTTCTTTGAAACCGGTGGTGACATCTAAAGTTCCGCTTTTGACAGACAGAGGGGCTAGGTTACATCTTAGATTAGATCCTTCTCCTGTCGTATTCGTCAAAAAAACAGTTCTCTGGATTCACCCATTTGAGGTGAATTTTCAAATTGTCTGCCATTTTGTAACACTGCTTAGAGCGTCAGCTTAAATTCATGATAACCTTCTACAAGAGCCACCTTGCCCTGTCTATCCTTTTTTAAGAATTCGAAAAACGTCTGCATTGTCTTCAGAGACTAATGAAAATAAAGGAGATCCTATGAACTGCGAAGAATAAGAACTAAAAACTGAGAGCCCCAAAACCCTTCTCAATTATTTTCTTTTGAAATGGTTACTCATCATTTTGAGCCTGAAGATTGGGACTCAGAGATTCTTTTTGCTTGCTAATGCTTCAATTGTTATTAATTGTGTTCGTATCGACTGTAGGGTTCTCGACTGGGATTTCTTAGCAAAATATTCAATAATGATCCTTTTAGTGCTCTTCTCTTGTAGAGAGCTCCACTTGTAGACTATCGAAACAATGGCAGGCAGTGAGAAGAGTCCGACGATCTACAAGATGTAACCCAGCACCTGTACAAAGTTGAATTTTGCCGGGACTAGGAATTCAAACATCGCACCGTATATGCGGCTATTGCGACTTTAAAGCGGAGAAAAAGGAGTGGAATTAACTGACCCATTCCTGCTCGAGGGACCAAAAACTACTGTTATTAAACAATCCATAAGAACTCATTTTAATATAAAGTTTCTTGTCTAACCTTCACCCTAATTATAGGTTCCACACTAGCAATAAAAATTTCTAATGTAATCAGTCATTCTAAAAATATACATTTTAGCTTCCATCAGTTTTAATTTGTTTGAACAATATACATATAAATTACCAGCAATTAAGTAAGGACTAACGAAATATCTATGCACTGACATATAGTGGTATCCTTTGCATTAACCAATTCTATTCTCCACCAGCTCGGTTCCACCTAAAATAAGGCCACAGACCCTCAGTGACAATGAGTAAAGTGTTTAAACAAATAAAAACATTACACATGAGCGTGTTTACTCTATTTATTTATTTTTTGTCATTAGCTAAATTGCTCCAGGTACTAGTTTCTATATTCTTCAACTCAGAGTTATGAGGTTAACTTTTGGAAAAAAAAAAAGTACACCATTCAACCGGAAATGAGCAGACCATTAATTCTGCTCATTTGTTGATACGGATGATTTATTCCATTTTCCCTTTGGTATTCATGAACATTATTCTAGTTTTTAGTTTGCTTTTGTATTTGAATTCAATGCAACCGCATACTACATTGTCCGATGATTACAAGGAGGACACGAAGAGGAAAAGGTGTTTTAATAATGAATTATGGGTCCGGAAGCAGCTGTTGCGATATTGAATATTTTCATTGAAACAAATAGACAAATATATTCTGTTTATCAATTTAAGTTTATAGAAAATTTAATTTAATTAAATTAAAATATTATTGTAAAGGTTTACCCTGTTGTTGTGATTCTCTGTAGGAAGTTAGTTTCTAAACCTTGATATTTCGGTTCTTTAAAAAATGGCTCCCAATCCAAGGCCTACGATCTAAAAACGACTTTAAAATTAGAGACTCTATTTCGATAGTAGATGTAGGTTTCCCCACACTAATTATAGGTATTTTTCTTTTCGAAATGTCACTTCGTAATGTTGGAAAACTCCACATTGCGGAAGGAGTATACATATTTTCAAGTCGTTTATTTTTAAAAATCTGCGCGTAGGTTTTTAATAAGTTTTTGTTTGTATTTCATGTTGATAAGTTCGAAAATTGAGGTCATCATTGAAATCCCATCCACGTAGTTATAATTTGGATATTTTTTGCCTTTTAAATTACAGGACATCGATGGCATAAGTTATTCTAATTGCTCGCGTGTGTATTTTTGTTTAGTTTTTTTTTTTTCAACTACATCATGTCCTGTAGGGTATAGTGCAGGTATTGCGTATTATGGAACGTGCCACGTAGTTTTAATAATTTCAATTGATTTTCATTTGCTCGTGACGTTACCATAAGATGGAAAATTTCCATTTTGAATTTGGGAAACATTTTAAAAGGAAGGCAAGATTGTGGTCTGTAGCGCTCCTGGCTACACAGGTCTTGGTTTAACAACGCAATTGTCATCGCAAACATATTCGATCTTCTTCTATGGAGAAAGACAACAATTTCTTGAAGAGATTCAGTAGTTTAAGTGCAAGCTGGTTTGCATACAGAGGAGTTCTAGGAAGAAGTACAAGATTTGGATTTGTTTCTTTAGGTTTTGGCAATTTTTGCTTCTAAAACCACTCTGATTTCAGTTCAGCTAATGTAATACAATCAGAAAATAGACAAGTCTGCGTAAAAGTTTAAATTTTAGTCTGAAGTCATGGGATTTACAAAGCTATTTCTATCGAAAATAGGCTTCTACCGCGTTGCCCCAGAACTGGTGGAAGACCTGCCGTCTTATTTCTATAGCCAATCGCGGGAGATTATACAGTTTGGCTTGGACTGAAAAGGTGAGGACTGAAGGCGATGAACCATATCAATTCATGGATCTTACTGCGACTCTTTTTTTCAACAACTTCAGACAAAATGTTAGTATTTCATTTTATATTTATTCACTCAAATTTTACAACAACTTTCTACGAAAAACGTGATTTTTTCAAAAATTCCAAAGTGAACTACTAAAAAGCAAAAAATCCAGACACGTGTTACACTGAAAAATGGTCTACTCCTCTCGAATTTCCTTTGTTTTTAGTATTTATTTCGATATTTTAGGAACTTAAGTTGTAGAAAGATTTATGGAATTTAAGGCCTGCAAAGACGACAGGACCTTGGAATAAGTTAGGGTCATTTTTCTCAGAATTGGTTGGACGCAGACAAAAAGAGAAAATTTAAAAATCCGCCTACACCACACCCACAGTTCAAATGAATTTATTTCTTTCAATATTTTTGCATGAAAGTTGCATATGGGGACACGTCCCCTATTTTCTAGGCGCTTTGATCTAAAATCTTTGAATGTCCTACCACACTACTTATGAACTTCCTGCCTTGACAATCCCATAATAGACCACCGATTTGAGGGCTGATTTTATGGTGACACCTCCCCGCCTATTCTCTATAACATAGTTCCGACCAGGCTTGTGATACCATGTCCATCATGTCCAACAGTCACATAAAGCATTTTGCAAAAAGGACGACAGGGTCGCAAATAATTCCAGCCATATTTTTAGAGCTTTTGTCATTGCTCTTCTGCAAGGATTTTTATCAAAATTCAACATTTTATCGTGTAGCACTACGCATTCTAACATTGCAGAGAAATCTTTATATTTTTTACGACCATTTAGTTTCCATTCATCCATCGTACACTCCTTCTCATCCTTTCGACTATCTTGAACCATGTGTGTCCCGACCTCACCGTGATCCGGAATATATCCCCGATTCACTCCCTTTCTTTGAATTGTTTAGGTCTGTTATGGCATTGTCCCTTCGATTCCTCTGAAGCATATTACATCCACACCACACGCAAATAGAAGCAGATTTTGCCTTGCTCTATCGGTGGGGTATGTCAGTCATTAAAACCACTCTACCATCTCCACCAGTTCCTCTGCAGGACCATTCATGTCCAGATTTCTAGGACCAAAAATATCTATGCATACACTGATACAGTCCACAATTCATTTACCACCTTCTTGAACTAAATTTTACTGAAAATCTTAACCCCACCGATATCAGTATTTTGGGGGAGAAAATCTCTTAATAGACCTCCAATGAATTATTGAATTGCTAATTGCAGTTATCAGTGGACACAAATTATCGAACAAGAATAGGGTATCACTAGATACCTTCCACACGATTCAAAGCTTTCTTTAGATGTTTTTTTTTTTTTGAAAACAATTTACACACTCGTTTTAAAATTATGAACTCTTTTCTTTTATAGGTCAAACAATGAGTGCGTAGGCAGACAGTAACCGCGTGCATACAATCGGATTTTCTTATTAACTTTGGGTTTGAAGGACACTAAGAAATTACAGTGTCCTTCCACATATACACGCACACTCAAATTATAGAATGTACTATAACGATAATGGAACTCACCATTATGGTATCTATTCCACCACCTACGCACCACCACATATGGAAATTACAGTGGAGAATGTCGAAGGCGATGAAAATGCCTCTATTACAGTAAATTCAAGCGAGGACTTAACAGAGGATATCAACAAAAGGAAATTCAAACGCCACCGGAACTCGATAGATGGTGGTTATTTGTCGGTACCATCGTTACGTAAATATCCGAGGCCGCGTTCGACAATACTGCGGCGACAAATCTCATCGAGTCCGGCGAAAACCGGCCTACAGAGATTTGGTAATAAATTTCGTGCGAGACGTTTGAGTCAGGATTCCGGAATTGGTACGGCAGGACGTGGTTTTATCGGCGGCGGCGGCGGTGGGGTGAGTGTTTTGTATTGAATAATATATGAAGGGTTGTTCGCTGTCGATTTTTTAATTATTTGTAACCGTTTATTTTCGGAAAGGAAATGCGTGAGTGGGAAGGCAAAAAGAAAAGAATAAAATGCTTATGGCATTTAGATAAAGCTGTTCTTTCAATATTGGTTTTGTGTGGGTCGTATAAAGGAGGTCAGTGGTGTTAACGGTGAGCGAAGGAAATGAATGAAAAGAATGGAATTCATTTAAGTGAAACGAGTTCATGTGAAGGCAGCACACAGTCCAGATCTCAATGTTTGAAGAATCGGCAGTCCTTCCCTACCAAGAAAAGTAAACCTCTATAATGGACACTAACGATAGTTGCGAAGGGGATATTAGTCTTCAATGGTTCAATCCACACCACCTTCATCATGTTGTAGGATCAATATTGGCTGGTGAATTCGTGAGTTTCTTGTTGTGCGGCAGTAGAAATGTATCTCGCTTGACTCTAGCTCATCCATCATGATGATCCCATTTGTGTTTCTCTCAAATTTATCATCGAGAACTGGGTTGGAGCATCAGCAGGATATCGCGTTCATTATTTGAAAAGATTTCTCAATCTATAAGGAGTTTCTATTCTGCCTAAAACCTTGAAAATGCCTTACAACCTCCACATTACACGTACTGGCCATTGAAGGAATTATACATAAATATCCCCTCTTATCGTTCTAGGAAATACCGGGCACAGATACGTTGGCAAAGCAACACAAAAGCATTGACAACATCTACAACTTCATCAACGAATCAAAACAATCCATACCGAACTTTGTTAAGATGTACACACCCACAACCAACAATGACAGTTCCCTGGAAACACCGATTATCAAGGAGAAATCCGAGACATTGTACAAATCCAACTCGACAACAATCAAATTGCCTCCATTCATGGAGGACGACAGCGAACGAAGGTACATCTCAGCTCTCTTCCCATAGCTGCGTTGTTTAATGTTTTTTTTACAGTCCTACTCAAGCTTTTGGACCTAAAGTTGGAAATGAAAACATACCAGGCACTGCCATGCAAATCGGTCTCGATCTAGAACTAGACGCTATGGGTGGTGACTCATCGTATCCGATTGAGTCAACCCCATCGAATATGTTGCCGGACAATCAAATATTTTACAAACAATCGTCATTCGACAAGTCTAAGACAAGTCCATCTTCAACCCTTGATAGCAGTACAAACAATAGCTACTTCAGCAGTAGAAAAACAAGTAAAAGGAACAGTACCGTCGATGATAATAGTGAGGAGCGGCGTATAAGCAAACAAGATAAGGAGGTACGTAGGTCTTCCTAAAACACACGATCACTTGAAAAGAGCAATTTAAGGTAATGACTTTCAATGTAGGGCCTCGATCCGGAATCACTTATGTTTCGAGATGGCCGGCGAAAAATCGACATGGTATTAGCTTGGGAAGAAGAAGATGAAGGTGTCATGACCGAGGCTGAGGCGAGGCGTCGTGATAATCGTCGTATTTTTATGGAGAATCTCATTAAAGAAGGTCTTGAAGTGGAACTGGAGGACAAGACACAATCGTTTAATGAGAAAACTTTTTTTTTAAAAATCCATTTACCATGGAGACTGGAAACACGACTAGCTGAGGTTATGAATCTTAAACTGCCAGTCAAACGTTTTATAACAATCAGTGTGAAGGCTTGGGTGAGTTTATTCAACGAAAAGAGAAAGCCTTGCAAAACGACGAAACTATTTTTTTAGGGTGAAGAGAACACCATGGCCCATAGAATACAGATGTGGAAGAACATGTGGAAAAGTTTGACAAAAGTGATACAGCTCGAAAGTTCAGTATTAGAGGGTGAAACGACATACAAGTCGTCAACAGCCGGTGGCAATCCCGAAGAACAGTGAGTAGAGAAGAGGGACCATTGAATCCTTCTTCAAATTTACAATCCTTTGCAGATTCATTGTCAAAGATCGCTGCACCACGTATACCAGTGCGCAGCGAAGCCTTATGGTGATGCAAGTTCTACTACGAACACGCTTTGACGAAAGCGATCGAGTGGGAATCCGACGACTCCTTAATGACAACACGTACCTAGCCTGTTTTCCACTTCACGAAGGTCGTTATGATCGTCCACATTCCAGTGGAGTAATCTTTGATCGTCGTGTGCTCTATCAAACCTGGGCACATCCCTCGCAGTGGTATAAAAAACAGCCTCTTTGTTTGGTGCGAAAGTATTTTGGTGACAAGATCGCTTTATATTTCTGCTGGCTTGGCTTTTATACTGAAATGCTGGTATATCCAGCAATTGTTGGAACACTATGCTTTTTATATGGACTTGCGTCGATCGATTCAAAGGATAACATACCCAGCAAGGAGATCTGTGATCTATCTGGGACGGGGAATATAACCCTCTGTCCGTTATGTGATACTGCGTGTAGCTACCAAAGACTCTCCGATTCGTGCCTGTTTGCGAGGATGACTTACCTATTTGACAATCCTTCGACAGTATTTTTTGCTATATTCATGTCCTTTTGGGGTGAGTTTCTTGCAGTTCAATTAGTAGGCGGTTTTGTTAGGTTTACACTGTTGTATGTCCTTAGCGACAACATTTCTAGAATTATGGAAGCGAAAACAATCGGTGATCGTGTGGGAATGGGACCTGCATAACATTGAATCGGATGAGGAGAATCGGCCAGAATTTGAAACGAATGCTACGACATTTCGTATGAATCCTGTCACTAGAGAAAAGGAACCGTATATGTCGACTTCAAGCAGGGCGTTACGATTTGCAATCACTGGAAGTGCTGTGGCTTTTATGGTAAATCTTTACGACTCATTCTCATGATTTAATTCAAGTTAAACTCCATTTCTTCTGCTGCAGATATGCATAGTCCTTGGAGCCGTTTTGGGCACAATTATATACCGCATATCCTTAGTTGCCGTGATCTATGGCGGAGGAGGATTCTTTGTGAAAAGGCATGCCAAACTCTTTACCACCGTTACCGCTGCTCTTATCAATTTGGTTGTCATTATGATACTAACTAAAGTAAGTTCTAATTTCTCACAAAATGGTGGCTCTTCTCAAAGCATTCTTTTGAACAGATCTACCACAAGATGGCGCTAAGATTAACGAACGTAGAAAACCCGCGTACTCACACAGAATTCGAAGACTCGTATACGTTTAAGATATTCTTTTTCGAGTTTATGAACTTTTACAGTTCCCTGATTTATATAGCATTCTTCAAAGGGAGGTTTTTTGACTATCCCGGCGACGATGTGGCACGACGTAGTGAGTTCTTCCGACTGAAGAATGATATTTGTGATCCGGCCGGGTGTTTATCGGAGTTGTGCATCCAATTGGCGATCATCATGGTGGGAAAACAATGCTGGAATAATTTTATGGAATACTTGTTTCCAAAATTCTACAATTGGTGGCGTCAGCGTAAGCATAAGCAGGCAACTAAGGACGTGTCACACTTGCATATGGCATGGGAACAAGACTATCACATGCAAGATCCGGGACGACTAGCATTGTTCGATGAGTATTTGGAAATGGGTAAGAGGTGGTTTGGGTGAAGGTAGTCTTTGAAAAGTCAAGATTGGGAAACATATCTTACACAGTTCTGCAGTACGGCTTCGTCACGCTATTTGTGGCAGCATTTCCTTTGGCACCGCTTTTTGCTCTTCTAAATAACGTGGCTGAAATTCGCTTGGACGCCTACAAAATGGTCACTCAAGCACGTAGACCATTAGGGGAGCGAGTAGAGGACATCGGAGCCTGGTATGGAATTTTGCGAATCATCACCTACACCGCTGTGGTTTCGAATGCTTTCGTGATCGCCTACACCAGTGACTTCATCCCGCGCATGGTTTACAAATTCGTCTACTCCGACACCAACACCTTGACGGGCTACATCGAGCATTCGTTGTCAATTTTCAACACCTCGGACTACAAGGAAGAATGGGGCGCCACGAGTAGTGAGCATGATCCAGACACTTGCCATTACAGGGGTTACAGGTACGATATAACTTCGGTTCCAGCTGACAGGCATTAGATCTTTGATTCTTTTTCCTTTTTAAGGAACGGTCCAAGCGATCGGGATCCATACGGACTCAGTCCACATTATTGGCATGTTTTTGCCGCCCGTTTAGCATTTGTTGTTGTGTTTGAGGTAAGTTTCGTTAACATTCAAGCTTCGTCTATAAAGCCGGTCTCTTCCGTAGCACGTAGTATTCGTCGTCACTGGCATAATGCAGTTTATCATACCCGATATACCGGCGGAAGTAAAGACGCAAATGCAACGCGAACAGCTACTAGCTAAGGAAGCAAAGTATCAACATGGCCTGCGAAAGGCACAGCAGGGTGACAATCAGGATTTATTGAGTTTATTTCGTGATGCCAGCAGTCGAACCGGGGGTGCAATGACTGGCCGAGGTAGTTGGGCCAGGCGACTGAGTCGTATGAGTGATGGCCTAGAAGCACATGTTGAGGTAGCATCCCGACCGCGACGATCTATGGAATCTACAGTGTGGGAGGTTTCTTGACACGAGGAAAACGAGGAGAACGAAGGTCGAACTGGAGTTTAATTTGTTTAGCTTTAAGGTTTCTTGTGATCGTTGTAGTTCAAATCGGTATTTTGTGAATAATTTGTAAATACTTATAAAAGAGAAAAGATTTTAAACATAAAACGAAAATAAAACAATCAACACTATAAGTACCTGCAAGAACGACGCGAATTTGATTTAAAAGTTTGCAAACGACTTTACTTTAGTGGAATTTATTGGGTACGACAACACAATTTAATGTTTTGCCCTGTGTGTGGGTCTTCCCGTCTTCGGTTTAGAACGAAAGATATTTATATCCAAAGGTTTGTGTGGATGTTCGGCAACTGGACGAATGGCACGAGCCCTCCGTTGGTCATTATTTTCTAAGAGATGCGGCGCCAACAGAAGAAACAATTGCTAAAAGAAGACTTACTGTACTTCCATAGTGAAAAATTGAAAGAAAAACCTTTATCCCACCTCTGTCCACGATGGCAATCCAAAGCTAGAGAAACACAACTCCCAATAGGGTAGTCCTAAATGGGCAACAGACATCCTTAAGTATTCACTGAACGTCTCGGCTAAAAATTGCCATTTTAATTTGTTCAATTCAAGAAGATAGATTCTCGGATTTGCAATGCCACTTGTCTCGTACACCAAGCACACCTTTGCCACATCATTGACACTATTCAATTCGAAAATTTTACTTTTTGGCGTTATGAGCGGTCCCAAAACGGAGGTGTCTTTAGCCAATGCTTCAGCCTGTTGATTGGTATATATTGGTTCGACATTCTCCCGTAGTAGGGTAATTTGCAGGAGATGTGGGAAGTGTATACATCCAACGCGACGAGTATCGCTTGCTGGAAAGAAATTCAATGCAGTTGGTGATATGATTCAGCTCGGGATTCGGACTTACGAGCGTATTGATAGCTCCAATATAAAAGAAATCCATCTGTGGATAGGTAAAATTTCTTCATATCCTCGGGGAGGTATACACAGTGCCTTTGTTCCCAGTTGAGTACTTGAGCCTTCTCGCATGGTTGACGTTTCTCACATGATACATGGCAAATGCGAGGGACGTTGGCTTAAGGAAGAAAGTCTTACAATGGGATATGCCATCCAAACTACATACATACAGAGAGTCTTCATAAGACCGAGAGTTAAATTTTCGTAAAATGCATCCTCTGGCGTTTGCTTTTGTGACATTTTTTCCTTTGTTTTAACTTTGAAAATTTGTCTAATAAACATTAAGGAAATTGTAACTGACACTAGATTAGGCAGTGATTTTGTTGATTTGATGTAAACAAAGTTGCTTAGCAACTGGCAGTTGCATCAAGTGTTTAAAAAGTAAAAACAACAGATGGGAAGAAAGCGTAGCCTGGGATAGTGTAGCTTTATTTAATCGTTATCAAGGAATAACCGAAAAAAACCCTTTAAGTAAGCAAATAAGCCGAACCGAAAGGTTCGAATTTGGTGATATAGGGAGTTTTAAGCTCGACAAACGTGTCTGTAGCATTAACATCACAGTCTGTCCATCGGTTTCCCTCCCTAATATGCCAGAATGTTCTCAATCTACCATGTACCTATAGCTCACCAGAAAAAAAGAAGAGAACCGCTTGATTTCTTCCACGGAATCTACACATCCGCTTCAACTTTATTGCAATACAAAAATCCATTAGAACACAATACGACGAGCATCAGCTTCCCATTATTTTCAGTAGAAATCTACCGACTCCAAGTCGCTGAGCATTTTATCTCGTATCTGCTGCTTGGGATCTTCTTTAATTGACGTCGGAACGGCTCCATACTGCCCCAGCATAAACTCCAACTCGTCTGTTGTTAGTTTCTCTCCGCGAAGCTCCAACGGGCCAATGAATTGCTTCTTCATTTGTCCCTCATGATAAATGAATATGGTTGGCAGGTTCTTTTCAGGGAAATTCGGTATACAAGTCGTGGCTATCGAACGCAGGAACTTCGTTTGTGGGAATTTCGAAGCCAATTGTTGCATATGATGATGAATTAGGGCACACAATGGGACACCGTTTGCATATAAATGCAACACAACCCAAATTCCCTCGCCAGCTTTTGTCACTTCTTCCACATAATCCTGACCAGAGATCTCTCTCACCGAACCGAATTTGGCTTTTTCCGTGAATGCTCGCATTTCAGCGATTCTCTTACGTCGGTATTCCTCCAAAACTTCCTCATCCTCTGAGTCCTCCAATTCGTCCAGCTCGTCCATGTCCATGTCTTCGATTTTCTTCTGCGATTCACCACCAGTTCGCTTCTCGATGGCATTTTCAATCATTGACACGATTTGGTCCTCGGTGATTTCGGCTTCTTTTTGTTTTGGCGGAAGGATGCCTTTTGCACGGAGAACATCATTCCATTCGGTGTCTTCGTTCGGATCCTAGAAATCGAAACGAAAATATTTATATGCCCAAATATGGTCATAGTATGAACTAGTGCGGAGAAAGTATGAGATTTCTCGAGATCCTACCTGCATTTTGTGGTGAATTTGTAGTTAGATTGTAGAACGTGGAACTGATAATCAAATTCTTAGTAAAAACTAAGTTTATTTCACACAAGAATACAAAGAAATAGCAAGTTTGTGGAAATTTATTGAAACTAGTGACTAATATAGCACTGCCCAAAAAAAGAAACAAGAGAAACGTCAACTAAACGCCATGTGTGACCAGTTACAAGTGCTACCAAATCAGATGATAAAATATCATACTTATTGGAATTCAAATTTTTACTGCACTACTATACGAGCTGAACAGCGACATCGACTTGGTCAGGCTAGGACATGTAGAGCGAATGGATACCAATGCTCCGGCGAGTCTTCAAATCAAACCGGCCAATGCAGTAGAGGAAGACCTCGCCTTATGTGGCGCGCACAAGTAGAAGGGGACCTCAACCTACTTGGAGTGCGCAGCTAGAGGCAGTTAGCTAAGGACTGGGCTAATAGAAGAGGCACCTCGAACTGTGGCGCCACCTAAGTAAGTAAGTAAGTATTTTTCAGCCTAAAAACTCTTGCATTCACCGCATCCATGATAGGAACGAAATTGAGACATCAAAGCCGCTGGCAGTAGCATATGTAAATAAATGACTACCCTTACTTACCTGGGCTAATTTTAGTCTTAACGATTACTCAGCTATCATATCTGTCATCATTCATTTCCTTTTTTTAATCAAGCTTTTATGGGCTCATATACTTCTGATAAACAGGTTTCTTTTTGTCCTACATTTTGATAAGAAATTAATTAATGAAAACATTTGGAGTAATTTACAAATTACTGGTCACATGAATATAAATCGGCTCTGTTCATTTATGTTGATTAGTTTACTACATACTTACCTCATCGACCTAAACAACATACTCAGCTTAATTTTACATACCACAAGTTTCACTATTTACTACCGCAAGACTTATCAAACATAAACCAATTAAATTTTTCCTGCTAATATACGGTCTATCAGACATTTTTATTAGACATCGTAAAGCGTTATTATAAAATAATTCTCGTTTCTGACCCAAAAAAGAACGCACTCAATAATTTTTTGCAACAACGTGTACATGGCGTTATGACTAGAACTGATTTCTTTTCATCAAAACAATCGAATTATAAAGCCATTTATTACAGCTGGAATCTGATTCGAAAAACGCCATATCCTTGAGCGAGATAGTCAAAATAAAAAAAAAAAAACTTAACAAGGCACTAGACGACAAGGCTTACTGTGACGCATTGAAGATTAGACAAGTGTTTTGATCAACCAAGCAACCTTTGCTCACTGTCGCTGTTGAGAGCTTTAACAACCAGAATTAAGTCAAATCGTGTAGATTCCTTACAAAGCAGAAGTAACTACTTTCAAATCACCACTGCATAGTCTAAGTAGAAGATCTAATCATCGCCTGAGGATCTGTCCTCTGTAGTACTCGTTCAAATACCATCCTTATCTATACCGAGAGCCAACCCAAATCTATCGTGATGATCAGTGACAGTTAGTGAGTAGAATTAGCAAAGCTAGCAGGAGCTTCTTTTTTTTTTAAAGATATCTCTATCTGAATCATAACAAAATTCAATAGGTACACATGCATGCCATTGTACGTACAAAAATGTTGATAAAAAAAAATCCATCTGATAAGAGAAGACAATCATCGATTCCACCAAATTTAAAGCCCTGTCCGATAATGTCGGGGTTTTTTTTTCAGTACTCCTGGGCAGACCATATTTCAATGAAATTACTGATGCAATCCACATAGAATCTCCATTCAGAACCATATATATTATTAGCATATCTTAAGAACCTACTTAAGAACCAAACACAGGTCTGATAAAGTATTTTACGGTCAAAACAAATGTTAAGTTTATCTTCTTTTTTTTTGAAAAAAAAGCGCAACATTCACAAGTGAATGACCTTGCATTGAACCGGGAAGTTCTGATCAGACAACCATGACAAAACGAAAGCAATTTTTGAAAACAGAATTTCAAAATTCATACAAAGGTCCATCCAACCATCTACGAAAAGACCGACCTACCAATCGTTGGACAGAAAAACACGTTAACTGATAACACCGGTGTTGATATCTGTAAGACAGTTGATTAAAAATGAAAGTGTTGATCAGTGTGCTTGTGAATCGATATAAAGGTGGACAATTGGTTAAGGCTGATTGAAAATATTATCACAACTAGCAGTCAGTTAAGTCATCACCATTCGAGCGAGAAGTACAATTTGCTTACAAGAAAAAAAGTTAGCTAGAACCGAAAAGTGACGAGCCATTTTAGTTTGCGAAAAATGGAGTTAAGAACAGTGATCTTGTGTGTAGCCCTCCTTGGAGGGTTTACAGCAACAAATGGTTACAAAGTATGTTGAACTTTGAACAAAGTGTAGATTGTATTTGCTAATTTCTGTTTTATTATCCTAGAAACGTCGAAATGAAGTAACTCCTTTCGAAGCGTGCTCAGATCCGGGTGGTACCTTTGTTCCTGAGCCTGGTACTTGTAAAGATTATTACCTCTGTAATAATAACCAAAAAATACCATTAACATGCGGCGATGGAAATTACTTTGATCAAATGGACGGTTTCTGTAAGAAAGATACGGAATACATTTGCAATCCTCGACCATCAACACCCAATCCGAAGTATGACTGTTCAGTACATCCGACTGGAACTTTCATTCCTATCGAGGATAGTTGCTATAAATTTAATCTATGCGTCAATAGTCAACCGATTCCACTTGAGTGTAA